>CM070623.1:32199273-32799273 GCA_036346255.1 Ampelocalamus luodianensis
CAAGAGAACATGTGGGTGTTAATCATTCTGACAGTGCTGGTTTGATTTGCAATTGGACCGCTGATCGTATGTCCCACGACTTGGAAGATGGAAGTACTAAAAATCCTAGAAACTTAATGGCTGTGATTTCTGAAGGTATTTTTAGTACAGTGCCTGAAGAGAACTGTTGTACAAACCCTGTGGCAGCTGGGGATTTGGAAAATAGTCCGGCCATGGATACACATAAAAGCAAAGAGTTGAGATTGCACAGGGTTTCTCCTACAAATAATTTGTTTGATCGTGATGCGTATGAAAAATTGACTGATAGTGTTAATTTAGGTTATAAAAGCATTCCTCAGGCTTCAGTGAACGATGAAATGGTGCCAAACGAAGATATAACTAGAGATGTGAGGGGTTGTGAAAGTACCCCTAAGGCTTCATTGAAGAGGCGAGCGAACCGGAAAAGAAATAATCGTAAAGCATCAACTCACATGATGGTACCAAATGAAAACATAGGAACTTTAGTTCCTTTAGATGTAAAATATCCTGAAACGGTGAGTTTTAAACTCTGCAGTCTGCACCTCAAAAAGAAAAATAATGCTAATATTGTTTCAATTTCATGTTTTAAAATAATTAATCAGCAAACTAACATACCAGCTAGTCTCTCTCTCTCTCTCTCTCAGCTGGCTAGCTGCAATATACACTGTGCTACACTAGAATTTTTTTCCCATCCTTTTAGGTTTTCAAAACACCAAGTTCATCTTTACCACTCCAATCTGTACCTTAACCAAACATCTTAATTTTCCTCCTTAGTCACATTGATTTATGGTAAAAGGTGTTTCAGATGCACGCTGTTCCAAATTAATGAAGTGTGAATACATATTAACCAGGAAAAATTGCCTACAAGCCCATTGGTGGAGCAAAGTTCCGCAGATAAAGTTTTGCAGCATACTCCTAGATCACTAATGATCAGAACTCCACTTTCATATGTAAGTGTAGAAAATATGTCCAATCCTTTTGGTACTACTTTATTTTGAGTGTTGCTTGTAAATTTGTTAATTTTTGATCTGTTGATCAGAAAATGGATCCATAATGGAATTGCAGGCATGCCTTGTTCATTCATCCTTCAGTCAGTTTTTTTTCCTGGAGAATCACCTTTAGTCAGTAATTAAGGAAGAAAGTTTCTGTACTGTTCCAAAGCGAAGTTCTTATGTGATTGTTAAAACTGGCATGCCTCTTTGCCATTCCAAAACAAATTGGGCACAAATTGTAAGGCAGACTTGGTTATATCAGAAAGTGGTATTTAATTAGTTTTAGTTAGTCCTTTGTTTTGATATAACCATAGCTGATTTGATATGTTTGCAGCTGATTTAGGGCCGACTTATTTACATTCGAAACGGACATTACACCAGATTCATTTAGTCCTTGTTTTGATCATACCATAACTGATTTTTATGTGTGTTCTTCTTTTGGAATAACATACAAGCTTTCCTAATACAAACTGCTGGAATGTCGATTTTCCTATTTTTAAATATTCACTGCTGGAATGTCGATTTTCCTATTTTTAAATATTCTCAGAGTTCTAACTTTACTTCTTTTCTGTTGTCATTTTAAATATACTTCTTAATTTGTTTTCTTGTGATAAGAATATGTTCAAAACACAGATGGAACAATGAATCACACAAATAATAACTATTGGTTTGCAGAAGGCTACTGCTGCATTGGCTATAGACTCTTGTTCCTGATTTATTTATAAAGCCTATGGCATTTTCTATTTTTTTTAGTAGGTAATTAAGACTTGACCCCACAAATTCATTTCCTTTTTAGAGAATGCCGGAGGGGTGGTAGTGGTACAAACTACTCTAGTCAACCCCAGGTGCCCGCCATTATACATTGTCGTTTAATTTCTCATAAAAGCTGGTTTGCTACTGGATGAAGGCTGTGGGGATCTGCAGTAACTTTGCCACTAGGAATCATGCTGCTATCATTTTTCAAAATAATCGCCTGGAGAAAAAACAGTTATATTCAAGGAACCCAGCAGGTTGTACAAATGCTGCAATATCTGAAATTCATTATATTTTGACTCTAAAAATCTTAATATTGTCTGCAGTCAAGTTGTGTACATTATGAATCCATTTATGTTTCAGCGTATTTTGTTTCGCTTGCATGTGGAATTTTGATGCTTGTACTAACCGAATTGTTCATTACAAATTTAAGGTGCAATCTCCGCTTACTCGCAGTAAAGCTAAGACGTTATCTGTTTCCACACCTGAATCTCTCAAACTGAGAAGCACTACATCAGGTGAAGTATTTGGTCTTTGAACTTGTGTTTCTGCAAACCATTTATCCATTTTGACCCAAGAAGGAAAATTCTTTCAGGTCGACTGATAGTTCCAAGGTTGGATCCAGGAAGCCAAAACATTATCTATGGCATGGTTAGTAATAACAGAACTGTTCATTTCTGTTACTGTTATCAGACAATTGTGCCCATGATTAGCAGATATGTGATTGCCAAAATAAGTCAAGCTTCTTTTGGTTGCATGCATCTAATAGAAGTTATTAGTTTTACAGTCAATTCTGATATTTATGTAGCTTTTTTTATGTAGACTCGAGCTAACCATTTAATGTTAAATTACTTACTACCACAAGCCAGCCATCATAATTTATTTGATCAGCACTCCAAATCTAGTGCTGGCATAGCAGCTTAGGGATCATCACCAGTGCTTCTGCAGATAACCCTGTTTGAAGTCCTTCAGATGCTTTGAAATGTTGTAGTGCGATGGCAATAGCATGCTAAAAGTCTTGGTAGGCCTTGATAAGAACCTTCCACATCTCCTGTGGTCGTTAAGATTTTGGATTAAGCAATGGACCATTTAGTTCATTACTTTGATTTAGTTTATCTGAGTGTTTTGCGCTTGGACTCAGCTTGTAGAGTATAGACTCATGGAATAGTTCAGCCCAACATAGAGGAGGTAAGTTGCCAAAATTTTGAACTCTTTCGACTCTAATCTCAGAAATATTTCTGCCCCATTGTCAACTGAGTCGTTGTTGGTATATATATATATATATATATATATAATCTTGAAACAAATCTGGCTGAAGAACCAAAATTCTGGGCCTAATCAAGACAGTAATATAGGTGAGTAGTGTACAAAAAAAAATATAGCAGCCTTTTGTTTTCAAGTCATTTCTCTTTCTACTTGAGACAAACTATTGGCACTTCGGGGTGTGGCTCATGTTGTTAAACCAAACTGTGTTGAATTTTGCATGAGGCATGCTCGATGCCTTACAAGGCTAACCCAGAACACATCGTTCTCATTACTATACCGTTTTTCATCGTGAAACAAACTCAAGGACAGTTTAGGCTTCCTTGAACCTTTTTTCCCGCCGGTATACTTCTCACCAATGAATGCACAATTTTTTGCAGGATGGTTCTATCCGTGGCATAACCAACTTAGAGCTGCAATGGCCTCAAGGTCCGTTCTGGTATCTTGGTGTCATAGTCTTATGTCCATACTTTTCGAGTTTCTCATGGTCGATGGTTTAAAGCAAAGCCTCAGGATTTAAAGATAATGCTGTGTCTTCTGCTGGCAGGGAGCAATTCGGAGCCTCCTGTTAAGAGGAGGAAAAGGTCTCGGTGTTCGTCCCCTGGCCATGGCAGGTTGCTGCTATTTTGATGGAACATACGATGAACTGCTGTTATTAGCATGTTGTATAGTAGTGCGAGGAGCTTGTTTCTAACTAGCTAGCTAGTTAGCTTCTGTAGATGGACCGTATGCATGCCAATATGTCATGCTGTATGAACGTTTCAGTGCTGGGCTTCGAGATGGATGCATAGAATGACAGATGGTGTAGCTACTCGATGTATCTCTTAACTTTAGACTTTAACTGTCACTAATATGGAAAGGTGAAGGATTTCTAGTGAAGGATTGATATTACTTTACCCTTCCGAAAGAAACAGGCGCATGTAGTCATCGCCAGAAAATCGGACTTCTCAGGTGAAGAGATGTTAGCAGGTTATCATGCCATGTCATTTTTAAGCCCTTGGACGATGCTTTCGACCCGACGTGGTCTGTCAGGACTCATGGACCAACGATGTGGATTATAATGTGGATTATGTCTATTTGAAATGAGTTGACTGTTGAGTCATAGCTGTCAGTGTTTGTGGGAGGTATATAAGAGACGTGTAGCAACCGAGAAAGCATCGATGAAATGAAATGAATCAAACTATACCCATTGGATGAAATGAAATGAATCAAACTTTCCCCATTGGTTCTTCTCTGTTATTCCCCTTTGTTCTTGCTGCCTACCTGATTCCGATCTATCTTGTTTGATTTTACCAATCGCTCTCATATCACCGTGATTCTTCACTGGTGGTCACGAGGAAACTATCTGGATCGGCACTTGGGCACTCACGTTGTCACGATTTGCTCATCGACAGCAATGGGTCATGTCATGGTCGTCCACCGCTGTTCATGTGAAATCTAAGTTAGGTCTCAGTGAATCCCGACCCTAACTCCGGTGTACACCTCTGCAGAGTGTAAATTTATTCGAATAGTTACGTCCTCAGTTATGGACATGCCCGAAGATTTTATTCAAGGGGTAGACGTTTTCTCAAAAAGAGCGGTCGTGGTTGTTTGCGAGTAGCGACTTGGACGTGGGAGACGTCCTAGTCGTGGGAGTGGTCTTAGTCACCGGTGCGACCAGGCCTTTTGGGAGTGGTCCTAGGAGTGAGCAAGGAGCTCACGACATCCTTCAAAGAACTTGTTTACTTATGTATTAGCTTTTCAACTTGTGCCTTGCAATCTATTTAATGTATTTCCGGTCAATATTGCTTTTCTGCAAGCTAACCCTACAGCCATCCTTTGCCAAGCTTTGCATGAATATTATTGCATACATTTTTCTATGACTTGCGAGTACATTCAAAAGTACTCACGGTTTGCCCCTGGTTGATCAGTTGCCGAAGAACTCCTTGGGAGCTCCGAGTTCCTTGAAGAGGAGTTCTTTGAAGACCATGCGTGCTAGGGGACGTTCCTCCACTCGATAGTCTGTGGGCATGTCGAATGATCTCCACAATGTCTTTTGTTCCGCTGCTAGTGTTCTTTTGTTGTAAGCCCTGCGTGGCAACTTTGTAACAACCTTGATCGTAAGGTCTTTTGTTAATAATATTAATTTGTATGCTTCATCTCTGAGTTTGTTGTATGGTTAGGATCACACCAATGTTGATCTATGCGAGCTAGCATCTGATCTTGGGACTAGCTCGGTATGCACAGAGAGTCCTAGGGTTGTTCTACTTGGGGACTCCGACAGAGTGATATTTTTATTTTTCATAGTCAACAAGATGCTCCTTTGACCACTAAATTCTCCTATCATATATTCCAAAAAGTTGTAAATTTGCAATATTATAAAATTATTTTTTACACCAAATTCACTCGTATCAATTGTATATATCGAAATCATATGTTTTAAACAATATCCTTGGTCAAAGTTAATAAAGTTTGACTGTACGCATTCTAGAGAGTCACTCTTTTGTGATGGCAGGTAGTAACTAGTGTTATCAGAACTAGCTTGGTTGTCGATCTGATTGAGATCTCGGGTCAATGGGTCACTGGTCGGACCACTTGTTTATTATATATAATTTTAATAAATATATGACTTAGAAATATAGAAAATATTATATTTATACGTTAAATCATGTTGTACTAATGTACACAACATATGACATGGTCGTTTGTTGAAGTAAAAATGTTAAGTGTTGTTGAATGTTAAAGATCCTTAACAAGGCAGCTCAGCTCAGCACTCAAAATCAATCAAGGCTCCCGAGGAACAAAGTTATGAAGGTGAGTTGTACCCAAAAGGCAACAATTTTTTCTAACTGTACTCTCAACAAGCAAATTTGTTTGATGTCTCTACTTTTTGGTGGGGTAGAAGAGAGAGGGAATTTTTCTAAGAATACTCCCAACAAGCAAATTTGTTTGATACTTAGTCTAAGACATGTCAACTTTTTGGTGAGATGGAAGAGAAAGAAGAAGCTTGATACTAAGGCAAGTATCAAGTGTTTTTAGGAAACCAAGATTTTAGTATCAAACATTTATGCATTGGTGAGTTTGTTGCCAAATTTGTGAGGTCGTGTAATATCAATTTGTGATAGATCTATGCAACAAGTGGGCCCTATAGTATCAAGCTTTAGTATCAAATCGGGATGGTTGTTTATAAAATCCCTTGTAAGCACTCTCAATCTTATAGTACTAGTACCAAACTATTGTGTGGCCTATGTCTAGGTTTGATGACTTCCCGAGGAACAAAGGTAGCACAAGTGCACAACTAGAGGTGCTCAAATGGGTTGTGCCTATCGAGCCGGCCCGAGGCACGGTACTGTTGGCCTAGCACAGGCACGACATGGTCCGATAGCTAAACATGCTGGACCGGCGAAGCTCGATACGCCATGTCGTGTTTGGGCCATGACCCCGGCCCAACATGGTTAGGCCCATTAGGCATGATTAAGCCCGTTTAGCACCGTTAGGGTCGATAAAGCACGACACAACCCGTTAGGTACTTGATCGGTATCACTTGGTTTTTTCTTCTTAAAGAAATCACTTGCCTCATTCTATTTACATAGATTTTATCCATCTGCTGCTTCTTATCCTTCTCCAAGGTAACGATCGGATTTTTGTTTTTTTAGCCGGTGGGGAGCTTAAAAATATGAACAAAATAAAAATCTCAAATTGTTTTCTATAAATAGGAAACATACCCCCCCTCATTCAGCCACGATCCAATCTTCTCTCTATTCTCTGAATTTTGTTGTGAAAATTTAGATCCCTTTTATGATAATTTGGTAAAAATTGAAATATTTTTGTCAAATATTTGAAAATTTGAAATTCAGCTGCAGTCAAGAAAAGAGGTACAATACTTATTTTGTAAATTTTTATTTTTGTTATTTATTATACTACGGTGAAGTAAATAATAATTTAATTTTCTATTTGTAGTTTTTCGTGATGGAAAATTACGATAATTTTGCTATTGATGATTTCAGAATTTCATCGAAGGATCTTGTTTTTTTGAGATTGTTATGCCCCCAACTCAAACGGAAGAGCAAGTAATACCATCATCAGGCTCTACGAATGCCTCTGTGTCTGCAAGCACCAGAGCAAAGAGATTCAGGTCAAGTACATCGGGAGTCTGAGAAGATTTCGATAAGAAATCCAAGCTAGACGAAAATAGAGTTCACATAAGATATGTTGTTTGTAAAATTTATCATCATGAATTATCTGCAAAGTCTTCAGATGGAATGGAGGACTTTATTAGATAAGCTGCAGTACAACCCCAATGATACGATACATAGCTAGGATTACAGTCCTGTGGTAGCTCTGTAAGACCCCAGCCCAATACTGAGCCCGGAATGCCACTAATTACCTCAGCTACTAATTTAAACCACTTATTACATTAAATTCTAGCAAGCGCGTAACGAATCAAATCCCGTCCACAGGACATAATACGAAATAATAAAGACATCCGAACTGCTTAATGATCAACACAATGAGTAGTTATACTGAATAAGGAACCAAACAGAAAATAAACAAACCAACGAATGAATAATCAAGTTATAACTAACACCTAAAAATAATCAATAATTATCAAGTCCTAGAAGGAATTATTCATCCCACCAAAGTAAATGTTCACATGGCTAATTAAATCATTTGAGTGTAGGTAGTGTGATTGTCCATGTGTGCTAGCCATCCCCATGTGAGATGCCGTCAATGACCACCTAAAGCAACAAAATAAACAAGGGTGAGTCTACGACTTAGCAAGCCCTAGATACAATGGTAAAAACATAAGCTCATTAACAATTGATGCATTATCTTAAATCTCATCATTCTCATTCCCATTCTTAACAATATAATTCTCATGTATGCAAATGCTATGATGCACATCTTTTCAGCTGATACCAGTATAGTGAAGTGTTCACCCGTCGGTGACACACTTTTCTCCCTCACCTTCTTGAGGGTGGAGTCCTTACCTCTATAGGATTTTAACATGGAGCACGCTGGATTAGCCATAAACATGGCAGTACTCACCGCCCTAGGCTTTATGCAAGTGAATGATACAATAATTCATTAAATATTAATATTCTCACCATGTCATCCCAATGGTAGTGGCATCAATATCACAATTGCATCGATATCATAATATAACTCTTTTCATCAATATTACTATGGCGAATATGTAACTTAACACAATATAAATAAATCTCATGGTAAATAAACCAACATGACAATGGCAACCACTCGTTGTTCACCATTATACCAAGCATTTGCCTCTTTAGCTTCTAGGAGCCGGATAATGCAAAGGCGGCACGACGCTTGAGGCAACACTCACTGGACAACGAATTGATATACATTCAAAAACATGCCAAACACAGTACCAAAACATCACATAATCCGCCCTAGCATGATTACACAAAAATGATCCAAATAACTTTATTATACCGATCGACATGCCCACTGTCCCAGTAGTAAAATGGCTCTTAACTTATTCATCTGAACTCCAAATTCAACCAACCAAGACTTTCTGGAATCCTCACGAAAAAGCCTATAACTTTCTAGTTATGACAAACCTCTGATTCTACCATTTTTTTTGCCCCGTTTCTTTCCCAAAGACTATCACAGAATATGTTAGGACCGTCTACTTCATAATTTTATATCTTTAATTCTAAAACTTGAAAATATATGAACGATACCAGTCCTAGATACTACACAAAAATTCCTAAATTATTCAAGTTGTAACCATATTTTAATTTTGACATCTACTATATGAAACTAATCACGACGGCTGCCAACTACGTCCAGATTCTAGACAGTGACATTCCCGAGTCCGTATCTTTTCGCTCGCTACTCCGATTCTAATGATCCAAACCTTTTTAGAAAGCCAACGAGATTATCTAACTTTTCTCCAATTGAACTGACCTCTGAATCCAAGCCTAAATACCCTGAATCACCCCTGCAAGGTTCTGCATCCAACCTTGATAATCTAGGACAGATCAAAACTAATTTTCCCCTAATCAAAATGACCTACAAACTTAACAACGACTAATCCTTGAAAAAACCTAGGGATTAACATGGTTTACCCTAGACGATCACGACGAATCATGGGAGCCCGCGAAAATCTCCTCTTTTCCTTTGTTTTCTTCTTCTCCTCTCCTTCTCCTTACTCCTTTCCTCCTTGCTTCTCCTCTCCTCCTGCTGGCTTTCTTATCCCCTCGGCAGTAGCACCGGCGGTCGGATTGGCAGCGCGGCGTGGCAGCATGCGACGGTGGCACGAGAGAGGCACGGGTAGGGGAGGCACGCGATAGTGGGGGTGGCGGCTAGGGCAGGGCTGCCGCCCCCCTCGGCCGTTTTTTATTAGCTTTGGCCCACCTTGGGCCATGGTGCTGTGGGCCAAAAGCCCATGGCCCATGTTTTCTTCCTTTTGCGGAAAACCTCCTCTAAATCCTTTTTAATTACTTCTCTAATGTGTTTCGAGATATTACAAGCTCGTCAAACTCCTTGTCGTTTAATTGCTTCACAGGATCTACCTTTAAACTTTGGTGCATCTAAATCATTTGAAACTTATATTAGGACTACGTATAATTCTAGATTTTCTATCGTTTGTAGATAGACAAAAACCGTAGATCAAATTAAATAATATAATGAATGTCGTGCTAAATTAAAAGAACTCTTTAGTACCTATACATTTTTTATGGCTTTGACCTCGGGCATATGGTGTAATACCCCGTTTAATTAAGAAGCTAAAAGAGAAATAGAAAAGATGATTGTATTAGGAAAGAAATAAAAAAGAAAAAGAAAAAGAAAGCATAAAGGGAGGGAAGTGGGCCAGTTTTGGGCCCCCAACCAAGTCCAAGTTGAACTTCGCAAGGGGAGTTGCTGCCCAATAATAAGGAGAGGGGGCGGCTGCCCCAAGCCCTAGCGCCCCTAGCCGCCTATTGCTGCCCCTGCGCCTTCCCCAACCGAAGCCCTAGCCGCCAGCCACCCTACCTTGCCCTTGCGTCGCCTGCTCCTAGAGTCACAACGCCTTGTTGCCCCTACCCGTGCCAACCTCTAGCCGCCCTGCTCCCTGTGTCATGCCCGTTGTCGTAGCCCTTCTGCTCCCTTGTCACACACCCACTAGATTTGCCTCGCGCCAGCTTGCCCTATCGAGCCAAGTGCTCCTGCAAGACGCTCCTCTACTTCTAGTGTTGTTGCTGACCAAAGGGGGATCAAGGGAGAAACAAGAAGGCAAGGAAGATAAGGAAGCAAGGAGGAAGATGAATAAGAAGAAGGGAAAGAAAAATAAATTTAGGGTTTCTTGATCCAACCATGATCGTCGTTCAATTTCATGGGGGGTGTTGCTTCGAGTTCGATGCAGCCTTTGCATCGTTCTGACATTCGTGGCTAAAATACAAGTGCATGGTAGAGCAGTAGACATATATTTGCTTGCCCATGTCTTTACAATTAACTTGCCATGACATTTATTTATGCTTATTTAGATGCCATGATAATGATGATGATATAATGGTGATGATATGACATGATGATGATATGACAATGAGGATGATGTAGTAATGATGATAATGGGTCACGTTAATGGATAACGAACAATGTTGCATCATTTGTATTCATCATGACATGGTTGAACAAACTAGGTCGGTGAGAAAGTCATGTAACTATTCCAGTAAGGTCGGTGAATAATGTTACATGGTTAGTCCAAAGAACTCTTGGTAGTGGCGGGCTTAGGACTAAAATTTAGGGGGTGCCAATGGCACGCTACCGCCTACCTACTAGGACACGTACTGCCTACCTACCTGATAACCGGCGCTGCCTACCTGTTGTGACAGCAATCACGCTGCACACAGGCTTGTGCCACGCAGCTACCCGGTTGCTACCACCTCATGCCTATGTGAGACACCTGGCACGCCCAAGCCCACGCCCACACGTCAGCCGCTGCGCTAGTCGCTAGGGTTCGTCATGATGGGGATTGAGGAATTGGTTAGGATTTGGTGTGGGACTCGATGCCTGGTGGGAAGAGAGAGAGAGAAGAGTCAGAGTGAGATAGATGGGTTTGGTGGGCTTGGCTGGTTGGCCCAGGACATCAATGACTAACACTTGGCCTAGCGCAAACTATACAAGGGAATTCCGTACCAAATCATTTTCTTGTTCTTCTTCTACCCCAAAGCAGCTAAGCTTCAAGCCATGTCGCTCGATGGATGAGAGTGCTAGGGGGTACCCATGGTCCTGACGGCCATAAGGGGTGTTCTGCCCCCTAGCCCCCCTATTGGGTTCGCCACTGGTTCTTGGTAAAATCCTACAAAGGTATGGACTCCACGGGATAGAGGATAGAGTGGTTCACCGCTGGGTGATCTCTCTGCCATACAGGTATTAGCTAATAAAGTTGTATTTGAGCATGGAGCATATTTGGACATTGCATACATGGAAAGATAATGATGTTAATTGACTACATGAAAGATGTTACGGTTAATCGAGTATGAGAAGGATGATGAAAATGAGTTAATTAAATGATAAGTTGTTTGTTTATTGTTCTCGGGCGCATGGGACCCGAGCGTTTCTTGAGCGCGTGTGACTTGAGCGTTTCTCTGGCGTGTGTGACCAAGTCGTGAAAGTTAATCATTTATGTATTTATATTGCTATGTTTGTTGATAGGTGATTCATTGTGGGGTTTTATTCCATGCATTGCTTGTTGGAATTATTGTTAAATATAGTTTAAATTGTTAGTGAGAATGTTTTAGGTGACATTCTGGTCTTAATATTGGCTGGGGGTGTTACATATGGAGTGGTCGGGCCAGGGATGATTATCTTAGTGTAATCATTATGTTAACGACAACTGAGAAATAGGAAAAAGAATTATAGGGTTTAAACTAATTGATGTAGCACACATAGGTGAGAATTTTGCAGACTGTATTATCAAAGTTGTGGAAACTTTTGGTCTTATAGATAAATTTTTTGCAATAACTTTAGACAATGCCACTGCAAACTCTAGGGCAATGGATACTCTCACTCCGTTATTTAGTACATACGCTAAATCCTTCTTGCTACATCAGCGATACGCTTGTCATATTACTGATCTTATAGTTAAATGTGGTTTAAAGAGGTTAGAACCATATATTAAAGCTTTCCACGATATGATATCTTTCCTAGATCTTTCTAACCAACGAATAGCAGCATATAAGAACTTTTACATTGAGGAAGCGAGCTTGCTCGCTTGGCTAGTGGCAGCGTCGACTGCCCAGCCCGCCCGTGCTCATGTCGGGGACTCAGCACTGGGTGTCTCACCCGGGGTATAAAAATGAGAAACCAAGCTGTGCTTGGCTAGCTGATGGCGCGTGGTGGAGCCTTTGGCTCGACGCCCAGCCTGCGCGCGTTTGAGCCTTTGGCTCGGTGCGTTTGTCTCACCGGGGGTTGTTTGAGGACTAAGCTAGAGCTTAGGTGGCAAAAGCTCACCACGGTTCGAGCGCTAGCTCCCGTGTGTGCCTCGTGAGGTTGGGTGCTCTTCTTCTTTAATGTAGACCGGATGGGGAAAATCTCGGACATTTTAAAAAAAAGAACTTTTACATTGAAATGAATGTAAGTCCAAGAAAATTTGGTTTGGAGAGCATTTTACCATATAAGAGCACATTTTTTTGTTTTTATTCACACACACTATCACAACCATGATGGTAATCACTATTGCTTGAGCAACAATGGTTTGTTGTTGAGAAGTTTTTATTGTTTTTAGAACTTTTTTATGATTCCATTGTTGCTTTTATCCGTTGTGTATTATCCAATATCTTTTGTAATTGTGTATAATATTGTTAAAATTGCTAGTCACTTGAAGGCTTATGAAAATAAAATAGTGTTCCGAGAGGCAATCGTTGCTACAAAAACTAAATATTTGAAATATTTGAAAGAAATCTCATTCCTATACGCGTTTGCATTTATTTTAGATCCCAGAGATAAGCTTTGAGGATTTGCTAATGCTCTCCAATCTCTGAGTGATGCTATAAGCATATATTATTCTAACTAAAATTTTCGATGTTTATCAAAAGTACGAACATAAGTTTCAGGGAGTTCGTGTGCAACGACCTCCAATATCACCCCCACAAGTAAGAAAACAACTACGTGGGGACAAAATATGGGGTGCATGTTCTTCCTCTAGGTCTAGGGGTTTAGGTTCTAAAACGTCAAGTTCTGAAGCAAGACATAATGCCCACCACAATAGTGGGAAACTAACCACCTATCTGGACAGTGTTACCATGGATTATCAGGAAGAGCGCTTTGATTTTTTTTTTTTTTTTGCAATAGTGGCATGACCATAAGGTAACATATCGAGTGCTATCCATATTAGCACGTGATGTGTTATCTATTCCTGTCTCCACAGTTTTCTCTAAGACTGGTTTCAATCTTTCTAGAAGAATATTGGAGGAGAGAAAAACAAACCTCATGAGTAAGATGGTGGAAATATTTTTAACCGTGAAAGACTGTGAACAAGCCGACGCATGAGGTCAACACTCTATAGAAAATCCAGAGTTGGCGGACGCGTTTGAAAATCTTAACTTATACAATGACACTTAGAACATGGATATATACAGAGCTATAGGTTGTACTTTTTTTCTTTGCCAATATTTTCTCATGTTGAGTTTTTACTAGCCAACATTTTTAACGAGACAATCATCTAAACATTAATAAAGCTCACTATTATATTTTTCAATTTCAATATATTTGTGTCTTTCTATGGGTACAGAACCCATTTTTCATATTTTAATTTATAATTTTGAATTATATACATTTTCTATATTTTTTCCAATTTTTTAAAATTTTCGAATCAATCCAACACTACACAACCCGTTTATCTAGTAGGGCCAGCCGAGCCATGCCTAAATGGGCTTGTGCCGTGCCACTCATTTGGTCAGGTATGGGTGCACAACTGAACACATGCGTTTCTTGCGTGGGGCCAGTGAACACGCAGTCTTTGGCCCTGTTTGGTAGAGCTCCGGATTCTCATTTTTCAGATTCTGCTCCTGATTCTCTGAGAATTCACTTCTCTGAGAATCTGAGCCGTCTCATAAAAGCGCTTGGTGGTAGGTTGGCTCCTAAACCATGTTGGGGGGATTAGAGGCAAATAGACTATGTTACCCCTGGTTGTAATAATTCAATTGTATTTGTGTTTTTCTCCTATGTATTTGTACATAAATTACAGATTTTTTTCCCCTTAAATTTGTTTAGACCATATGAATGTATATACGTTGTATCTTTACACAATGCCAGGTTATATTGCATTTACACTTCATAATGGATTACAACTGTGTATAAGCAAATTTTGTACTGTTGTCACTGCGATAGATGAAGCTAGATATATCGATTCATATCGTAAAAGTGTTCAAATGATTATTAAATGATATTATGTACAAGTATTAAAATGATAAATGAGTCATAACAAAAGACCAAAAATTCGCAAGTAGTGTGTCCATCATCCCGAATGAGCAATTGCACTTGCAAGGTCATCACGAAACTATCCATGGATGTAGCACTAGTTTGCGACGTTGACGATCCGATGCATCCCGAGAAATGACATATTTGGCGTATCTTGATGGTATTGTGGGCACATAATTAGGATCCCGATCGAACCTCACGAAAATGCATGTCCGCAAGCATGTTCACGTATGAAGTTGTGGATTCCCATGGTTGCCGCAACAATCATCTTTTGCTTGGACATAGGAAAGCTCGGCATCTTAAGAAGAATTCTCCATTTCATCTTCCATACACCAAATGACCTCTCAATTACGCTATAACACTCGAGTGCAAATGGTTGAATTTCTCTTTCACCACTAGGAGCAACACCTCTCCAAATTCGGAACATGATACCTTTGGCCCTTGTATGGCGCTAAGTACCTGTGCCTGCTCGGATAACCCAGATCGACAAGATAATATTTACCTACAACATAAGATGAAAAATTCATGTATATCAACATCCAATGCATGAACATTACAAGTAAATGTTTTTGTAAATGATACGAAACAAAGAAAATTACTGTGGAGGATGTGGAAAGACTTCCGGCCTACATCCAATGCATGATAAAGCACACTAGTATCGTGCATAGCTCCCGGTTGTCCAATAGATGCGTATGTGAGCGCATGTCAAAATCACATACCGCCATGACATTCGTGTTGCACTTCCGATCTACCAATATATCTAATTACATTTTCTCGAGCAACAGCTTGCAAGAATGTGTGTACCATCGATAGCTCCAATACGCTCTTTGAAATGTGGCCACATCCTTCGATCATTTCTAATTCTATCAGAACCGTAGAGAAGTTTGGATCCTTTGGTCTCACAAAATCTTTAGACATTCTAACGACACATTGCAAAACCTCATCAAACTTCCTCGCTAATTGTCTCACTGAATGCTTAAACCGATTCTGCGCTCTTCTGCTAGATTCACACCACCACATATGTATAGGAAAAGAGCTAGTGCTTCAATTGAACTTGTATGTGTAGTTGATTTCAAATCATACGTACTCACCAAAAGGTCATGTAGATCTGTGAAAGATCGTAGCATTCATACGAAACATGTGGTAGCTTTCTCCGAGTGGTCAAAGTTTCTTTCACCCAACCCACCACTAAGCCGAGAAGTCCTAGGCTCATTCTTGTCCAAGTAAGTTGAGTGATAGTTCTCTAATTGCAGAGTAACTGACTTGACATGTCTTGCCACAGACGCATCATCAACGCCACACTCATGTTCCTCATCTGATAAATTACTCCCTTCACTATCGCTTTCAGAAGACGACATCTGTACATGAACATACAAAAACACAACAACATAAATGGCAATTAAAAAATACATGAGCACGCATTGGGTCCAAATAACAGTTCATAACGAGTGAAAAATGTATTATAATCCAAAAAAAGTCTTACAACTAATAGAGAAATAAAAGATTAACCACTTGTAGTAATGTCTCCAAAATCATCCTAACGTTACAATAAATTTTCTATTTGCCATACTTGGCATCGTACTTCCTTTTGAGCCATGCAAATCGTTCTTCACTATTGCACAAGGTCATAAACATTTCCCTTTGCTCCTTCTTTACGAAAATTTCTGATGCAATGAAGTGCTCATTACTCCCATTAATAGCACCACACTCTTTAACCGATTCCATTACATCCTTGATGCCACACACAGAAGTTTTCTCTCTCTTTTGCAAATGCTTCAAAAGATGCATGCGACTTCTCATTCAACTCAAGAATTCTTCTCGCTTGATCTTGCATGACCACGTAACCACTCTTTGGTTTCTTCCCTTATCATTGCTTGGGCCGCAAGCTCTCTTTCCTTTCCTACCAATTGGTGATTCATCTTCACAATCATCAGTATATTTGTCATCACACTCATCTTCAAGCTCTTCAATATCAATAGCCGCTGGTGCACACATTGTGGCTTTGAGGCAATGTTCCCATTGCAGAGACCAATGGTCTTCCCGGTGTTGCGAATGTCGCAAACATCTTGGACAACAACTCCTCATTTTGAAGTCCAATTTCTCAAACTTGGAACATCCTTTATATTCCCGCAATGCCAAGCGTTGCACGTTAAACCCTCACTAATAATAGAGCTAGGTGTGTACATTAATGCAATTAAAAATAGGTAATGAGTAGTAACATACTTTTCTTAATTTCTTCCACCGTTATATTCTTTTCATGAAAACCAGTAAAAAGTAGTACATTTCAATTCATGATCAAGGACCTACAAAGGACAATAGCAGTAATAGTATGCATTCACAATTTCAATATATTTGTGTCTTTCTATGGGTAAGCATGAATTTTTTACATAACCCATTTTTCATATTTTACTGCATTCCTCTCGATTTTTCACTACCTATAATTTGTGCTCACTACATTCACAATGCATGGAAAAATCATCAATCATTCGTTTCATGCCAAATCGAGGCATTCACGGATGCATTACTAAAATCATTCCAATGCATGAATAAAAGCATTCAAATGATGATTTCACGAATCATTCACAAAGGCACGAATAAAATCATGCACAAAACATTGACATCAAGCAAAGCTAACATGGCAAAGAACATTGGCTTACCTTCGCGGAACCCGCGGTGGTCCTCGGAAACTCGCGACGGCGAGGAAGTCGGGTACCCGCCTAGGGTTTCGAGGCTACTTAGTATGGCGACGCGGTCGGGCTCGCCAGCGACGAGGTGGTGCAACAGGTTTTGGGGTCGACGGCTAAATGGCGCTTCGTGCCGAGGCGACTCAAGCCGCGCGACTCGACGCGATTTGGCGAGCCGCGAGAGACGAGGAAGCGAGGTAGGTATGGGTGGGATTTGCTCGGGTGGTAATTGGATGGCATTTGAAAACTTCAAACTTCAATGGGTATTTTTGTTTATGCTTGCTCACGAATCTACGGGGCTTCGTTGCTAGTTCATTTTGAGACACGCAGAATTAGAATCTTTTTTTGAGAATCAACTAAAAGCCCAACAACTAAAAGAGGCCCAATGCATAGTTGTCCGGTTCTGAAAACCCACCCGGGTGTTCGTTGAAAACACGACCGAGTCAGCCGGTTTTTTCCGGACCAACTGCATGTCCGGTTCGAGAAATTTCGTAGATTCAACGAATAATTTGAATCGTTGAGAAAGTGAAACGTTGGGAGAAATCCCCCTTGCCCAGCTCCCTCCCTAAACCCCTCCGGCGTAGCCACCGCCCGCCGGATCTTCCGCCGCCCTCGTTTCTCCGGCGTCTCGACGACCCCCGCCGATAAGCATTTCTCTTTTCGAGAACCTCCGGGTCCCCCTCCTCAGAGCCACGGAAATGGCGTCCCAACCCCAACCGGGCTCCACCCACGGAACGCCCCGTGGCCCGCCGCCGGCGTCGCGGTCCCTGACGTCCTCCGTCAAGGCCTCCCCCTCCTGCTCCTCCTTCGTTCAGACCTGCGTACGCGCGCCCCTCCTTGCTTGCCTTCCCATTCCGTCCTGGTAATCGAACGGGTTCTTTTGGGCGGTTTGGTGGGCTTAACGTGTTCCTTTGCTGTGTTGGTTAGGTGGAGCTCTTCGATTGGTGGCTGGAGAGGGTGGAGGGCGAGGACGGCAAGATCCGCGTCGCCGGGTTCACCACGAGGTGAGGCATTTTCTCTTTTGAGTCTTTTCTTACCCCCTTCCCCCTTTCCCCTTTGTTCCTTGTTTTCCTTTGTAATCTTGCGTTCTGTTTTATCCTTATTTTTCTTTTGTGAAGATAAGATTTTGTTGGAAGGTTGCTTCTTGTGCAACTGTGCTCCCTATAAGTGGATCTTTTTTGGGTGCTGTTTTTGTATTTGGCAAAGTCGAATTAGATTGTGCTACCTCGCACTCGTAGCAATCAGGGACGGAGAGCGGGTTATACAGTGATAACTAAATATGGAGGGACGCCAAGTGAAATATTTTGCTATTCTATGTGAGCAAATTAAGAACTATATAAAATGTTTCATTAACCATGGGACCAGGGCTCCCACTAATCTGCATATCTCCGTCCCTGGTAGCAACTGTAGGATTTTACTATGCTTGATATGCGTTTGTAGTTGATGTGCTGTAAAATTTTTCGTGCTACTATTGGCGTGTCTTGCATCCCTACTCTCAGGAATCAGGATAGTTCCATGTGCTCGATGATGGTTCTTTCCTGCAAGGGAGCTTTTTTTTTGTGGCCTGAGGTTATGACTGCGTCTATACATGCAGGTGGATGGTGTTATGAATATGGTGGATGGTGTTATGAATATTGTGTGTATGTTGAAGAGGCCTAATAGTCAATATATATAGGAGTACAAGAGGTGTATGCCATGTACAGATAAGGCAATACACAAGAGTCCCTATTCTAACTCCTATTCTAACACCCCCCCTCAAATGCAAGGCATATGCAATAGCATTGCATTTGAAGATAGTTGACACTAAAATATAGAAAATCCAAAATCCGAGTATTGATAATGTCGTCGTAGCATGCAGCTCTTGAAAAATATGTCGAGTATCAATAGATCTCCCATCTGAGGTCGTGCGTTTGCCTATAAAGCAGAGCCTGCTGGGGTGCGCGCCAACACGACGAAGAAGATGATGAAATCGACAAATATAGAAAAAGCTGTCAAATCACGTCAAATAGGAATAGGTGGAAGCATGACAGCAGATGCCGCGTGCGCATGGCGTCGCCTCCAGCAAGGCGTCTCTTAGCGCCGCATCAAAAGAGAAAGGAGTAAGGAAGGCCTAAGCGCGCGCCTGGCCGCCCGCGAGAAAGGGGAAAGAGGAGAGAGGAAGCCAAGAGTTGAAGACTCACTTGAACCCGTCGCGTGGCGTCGCCTCCTGCATCTCTTAGGCGCCGCCAAAAAGCGAGGCGGCCTAAGGCGGCGGCAGGGCGGCGCGAGGGGAGAGGAGAGCTAAGAGAAAGAGGGAGGCGGCGCTCCTCCATCTGCGACGGCCAGCGGCAGCTTGCGAAGAGAGCGAGGGAGGGAGGCGAGAGCGAGAGAGGCGCGGCGGCGACAGCGCGCAGCGCGTCGGCGGCGCAGCGATCTGGGCGAGGCGGCGGCAGCGGCGTCTGAGGCGCAAAAAGGGCGTGAGCAAAGCGGCACGGGCAACGGGCAACGGCAAGGCTGGGATCTTCGCGCGACGTGATCTTCAGCGAGCCGTCGCTTGCGGGATCTTCTGCGGCGCTCAGCCCGCCGCTTAGGACGTGACTAAGGCGTCGCCTGCCTACGCCTAAGAGCTTCAAAGGTGCGAGGGTTGGGTCGCCTCGCCTCGCTTACCGCCTTAATAACCGTGATCATAACGACACGATAAAGAAGAGGCATGCATAAGGCAATTCCTATCTTTCTATGACTGACAATAAATTTGTGGATTCGCATGACTTAGACGAACTCAAAGATTGAGTTGTATGGATTTGGGTGGACGCAACGGAAGAAAACGGACACAAAGAAAAAAAAACTAAGGATAACTAGCCGCAGCAGAATAGTAGTAGCAGATTAGACTATCTCCTCGTCCAACAAGAAGCACCAGTTCAGTCCAATACGGCCCACAGCAGCACCCCGCATCAAAATATCTCCCCACGCTGTAGCCTGACTAGCCATCCATCCATCCAATGCTTTCTCCTTGCAAGAACAGCACGTATCAATTCTGCGCGCAGCAGCCGAACAAAGCACTCCAAAAGGACCAAAACTCCAACCATCACTTCTTCTCTCCTTCCCAAGCAGCGCATACCACAAGCCGCACACCACCGCATGGCAAAGTAAAGCACGGAGCCAACAGTGGCAGCGAGGAGGCTGAGAGAGGCGACGACCCGATCTAGGGGCTGCAGGCCGGTGGAGCGGAGGAAAGCGCCGAGCGAGGTGTGGCGGCGCGACCAAGCCATGTGCGGCTTAGCGCGCGCCGCGCCCGATCCGAGCGACGGCAGCGAGGCGCACTGGATCCGGGCGAGGCACTCGAAGCGGAGGCGGCGGCGACGCCCGGGGCGGCGCGATCTGAGGCCGACTTCATCAAGGTTAGCAACGACGAGGTCGCCTTCCTCATCCAGGGTGACGTGTAGGATGAATCCGGCGATAGAGCACGGCCGGCGATGAGAGGCCGCCCCTGGGAGCGGAGATAGCTCCTCCCGGGGGCTGTGCAGAGGATGATGATCGGCGGCTAGGAGGCGGCGGCTGTAAACCCTAATCTTTGCTCTGATACCATGTTATGAATATTGTGTGTATGTTGAAGAGGCCCAATAGGCAATATATATAGGAGTACAAGAGGTGTATGCCATGTACAGATAAAGCAATACATAAGAGTTCCTATTCTAACTCCTATTCTAACATATGGTTTCTCAATAAACGTACTTAAATTTTTGTTCTGTTTCATTTTGCCATACATCAAGTTTGAGTCTATTGCTGGGGTTGCCTCTCTCCTTACGGAAGGATTTTCAACCTTTGTTGGACAAGGCCACCAATCGCCTCCAAGCTTGGCAGGCCGGAATGCTCTCTCAAGGGGGGCGTTTGATTTTGGTTAAGGCAGTGCTGTCAGCTATGTCGGTCTTTAGTTTCATGGTGTTGCTCTGATACCAATTGTTGGGATTGAATCTCTCAACTCACATCTCTCTTCTTCTCTCTCTTGTACACACACGCAAGATGTCACATGAAGGAAGAAGATACACATTTGTGGGCTACATTTTCCTCTATCTTCACGTGACATCTTGCGTGTGTGTACAAGAGAGAGAAGAAGAGAGATGGGAGTTGAGAGATTCAATCCCAACAATTGGTATCAGAGCAAAAATTGGTATCAGAGCGAGGTGCGAGGAGAAGCTGTTTGGTGATGACTCGTCGGCTCGGGCATGTGGGCGTGCAGGCCATGCATGCAAGGACAGGGCGGCGTGGCTGCTAGCCAGGCTCCCAAGCGATGCGTGCGGCGGCGGCGGCGCGCGTGGCGCGCCAATGCCAGCGCGGAGTGCGCGGCAACCAGAGAAGGCACGTGCGCATGGCGCGGCGGGAGTGCGCCCGCCAGTGCGCGCAGCACGAGCAGCACGCATGAGGCGCGTAGCGACGTGGTGTCTTGCAGCGAGCGAGCGACGCGGTGTGTGCACATGTGAGGCGGCTGCGGTGCGGCGTCACGCAGGTCTTTGCCGCGCACGTAGGGGACACCGACGACATGGCGACGCCGAGGCTTGCGCGCGAGGCCGCGCGACGCCAAGGTGCCGTGTTGATGGGTGGAGACCACGAACGGTGGTGGGAGGCCGCGTTCGTGGAGGTGGCCTTGCGAGGCCGCTATGAGAAGACAATCGGCGTGATACCGATGGTGTTGTGCAAGGCCACGAGGAGGTGGCTATGCGCAAGAGCCGCACGGAGGCGGCATGACGCGGAGGAGGGATCTGTTAGTGGCGTGAGGCCACAACGGTGTCTCGCTCACGCTTGAAGTTGTGTACGGTGACGACTTGTGGTTGCCAGCAGACGTGCATGAAAGGCGGTGTGAGGCCGCCAGGAGAAGTCGGTGTGAGACCGGAAATGATAGCGGTGCGATGCCGCTAGTAGAAAGGTCGCTACGTGTGGCGTGGCGGCGAACACGATACGGCCGACGGCGGTGGCCGAGGCCATCGTTGAGAAAGTCGGTGTGATGCCGACGGTGATGGTGTGTGGTCGGCATGCGGAAGCACGCGCATTGGTGGCGTGAGAAAGTCGGTGTGATGCCGACGGTGATGGTGTGCGGTCGGCACGCGGAAGCACGCGCATTGGTGGCGTGGCGCGGCTTGACGCGGCACACGACGCGAAGCGCAACAGCGGTGTGAAACCGTTGTGAGGATTCGACGTGAAGCCGAAGACGGTGGTGTGAAGCCATTGTTGCTAGAGGCTTCGGTGTGAAGCCGACAAGCACGCCTCGGTGTGAAACAGAGTGGTAGCGGTGTGATGCTGCTGCGAGGAAGTAGTGGTGTGAGGCCGCTACAAGGTGGATATCGGTGTTGGAAAGACGTCGTCCACAAGATCAAGATGCCGCGGTGCGTGGCAAGAGGTTGCGGGCGATCCGCAACGGTGAGCCAGCATGTCAAGATTAGGGGGGAAATTGTTAGATATAATCTTGATTGTTTTGCATTAGTGTTTTGCATTAATGAATTAGTGGGTCATTATTATGTAGTGGAGGTAGTGGAGAGGTTACATGTATTAGTGGGTGCATGTAGTGCTTAAGTTACTTGTTTGCATGTAAGTTACCTGTTATTTGCTAGTATAAATAAGAGAAAGAAGAAGAGAGATGTATTGAGAAGAAAAATGTAGTCCCGCTGCACCTCCCATGCGTGTGTATGTGTGCTTATCTCATATGCATGTGTATACATCTCTGTGATAGAGATTGAGAGAGAGGGAGCCGAGCGATTCAATCCCAACACATGGCTCTCGATCTCCCCCGCTCGGTAGTGAAAGAGATTGACAAAATGCGTTGGGCTTTTCTTTGGAAAGGATCTTCATCTGTCTTAGGAGGCAATTGCTTGGTAGCTTGGTTGTTAGTCTGTCGCCCCCTCCAGTTGGGCGGGCTCGGTGTGCACAACTTGGTGGTGCTAGGAAAGGCCACACGCATCCGATGGCATTGGTTACAACATACATGGGTGTCACGGCCTTGGGGTAGTTTGCAAGCCCAGAGTAACCGACAGGAAATTGACATGTTCAATGCTTCCATTCTGGTCAGATTAGGGAATGACAAGAACACGTTGTTCTGGGAGGACCGTTGGCTGAACGGTTGCTCCATCCAAGGCCTCGCACCGTCCATCGTCTGGATGGTCAAACCTTCCATTCGGAGGAATAGAACAGTGGCCCGAAGCACTTGACAATGATACTTGGATTTTGGACTTGCAGGGTCAACCAAACGGAATAGGTTGCAACATATTCGGCTAGCCCAAGGAGAGGTCGATTCCTTAATTTGGCGCTAGGAAACCTCAGGTTGCTACTCTGCTAAGTCGGCGTACTTGGCTTTCTTCACAGGATCGACTAGGTTTTCGTGTGCGGAGGCCATTTGGAAAGCTCGGGTGCCACTGAAATGCAAAATTTTCATGTGGTTAGCGATACAGCGACGATGTTGGACAGCTGATCGTCTAAGGCGTCATGGTCTGCAAAATCAAGGAGTGTGTGTTTTTTGCAGCCATCAGGAAGAGACCATTGATCATATTCTGCTAGGGTGCTCAGTAATGGCGCAATTTTGGGGTCGCTTTGTAGCACTGATTGGCTCGCGATGTCCTGTGCCTAGTGGACAACCTACTCTTCAAGATTTCTGGTTGGCCGCTAGGACTTCAGCGCCAAAACATCTAAGGATACAGATTGTTGTATTATTCTCGCCTCTTGGTTCATCTGGAAAGAGCGCAATCATAGGACTTTCAACAACATCGCCGTAGCTGTCGATCAGCTCTTTCATCTTGCTCTCCAGGAGTACCGGCTATGGCGCTTGGCGGCTGCGCATCGATTGGGGTCGCAACGCAGTAGCAGTAATCACCTTCTGTTTTATCGGTCGTTAGAGCTGTTCACAGTAGTTACCGTCCGCACGCGGTTTCGCTTAGCGTCGATCACGAGTCGTTACGCTAAGTTTTTCGGACAGGCTAGTATACCTTGTATCCTCTGAGATTTCAATTTCTTTCTACTAATGATATGATGTGCAAAGCTTTTGCACATCCTTGAAAAAAAAGTCTATTACTGGGCTCAGTTGACATCAGGTTTCAGCAATAGCTAAGCTACGTAGATATTTTGTCACAAATTTTACTGCATCGTTTTGTAACTTTGCCATGACTTGAGTTGGACAATAGTTTAGTTCCTAAACCAGCTCAAACTTACTATTGATAATAAATATCTGTTGTTTGTGTCCAATTGGCAAAGGCAGGCATGCAGCTATGAGTTACACTTCGAGAATCATTTCTGCTATCCACATGAATGGGCTAACTGCTACAAAATGAAACTTGCTTGTGTTAGAGACTAGTTGTGACAAAACTCTTTTTCTATGGGGATATATCTAGTGCTAACCCCCTTACTCAGGGCACTAAATCAACTTAAAAAATTCTCAGAAAATTTGCAGACAAAGCTCACAAAAGTGTTTTATGATGATACAAAATTTTACATTCAAACTCTAACTCCTGCTATGAGAAACAAAATGAGAAATCTAATCTGGATAAAAGCTTTATTTATTTAGATTTCCTTTACCTTTAATTTTTTATTGTCAGATATTTCTCTTTCTCTTTTGTAAATTTCCCATATTTTTTTTGATAATTTTGTAAGTTGATTTAGTGCCCTTAGTTACTAAAGGGATTAGCGCATTAGCACTGTGTTAGCGGTTATCACTGGATACATCCCATCTGCATTTTTGGCATGCCAACCATGCTAGATGTTAGAATGCCATTATGTGGTTGTCCTATTGGATAACTCCAACAGGCAAAAACTGGGTCGTGGTTATTTCTTGTTTAGGCAAAATGATCACCTCTTTTTCCTAATGCTTAAATATGAATCTATTTGTTTGTCCTTACTCCTTAGTCACAAATCCACACCAGAAAGCACCCCTGAAGTTCACTTATACAGACTTGTGGATGTAGGGAAACCTTGGGAATTACATACTCTATGCTTCAATCTACAAATTGCAGCTCATTTAGTATCTAATACATACATAATTTGATAGGCAAAGTGAATTGAATCCAATTCAATTACAACACACCTTTAAAGGTTGCAGGGTTGCTGATCCCATAAAAATGGCTGTGGCAAAAGTAAACAGTGTGTGAAATAATTAGTGGCTTTCCCTAGGTATTCTACTTGGATTTACTCCCTCCTTTTCCAAATAGATGTGTTTTGGAGTGCGGGCAATCAAACTTTGACCACTAATATACACGAATTTATTTAGATTTTTCACATGGAAATGATACTGGTGGATTCGTCATCAAAATCAAGATAAAAGGTGAAAGTGGTTCTGGAATTCTTGGAACATGGTTTCTCTAAGTTTTGTGTCAAGACTTGCTGGGGCTTTGGCGTCAACATTTCCAGTGCAGGTCTAACCCTAAACCTTGGTGGTATTTCTCATCTTTGGGGCCGAATAGTAGTATTTTTCCATGTAACTACAGTGTTAAACCATTTGTAAACTTTTATGGATTGACAAACAATTTTTCTTGACACTTCATGATCTCAAGATGCTGTTGTTCACTCTTATAACAGGAATCGAGCAGCTCGAGTATTCACTTCTAATTCCATTACAACGCGGCATGCTGATGGTACTCTTGAGACTGCAGATGGTGTCATTGTATTAATTAAGGGTCCATTAAACATTTCACGAATGCATCATAATGGATTTCCTCATGAGGTATTTTTTTTCATACATCAGTCTTCAACGACCAGTATTTTTGAAGAAAATCTGCTGCTAAAACAATGAGTGCATTGCTTCACTAGATTTTCTGTCAAACAAAGAAGATTGCCCCAAATTTTGCATAATTTAGATGTTTTCACTTGATCCGTCTTGTTTATTTCTGCAATTTAATTTCTTGGTGGGTACGTTAACAGATGGCCCAGCATATATCATCTATCAATTTAATTTATGCAGGTGTGTAAATGGTTCCAGCTTGGCTTTCCAGTTGAATGGGAGAAGTGTGCTAATTCAAACATGAAGCAGATGAATGAACATACACGTTCTCCATTAAAATCAACTTCTGCTAGTTCACTGAGTGTTTCAACTGAATATTATATAGATAAGTTCTTGCGTGGCAGCTTTATCAATTCAATGGGATATGCTTTCACAGGGAATGATTTCAACTCATCTAAAAGGTCTACCAGTAATACAGACGGACCTCCTATCCAAAGGGTTTCAAATTTGTCTAATGGAACAGCAAGATTCAAGGAATCTACTGGTAATACTGGTGATAATGATAATTTGATGAGCAAAATGGCTGCATCTGAGGAATTATGTAATGGCAGAATGGAAATGCCTGAAGAACCTTTCGCAGGCCCTGGAGGAACATGTAATAGTGGGCAAGCAGGTCAAGAAGATAATCAGCATGAAAGTATGCACAAATATGCAAGTGGGCAGAAGATGCATACCCATTCGATTGACTCTGCTTTAATTAATAATCATATGGATCATATATCCTCTGACTTGGAAGAATGTGGCACCCCCAAATGTGGCAAAACCTTAGTGCATCCGGGGACTGAAGATGCATTAGAAGTACCAACCAAAGGGATGAGTCCACAGTTTGGAGTTCATGGTTCACAAGACAACACAATCAGGAGATTACGAAATGGAAAAGTGTTTGGAATGTCAAGTGGTGCTTCATTGAAGAAGCGGGACTACAAGGGGAAGAGAATGCAGAACAAAACATTCAATAGGAAGATGGTACCAAATGAAGAGATCACACCCCCTGCAGATCTGACTTCTCACAAAAATGTAGGTTGAATTTTGCACCTTGAAGAAAAAAACAATTAGTAACAGTTAAT
Source organism: Ampelocalamus luodianensis (assembly GCA_036346255.1). Taxonomy (NCBI): domain Eukaryota; kingdom Viridiplantae; phylum Streptophyta; class Magnoliopsida; order Poales; family Poaceae; genus Ampelocalamus; species Ampelocalamus luodianensis. The sequence goes on from CM070623.1 coordinate 32,226,194, forward strand.
TTAATGCAAATTATTTAAGATTCAGTTCCACTTTTGACCACCTCGATACTCGCTGCGGCCTGGGATTACCTCTGACAAGCATATGATGCTTTGATTGTGAATTTTGATAGTCATATAAGTCCACCCAAATATTTTTCCTTGTTGAAATATTGTCTGAACATTTTAGGTGTACAATTCTCTGGATATTCACGATAAGGCTAAGCAATCCTCAGTTTGCATGCCTGTATCACCAGGACCTAAAAGGACAAGATCAGGTAAAGTTGTTTGTTAATATAATCATGTTCTGCTTGGAGTAAATTTATCAGAATATTTCCCTTTTTCAGGTCAATTATGCCAAGTGGGTTCTGGGCACGAAAATGATGCCCATAATGTGGTATGTGGATACTTTTATTTCCTTTTACTTGTTTCCTTGTCATTGTTGGAATGAAACTTGATTTATTCCAAAGGGCCAAAAGGCCAATATATTATGTACAGGGTAGGTCAATATGCAAAGAACGCCTAAGCTCTAAGCTATATACATATCTAACACCCCCCCTCAAACTCATGGTGGATCAACAACATTGAGTTTGGAGAGGTAGAAATTATGCTAAATTCTAGTATGTGCCTTAGTGAAGAAATATGCTAATTGAAGCTCCAAAGGCACATACTGAAGAATAATAACTTGGTCTTGCACCTGCGATCTTATGTATGAAGCATCTACTCCAATGTGCTTGGTGAGTTCATGCTTCACTGGATCTCGATCAATGCTGATTGCACCTGTACTGTTTGATAAGAGAGGAGTCAGTGCAGAAACTGAAACACCGAAATCCACAAGTAGCCACCGAAACTAGGTGATCTCAACTGTCAACAACGCCATGGTTCTCAACTCAACCTCATCACTCGAACAAGAAACGGTAGTCTGCTTCTTGGTCTTCCAAGCAATCAAAGAGAAATCAAGGAAAACACAATATGCAAAAAGAGATCGGCGATTAGAATGATCGCTAGCCCAGATCGCATTAGAGTACGCCTAAAGCTATAGAGAACTAGAGCAAGAAAAGAAAAGGCGACGAATGATGGCCCCACGAAGATATCGCAGAACACGAAGGAGGTGATTGTAGTGGAGCTGAGTGGGAGCAGAGACGAACTGACTCAGGATGTGAACTGGGTGAGAAATGTTAGGTCGAGTGATCCCAAGATAGACGAGGCTCTTGACAAGATGACGGTAGCGAGTAAGGTCCTCAAGAGGCTCACCGTTAGTAGGCCGTGTTAGAGATATGTTAGAGATAGGAGTCCTTTTGTGTTTCCTTATCTACCTTTTGTATTGCCTTATCTGTATATGGTATACACCTCTTGTACTCCTATATATATTGCCCATTGGGCCTCTGAGCAATATTCATAACATGGTATTAGAGCAAAGGTTAGGGTTAGGGTTACTGTAGCCACGCCGCTGACGGCTTCTAACCTTCTAGCCTCCGCTCATCCTCCGCTGCCCCCGGGAGGACCGATCTTCGCTCCCGGGGCGGCCTCTCGTCGGGCCTCCCGAGCCGTTGTCGCCGTCCTTCCCGTGTCCTCGCAGCGAGCGAGAGAAGCTTTGCTCCGCCGCCGCGGATCGATCCATCGACAACGCCCTATGGGTCACGGATCCAAAGATCCTCGCCGTCGCCGGATCCCTTGTTCCCCGAGGAGAAGATCCCGTGCGAGCTGTGCCGACATGGTTTTGCAAGCTGCACCGCCTGAGAGTTCCCTCTCCCGCCGCTGCTCGAGCCGCCCGATGCCGTCGATGGCTTCCACGGTCGTGGGCATCTGAATACATACACAATATTCATAACAGGCCGAAGGTGAAGACCAAGCTCCATAGGAGTATCCGTCATCAGTGAGACAAGCGAGAGCAAGGATATCCTGAATTTGCTTCTCCTGGGAGAGGTAGTAGCCCTCAGGCATAGAAGTGACCTTAATCCTAAGGAAGTAACGAAGAGGACCCAAATCAGACATCAAGAGCTACTCATTGAGACCCTCCTTCACAAAGGCAATGTATTGAGAGTTATCTCTAGTAATGATCATATCATCCACATATAGAAGGAGGAGCGTCTGAGCCCGAGGAGAGGTGTGTACGTGATCACTGGTGGAGAAGTCGATAGTAGTGACAACAGAGAAGCGGTCAAACCAAGCACGAGGGGCTTATTTGAGCCCATAGAGAGAGCGATGAAGGCGACAAACCATACCATCAGGGATAGAATACCTAGGAGGCGGTTGCATGTAGACCTTCTCATGCAACTCGCTATTGAGAAATGCATTCTTGACGTCCAGTTGAGAGATGAATCACTGTCGAACAGAGGCCACAATAAGGAGAGTGCGAATAGTGGTCATGTGAGCGACAGGAGCAAAGTCTCATCGTAGTCATGACCAAGGATCACATAACCCAGACGAGGGATTCCGATGGGGGTCGAACAAGAATCCGTGATTCTCGGAAAATTTCGGATGAATTTCACATGAATTTGCTTAAAAACCAGTCGAATTTCGAAAATTGAAATTCGAACTTGCATAACTCGAAACCCACGAGATTTTGATCCGGACCACGTAAGCTGCGTGTCGGCGTTATTGGCCGGGTTTTTTTCCCCTAGTCATGACTATGTTCTTGCTGAAAACAACGCGCCACAATACGAGCCTTGTAGCGCTCAAGGGAACCATCCGAGCAGGTCTTGATCATGTACACTCACTTGCACGTGATGGGAGTGACACGTGCATGTAAGGGCACAAAATCTCAAGTGCCAGTACGCTCCAAAGTAGCAATCTCCTCAGACATCGCGGGCTGTCACTCAGGGTGAGAAACAGCCTCACGGTTAGGTTCAAAAAGAGCAGCGGCTGCAAAGCTGTAGCGCTCAAGAGGCTTGACAGTGTGACGATCACGAAGATCGTATCTGGGATGAGAAGGCGGAGCAGGACGCAACAAGGACGGAGAAGAATGATGGATAAGTCTCTGTTATTTTTGCCGCCTTCAAGGACAAAGATCCTTGGTAGCGGTTAGCATCTCTTTGGACAGAGCATCTTGGACTAGCTTTAGGACTAGCTTTAGAGGACAGAGCATCTAGAGACAGAGCATCTAGGACACAAAGATCTAGACAGAGCATCTAGGACAGAGCATCTTAGACTAGCATATGCTTGGCATATGCTTAATGGTTAGCCCTATAAATATGTATCCCCAACCCTCAAAGTTGGTATGGCATTAATGAAGAGAAATATACAAGAAAAATTGCCCCATCTCCAAGTGTCATCCTCTCCATGAGAGTAAGGATCTTGCTATCACCTCAAGCAAGAGTCCAATGACTAACAAGTGGTATCGAGCTATACTATCCTCGTAGCCCGAGCATCTCCTCGCTCATCTCCTTCTCCGCCTCAGCAGCCGCCCGCAGTGCAGCGGCCTCCGCCGCCCACGCCACCCTCTCCCGAGACGGCAAACACTGTCGGCGCCCTCTCTCCACGCAACACCCCCGAAGCGCGCCATGTCCGCAGGCGCTCAAGACTCGCCGCCTCGAGCATGCGGCGTCGAGACGGCCGAGCTTCGCGCGCAGAGCAGACGAGCGAAGCGGCGGCGGAGACCGCCGCACGCGAAGGGCGCCGAGGCCGGCAATGCGAGTCGGCAAAGCAGCCAGCGGCGAGGCGGAAGCGGCCGCGGCGCGCAGATGCAGCCAGCGCAGGCGCGCGCAGCAGGTCGAGGTTCTCAGCAGCAGCGAACAGCAGCTCCATTTCGCCGATGACAGCGACGACGCGACCTTGAGCCGGAGAGGAGGCAAGACGAGGCGGCGGCGCGCATGGCGCGCCGCGCACGCCCACGCAGCGCGGCGGCAGCTTCAGACAGCGCGAACGCGCGGCCGGGCGCTCTGGAGGAGGCACGCCGGCGGCGGCGTGACGGTCGACGGAGAGCGCGGCCTTCACAGCAACGCGGCTTTCCCTGCTCGGCATCGTGGTCACCACGAGTACCGGTATGCCGCCGAGGACGCCGGCTCGGCGGCGGGTGGCCTACCTCACCAAGTCCAACTTCGTCGAGTGGGGTCGCGGTGATGAGGGTAAAGCTCAGTGCGGCATATGTGGGATGCGGTCCGTGACGGGCGACGCCGACTACAACCAGGATCGACGGCGCTGGATGCTCTCATCATCGCATCCCCGCCCGAGATGCGCTTCGCTACCAACAAGCGATCGCCAAGGAGGCTTGGGACGCCATCGCCAGCGACGCACGACGGCGGCCGATCGCGCCGCAAGTCCACACCGCAGCACTTCGCGACCGAGCGGAGACCACGCCTTCAAGCGCGAGGACGTTGATGACTTTGCTCCGCCTCAACACTCGCCGCGAGGTTGGTAAAGTTCGGCGGCGACACCTCGGCCGAGGAGAGAGTCGAGAAGCTCTTCATTGCGTCCCCGAAGTACAAGCGGCATGGCTCGGTCGATCCAGTCCGCTGGACCTCCACGATGTCGATCGAGGAGGCGATAGGTCGCCTCAAGGTCGCCAATAGTGATGAGCCACGCTCTCTCGGACCGCCACCATTGGCGGAAGCTCCTCCTCGCTCGGAGGAGCGGGTCGCGGCAAGGTGACGAGAAGAAGAGCCTTCTTCCACGACAGCGGCGCATGCGTGATAAGCGCGCAAGCCGCAAAGACGCCCGAGCATGGGCGCGAGGACGCGCCGAGGGTGATGACCGTGGGGCGCTTGTGGCGGCGCTGGCTGGCAAACAAGAGCCGACACGAGGCGACTCTTGCTACAATCGCGCAAGCACGGTCACTGGGCCAGGATTGTCGGCCACCACGACGCTGCCAGCCCACGTCGCGCAGCGGAGGGAGGAGGAGCATCCGCTCTGTTCATTGCTCAGCGAGCATCGAACTACCTCGGCCGGCACCGGCCGCAGCGCTCTCCTCCACCTTGACGAGCCAAAAGCACACGCCTCTCGGCGAAAGTTCCGAACAAAGAAGACCGACGGGTGGTGCTCGACACGTGACACCCACCACATGACCAGGCGGGAGTTCTTCTCGAGCGTGACTCAGCGCTCGAGGCTCATTGTTTGGGGACGCCCGCGTTGAAATCAGGGCGACGCTCTGCTCTAGGATCGGGATGGCTCAGATTCCTCCAAGGAGACACACAAGACTTAGGAGGAGATTGATGGATAAGTCTCTGTGTTGGCTTTGCCGCCTTCAAGGACAAAGATCCTTGACTCAAGCGGTTAGCATCTCTTTGGACAGAGCATCTTGGACTAGCTTTAGGACTAGCTTTAGAGGACGAGCATCTAGGGCCGAGCATCTTAGACTAGCATATGCTTGGCATATGCTTATGGTTAGCCCTATAAATATGTATCCCCAACCCTCAAAGTTGATATGGCATTGTGAAGAGAAATATACAAGAAAAATTGCCCCATCTCCAAGTGTCATCCTCTCCATGAGAGTAAGGATCTTGCTATCACCTCAAGCAAGAGTCCAGCGACTAACAAAGAAGAGCTAGGAATAGGGCCTAGCAAAGGTGGAGGCTCAACTGGAGGAGTAGGCCGAAGACGGCAAGAGTAGTGCAGGGGAAAGGGTCTTAACAAAAGAGTGGGAAGGAACCTCTGGCAGAGGGGGAACAAGTGGAGCCGAAGGAGAGGGAAACGAAGAAGGTGGAGGATGAAGTGAAACCATAGTGGAAAGCTGAGGTCAGGAAAAGTCAAAAAGGAGATTGACTCAACAAGAGAGTCTGAGCTGACAGGAGAGGAATGAGGATAGTAAGGTTGGGACTCGTCAAAAGTGACATCCCGAGAGATCCTCATCCTGTGAGCAATAGGGTCGTAGCAACGATAACCTTTATGCTCAAGACTGTAGCCATGAAAAACATACTCAACTGACTCAGCAGTCAGCTTGGTGCGCTCACGAAATGGAAGAAAGACGAAGCAGTCAGCCGAAACTGCGAAGGTGATTGTACTCTGGAGCTTGACCGTAGAGATGCTTGACTGGAGTAGAACCCTGAAGAGCAGTGGAAGGCTGCATGTTGATGAGGAAAGTAGCAGTGGAGATAGCCTCGGCTCAGAAGTGAGGTGGAATAGAAGAGGTAAGCATAAGAGCACGAGTTGTCTCAAGCAAGTGACGATGCTTATGCTCAGACACCGTTCTGAGTGTGAGTACTAGGACAAGAGTACTGGGGAAGAGTATCCTGCTTAGCGAGAAAATGATGCAAAGCAGTAGACAGGTACTCGCCAGCAGAGTCGACATGAAACACACAAATGGCCGAATCAAACTGAGTGCGAACCATGGTGGTAAACATTCGGTAAATAGAGAGAACCTGACTGCGAGAGAACATGAAGTAGATCCATGTATGTCGAGAATAATCATCAATAAAGATCACATAGTATTGATGACCTCCTTTTGAAACGAAGGGAGCCGGATCCCAAATATCGGAGTAAACAAGACCAAAAGGACGAGTAGAAACAGAATCATTAGAGGGATAGGGAGGCTGCAGCTGCTTGCCAAGTTTGCATTCCATACAATGTAAAGATGTGTCCCCAGAAACAAACCCAAGAACACGGCCTACTAGTGACGATAGATGCAATCCGCAGAGATGACCCAAACGATGCAACTGAGCGAAGGAAGTGGTAGAGGACGCAACAAAACCAGAGGTAGTGGTAGTAGCTGAATGGCTGGTGGAGACAGCGGAAGGAAGATGCAGCCAATCGAGCTCCCAAAAAGGCTGCGAATCACGGTGTCAAGGGCTAGTACCAAGCAGAGTCTCCGTGCGGCGGTCCTGGACACAACAAGAGTCAGACTCAAGAACAACACGATAGTCGTGATCAGTGATCTGACCAGCCGACATAAGCTGCATAGTAAGCTGAGGAACATGAAAAGAAGGCATCGGCTTGTAACAGGAAGAGAGGTACCATCTGTAGTCTGAACAGTGGAAGGAAGAGCTGTGGGACTCACAAAAGTGAGGTGGGTAGAGTCTGGTGTCATGTGAATGGAAGCACTAGAGTCTAAGATGTACGGAGACAAGATACCTCACGAGGGAGGAGGCGGAGGCGAGGAAGACTGCTGAGAAACAAGAGCCAAATGAGCAGAACCCGAGGAGTCCGAGGACGAGCCGACACCAAGACACTGAAGCAAGGATAGAAGCTGCTGCATGGCGTCACCAGAGGAGCCCTAGCGAGAGGTGCTAGCTTCTAAATGGGAGGAACCTCCAGAGCCCTTCCGGGGATGTTCACCCCGGCGACCCTGGTCCCTCCTTCGCTTGTAGCAGTCCTGTTACCTGTGGTCGTCACGCTGGCAGTAGGTGCAGTAGAGGCAACAACCATTGGTACCTTGGGAGCTGGAGGGACGATGGTCGGTGCTGAAGGAGCAGGTGCTTAAGCAAACAAGACAACCTGCATTTGAGCTGTGCCACAATGACGAGTCTCCTTAGCACGCACACCTATGAGGGCCTTCACCAAGCTCAGGTGCGGGTGGTGAGTCAGGAGCTGAGCACGCAATGTCTCGAACTTAGGCCGGAGAGGCGTCATGAAGTCGTAGAGACGGTCTCCTGGTTAGCGCGGAGCTGCACACAGCAGGGATAGGTCCTGCAGACATCCGGCCTCAGAGAGTCAAGCTGACGCCACACCTCAGACATCTACTGGTAGAAGTCATCCACAGTAGCATCAAGTTGCTTTAGAGAATGCGCCTAGTGCACAACAGAGAGGTACAGAGCATCACTCGCTGGCTGGTAGTGAGCTCGGAGGCGCTCCTATATAAGTTGAGTCCTCGGTAGCTTCGCCACATCCATGGAGATGGCCACGGGCATGCTACCCACCAGGATGGCGGTAGCACGAGCTTCGACATCCTGCCATCTTTCGTAGGCGTGCAACTCAGACTGGTCGAGCTCCAGGGCCTCCTCCATTGCAGCATTGGTGACCTCCTGAGCTGCCTGATCCGCACCAGCAGGAAGAGCTGGTAGAACCGACGCCGTTGGGCAAGGTGGACAGCGGTGCTTGCCGTTGACATGACCCTAGAGACGCTGGCTGTTGAGGTGAATCCTTAGGTGAACAGTCCACTCTCAAAAATTCGTCTCGTCGAACTGAACCGAGGGGAGCAGGATGGCGAAGGAGTCACTAGCGGAGCCATCCAGAGCAAAGGAGCAATCCGGAGGGGTGGCTGCAGCGGATCGAGGTCGGGGTGGCCTGGGCGTCGGGATCCAGAGTTGGAGTGGCCGAATCTGGAGCCGGGACAGTCAAAGCTGGCCGGGGAGGCCAGAGTTGGAGCAGCTACGAAGCTGGAGCACGGTGGCGCGAGTTCCGGGCGGCCGCACGAGAGGCGACACGCTCTGCTACGCGCATAGGAGCTTTGCCGCGACCTCGGGAGGCTGCGCTGTGACGGGAGATCCCCAGGGCGGTGTGGCACGGCATCCGGAGGGGAGAGCGTGCGGCGTTAGGAAAACAGAGCAAATGCAAGGGATTCGCCTCGGGGCGAATCTGCCGGTAGGGCGGCCCGGATCCGGTGGTGGGGCGGCTCGGATCCGGCGACGGTGGCCTAGATCCAGTGGTGGGAGCACGAATCGGCGTGTGGGCTTCTACACGTGCGTGTGAAGTGAGCAGAGTAAGGGTGCGTTGAGCAGAGGAGCTTGGCACGGTGACAGCGGCGGTCAAGGGGGAATCCTAACCTTACTCTATTACCATGTTGGAATGAAACTTGATCTATTCCAAAAGGCCAATATACCATGTACAGGTAGGTTAATGTGCAAAGAACACCCTAAGCCCTAAGCTATATACATATCTAACAGTCATCACAAGTAACAGTGTGCACGATTAGTCAATATAGCTTCTGTTGTGTATTTTCTCCTTTGGAATATTAACACACTTATAATGATCTATGGGGGAACTAGTTCTTGACAGGCATACTGTACTATGTTTTCCTCCTTTAAGATGTTTTGATCTTCTAATATTTGCCCGAGGGCACTGGGCACATGTGTAAAGTTAAGGAACATGCCATCACTTTTTCTAATATTCTGCTGTGAGTGGTACATATATATTTGTTCTTAAAGATAAATCTCAGTGCCACTTTAAGCAGATGAAGTGATCTGCTGGGAAGTTACACTTATTTTTGTTTCATTTTTGTCTTTTGTTTTGTTCCTTGGAAGCATCTGCTAGGCTGCTACTGCTATGGCATCTGGTTTTCCGTCCAAGCCCTATTAGTGTTACTGCTAGTCTTCTTGATGCGTAATAAATCTAATGAGCATGCCAACCTTTTAGTATGACATCTATGAACCTTCTAATTTTCTGCCCATGAATTATCAGGGGTGAAATGTTCTCTAGCAATCATGTGATGTTGATGGCCTTTTACCTTGTACTGCCTCTCTGCTAAATCTTGTAAGATGTAACTCATTGTAGGTTGGTTCAGTTGCTGGGATTATCGCTGCTGATAAACTACAATCACATTATTCATGTCGTAAAGGTTAGTTAGATAATTTGCATAATTTTATACTTAGTCTTTACCACTCAGCTTCTACTTAGTTGCAATTACTTAAAGTGTTGTTATCAGTTATGTGATTTAGGAGTTAAATGCTTTCTCTGTTTACTTATGTATCCTTTTGAGCAATAATGGAACCTGGAAACAGTTCCTGCAACCAAAAAATGGTGTTTAAGTTCATTTCTTTGTTAAATGGGGGAAAAAATATGTGACAAAGAAACTATTGACAGGATGAGGAAGCAACTCAAAGCCCAGAAAGAGTGCGGGAAGGATTTGTTGAGCATTGTGCGGTGAAAATCAGGGTACTTTTGTGCTGGAGAACTGGTCCAATCTGTAAATCAGCATTGGAGATCACAGCAAATGTATATTGGTATTGCCTAGGATGTAGGATGAATGAAACAGTGTTCTTTTGCAGACTAAGTTTATGCGTCCAGACTGGCAGTAAAAATCAGGCTACTGTTGTACTGGAAGCCTGGCAATGTACACAATCAGCAGCAGCAACCGCAGCCCAAAACTTGTATAATGGGTTGACTAAGATGTAGGGTAAATGTCCGTATATACACAGCAGTAATTTTGCAGACCAATCTTGTATCTCTACTGGCACCATAAGCTAAGTAGGAATATCTGGCATGTTATCCGTTTCAAACCAATCCACATGCGCTCTCTTCTAAGTTGTAATGCCTGCATAGTTGCGAGATATGTTGCTTATGCTCTGCTGTTATCAAGGTAATCATTTCGCTATGCCTTCTCATGTTTCTTGTACCTCTCTGCAGGAGTAATAAGAGGGGAAGCTTCACACAAAGACCTGGTAAACATATGGTTTTCTTTGATTTTATGAGATTTACTTGTGGATATTGCATTCCAGAAAACTGCTGAAACTGTGTTGAACCCACAGAATAACAGTACTTCAATTAGACTATAAGTGAAATTCTGTTAATTAACGTCAGTAGAATTGCCATCCCCTAACTTATTTAGTACAATTAGCTCAAGTTCAAAGGTACAAAAGGTCAATAGAAAGCACCACATCAATCCAAAACACTAGAACCTGAGTCAAGCGAGCAGTAAATTGTTAAATCGGCAAGATGAATATCATGACCAGCTGCTATGCTGTAACGTTGACACCAGTAAAACACATCATGGCAAGACAACCAGCGCCACCAGCACCTTAGTGCATGGCAAGCCAAACCATACACTTCCGACAAATTCATGGCAAACCAAAATTCATGATTTCTTGTCCTCTTTGAAAACCTTTTTTTTTTCCCCTCAGGGTTTGTCTGTACAAAAGACATCTAGCTCATTAACTACAATTTCACACAGATGGAAGAACTTTGTTGATGTATTTCTCAGACAACCATAAAAACATATCCTTGTATCCCCTCCTCGAACCTTCTGATCTAGATAGCCCTTCTACAAATCCCAGAATTCATTGCTGCATGATGAGTAACACAATTAATCAGACAGATGATATGAGATAGTAAGAATTTTTTGGGCGTTGAATGTTGTTGTCAAGATTAGTGCCTGACTTGTGGTAGCATAAACAAGGTAATTGACTTTGCATCTCTTTGCATGTCAAGTACCACTAATTTCAAGCGTGATAACAACAAAGCTTCCATGTCAATTAATTTCTTGATCCTGCACAGGAAACGAACTGTAATACACAACAGATAAAGGCAAAAATACTATCCGAAGCACGTCACTTTAGATGCTATGAGACTGTTGCGTAAGTAAGTACACAATGGGGTAAATACTGTTAGAAGAGCAAAGGTATGGCTTGAGGGAGAAAAGCGCCAAGACAATGAGGGTGCTTAGCAGGGATGAAGGACTCGGCTAGAAGAAGGGGTAGATGCACTCGGCTGAGGCGTGGGAGAGGAGTTTCTTAATTCATTCTTTGCTTAATCCCAATGGTAGCATGCAGCTCCTCTTTTATAGAGGTTGAGACCCTAACAATCTCAATCTAATCTTTCCAACTAATTAAGATATCATTCCAACTAGATAAGGAAAGCTATAGCTAAATATAACAACTAATCCATTTATTTTCCTTAATTCGTGGGATTGTGCTGCTGCCGAAGCTTCCTTGCAGCTGATCCACGCACAGCCATAACAGAGACAAACATTGAAGGATATATCATGTTTTGCTATGTTTTGAAGAGCTGACGACCTTTTATCGCTAGGCTCTTTACAATAAGAACCACATCTTTATTATGGAAGAGTTCACTATAATAAACATCCAAACAATCTAAAATCTCTTTAACACAACCAGAAATAATATTTACCATATCTCTATGTTTACCAGTTTCGATTTTTTTAAAAAAATAATCTACATTTTATTATAAATTACAAATATAATCTTGCCTTTTTTTTTTATTACATGAATATACCCAGCCGCCACCCGTTAGGCGGCGAGATCCATCGCCACCCGTTGGCGGCGGACACGATTGCCCAACGGTTAGGCGGGCAATAATTGCGGTCGCCCAACCGTTGGGCAATAATGCGCCGCCCAACCGTGGCGATAGGAGCCTCGATCATTGAGCGGTTGGGCGATCGAGAGGCTTTATAAGCGGCGCGCGCAGTCCCCGACGCCTGCGCTCGGGAGAAGAAGCAGAGAAGGGAAAAGAGGGAAAGAGGAGGGAGGAAGAGGGAAAGAGAGGGAGGAAGAAAGAAGAGAGAAGAAGAGGGAGGGGGAAGGGAGAAGAAGATTTCGCGGGAGGTAAGTTTTTTGATTTTGTAATGTACATTTTGTAGTAGGTAATCAGTTTATGTAGTTTAATTTGTTAGAGATTTTAGGTAGAGATTTTAGTCTGTTAGAGATTTTAGGTAGAGATTTTAGTCTGTTAGAGATTTTAGGTAGAGATTTTAGGTAGAGAAAAAAAATAGGATGTTAGGTAGAGGAAAAAATTAGGATGTTAGGTTGAGGAAAAAAATTAGGGTTTAGGGTAGACTATGAATTAGGTGTACGAACAAATTAGTAGAGGTAAATTAGTATGAACAAATTAGCAGAGGTTGAATAGCTACGTAGTAGAGGTAAATTAGTATGATGACTTCTTTGGAATGAACGGGGTGTTGATCATGATGTAGTGCGATTCTTGACGATAGACGAAGAACCTTAGAAATGTAAAATACAATGTAGTAGTGGTTGCATGTCGTGCGTTGTGATCGACTAGTTGTAATATTAAAAATATTTGCGACATATCTGATGAAGTCATGCTGTACCCACTACATTGAAAGTGCATTACGGTGTTGGCACCGTTCGTGAAGGTCCGTCGGTGTTGACTTGAGTAGTTTTTCTCAAGCCACTCTAGTACACCCCAGCAGCGAGAATGCACGAATCGCAGATGTGATGTCTTGGCTCACCCGTGCTTCTCCTTAGACCACGAGGTGTGCGTCGTCATACAAGGGCTTTGGAGTCGGTCTCAGACGGACATCGGATGGGAGTTGAGAACAACGATGCGCACGGCAGTGTGTGGAAGGGCTTCATAGAAGGTCAGAGGCGCCGTGGATATGAGTGTGTAGTGCTTGTGCAACCATGCCCAAAAGAAGTCGTACACGGACCGTTGTCGGATATCATCACAGTGGTGGGAGCGGCTCGGGTGCTCGATATATTGGTGAAGAAGAGGAGGTGGAGGAAGGCGTTAGGAAGGGTTCTGAGGATGTTGCTTGTGATGAGCCCGGCGCGATAGATGCAGAAGAAGAAGATCGGACACCGCATGGTGAGCCTACAGACAAGGCGATGAAGGAGAGCACATGGAGTACATATTGCGTCAAATGGATAGCGATGACCGGATGGCCTTGGTGAAGAGGCGGCTCACAGAGGCCGACGAGGATAGTTCGATGAGGCGAGCTCCCATCCCGAGAATGGAATAGATTTGGCGTTGAGCTTGTAAACGCACGACGGCGAGCACGAATCGCCGTGGGAGTACCATGCTACGAGGTTCGGTTGCACTCAATGTTTGTCGATAAGACATCCTTGCGGGATGCCATTAAGTTGTGGGCTATGTCCATGCAATGGACGTTTGGTCATCAAATCTAGCCGGAGCAAGACATTTGTCAGGTGCGAGCAAGCCGATTGTCCTTGGCGAGTGCACGCACATAGACCAAAGTATGAGACTCACCGGATTGTCTCTAAGGTAGAGCGCACTCTGCATGCTCAACATCGTTTTGTCGGACATCGTAACCTAACGTCGACCTTCGTAGCCAATTTGATGTATGGAGAGATAGTAGAGAAGAAGGATGTGGAGGCCAAACACATTATGGTGGCCATCGATAAGAAATTCAAGTACAAGATCGCTCTCGCAAAGGCGTGGCGTGCGAAGCAAGGCTTTAGAAAGACGGTTTGGATCTTTTGAGGCGTGATGACAACCTTCCCGTATGCTTTGGAGGTGCTGCAGAGAGAAACCCGAGCGTACTGCTGTAAGGGACATGCCATCTAAAAAACGCGGGGTTTTTAATATTGCAAAGGGTCTTCTTAGCCTTGGGCCTGCATCGAGGCTTTTAGGCATATCTTTGTGATCTCGATTGAGCGGACCTTTTGGTAGGAAATACAAGGGGCAAATCCTATGACCATAGGCGTTGGCGGGAATAATCAAGTTCGCCATTGGCCATCGCATTCGTCGAAGGTGAGAATTACGACGGTGGTTGTGGTTCCTTCGACATCTAAGGGTGGGAGTTGTTGGAGGTCGATCACGGTGTGTGCGTGATCCACGATCGCCACGCGAGGATCTTTGAAGGCCATAAGAAAACGCAAGAAGACCCAGATGAGCCGTTCCTTGGTCGGATATGAGGAGTAGATGGTGCATTCGACACTTAGGGCGAACTTCTTTAGAAGTTCCCAAAGCAACCGGTGAAGCTATTCAAGAGTGGCTATGCGTAACCAAAGAACGAAAATTTGGCGCCTTATGGGTGCTCTTTGGATGAGCACGGCAGAAACACGCGACACGATGAACCACGGACGATGTCCGAACCCTGCTGGAGCGGCGGCGAGGACCTTGAGGAACATCGAGTCCTTCGCCTTTGGATCGGCGTGCCATTAGAAAGTGGTCACTCGCCGCACGACACCGATGGGCGAGGTATGGAGTAATGACGACTAACCTTGCGGAGGTGTACAAGCTGGTTCTTAGGGGCCTCGTTCTCGGCCCCTAAATCGCCATCGTGGAAGGTGTTACGCACGGCTGTCAATCGGTATTTCGGAGAGGCGTTCAAATGTCGCTTCATGCCGAAACCCTCAAACAACAATCGCTCGAAGATTACGGCATACATACAGCGAAGAGGCAGAAGGGCGATCGCACACGGTGCGTGATGGGCAATATGGAGCATCGTTCGGCGTGCTCCTCGGGATAGAGCGGTTGGGGCGGCTCGTTCTCTTATCACGCATGAGGTATGGCTTGGAGATCATGTGAGCGAACCTCACATTGTACATGCAACAAGCCGAGGCTATTACACAAGCCATGCTCCCATGTCCTCGCCGCGTGCGGGTGTGCGCATGGACCCGTCCAACTTTGTGTCGGAGTACTTCTGAAGGCGACAGTGGTGCGAGCTTGGGCCGTGAGCTTAGGGGCTTGGTGTGGGTAACCGCCACCGAGGACATTGCAAGCAGGATCTGGATTACGGACCTTGACATCTTGAAGGGTGGCAAGGGGCGTTGGCGTAGCGTATTACCAATGATATGGACGAAGCACAAGCGGGCGTTGGGTCAACGCCGCGGGCTCTGCGACGGGAGGCCACACACCCGACGATGCAAGGCACGGTGAGAGTAGGCTCTACGGACCTTGTGTCGTTGTATTATTTATGTAGCGTCGCGCCCACCGCTTGCGTACAATATAATTTGTATTGCCATGTGTACTTTGTATTGTTCATGTAACCGTGCGCCACTATGTAATTTTGAAAGTTTATATAACGATTCGCTACTATATAATTTGTATTGTCGTTAGATGCAGTGTGTACTTCGTATTGCTTATGTAATCGTTACGGCACTATGTACTTTGTATTGGTTTCATTGTTTACAAGTTAAATTTACTCTGTTTTACATTTCATGTAATATTTCCACGTATTTTGTACCTTCAATTTGTTTTGCGTATGGCTCACGGATCGGATGAGTTTCGCTCTCTTGGAAGAGCGCATCGACCGCTACATCGCGCGTCGCGTCGTGTCCCTCATCCTGCAGTGCGGTGACGCGATCCATGTTGGGGTGGTCCGCACGCGGACACCTCGGGTGGCACTGAGGCTAGACCCACGCCGACGGCCTGAGTTAGCATTCGTTGGCACTATGTTATCACGAAACGCACATGTCGTACTAACCTTTTGCTATTTTGCGAGCTCAGTACGCTGCAGATATACTACCACTCGCCGGATGGTGCGAGCCACGAGACGAGGATTTGCAAGCAGCACCACGGTGACGACGAGGACGGCGGCGGCACCGCGACGTCCATGCCGGCCCAGGCGGTCCCGCGCTTCCCATTCGGCCAGTCCTTGTTGACGGCTCTTGTGGACGGTGGCGGCGGGACTCACACGTTTCATCTTCCGTTCGGGAGATGACCCTACTCTGCGTGGCGTCTCCATGCTGCCTTGGCCTCCTGTCGCGGGAGGTGCCGCTCTGGAGGAGCCTCGAGAATCGGCGTGAGACATTACAGGCGAGTTTCGAGAGTCCTTCCGCTTTCGCTGGCGCGGCGGTACTACATCTTCCGGAGACCCGGAGGCGCGGCGTCCTTACGGTGGTATCGCGATTCGGGTACATGTTCGGCGATGTTCGCCGAACGCAGCACTCTTTTTGTAGTGCGATCTTACTTTCTTTTTGTTGTACACGCTCAGGCGGATGGACCTCGCCGCGACGACGGCGAGTGTCCACGGCACAGGGCGTACTAACGTGGCTATTCGGGTGGTCCTATTTACCACCACCACGGCGACACCGTCGACGCGCGGCTCATCAGCGTACGCCCGTGGCCATCGCCGACGGAGAGGCCCCGCAGATCACCGTGAGGTTGGTGTACTGCCGCCACCTATCGCGGCTTGTGCGACTGCGTGCCAGTGTCGGCCGAACTCCGTCCTCACGGTGTCCTCTCCTGCTGCGATTGTGGTCGTTCGGCGCTTTAGCCTCGGGCGACCCTTGTTGACGACAGCTCCACGCGCGAGAGATGTACCGGGCGAGGTTGATCGGCCGACTATGGGCTCCTTTGGTGCGGCGGCGAGTACGTATTATTTTCTGTGACTTATTATTTAATATTATCGATCGTTCAATCTAATATGCCGTGTTGTGTTCCTCGCAGGTGCGCTTTGCGCGACGTCAGGTCACACGCGCTTGTCTGAGCGTTCGTGGAGTCGTTCGGCCGGCTCACGGGACGGCGTTCGTTGGCAGCCGTACTCCCCTGAGGAGTTAGCGGCCTGCGCTCCTCACGGGCTTTCCTCCCTGTGCCTGCGCGACCGGGACTACTGGCTCACCGGCTGGGTGCTTGTCTTTGACATCTTCGTTGAGGACTACGCGGCACATCGCGTGATGCGACAGTTCGGCCTACGGCAGGAGGTTCCAGTACTAGTTCGACGGCCATTGCCCGACAGCGTGCACGTGTGAGTAATCGACAAACATCCCCAGTTATTTGCCGTCGTCTAGTACACATGACTTCTAATTACATGTTACGTCTTGCGAGTTCGATGGAAGGAGTTCGTCGCGCATGCAACCGGGGTGGTAGGATGAGCGATGGGTGGTCCAATGGGCGCGCGCTGAATGACCGTGTGCGGGAGGACACGGCTTACGACCTCACGACCTACGACGTACCTCGTGATGCGCTCCTCGACACGCACCGTGCTCGTACTTGCTGCGGATGCGCCGCACCACGTGTCCCTGCACCGCGGAACACATACCTGTGCATTTCGCGCGGGGCGTGCCTGCGCGATACGTTACATCCTACGCCGAATACTTCGCTTCGAGCCTCTGCCATTACATATTTCACGAGTCTTGTTTTCCGTGTGGCGAGCATCGCCGCGAGAGATTACGACAATTTATCGGTCATGGGTTGAAGGTTATCGGATGGTGTCGAGGCACACGCGAGGAGATATCCGTATGGTGCGTCGTGTGGTTGATCAAGCCGCACGTATTTTGGCTTTGTTGCGTGCGCCGAGCTCGGAGGTTGATACCGTGGTTGCACGTCGGCGATCCTACGTCCGCTGCGTCGTATCGTCCGACAAGCGAGCGGTGACGAGGGTCGGCTAGGCCACGTCCGACAAACGCATACGCCCGCGAGGCCGGATGCTCGGCGAGCCCCATCCGCCGAGGCCCGAGGAGGCTGGGGTCCGCTGGCACAACCGTCGTACCGATAGCACCGCTCACGTTGGTCCTCCACAACCCTTTGCCTTCCACACTCGGTACACCGCAGGCGCGTCGGCGTGCCATACTACCCTACGGACGCCGTCGCGCGCTATGGCGTTAGGCGAAATCGTAACATCTTCGTTTGTCGGCATACATCGTGTTTTTGTTAATTGACTAACAATACTTTACTCAGAGGTCCAATTCCGCATGACCAAGGGTCCTCTCCGGCCATACATGGCGGAAGCCCACGACTTCTTGGTGGGCGACTACGGCTCCTCGGCCCCGGTGAGGTTCTCTCTCGTCATGACTTGCCCGCTGCGCCAATACCCACACACAGGCCGCCACATCACCCCTTCGCCTCTCGGTCCTCGTCGGACCGGGGCTCTGGCCGTCTTTCCACTGCCGGGTAGGCCCCGACACCCAACGCAGAGGAGGGCCGCGAGCGAGCCGTAGGGAGAGACGGAGGTGGAGTGGGCGTGGTGATGGAGGAGGGGATGATGGGAGTGCGGTTGGCGGGGCCTAGTATGGGGCTAGTAGGGGAGGATGCTACGGTACATTTGTTCGTTATGTTATACTTAAATTTTGCACTTCATATGTGATGCATGTAATACTTTGCGTATGTGATGCATGTCATACTTTTGCGTCGTGATGCACGTAATACTTTCGCGTTGTACTTCCCACTCGTTCGTGCAACACGTGTTCGTGGAATGCTTTTTCTTGACGACGTGACCCAACTAGCTTTGCTTTTACGGGCGATGTGACCAAGCGGCGGCTTTTACGCGGTGTGACCACACGACGCAGATATTGATCCGAGGCATGACCCAACGAGGTAGCTTTATCATGACGATGTAACGGCGACCCGGCTTTCTCGAGGACATGACGGGCGAGGTAGCTTTTCAGACGATGTAACTGGCGACCCGGCTTTTTCTCGGGACATGACCATACGAGGTAGCTTTGCAGACAATGTGACCCAACGAGCGACTTTTACGAGCCCGCTACCACTCCTCCATTGTACCTATAAATCAGCGCAACTCATCCAAGAACTCCACACCACCACCAAGTAGAAAACATGAACAAGGAGAAAGAATGGGAGAAAATCCGCAAACTTTTGAAGGACTGGTGTCTCCCATGAGACCGCTGCTTCGCGATCGTGCCGCTAGTCGCCACCTTTCACACACCAAACTTTTCCGAACTAGTGGATGTGAGAAGCGCCTCGTGGTCGCCCAATGATTCGAGGTCGGCCGCGCCCCACCAATGCCCGCGAACGCCCCTCGGAAGAGCCACCGATAGGTGGCGCGACCCTATCTTTGGTGCCGGGGCGCTGTAAGCGCGTCAAATCAACCGATGAGTGGACCATTGGCGGCGCTATTGGTCTTTGCCCAAACTACGCCGCGGACTACAACGATGTGCACCCGTAATGAAACCGTATCTCGGTACAATGCTCTTTTCCTTGCGTAACGGCGTAACTAACTATCTTCACCTATTGCGGCCTCGCCACCCCTATGCGACTCCGTCGGTGGATCGGCGACAAGATCCACCCCTACGACATGTGGTGGTTGGCGACACGCAAGAGTTGGGCGGGGAGGACATCGAGGCCGTGAAAGGCGCCTCAAGAGGTGAAAGCGAGCGGGAGAGCAACGTGAGGGGCGGACAGTAGCGCGAGGAGCGGGCGTGAGCATGCCGAGCGGCGGGGCCGAGAGGAGCGGAAGAGGCCATCGCGGCGAGCTAAGGCGCAAGGCGAGAGTATAACGCCGAGCTAGGCGGCAAGAAGGGCAAATGGCCCTGTTCCACTCGATGAGTTCTGCCTATTCGGCCATCGTGGTTCTACCCTATTCGTCCACATATCGCATGTATTTCTATTTCTCTAAAGGCATGCGTGTACCGTCCTGGTTCGTTGTCCTTCGTGCCATGTAACCCCTGCTCGATGAAACATTACATTCTTATTGTAATATCGATTACTTCGCATGCGTTTAATCATTAAAACCGCAATCGTCCTCACAAAATTCTTACAATATTCACCTTACTACAACAATACACCCCATAAATTAAAAATATATTCACATATATCCAGCCAGTTTTTCATTTTTCATGTTCCACTTAGCCACTTTTTGATTTTCATATAATTTAAATGGTACCAAATCTGTTGCACTCACAATAACACTTTGTCATCGTAATATGTTATTGTACTATGATTAATTTTTGGAGAATTAATCGACAACGTTTGAGGTATGCACGATTAAGTAAGCGGAAGGTTAAGTGATAATGCGACTAGGACCTCCATTCACGCTAAACTAGCGATAGGTTCCATATTTTGGTAATTTTTTTTAGCGACTACATATATTTTGTAATTGATTCTTAAAAATAATATTATTTTCAAAAAAACAACGGAATGAGCACATGCCCAATGGTTGGCGTATCGCATATCGCCGCTAACATTAGGCGGCGGACATGCACGATGCATGGTGGTGGTGTGACTAGTCCTGTCATGCGAGTGGCGACAGGGGTATATTCCTGTAATAAAAAAAAAGTAAGATTATATTTGTAATTTATAATAAAATATAGATTATTTAAAAAAAAATTCTACCAGTTTCTAGATACAGCCTAAATATTTAACTTGAAAAGAAAAGGCTTAATATTACATGTTTTCATAAGGAAAAAGCCAACATTTGTCACCAAGGCAAATGATCAACAGAAAGTTAAAGCTTCCTGCCCATATGAGAAAGCTCCGCAAAATGGAAGGGATGCCGATGGCCAAGCTGACGCTGTTGTCCATTGTTCAATGCAAATCATAGCAAAGCAGTAAAGACCAGCACAGCATGCCCATGAAGTTGGAAGGAATTGAACAGTGACCAGTAACTTTCCTCGGACAAAACATGACAAAAGATGAAATGGGTAAAATGGCATGTCAATCTCATGGCTTGGCCCTAGTAAACAGACAATGGGTTAATCCAAGCTTATCATCCAAGAGCCATCCTTACTTAAAAAAATTACGCAGGGCCCATATTTCACGCTTGCTGTTAACCATGACTAAATGTCATGCAAGAGAGATTAGTGCATGCACCTGTGCACTGTAGAGTGCAGACAAAAGGATAGGTAGATAAGAATATTCAAAATCAGGCTTGACGAGTGCCACATGATGATAGCTTTGTCAACCAGTATTTTTTTTATTGTTTCTGTTGGATGGCAGACAAAAACTAATCCAATTTGGTTTAGTTGTTTACTATCTGAGCTCTTAAAAGGCAGGTTAATCCAGCTTCACTCACAATGTTTAAACCAGCACATGCTGAAAGATTATCATTGCTTTTAAAATATGTTTCATGAATCTCTTAGCTTCATAAAGTTGAGCTAAATAGAAAAATGAACGAACAAAAGTTCACTACAGTATACATTGCAAAATTGTTTTGAGATTACAGTACAAGTATTGAAACTAACAAATTGAAAAATACCCTTTATATGTGAACAGGATACATAAGACTGACTTACTAAATCTTCTATCTCTAGAATTTTGAGCCCAAAATTGGACCTGAATCCACCAAATTAGTTAGTTCCCTTTCTCTGTGGATCAACCATAAAAGCAAAAATAAGCTAGATGAACACTTGAACAGTCAAAAACTCAAAATTGTGTACCTGCTTGGTGTACCACAACAATATTAACTCGTGCCTTAAGCAACTCCGTCTACATGGCAAATTTTGAATTGAGAGAACTATAGAAAATGCAGTAGGAAGCTAAAAGAACAACTAGATTGTTGCATACAGTAATCTTATTTTCTATTTTGCATGAAAAAGGCACTCCACGCGGTTTCACAAGAATGCACAATCAGACCAAGCATTATCAACTCCAAAAAATTTAATGAAGTCTGAACTGATACAAGAAAATTGATTCATTTGCAACAGAAGGTGGGCTATGATTGAAGTTTCTGCTTTCTTGACATAGTGAATTAGTGATTAAGTGATGTGCAGATAATACTCAAATAAAAAATATTTGGCTATGTTATTGTTTTAATCAACACGGGGGGTTATAAATTTAGACAGAGTGCTTCTAGACTTCTAGTAGTATTTGTATGGTAATTGGTAAGACAATAAGGTAGCAACATTAGTAATTCAGCAATTGCAGACAGTACAGAGGGTGGTTGCACAAAAATTTTGGGTGTGTCATGACTAGAAAAATGTGATAGCCGGATGCTGCACAAAATTTCCACTGTGAGACGATACGTACCTGCTCCTCCGATTTCAAGTGTTTAGCGAAGAGCTTTACTGGGCGGCATTCTTTAGTAAACATCTTTAAGCCCCTACAAAACGAGACCACAGTTGCATCACAACAAGTCAGAATTTGCAGATGTGCACGATAGCAGCTCTTGTTAATTCTTAATTTGAAACCAAACATCTTGTTAATTCTCAACTGGCTTCGCAAAAGGATGCGATGAAAAACGCTGTGATCCATTCAGAATAACAGC
Source organism: Ampelocalamus luodianensis (assembly GCA_036346255.1). NCBI lineage: Eukaryota > Viridiplantae > Streptophyta > Magnoliopsida > Poales > Poaceae > Ampelocalamus > Ampelocalamus luodianensis. The sequence goes on from CM070623.1 coordinate 32,248,359, forward strand.
TACCTCAGAAGCTCCAGTGACCTCAGCGCAGCCGGGCTGATAACCAGGAGGGTCGGGCTGCCCGCATCGACTGAGTACTGACCCCTCGATGAGCTTCCCCTCGCAGAGCTCCTCCTTCCACGAAGCGCCGAAGGCCCCCTTCACATGGTCGCCGAGGCACTCCACGTCCTGGCTCGCCCCCTCCGCGAGCTGCACCATGGATCCCTCTGCACAGAGCACATCGGATCCAAAAATCTTTTATAATCCATCGAACGTTTTCGGAGCAACAAGCACAGAAAAATGCTGAATTGAACTGAACAGGACCCAAGAATGATGGTGCCGCTCGTAGTATACATACCAGAGTAGGCATCGAGCTCGAGGGGTAAGAGGGCGAGAGGCGCATCTTGGCGGCGCGCTGGAAGCCGCGGAGGAGGAACTCGAGCTGTGTCACATATGCACTGAAGGAGGAGTTTGAACAGTGGCTGACGAGTGGGGCCGGTAAAAGAGGGTGCAAAGTAAGTGAGTTGGGGTGTGTGGTAGATAGGGTGGATAACGAGCTAACTCGGCTCGGCTCAATAAGGCTTGTTAAGAAAACGAGTTTCGCTCGGCTCGTTAAGTTAACGCGCAGAATATCAGGGTCAGCTTGGTTTGGTTAAAAGCTTGAACTCGGCTCGTTAGGCTCGTTAATGAATTGACATCCATGCAAATCAATAAAAAAACATTCATGTAGATCACAAATTCATAAAATCACTTGAATGAACTAGTAGTGACTAGTCCATGCAAATCAATAAAATGTCTTCTTGTGAATTATGATCAATAATATCAAAGTCCATAATATCAGTCATAACATCCATGCATATCACAATTCACAAGTTCATAATATCACAAGATCACATCCATGCAGATCAATAATGTGAGAATTCGCGTAATTAACTAATATTTTTTTCGATAATCGGTATTTAGCAGTAATTAATCCCGTCTTAGCGGTAAGTTAGCGAGAGTGTTGCGATCATCGTTAAGCCTTTAATTGTCGTGTTTCGTTTCGTGAGCAACGCATCATTGCATTCATCAGTGCACAGTAGCATCAATCATAATTAGATTGCACTTTCCATTTGCATTAAATAATTAAGTCAATTGTAAGCATTGCAATAGAAGTGCATCATCATCTCATATCATCTAGTGCTGTTTAAATAGTTACAACTTAGATTGGTTTACAAAGCAATAAAAAGAGTACATCTTGCATTGCATATCGCCGAGCCCTCCTTGTATCCTTGTTCTTCGATCGCCGACCCATCAAACCCCGGTGTCTTCCTTGTCATCCACGAAACCTGCACGCGTACCACTCTTCGCCAGTGTTGTTAGACAGAAGCAAGCCACAATATTATTAAAGTAAAGATTGCCGTCAGTCTCCCGAAGTGCAGTAGAAATACCCGAAGCGACCTAAGCGGTCGGTCCCTTGATCGTCAAGATACCCAGACCAACCGGAGTTAGTCGGCCTCTTGATCGTCAAGATATCCATACCACCCGAGGTTATTCGGTATCTGTCACTTCCGTGGGCCTCATCACTCGACAATATTAGAATAGATGCCCACATGTTACTGACTTACCTCCATTAGCAGAATATCCGAAAATAGCCTCAAAGCATCCATGGACCAAAAGGTCCTTAGCCCAAATAATATCACAAGAGAGCATTGAGGATAAGGGCAAGGGGTATAGTGGTCTTTGACCAGCCGCAAGAGAAGCTAGCCGAAAGGCATCCCACTGATCGACCATGCTCATCCACAACCTCCCCCTCATTCTCAAGCACCTCAAGCCAGCAAAGCCACAAGCAAGCACAGGCAAAGCTAGCACCAGCCGAAAGCCAACACCACACACCTCCCACTCCATCTCCTCATCAACCGAAGGCAACCAAGAACAAGAAGGCCAGGCTCCACAGGCACAACTAAGCAACCCACAAGAGTAGAGCTATCACACCACCATCCATCACTCCCCCTGCACCCCCAAACCCAAGACCACAACATCAGGAAGGGGAGTCAGGGAGCTGGGAGCCAGGAAGAAGGGGAGTCAGGGAGAAGGCAAGGAGCAAGAAGCCAAGCGGAGGACGGCGACCAAACCACCTCAAGCCACCACTGGGCATCAAGGCAACCCGGAGAGAAGAGCACCGGCTCGGCCGTGCGCGCCATCCTCCTTCCCCTCACCTCAAACCCACAAGAGGTAACACTAGCATACCCCAGATCATTCTGCTATACACCTTTAGCATCACAGATCTCATGCATCTGTCATACCTGTTTTTAGTCGGAAAGAAAGAATTTAATCGGGAACTCGGAGCTTAAAACTCTCGGTTTGGAGTTTTTAGGGTCGTGGGCCTCTGGAAGCCTTCCCACCCCTTGGCCGGCCATGGGCCTAGGCCCATCGTCCCCCCCCTCTAAACCCTAACCAGCCCCTTTTCCTCCCCCTTGGCGAACCCCACCTCCCCTTTGGCGCCACCCCTCCCTTCCTCCTCTCTCCTCCCTCACACCCCTGCCCCTAGGTGCCGCCCCAACCTCCCGGGTGCTGGCCCTGCTGGTTTGCCTCCCCATCCGGCCTTGGACCTTCTCCATGCCGCCGGTTGCGCAAGGAGTTGAGGAGGACAGCAATTGTTTGGGGCAAAAGAGGTGAGAAGGAGGAGATCGTCTTCTCCGTGATTCGTCTACCTACTCCTGGTTGCAGCAAGGTAACGATGCGAATCTCATTGTTTTGTTTGATGGTAGAAGCGATTTGGATTCATTTTGTCTAGGCAGACTCGCTGCGTGTAAAGACTGATTCTGTCCTGTATGTTGGAGGATTGTTTCGGTTATTTTTAGGCAGAATCTGAAGGTTCGGTCTCCTAGAGATATCTAGGTCTTGTTCTTACGTTTCAGTGGCCGCCGAGTTCACTCAAATCCGAGGTCCGAGTCAAAAGTTATGATAGAATTAGTCTTGACTGTCCAGAATCCTGACGAGATTCTGCAGTCAATTTGTAAATTGTATAAGAAATTGTTATTCACAGATTTTGAACTTGGTGTCTCCTAGAAAATTGAAGTATCCCTGTCAGGTTTAGATGGCCACTGAGTTTACTTGATTCCGAGTTATGGGTCAAAAGATATGTCTGTTTTAACAGTCGCTGCCAGAAACCTGACGTGATTAATCTGTCTGTATATTTTCTATATTATGATAGAAGTTGGAAGAATCTGAAAGTTCACCCAACTAGGTTATTGTAGGTAATTCGATAACCTTTTCAGATTGGTAAAGAACGCTCAATTCGGAGTTGTAACACGGAAGTTATGATCAACGGAATATTTCTGCTGAATTTTGGTAGGCTGAATCTGTGCTGAATGTTCAAACAATTATTAGCCTATTAATTTGACCAAATTGGTTTGTCGCGTCAACTAGAGTTTTGTAGTTAGACCAGTTAAGAATCTACAGAAATTGGGTTTGCTATTTTTCGACTTCCAGGCTGTGAGTTATGTTAGTCCCGTGTTGCTGTCAGGATTTTCTTATTGGACAGACTCCGCTGTTTTTCAGTCTATGCGATATAGGATTTAATTGACTCCTAATAGAAGTAAAATAGAACACCGACTAGTTGAGCTGGGTATCATGTATACTTATTTAGTTATTTCGTTGGTTTAGGCGTGAAACTTGGGTATAAGCGCGCCGTTGCGGATAACGCCGCCTTGCGAAGGCAAGTACCATGTTTATTTGGATGTTTGTGCATTGTGGTTTTTAGCATGAGTTGTTTTGGTAACTTGTGAGACATGTGAAATGAATTATTCATGCCTTGTTCAATACATTGAGTTCATGAATAGAAGTGATGTTATGGTATATTTCATTTAATTGTTGCATGCATTCATTGACATTTGGCGTCCACGGGAGTGGATGAGAACCACCATCAATTCCAAGATGGTTGGATAAGACCCATTAATTCCAATATGGGCAATGTTGGACACCGTATGTAAACGTTCTTCATACGGAAGTGGATCCCGCATTTTTGTTAAGATGCGGGCTTGAGTGATCACCGGGTGTTCACTGGCTATCTGCATATCTGGCGTGTGTGCAGTCCATTCCTTGATTTGAGCATTCATATCATGTATTCATAAGTAATCAATGTGTTATGATCGAACCCAATGATGTTATGTTTGATCTTCAATGAATGAATGTTTTCTTAATCATTGTACTTGCTGAGTCATGGACTCACTCTTGCTTTGTTTGTTTATTTCTAGGTGATCGTTGATGAAGTTCACTTGGGAGGAGTAGATGAGCACTACTCGAATAATGCACTTCACATTAGACTCATTACTATAAGAAATAATGATTCTCTTTTGTCATCTTTTGGTTTGTAATAAATAAATTTAGTCATGGATGGTACCTTTATGATCAATGAGAACATAGATGAGAACTTTAAGTCATATGGTTATTTGTTATCTTAGCTCATTATCGTTGATTCATGTTTAGATCTTAGAATTGGATTTCATGACTAGTTTATGATTCTTGTGTGTTTTGTTGTGTGGAACCTCCGGTATCCTCGTATGCAAAGGAGGTTACTGCAGAATTTAGTTTTCGACTTAGGGTAGTTGCATTCGGGCTCGTCTTTGAGTTGGGGTGTTCTGATTGGTATCGAGGCGGGCTTTAGGTCCGTGGTTAAAATAAAATTATTAAATTGACACACTTGTACCTGATAGGTTGGGTTGGGCAATTCGTTGTTTCATAAATTTTCTTGTTGTTATGATTTATTTGTTGTGCAAGCTGTTGTTCGATTTAGTCTTTGTTCCGTTGTGTTGTCCTTAGATGGCGAGAGGTAGAGGCGTGGGCGTCGCGATCCGTGGTCGTGATCGTGGGCGTGGTCGGTTGTTTACGCAGCGTCCGCGAAGAAATTTCTGGTGGGGTTAATGAGGAGGTTGCCTCGGTGCCCAACCAGGTGTGGAAGCTCAAGCTGCGCCGTGCGATGCTCGAGCGGTGTCGGCGGTGTCGAAATCTTCAAAGGAGAACGGCGGCTCGTCGGCGGTGCGAGCGGCTTATCCTGCTGCTCTGTTGCTCTGCGGCGCCGTGAATCTTCTTCTTGTCGCCATGGCGAGTCCGGTTGTTGCGCGATTCCACCGAGACTAGGATGAGCCTTCGTGAGTGGTTGGCGCTTGGTGAACACGTTTGATGGGCGGTACCCGATTCGAGCGGCGATTGGCTCGGTACATGGAGCGTCGATTCGAGCATTGGAGATGAACTTCGGCGCAAAGGTTCGTTTGTGGCCTTTCAAGCGAAGGTCAAGCCGATATCGGTGGGAAGGGGTTACATGCGCTAGGACCCAGCGAGGACGATTACTTGGGAAGTTTTGTGCACGATTGAGCCAAGTATTATCGGATTCTTTTATTGAGAGGATGGGCGGTCATTGCTAGTGTTGACTCAAGGCAATAGGTCGATGTCGAGTGCGAGATGGAGTTCAACAATGCAGTGCGCTTTGTACCAGTGTGGCGGTGATGACTTGGAGAAGGCTAAGAGGTTTCGCGGGGTCTCCTTGGGAGTATCGTCGGATCTTGGGAGCCTCGGTTTTGCGTGATTTCAGCATGTGGTTGAGCGAGCTAGAGGATAGAGCGGAGAGAATTCTCCTTCGCGAGGCAAGCGGTGGTGGCACTACTTACATTGGTGGTTACGGTGGTGGCGGAAGAGGAGTTTTGTTGGTGGAGGTGGGTCCTCTCGGCCTACTTCAAGAGGTTTGAGGAGCCGCCCATCTCGTCCGGCTCAGCGGGCGATCTTTTTCTTGGCGCCACATTTTTCTTCTTCCACACCTCGAATCGCCCGATTCGAGTCAAGGTATGAAATGTTTTAAGTGTGGAGAGGGCATCGTGCGTCGAATGTTCTTTGAGAGGACTTGTCGTCGGTGTGGTCGAGAGGGCCACAAGCTTTACATTTGTGCGAGAATCAGACAAGTATCATCAAGTGGGAAGCGATTCAGCAGCGTCGTCCTCTAGTACTCCTCGGGCTCGGTCTGGACTCTGGTTGCACCTTTTGTGCCACATTTCTCACCGGGATGGGTTCCACCGCGGTTTCGACTCTGCGCCTCCGGCCAGGGTTCTTACGGAACCTGCTCCATCTGCTCGCCCTCGTTCTCACTGCTGCAGTTCTGCCCCTCCCTCTCGAGTGTTGGTGCGTCCTCTGCTCGGCACCTTTGGGAGTCTACGCCATGCCCACCCACGACACCGTGGGCATACGATGTGGTGGCAGTACTTTATTAGTTGATTCACATGAGGCTTTCGTTACTGTTTGATTCGGGGCTACTTATTCTTTTGTGTCCTTAGATTTTGTTAATCAGGCGGGTTTGAGTGTGCAATCTATTTACGAATCTGTGGTGGTCGGTTCCCGGAGGTCTTATTTCTAGCTCTGATTTGTCTGGTTGTACTATCACTATAGAAGATGAAAATTTCATTGCCAATCTCATGGTGATTCGATTATCACCTTTGATGTTATCTTGGGTATGGATTGGCTATTCTTTTACCGTGCCAAGATTTGTTGTTTTGGAAGGCGGTGACTTTGCGAGCTCCGTCGGAGAGAACTAGTGTTTGAGGCGGTCGCGTTTGATTCCTGTGTGTGTTGGCTAGTCTGTTTCCTAGTCGTCGAGCCTCGAACATTGGGTTGCTTTGGTCTCTTAGCGAGAAGTCGAATCTCCACTTCGTATTGAAGATATTACGGTGGTGAATGAATTTCTGACGTGTTTCTGTGGAGCTTCTGGTATGCCTCGAGCGTGAAGTGGAATTCGGATAGATCTTGTTCGGGAACCCGACCTATTCGATGTCTCCATACCGTTTGGCATGACCATTCCGGGAGGAGTTGAAAAAGCAAGCTGGATGATTTGCTATCCAAAGGTATGATTCGGCGTAGTGTATCGCCGTGGGAGCTCTGTTACATTCACTAAGAAGAAGGGCGGTAGTTGGCGTATGTGTGTGGACTACAGGGCTCTTAATCAAGCAGCTATAAAGAATAAATATCCGTTGCCCGTGTTGAAGATCTCTTTGATCGATTGAAGGAGCTAAAATATTTTCCAAGATTGACCTTGATCGAGTTATAATCGATTCGAGTTCGCGAGCAAGATATTGAGAAGACGACTTTCTCTACAAGGTATGGTCATTATGAGTATAAGGTTATGTCATTTGGACTAACTAATGCTCTGCGATTTTCATGGAAGCCATGAATAGTATGTTGCACCCTTATCTTGATGATTTCGTCGTAGTATTTATTGTGACATCTTGATTTATTCCAAAGCGGAAGAGGACCATGCTCAACATTTGAGGTTGATCTTGGAGACCTTGAGTGAACCAATTCTATGCCAAATTGAAGAAATGTGAATTAGGATTTACGAGTTGGGTTTTAGGGCCATGTAATCAATCAGAGGGCATTTACGCCGATCCAAGTAAGATTTCAACGGTGGTGGAATGGAAGAGACCAACCAATGTAAAAGAAGTGAGGAGTTTTAGGTTTGGTTGGTTACTACCGGCGTTTAGTGGAGAGTTTCTCTACCATTGCTAGACCAATGTCTCGATTGACACGAAAAGGTGTCAAGTTTGATGGACGGATGCGTGTGAGCGAAGCTTACGTACTTTGAAGGATAGATTGGTGACCGCCCCAATTCTCACCCTTCGAGAACAGGGAGCGGTTCACTATTTATTGAATCGTCTAGAGTTGGGTGGGTTGTGTACTTATGCGGGATGGTAAGGTGATTGCCTATGCGTCTCGGCGGTGAAGAAACATGAACAGAACTATCCTACTCATGACCTAGAGCTTGCGGCGATAATGCGGCTTTAAAGATCTGCGCCATTATTTGTATGGCGAATCTTGTGACATTTTCACGATCACAAGAGTCAAAATACATTTTTACTCGAAAGATTTAAACTGAGGCGAGAGGAGATGGTTGGAGTTGATAAGGACTATGATCTCACCATTCGGTATCATCAGGGCAAGGCAAATGTTGTAGCCGATGCCACGAGTCATAAGCGACACCTCCTACCCTCGATTGTCTCATCGCTGATTTTGGCGTATGGATATATCTTTTTGCTTTGCGGGTACCGCCGAGGCCGAGACCGTTTGCTTCTTGAGTCGACCATTCCGAGCAGTGCAGGAAGCACAACGGCATGATCAAATGCTCCAGCGTGTGAGCGCCTAGATGAAGGCAAGCAAGGCCATTTTGGTATAGATGATTACGGTACTGCGATTTAAAGGTCGCCTTTGTGTGCCACAGAGGCCTGATTAAAGATGAGATTCTAAAGGAAGCCCACCGTACCATTATCTTTGTACATCCGGTGAGACCAAAATGTACAAAGATTTGAAGAAGAATTTACGGTGGAAGAGAATGAAAGTCGATATTGCGCGATATGTGGCCTCGTGTGGGATCTGCCCGGTGGTTAAGGTGAACATAAGCGGCCGGCGAGGATTGTTGCAACCTTTAGAGGTTCGGTGTGGCCATGGGATGACATCTCCATGGATTTTGTGGTTGGTTTACCTCGCACTCAGCGAGGAAGGATGCTATATGGGTGATAGTGGATCGGTTCGATGAAGTGCGCACATTTCATTCCTATTCGAACCACCAATGCGGCGATTTGGCTCCACTTTATGTGCGAGAGATAAATGCGGTTGCAGGGTGCCAAAGACTATTGTTTCGGCCGAGATGCCAAATTTGTTTCCAAGTTTTGGGAGAGTTTGCGAGTGCTTTGGGCACGCAACTCCGTCTTAATCTTGCATTCCACCCTCGAGCGGATGGTCGATCGGCGTACAATTCAAACCTTAGAAGATATGCTCGGTGTTGTGTTTTATCTGGAAGGGTGGTTGGGAAGATCACAGGCTTTGGCGAGTTCGCCTATAATAATAGTTATCACTCCGATGTTAGTGCACCATTTGAAGTCCTTTATGGCGAAATGCAGATCTCCGTTGTGTTGGGATGCGGTGGGAGAGGGGGTTTTGGGTCGAGAATGGGTTCAACAAGCTGTGGCTAGAGTGGCGAGTTAGAAGGAACTTGTTAGCTGCTCAGGCCAGGCGAGAAAAGCTACGCAGATGTCGGGCGAGAATTGGAGTTCAATGTGGGTGACGAGGTCCTTACGAGTATCGCCTACCAAAGGCGTAATGCGTTTGGTACTAAAGGAAAGCTTAGCCCAAGGTACATCGGACCGTTTCGGTTATGGCAAGAGTTGGAAATTTGGCTTCCGTTTGGATCTTCGAGTCTATGAGAGGATTCATAATGTGTTTCATGTGTCCATGTTGAGAAGTTCTTATTTGACCACGAGCATGCAATTCCAATGGAGCCGTTGAGCATTGAGCAGGACCTTACTTTTGAGTCCCGACCGGTAAAATGCGGACAAATCGGAGCGGGTTTGAGAATAAAACCACGAAGTATGTCAAGATTCTTTGGTCTCATCAATCGGAGAAAAAGCCACTTGGGAATCTGGAATCTCGCATGCGCGAGCATTATCGAACCTATTTGTTCTTTGAGTGCGTATTAAATTTTGTTTTCAATTCCTTAGACTTACGCTCTTGTGTCAGTGGCGTGAGTAGAATTGAGTCGAATCAGTTAAGGGGATAGAATGTCATACCTGTTTTTAGTCGGAAAGAAAGAATTTAATCGGGAACTCCGGAAGCTTAAAACTCTCGGTTTGGAGTTTTTAGGGTCGTGGGCCTCTGGAAGCCTTCCCACCCCCTTGGCGGCCATGGGCCTAGGCCCATCGCCCCCCCCCCTCTAAACCCTAACCAGCCCCCTTTTCCTCCCCTGGGCCGAACCCCCACCTCCCCTTTGGCGCCACCCCTCCCTTCCTCCTCTCTCCTCCCTCACACCCCTGCCCCTAGGTGCCGCCCCAACCTCCCGGTGCTGGCCTGCTGGTTTGCCTCCCCATCCGGCCTTGGACCTTCTCCCGCTTGCGGTTGCGCAAGGAGTTGAGGAGGACAGCAATTTGTTTGGGGCAAAGAGGTGAGAAGGAGGAGATCGTCTTCTCCGTGATTCGTCTACCTACTCCTGGTTGCAGCAAGGGTAACGATGCGAATCTCATTGTTTTGTTTGATGGTAGAAGCGATTTGGATTCATTTTTGTCTAGGCAGACTCGCTGCGTGTAAAGACTGATTCTGTCCTGTATGTTGGAGGATTGTTTCGGTTATTTTTAGGCAGAATCTGAAGGTTCGGTCTCCTAGAGATATCTAGGTCTTGTTCTTACGTTTCAGTGGCCGCCGAGTTCACTCAAATCCGAGGTCCGAGTCAAAGTTATGATAGAATTAGTCTTGACTGTCCAGAATCCTGACGAGATTCTGCAGTCAATTTGTAAATTGTATAAGAAATTGTTATTCACAGATTTTGAACTTGGTGTCTCCTAGAAAATTGAAGTATCCCCTGTCAGGTTTAGATGGCCACTGAGTTTACTTGATTCCGAGTTATGGGTCAAAAGATATGTCTGTTTTAACAGTCGCTGCCAGAAACCTGACGTGATTAATCTGTCTGTATATTTTCTATATTATGATAGAAAGTTGGAAGAATCTGAAAGTTCACCCAACTAGGTTATTGTAGGTAATTCGATAACCTTTTCAGATTGGTAAAGAACGCTCAATTCGGGTTGTAACACGGAAGTTATGATCAACTGAATATTTCTGCTGAATTTTGGTAGGCTGAATCTGTGCTGAATGTTCAAACAATTATTAGCCTATTAATTTGACCAAATTGGTTTGTCGCGTCAACTAGAGTTTTGTAGTTAGACCAGTTAAGAATCTACAGAAATTGGGTTTGCTATTTTTCGACTTCCAGGCTGTGAGTTATGTTAGTCCCGTGTTGCTGTCCAGGATTTTCTTATTGGACAGACTCCGCTGTTTTTCAGTCTATGCGATATAGGATTTAATTGACTCTAATAGAAGTAAAATAGAACACCGACTAGTTGAGCTGGGTATCATGTATACTTATTTAGTTATTTCGTTGGTTTAGGCGGCGAAACTTGGGTATAAGGCGCCGTTGCGGATAACGCCGCCTTGAAGGCAAGTACCATGTTTATTTGGATGTTTGTGCATTGTGGTTTTTAGCATGAGTTGTTTTGGTAACTTGTGAGACATGTGAAATGAATTATTCATGCCTTGTTCAATACATTGAGTTCATGAATAGAAGTGATGTTATGGTATATTTCATTTAATTGTTGCATGCATTCATTGACATTTGGCGTCCACGGAGTGGATGAGAACCACCATCAATTCCAAGATGGTTGGATAAGACCCATTAATTCCAATATGGGCAATGTTGGACACCGTATGAAACGTTCTTCATACGGAAGTGGATCCGCATTTTTGTTAAGATGCGGGCTTGAGTGATCACCGACGGGTGTTCACGGCTATCTGCGATATCTGCGTGTGTGCAGTCCATTCCTTGATTTGAGCATTCATATCATGTATTCATAAGTAATCCAATGTGTTATGATCGAACCCAATGATGTTATGTTTGATCTTCAATGAATGAATGTTTTCTTAATCATTGTACTTGCTGAGTCATGGACTCACTCTTGCTTTGTTTGTTTATTTCTAGGTGATCGTTGATGAAGTTCACTTGGGAGGGAGTAGATGAGCACTACTCGAATAATGCACTTCACATTAGACTCATTACTATAAGAAATAATGATTCTCTTTTGTCATCTTTTGGTTTGTAATAAATAAATTTAGTCATGGATGGTACCTTTATGATCAATGAGAACATAGATGAGAACTTTAAGTCATATGGTTATTTGTTATCTTAGCTCATTATCGTTGATTCATGTTTAGATCTTAGAATTGGATTTCATGACTAGTTTATGATTCTTGTGTGTTTTTGTTGTGTGGAACCTCCGGTATCCTCGTATGCAAAGGAGGTTCTGCCGAAATTTAGTTTTTCACTTAGGGTAGTTGCATTCCGGGCTCGTCTTTGAGTTGGGGTGTTCTGATTGGTATCGAGGCGGGCTTTAGGTCCGTGGTTAAAATAAAATTATTAAATTGACACCTTGTGCCTGATGGGTTGGGTTGGGCAATTCGTTGTTTCCGCAAATTTTCTTGTTGTTATGATTTATTTGTTGTGCAAGCTGTTGTTCGATTTAGTCTTTGTTCGTTGTGTTGTCCTTAGATGGCGAGAGGTAGAGGCGTGGCGTCCGCTTGATCGTGGTCGCGATGCGTGGGCGTGGTCGGTTGTTTACGCAGCGTCGCGAGAAGAGGCTGGGTGGGGTTAATGAGGAGGTTGCCTCGGTGCCCAACCAGTTGGGAAGCTCAAGCTGCGCCGGCGGCGATGCTCGGCGGTGTCGGCGGTGTCGAAATCTTCAAAGGAGAACGGCGGCTCGTCGGCGGTGCGGCGGCTTATCCTGCTGCTCCTGTTGCTCTGCGGCGCCGTGAATCTTCTTCTGCGTCGCCATGGCGAGTCGGTTGTTGCGCGATTCCACCGAGACTAGATGAGCCTTCGTGAGTGGATGGCGCTTGGTGAACCACGTTTGATGGGCGGTACCCGATTCGAGCGGCGATTGGCTCCGTACATGGAGCGTCGATTCGAGCATTGGAGATGAACTTCGGCGCAAAGGTTCGTTTGTGGCCTTTCAGCGAAGGTCAAGCCGATATCTCGGTGGGAAGGGTTACATGCGCTAGGACCCAGCGCGAGGACGATTACTTAGGAAGTTTTGTGGCACGATTGAGCCAAGTATTATCCGGATTCTTTTATTGAGAGGATGGGCGATCATTGCTAGTGTTGACTCAAGGCAATAGGTCGATGTCTGAGTGCGAGATGGAGTTCAACAATGCAGTACGCTTTGTACCGGTGTGGCGATGATGACTTGGAGAAGGCTAAGAGGTTTCGCGGGGTCTCCTTGAGAGTATCGTCGAGATCTTGGGAGCCTCGGTTTGCGTGATTTCAACCTTGTGGTTGAGCGAGCTAGAGGATAGAGCGGGAGAGAATTCTCCTTCGCGAGCAAGCAAGTGGTGGCACTACTTACATTGGTGGTTACGGTGGTGGCGAGAGAGGAGTTTTGTTGGTGGAGGTGGGTCCTCTCGGCCTACTTCCAAGAGGTTTGAGGAGCCGCCCATCTCGTCCGGCTCAGCGAGGCGATCTTTTCTTGGCGCCACATTTTCTTCTTCCACACCTCGAATCGCCCGATTCGAGTCAAGGTATGAAATGTTTTAAGTGTGGAGAGGGCATCGTGCGTCGAATGTTCTTTGAGAGGACTTGTCGTCGGTGTGGTCGAGAGGGCCACAAGCTTTGTTTGTGCGAGAATCAGGCAAGTATCATCAAGTGGGAAGCGATTCAGCGTCGTCCTCTAGTACTCCTCGGGCTCGGTCAGGACTCTGGTTGCACCTTTTGTGCCACATTTCTCACCGGATGGGTTCCACCGGCGGTTTCGACTCTGCGCCTCCGGCCAGGGTTCTTACGGAACCTGCTCCATCTGCTCGCCCTCGTTCTCACTGCTGCAGTTCTGCCCCTCCCTCTCGAGTGTTGGTGCGTCCTCTGCTCCGGCACCTTTGGGAGTCTACGCCATGCCCACCCACGACACGTGGGCATACGATGTGGTGGCAGTACTTTATTAGTTGATTCACATGAGGCTTTCGTTACTGTTTGATTCGGGGCTACTTATTCTTTTGTGTCCTTAGATTTTGTTAATCGGGCGGGTTTGAGTGTGCAATCTATTTACGAATCTGTGGTGGTGGTTCCCAGGAGGTCTTATTTCTAGCTCTGATTTGTCTGGTTTGTACTATCACTATAGAAGATGAAAATTTCATTGCCAATCTCATGGTGATTGATTATCACCTTTTGATGTTATCTTGGGTATGGATTGGCTATTCTTTTACCGTGCCAAGATTTGTTGTTTTGGAAGACGGTGACTTTGCGAGCTCCGTCGGAGAGGAACTAGTGTTTGAGCGGTCGCCGTTTGATTCCACTGTGTGTGTTGGCTAGTCTGTTTCCTAGTCGTCGAGCCTCGAACATTGGGTTGCTTTGGTCTCTTAGCGAGAAGTGCGAATCTCCGCCGTGTTGAAGATATTACGGTGGTGAATGAATTTCTGACGTGTTTCTGTGGAGCTTCTGGTATGCCTCGAGCGTGAAGTGGAATTCGGATAGATCTTGTTCAGGAACCCGACCTATTCGATGTCTCCATACCGTTTGGCATGACCATTCCGGAGGAGTTGAAAAAGCAAGCTGGATGATTTGCTATCCAAAGGTATGATTCGGCGTAGTGTATCGCCGTGGGAGCTCTGTTCTGTTCACTAAGAAGAAGGGCGGTAGTTGGCGTATGTGTGTGGACTACGGGCTCTTAATCAAGCAGCTGTAAAGAATAAATATCCGTTGCCCGTATTGAAGATCTCTTTGATCGGTTGAAGGGAGCTAAAATATTTTCCAAGATTGACCTTGATCGAGTTATAATCGATTCGAGTTCGCGAGCAAGATATTGAGAAGACGACTTTCTCTACAAGGTATGGTCATTATGAGTATAAGGTTATGTCATTTGGACTAACTAATGCTCTGCGATTTTCATGGAAGCCATGAATAGTATGTTGCACCCTTATCTTGATGATTTCGTCGTAGTATTTATTGATGACATCTTGATTTATTCCAAAGCGGAAGAGGACCATGCTCAACATTTGAGGTTGGTGCTGGAGACCTTGAGTGAACCAATTCTATGCCAAATTGAAGAAATGTGAATTACGGATTTACGAAGTTGGGTTTAGGGCCATGTAATCAATCAAGAGGGCATTTACATCGATCCAAGTAAGATTTCAACGGTGGTGGAATGGAAGAGACCAACCAATGTAAAAGAAGTGAGGAGTTTTAGGGTTTGGTGGTTACTACCGGCGTTTCGTGGAGAGTTTCTCTACCATTGCTAGACCAATGTCTCGATTGACACGAAAGGTGTCAAGTTTGATGGACGGATGCGTGTGAGCGAAGCTTACGTACTTTGAAGGATAGATTGGTGACCGCCCAATTCTCACCCTTCGAGAACGAGGAAGCGGTTCACTATTTATTGAATCGTCTAGAGTTGGGTGGGTTGTGTACTTATGCGGGATGGTAAGGTGATTGCCTATGCGTCTCGGCGGTGAAGAAACATGAGCAGAACTATCCTACTCATGACCTAGAGCTTGCGGCGATAGTCGGCTTTAAAGATCGGCGCCATTATTTGTATGGCGAATCTTGTGACATTTTCACGATCACAAGAGTCGAAATACATCTTTACTCGAAAGATTTAAACACGAGGCGGAGGAGATGGTTGGAGTTGATAAGGACTATGATCTCACCATTCGGTATCATCAGGGCAAGGCAAATGTTGTGGCCGATGCCACAGTATAAGCGACACCTCCTACCCTCGATTGTCTCATCGCTGATTTTGGCGTATGGATATATCTTTTTGCTTTGGGTACCGCGAGACCGAGACCGTTTGCTTCTTGAGTCGACCATTCCGAGCAGTGCAGGAAGCACAACGGCATGATCAAATGCTCCAGCGTGTGAGAGCGCCTAGATGAAGGCAAGCAAGGCCATTTTGGTATAGATGATTACGGTACTGCGATTTAAAGGTCGCCTTTGTGTGCCACAGAGGCCTGATTAAAGATGAGATTCTAAAGGAAGCCCACCGTACCAGTATCTGTACATCAGGTGAGACCAAAATGTACAAAGATTTGAAGAAGAATTTACGGTGGAAGAGAATGAAAGTCGATATTACGCGATATGTGGCCTCGTGTGGGATCTGCCCGGTGGGTTAAGGCTGAACATAGCGGCCGGCGGGATTGTTGCAACCTTTAGAGGTTCGGTGTGGCCATGGGATGACATCTCCATGGATTTTGTGGTTGGTTTACCTCGCTTTCGGCGAGGAAGGATGCTATATGGGTGATAGTGGATCGGTTCGATAAGTGCGCACATTTCATTCCTATTCGAACCACCAGTGCGGCGATTTGGCTCCACTTTATGTGCGAGAGATAATGCGGTTGCAGGGTGCCAAAGACTATTGTTTCCGACCGAGATGCCAAATTTGTTTCCAAGTTTTGGGAGAGTTTGCGAGTGCTTTGGGCACGCAACTCCGTCTTAATCTTGCATTCCACCCTCGAGACGGATGGTCGATCAGCGTACAATTCAAACCTTAGAAGATATGCTCGGTGTTGTGTTTTATCTGGAAGGGTGGTTGGGAAGATCACACGGCTTTGGCGAGTTCGCCTATAATAATAGTTATCACTCCAGTATTAGCTGCACCATTTGAAGTCCTTTATGGCGGAAATGCAGATCTCCGTTGTGTTGGGATGCGATGGGAGAGAGGACAGTTTTGGGTCGAGAATGGGTTCAATAAGCGTGGCTAGAGTGGCGAGTTAGAAGGAACTTGTTAGCTGCTCGAGGCCGGCGAAAAGCTACGCAGATGTCGGGGCGAGGTGGAGTTCAATGTGGGTGACGAGGTCCTTACGAGTATCGCCTACCAAAGGCGTAAATGCGTTTCGGTACTAAAGGAAAGCTTAGCCCAAGGTACATCGGACCGTTTCGGTTATGGCAAGAGTTGGAAATTTGGCTTACCGTTTGGATCTTCGAGTCTATGAGAGGATTCATAATGTGTTTCATGTGTCCATGTTGAGGAAGTTCTTATTTGACCACGAGCATGCAATTCCAATGGAGCCGTTGAGCATTGAGCAGGACCTTACTTTTGAGTCCCGACCGGTAAAAATTCGGACAAATCGGGCGGGTTTGAGAATAAAACCACGAAGTATGTCAAGATTCTTTGGTCTCATCAATCGGAGAAAGAAGCCACTTGGGCTGGAATCTCGCATGCGCGAGCATTATCGAACCTATTTGTTCTTTGTGCGTATTAAATTTTGTTTTCAATTCCTTAGACTTACGCTCTTGTGTCAGTGGCGTGAGTAGAATTCGGGTCGAATCTGTTAAGGGGATAGAATGTCATACCTGTTTTTAGTCGGAAAGAAAGAATTTAATCGGGAACTCAGAAAGCTTAAAACTCTCGGTTTGGAGATTTTAGGGTCGTGGGCCTCTGGAAGCCTTCCCACCCCTTGGCCGGCCATGGGCCTAGGCCCATCGCCCCTCCCCTCTAAACCCTAACCAGCCCCTTTTCCTCCCCCTTGGCGAACCCCCACCTCCCCTTTGGCGCCACCCCCTCCCTTCCTCCTCTCTCCTCCCTCACACCCCTGCCCCTAGGTGCCGCCCCAACCTCCCGGTGCTGGCCCCTGCTGGTTTGCCTCCCATCCGGCCTTGGACCTTCTCCCGCTACCGGTTGCGCAAGGAGTTGAGGAGGACAGCAATTTGTTTGGGGCAAAAGAGGTGAGAAGGAGGAGATCGTCTTCTCCGTGATTCGTCTACCTACTCCTGGTTGCAGCAAGGGTAACGATGCGAATCTCATTGTTTTGTTTGATGGTAGAAGCGATTTGGATTCATTTTTGTCTAGGCAGACTCGCTGCGTGTAAAGACTGATTCTGTCCTGTATGTTGGAGGATTGTTTCGGTTATTTTTAGGCAGAATCTGAAGGTTCGGTCTCCTAGAGATATCTAGGTCTTGTTCTTACGTTTCAGTGGCCGCCGAGTTCACTCAAATCCGAGGTCCGAGTCAAAAGTTATGATAGAATTAGTCTTGACTGTCCAGAATCCTGACGAGATTCTGCAGTCAATTTGTAAATGTATAAGAAATTGTTATTCACAGATTTTGAACTTGGTGTCTCCTAGAAAATTGAAGTATCCCCTGTCAGGTTTAGATGGCCACTGAGTTTACTTGATTCCGAGTTATGGGTCAAAAGATATGTCTGTTTTAACAGTCGCTGCCAGAAACCTGACGTGATTAATCTGTCTGTATATTTTCTATATTATGATAGAGAAGTTGGAAGAATCTGAAAGTTCACCCAACTAGGTTATTGTAGGTAATTCGATAACCTTTTCAGATTGGTAAAGAACGCTCAATTCGGAGTTGTAACACGGAAGTTATGATCAACGGAATATTTCTGCTGAATTTTGGTAGGCTGAATCTGTGCTGAATGTTCAAACAATTATTAGCCTATTAATTTGACCAAATTGGTTTGTCGCGTCAACTAGAGTTTTGTAGTTAGACCAGTTAAGAATCTACAGAAATTGGGTTTGCTATTTTTCGACTTCCAGGCTGTGAGTTATGTTAGTCCCGTGTTGCTGTCAGGATTTTCTTATTGGACAGACTCCGCTGTTTTTCAGTCTATGCGATATAGGATTTAATTGACTCCTAATAGAAGTAAAATAGAACACCGACTAGTTGAGCTGGGTATCATGTATACTTATTTAGTTATTTCGTTGGTTTAGGCGTGAAACTTGGGGTATAAGAGCGCCGTTGCGGATAACGCCGCCTTGAAGGCAAGTACCATGTTTATTTGGATGTTTGTGCATTGTGGTTTTTAGCATGAGTTGTTTTGGTAACTTGTGAGACATGTGAAATGAATTATTCATGCCTTGTTCAATACATTGAGTTCATGAATAGAAGTGATGTTATGGTATATTTCATTTAATTGTTGCATGCATTCATTGACATTTGGCGTCCACGGGAGTGGATGAGAACCACCATCAATTCCAAGATGGTTGGATAAGACCCATTAATTCCAATATGGGCAATGTTGGACACCGTATGAAACGTTCTTCATACGGAAGTGGATCCGCATTTTTGTTAAGATGCGGGCTTGAGTGATCACCGACGGTGTTCACTTGGCTATCTGCGATATCTGGCGTGTGTGCAGTCCATTCCTTGATTTGAGCATTCATATCATGTATTCATAAGTAATCCAATGTGTTATGATCGAACCCAATGATGTTATGTTTGATCTTCAATGAATGAATGTTTTCTTAATCATTGTACTTGCTGAGTCATGGACTCACTCTTGCTTTGTTTGTTTATTTCTAGGTGATCGTTGATGAAGTTCACTTGGGAGGGAGTAGATGAGCACTACTCGAATAATGCACTTCACATTAGACTCATTACTATAAGAAATAATGATTCTCTTTTGTCATCTTTTGGTTTGTAATAAATAAATTTAGTCATGGATGGTACCTTTATGATCAATGAGAACATAGATGAGAACTTTAAGTCATATGGTTATTTGTTATCTTAGCTCATTATCGTTGATTCATGTTTAGATCTTAGAATTGGATTTCATGACTAGTTTATGATTCTTGTGTGTTTTTGTTGTGTGGAACCTCCAGTATCCTCGTATGCAAAGGAGGTTCTGCCGAAATTTAGTATTCGACTTAGGGTAGTTGCATTCGGGCTCGTCTTTGAGTTGGGGTGTTCTGACATCAATTAGATCTCAGCATTTCTAGCAGCAAAGCACCTAAAGCCAGAGCTCTCAGAGCACCTAGATGTCATCACAGAGCATGTACACATAACCCTCAGTTCATCACATCACAGTAGCGATCCTCACCCCAGCATCATTCACATTCACATTCACATGCACATCACAGTAGTAGCATCACAGCTCTCCATTCCTTTTCATCACAGAGCATAAGGAGGGAAGGGTAGAGAGAGGTAGGGGAGGCATACCACCGGTAGCGAACCTCGGTCACCATGCTTCATTATCACCAGGACCTCACCAAAATTGATAGCAACCCTCGTCCCAGCATCATTCACATGTGCATGCATATCAACCAACAATACATCAGGAAGAATCAAGCCAAGCATTAAAATCTGATTTTATCAGTAAAGGAAGAAGGGGGGAGTAGGCAGGGAGGAAGAGAGAGCGGCGGCCGTGAGCCAGGCGGCCAGACGGTGAGAGCCAGGCACCGGCGGCGAGTAGCCGAGGCGAAGGGGCAGCGAGGCATGGCCGGGCGGCCGGCGCGTCGTAAGGCGGCCGCGCGGGCGCGCCTGGGAGCAGGCAGCGCAGAGAGGGAAGAAGGGCGCAACGAGGAGGAACCGGGCGGGCGGCGCGGCCGGGCGGCGGGGTGAGCCGCACTGAAGCCATGAGGCGCGGCGCGGGAGGAGAGGAGGTAGGGGTGAGGCAAAGTAGGGAGTGGAGGGAGTTAGAAGTAGCAGCCAAAGGGGCGGGCTAGGGTTGCGCGGGTGAAGCGGAGGAAGGGGGTGGCGCGCTGCAGGAGGAGACGCCGACCACAGGGAGCCAGAGCCGGTGGCGTTTGGGCGGCAGCGGCTCTAGAAGGCCAGTGGTGGCGGCGCATCTGGGAGCTGAGGGAAGAAGAAGGGAACTAGAAGAAGAGGGAGCCAGAAGGGTGTGAAGCCGGTTCGGCTGGGTGGGGGAATAAGCCAGGGAGGTTAGGAAAGAGAGAGAGATTAGGGTTAGGTGAGGAGAGAGGTAATTAGGAGTAGTTAGGGTTAGAGTCTATTTAATGCTAGTAGTTTGCGGATTGATGATCTGATTTCGATATTCGCTTAATCTGATAGCTTGTACTAGCAGATACTATAGCGTTGCTAGGATGTTTAGCTTGATCTGCTCAGTGGTTGTGATCGCGATTGGTATTATAGTTTAGGGCGTATAAATGCGTTGTTCGACAGCTCGGTCCTGTAGTTGTTAGACCGTAGATCTGCCAGCCGTACTTGGGAAGTGCTAACTGAGCGAGGACCCGAAATTGTTGCTAATTAAAATTGTGCTAACAAATTAGGATATACTAACCTATGTACTACTAGTATCACCCTAAATCGGCTATTTATTTATTCCTTTGTTGTGCGTGCTACCGCTTTGTTACAGAAGACGATCCCACGCCGAGAGGAGTAGTTAATGCGGAGTTCTTCGTCGACGACCTTTTCTACAGTTCTGAAGGCAAGCGATCCTCTTGAACATGAATTTAGCTATTTTAACTGTAAACTGTACATTACTATATCATATACTTATTGCATCAAAACTATTTCTCAAAACTCAAATTATTTAATGCTTATGAAGAGGAAAGAAAGGAAAAGATATGAGAAAGATGAATGAATGAAAGATGATGTAATATTATGGCTGGAAAGGGGCCCGTGGCAAGGAAGAGAGCTGGCAAGAGGTGGGACCCCTTTACATATGGTTAAAATATAAGGACCAACAACACTCTTGCTCGGTCAGATGCCGTATTTGAGTACCAACCATTCTCCTGTTTTGGCGTGAAAAATGCTACCCTTCACGTAATTATGCTCTCCACAATGTGTAAGTATATAGGTGTGAGTGTGTAAAGAAAGAAGCAGGCGCTATAGCGCTAGGTGGAGTGTTGGGTGCAGAGAGGATGAACTGGCCTAACCAACATTACCCGAACTCGGTGGTGGCAGTCGTCACCGACGAAAGTAATGGGTGGAGAAATTAATCACGTAACTGGAAAGCGTTACGTATTCGAACTCGAAGTCGCATCAAAGAAATGCGATGGACCTAGCTCATATAGAGCTCAGAATAGTTATGGGTAAAGTGGTACAAGCCTGCGTAGTGCTATATCAAATCATGAATTCATGCCAGTCTCCTGGATTGGAGTCTACAGGAAACGCTAGGGGTCTATCTTCTCTCCGAGTGACTAGTAGTCTTTTCAGAATAAAATTCTGCCACCTAATGTTTTCTTGAGTTATTTTCAGAAAAGAGGTGAGCTAGAAAATGAAGAAAAGAACAGAGATGAATCATACAATGCATTTTGCTATTAATGCTTGCTGAGTACATTAATTTGTACTCAACCTTGCTAGTATTCTCCTTTGTAGATCCTAGTCCGGCCGGGAACTATCCCGCGTGGGACGAAGGACATTGCAGGTACTGATGAAGCTGCACGAGGCGAGAACGTTAACTATGAGGACCAAGGTGAGATGGGCAGCTGATTTGGCGCTGGGGACGAATTGCAGATCGATGGATCAAGAAAGGCAGCGAAGGGACTTAGTAAATTACTATGTAAGAACCTCAGCCTTGCGTGGCTAACTGGAATAGAAAGTACAGTTTCTATTTTATTGTTCTGCTACGTTAACTCTGGTAAAAGCTTACTATTCGTTGGAGCAGTGTTCTACTGAGCAAACGAATAGTAATCCGTATGCCTAAGTGTGATTACCCTTGGGGTAATGACACGGGGCGTCGCAAATAAAGTTCATAATATCCGTGCCAATCACAAGTTCATGGACTAGTCCATGCAGATCGATAATATTAAGAAAAAGTTCATAACTAGTTCATGCAGATCAACAAACATCCATGCAGATTCTTGAATGAACTTGGCCATCAAACAAAATATCTTTTTGTGATCTTGTCAACTTATCCTCTATCAAACAAAAGGTCTTGCCAACTTGTGATTTTGGAATCTGGAAAGCATTCTGGAAATGATCATACTAATTTAAGTTGGTAAAAAAAACATTCTGGAAATGATCATACATGTGAAAGATAAAAGCATATTTTCTAATGCATACAACAATTTGATGTGTACCATGCATTGTCTTGTCTAGCTAAGCTAGCCGGCGGCCATCATGAGACAGCAGCAAGGGCAGGTCAACTCCAAGGACATCCAGCAGGCAGTAGGATATCCAGCAGGCAGCAGGCTAGTCACCACACCCTCATTAGTTATGTCTAGTGCATGATAAGATGGGAGGATTGGTAGTGCATGATCTCTAGTGCATGATCTAGTGCAACGTGACGTGTCATTAGTTATGACAGATTGGTAGTGCATGATCTAGTGCTTGATCAAGTTTGAAAAATAACTTATTATTTAACTAGTTGCTAGCCACCACACCCTCAGGAAATGGTATAGATTCTACATCATCCTCATCGTCTTCTTCTTGTTTAGGAAAATGATAATTGAGTTAAATATCAATATTAACAAATATGATATGTAAGAGGACAATAGTTAGTATGGGAAAATGTACCACAAACATTAGGGGTGTCATGTCATTTTGAGAACCTCGTATCCAGCTATAACCACAAATTAATGCCTCAATCATAGATGGACGCAGAACACTAGATAATCATCAAGAACTCTACCTCTAGTACTAAAGGTTGACTCAGAGGACACGCTGCTCGTAGGTACCGTTAAGAATTTCTTAGCCATCTTTGACACAATCGGGAACCTATGAGTATTCAATCTCCACCAATCAAGCAATTTAAAACCCGTGTCTGCTAAAGGATGATTTGGTTCATCTAGATAGATGAGTAACTCTGATTTAGATGTCTTAGTAGAAGTAGATAGCAGAAAAGTTTGAAACTCACTTGAAACTAAGACTAATGAGTAACTGGTATCAATGGTTGAAGAGGACTCAGCCCCACTATCGACAGCCTTGTTTGTGGCGATGTTGCATCTCATGTTGGGCATAGAGATCAAACAACTCATCACAGGTATCACTTTCCTCACTAGAGGCTTTGGATGAGTCATACATCTGTGTGAAACACCAACTAACAAATCTTATCTTGAACCTTGGATCAAGAATAGTAGCAATAACCATAACATTGTTTTTTTCAGTCCAATACTTGTTGAACTTGTCCAACATTGCTTTACCCATACTCCTCAAATGTTGATCACTAGAAGTACTTGCGGCCCTCAATGCAATCTTAACATTCACTATATGAGGATAGAAAATGTTTGCGGTGGGGTATAGAGATCCTGAAAATGTAGTAGTTACCTCTGCCAATGCCTTCAATATTGGCCGAATTTTGTTGTATAAAACCCATTGTTCACTCGAAGGAAGCCACTTGCAATTAGCATAAGAATCAATATAGTACAATAAACAGACAACATTTTATATGTTGAACTCCACCTTGTTGACACATCAAGGCTCAACCCTTTTCCAACTTCCAAAGCAATAGATTTACAAACTTCTAAGAATTTGTACATGCGGGATGGAGACTTCTTCATGTATTTGACTGATTCCCTAAGATTGCTTATGAAAGATTCCAATGGTGCCATGCTACCATTCACTACCAAATTCACTATATGACAACAGCAATGAACATGAAAATATTTAGGAATGAACTGTGTTGTTCCTCTAGCAATGAACTTGGCCATCAAATTCTTAGCGGCAACATCATTTGAGGATGCATTATCAAGAGTGATAGTCATAATTTTATCTTCGATTTTCCATTCAGTAATGCATTCAAACACTGCCTAAGCTATCACATTTCCTGTGTGTGGAGGATCCAACTCAACAAAGTTCAAGACACGACATTGCATAGCCCAATTAGCATCTATGTAATGACCAACCAAACTCATGTAGCAAAGGTTTTTATTTAATGTCCACAAATCACAAGTTAAACTTATATTGTCAACACCTTTGAGACTCTTCCTAAGGAGTGATTTCTCTGATTCATAAATCTTTATGCATTCACTTCTTATAGTCTTCCTACCAATAAACTGATATGATGCATTCATATAATGTTTGTGATACGTTTTCCCATACTAACTACTGTCATCTTTTATATCATGTTTGTTAATATTGATATTTAGCTCAATTATCATTTTTCTAAACAAGAAGAAGACGACGATGATGATGTAGAATATGTACCATTTCCTAAGGGTGTGGTGGCTAGCAACTAGTTAAATAGTAAGTTATTTTTCAAATTTGATCAAGCACTAGATCATGCACTAGAGATCATGCGCTACCAATCTTTCATAACTAATGACATGTCACGTTGCACTAGATCATGCACTACCAATTCTCCCATTTTATCATGCACTAGACATAACTAATGAGGGTGTGCTGGATATCCTGCTGCCTGCTGGATATCTTATTGCCTGCTGGATGTTCTTGGAGTTGGTCTGCCCTTGCTGCTATCTCATGATGGCCGGCTAGCTTAGCTAGACAAGACAATGCATGATACACATTGAATTGTTGCATGCATTGGAAAATATACTTTTGTCTTTCATATGTATGATCATTTCCAGAATGCTTTTTTACCAACTTAAATTAGTATGATCATTTCCAGAATGCTTTCCATATTCCAAGATCACAAGTTGGCTAGACCTTTTGTTTGGTGGAGGATAAGTTGACAAGATCGCAAAAAGATATTTTGTTTGGTGGCCAAGTTCATTCAAGAATCTGCATGGACTAGTTATGAACTTTTTCTTGATATTATTGATCTGTATGGACTAGTCCATGAACTTGTGATCTTATGATATTATGAACTTGTGATCTGCATGGATGTTATGAACTTTATTGATCTGTATGGATGTGATCTTGTGATATTATGAACTTGTGAATTGTGATCTGCATGGATGTTATGAGTATGACTGATATTATGGACTTTGGTATTATTGATCACAATTCACAAGAAGATATTTTATTGATCTGCATGTTTTAGTCACTACTAGTTCATTCAAGTGATATTATGAATTTGTGATATGCATGGATGTTTTTTTTATTGATTTGCATGGATATTTTATTAATTCTGGATGTCAATTCATTAACAAGTCTAACGAGCCGAGTTCGAGTTTTTGACCGAGTCGAGCCGGGCCTGATATTCTGCTCATTAGCTTAACGAGCCGAGCCGAGGTCGTTTTCTTAACGAGCCAAGCCGAGCCAGCTCGTTATCCACCCTTAGAATCAGGGAAGGAAGGGGAAGGCCCAACAAAGCAATAGAGAGTAGGGACTTAGGGTTGCACTTGCACATTAGTGGGCTGGGCCGCCTGGCGAGCTAAACGAGTTACCGGGTAACTCGCTAGCCAGCTCGGCTCGTTAAGGGAACGAGCTAAATTACCAGCTCGGGCTCATTAACAGACCGAGTTCAAGCTGAGCCCTTAACAAGCCGAGTTGACTTACGAGTTTTGAGGTTTTTTTTTTCATCCTTAGCGACAGACGATTATTTCTTAAAAAAAATACCGGGAGCGCGGTGGTACCCGGAGACAGGGGCGGAGCTGGGCCTCAAGCCTCTCGGGCAATGGCCGAGGCCAGCGAAAAAACACCAGCTGAAAAAAAAAGAAACGTGAACAGCTAATGCAATTTGATGATTGGGCTGAAAGCGTACTGGGCCGAGCCGCGCTGGCTCCGCCCCTGCCCGGAGACCCTCCAAGGGGGAGGATAACCAAAAGAGGAGGAGGTCGAGTAGAAGGAGGGCGGCAAGATGAGGATCATGATAAAGGGCGGCGTGTGGAAGAACACGGAGGACGAGATCCTCAAGGCGGCCGTGATGAAGTACGGCAATAACCAGTGGCGCGCATCTCGTCGCTCCTCGTCCGCAAGTCCGCCAAGCAGTGCAAGGCCCGCTGGTACGAGTGGCTCGACCCGTCCATCAAGAAGGTATGTAGACTGCGCCCAACCCTTGTGCTACTTGCAGCTTACACAACCAAATGAGCGCCCCGTCGTTTTTTTCTTGTATGCGTGTTAGGAACTTTGAGTATATGAACTTGAGATTGTAGGTCAGCAGCGCGTGCTTTTCTATTTATGGTATAACAATAGGGTTGGGTTGTTGTTGTCCTGGGAGGAGTGGTTGGTTAGCGAATTTTGGTCCTGAGCAGCTTGCCTGCGCAGCAGTCTTTCATTCTTTCTTCTTCGGTAAGAGGCACCATCTTAGTGCCTTGAGCGATATGAAAACTACTTGATGCTGCCTGTGCGAAGGATGAAAATTATGAGCCTGGTGAGATTGATCCAAACCCTGAGTCAAAACCTGCACATCCTGACCCTGTCGATATGGATGAAGATGAAAAGGAGATGCTTTCCGAGGCAAGGGCTCGCTTAGCTAATACCAGGGGCAAAAAGGCAAAACGGAAGGCACGAGAGAAACAACTTGAGGAGGCGAGGCGGCTTGCCTCACTGCAAAAAAGGAGAGAATTGAAGGCGGCTGGTATGATACACGACAGAGGAGGAGAAAGAGAAAGGGGATCGGTTATAATGCTGAGATCGCTTTTGAAAAGAGACCACCTCCAGGATTTTATGATACGGTTGGTGAGGACAGGCCACTCGAGCATGTACAGTTTCCAACTACTATCGAGGAGCTCGAAGGGAAGAGAAGAGTGGTCATAGAAGCACAATTGAGAAAGCAAGACATTGCCAGGAACAAGATTCTGCAGAGGCAGGATGCCCCTGCTGCAATAATGCAAGCGAATAAACTCAATGACTCAGAAGCTGTCACAAAGAGGTCCAAACTAATGCTTCCGCCACCCCAAATTTCTGATCATGAATTGGAGGAGATAGCAAAAATGGGTAATGCTGGCGACCCTGCTCTAGCTGAGGAGCTTGGCGAAGGAAGTACTGCCACAAGAACCTTGCTTGCCAGCTACTCCCAGACTCCAACACTTGGAATGACACCATTGCGAACTCCACAACGAACTCCAGCTGGGAAGGGTGATGCTATTATGATGGAGGCAGAAAATCTTGCACGCCTAAGGGAATCACAAACACCTCTTTTAGGAGGGGATAACCCAGAGCTTCATCCATCAGATTTCTCTGGTGTCACGCCACGTAAGACAGAGATACAGACTCCAAATCCCATGGCAACACCTTTGGCAAGCCCAGCCCCTGGTGTTACCCCAAGGATTGGTATGACACCCTCCAGAGATGGAAATTCGTTTGGTATAGCCCCCAAAAGTACTCCTTTTCGGGATGAGCTTCGCATAAATGAAGAGGCGGAAATGCAGGACAACACTAAGCTTGAGTTTCGTAGGCAAGCTGAATTAAGAAGAAGCCTGCGATCTGGATTTGCTTCTATTCCACAGCCTAAGAAAGGGTATCAGATAGTTATGCCACCTATCACAGAGGAGGAGAAGGAAGCAGCTGAAGAGAAAATTGAGGAGGATATGTCAGATAGGCTAGCACGAGAGAGGGCTGAGGAACAAGCAAGGCAGGAGGTGTTGCTCAGAAAGAGATCCAAAGTGTTGCAGAGGAGTTTGCCTAGGCCACCTGCTGCTTCAGCAGAGTTTGTCCGACAATCTCTGATTAAAGGAGGTGAAAGTAGAAGCAGGTGAAAGTAGAAGCAGAATCACCTTTGTGCCTCCTACGTCAGTTGAACAAGTAAATGGGGAGCTCCTTAGGCTCCTTGAGCATGATAACATTAAATATCCTCTTGATGAAAAAGCTCAGAAAGAGAAAAAGAAAAGGAAAAAGCGTCAGGAAAATGGAGCAGCTTTTGTCCCTGAAATTGAAGATTTTGATGAGGATGAACTAAAAGAGGTACACTTCTTTTTCTTCTACCATATTGGTAGACGATGAACTGTGTCTCCATTTTGCTGTTAACTTCTACTTCAAATTTACTGTTAAGACTGTATGTATAGGTTATCAGTAATAACTTGAATCCTGTAAGCACTTCATTGACCACTGTTTGTACCTCATTGAGGAACAAGATAATGTGATATATGTTAGATATGTATATAGCTTAGGGTGTTCTTTGCAGGTTGACCAACTCTGTACAAGTTATATTGGTCTTTTGGCCTATTGGAATAGATAATGTCCCATTCCAACATGGTATCAGAGCAATGTTAGGGTTAGGGTTTTGCTGCCACCGTCCTCCCTGTGCTCTCCTCCTCTTAGCGATGCCGCTCTGCTCCAGCTGCTGCCACTGCTCAGCTCCCGCCCGAGCCGCCGCTCCGATCCGGCGCCGCTTCCCCGATTGGGCGTCGCTCTGGCCACCGCCGCCCCGATCCGCCGTTTCTCCGGCCACCGCCGCCGTAGCTAGGGGTGAAAACGGATCGAATACGGATGGATAATGGCTTTGCCATATTTGTTTTCATATTTTTTTCTTGGATGCAGATACAAATGCGAATATCCCAGATACGAATACGAATTATGTCGAATACAAATACGGAGCGAATACGAATCGAAATGAATACGGTCACATATATTTTTTGGAACATGAAAACCCCTTAAATTGTACGCCAGGAATTAACGGAAACATATAACTAGTTTATTTGATCCAAACATTCATGAATTGTTCACCACCATGTGCGTCATCTCGTGTTCCCGAGCGTCATCCACCATTTCCCCCTCTCCATTCGGCCGAGGAACCTACTGCTTTGCTCGAGATCCTGTAAAGTATGAGCTCATCAAGCACATTGAAGTGGATGTTTCGTACATGCGATTGCAGGTGCAAGACCAAGTTATTGCTCTTCAGTATGTGCCTTCGGAGCTTTAGTTAGCAGATTTTTTCACTAAGGCTAGACTAGAGTTCAGCATAGTTTCTACCTCTTCAAACTTAGTGTTGTTGATCCACTATGAGTTTGAGGTGGGTGTTAGATATGTATATAGCTTAGGTCTTAGGGTGTTCTTTGCATGTTGACCAACCCTGTATGACCTATTGGAATAGATAATGTCCCATGCCAACAATATATAGCACTTATATTAGAGCAGCATTTCTAAACCATTCTTCTTGATATAAGACGGAATAATCACCGAAGATTAAACTCCTCCCATCGCTCTTCGTCTCACGGTTTTGAGTCGTCAATCGCCAAGGTTAGCATGCAGAGCAGTCGGGCGGCGCGAAGGCGAGAGGTCGGTGATCGCCGCTCTTTCTCACGATGTCGTCGTCGACATCGTCGGCCGCGATGGCCGCGAGCTCTCTCACCCATGGAGGACCTATGCGACCTACGATTAACATACGTACATCTTTATGTCTACAATATCGTCACGTACATACTACTATTTATTCTAACATCTTGAATGTATGTGCGTATAGTTGTAAGGCCTTGTACAAGGTGTCCAAGAACGCGCGTGGGGCGCGTGGCGCCGAGCGAGAGGAGGCGATGAAGTGGCGGGACAACGGCGCTACCTGCCGTCGTCAACCGCCTCGCCACCGCGCAACGGGGCTTGTTTCATCGTCGGCCTCGGGCTTGTCGCCCTAAGACATGCGGCGCGGCCTCATGTTCCTTGAGCGGGCGGCCATGGCGGCCACAAGGCGCGCCCACGTGCTCGGTCTCTCCTCTACACGGCCGAGCGAGGCGCGCGACGTTGGGAAGCACTACATCGGCAGTCGAGACGAGCGGCCCGGCGCGCGCGCGACGCCAAGACCAAGCGGAGCGGCGGTGCGAGGCTCGCCGCGGACATGGTCGAGCGGCGTGGGAAGAAAGCCGGCCATTTGGTGGGTGTGGCGCTGTCGGAGGATGGCCGCGTGCGCGCGAGCATTGGGCGCGCGGTGTGGAAGGTGGGGCGACTTCGTGCGTCTTACTGCGATGACGGCTGCAGGATTAGGCATGAGTATACCGGTTTCTTTGCAAAGGTGTTAGACTATTTGCCATAAAATTTTAGTTTTTAGGTTTCTAGAAAGGTGGTGCGGTGGACTATTTTCCAAATGAAATGAATTTTTAATGCACCAAAATATACGGTCCACAGGGCGGGAGCGATTACAATTCCACGTTGACATCAAAATATCGTCGACATATTACAAGTTCATAACACATGATGTTATGGAATAAATTAATTACAATGGAGTAATTTCTTAATTAAAATATAGTCCTTCACGATGATCGCGCGCATATAGCTAGCTTCCCTCATTGGTTCTTCCTCGAGCGATGTCGATCTCAGAAAGAGGCAACTCGTCAAATTGATTGTATTCTTCCTCGTCACTTTCATTCTCAACTCAGACAATCCTTCTTTTCCATGAAGAACTACGTGGCGCTTCTTATTTGCTGCCTGTTACATAGAAGACTTGAACAACTTAGTTGCTTGATGCACGAATGGTTCGTCTTTGTATCCAGACACGATCGAGGTCCACGGTAGTGGTACGTACTTGTCGACCTTCACATGTGAGAGATGGACCCAACGGCACGCGAAATAGGGGATCTTGAAAAGCACGTAGTCGAGCTCCCATATCTCCTCTATTTGCCCATAGTACGAGCTTCTCGACCCGCCGATGCGAATGCATCTATCACGGACACCGCAGCTCGGGTGTGCTCTTCCTATCTGAGCTGCCAGTATAAAATGTGTACCCATTTATGTCGTATCCTTGCCATGTGACAATTGTAAATTGTGGCCCTTTTGCCAACCATAGCGGCGTATCATCACTTGATGACCTCCGGTCATGATTCGCACCTTTACCCATTCGTTGAACCAAGCGGTTGTGCTCTCTCGTGATCCAAACCTCCGCCAAGTGCGGATTACTCATGGCGTACCATGTCTTTGTGCTCGTCGATGTGCGGGACGGTTGGGTCATGTGTTGCAAGACCGTGAAATGGGCTTGAGCGTGCGTATCGGTCGGGAGTGATTGATTTCCTTCCGATGGTCCGATACCATCGGCCTTCCTCTCGAGCGAGATAGAGGCACACCCTATCGGTTCCACACGAGCCATGTAGTCGACGCAGAACTCAATGACCTCTTCGGTTGCATAACCTTCGATGATCTCCCTCTCTCGAGATCGATTCCGTCACGTAGGACTTGAGAATTCCATATACCTCTCGAACGGTACATATGGCGTAGGAACACGGGACCGCATATCTTTATCTCTTTCACAAGATGAACAATGAGATGGACCATAATATCGAAAAATGACGGAGGAAATACATCTCAAGTTGACATAGAGTCGTCACCACCTCGGCAGAGCATCTAGTCCTAGTCCGATCGATGACCTTCCGAGCAATTAAGTTGAAGAAATAACACGACCTCAAGATTGCCACTCGGACCTTGTTCGGCAAGATACCCCTAATTGCAACAGGAAGCATTTGTGTCATCAAGACATGACAATCATGAGACTTCATACCAATTAATTTCAAATCTTGCATAGAAACAAGTTTCTTAATGTTAGCGAGTAACGAGCACGACTTTGACACCATGCAAGCTTTGGCACAATTCATTTCTCTCGCCTTGGACATAGTGTAGCAAGTCGGTGGAAGGTATGTTCGCCCTTTATCGGTCTCTTTCGGTGCTAACTTTCGGTCCTTATGTTCATATCAACCAAGTCGCGTCGTGCGTTAACACCATCCTTTGTTTTGCCACTAATGTTCAAGAAGAGACCAATCAAGCTTTCATATATTCTTCTCCACGTGCATGACGTCAATGCAATTGTGAACTTCTAAGTGCTCCCAATAAGGCAAGTCCCAAAAATTGACCGCTTCTTCCGGATGTTCTTCTCGACGGGTTTTAATTTACATCCCTTCCCAAGCACAACATGGATATCCTTAACCATATCATAGACCTCTTTCCTCTAAAAGCCCTTGGAGTCGAACTGTCCCTCCTTATTTCCGTCGAATTATTTTTTTCATCATGCGGTATGGGTGACTCTGGGAAGGAACCTACGGTGACGCATATACGCGATTTTGCGAGTTGTTCACCATACACTCTCGTAGCATCTAAGCAATGCGACAGAGGCTTTGGCTCCTTCGCATCAAGCCCGACCCAGTTACCAAGGCGGGAAAATCATTGATAGTGCGAACAACATGACGCGTAAAGAGAAGTTCTCTCGCTTGTATGCGCATCCCATACTTGTACCTTCGCTCCACAAAGGTCACAAGATCATCCGAATGGTGCTAGGTACACATCAATATCGTTCCCAAAGTTGCTTTGGCCCTTGGATAAGTAGTGACATCAAAATGTACTTCCTTCATACACGACCAAGGAGGAAGGTTGTACATACATAGGTTCACGGGCCATGTGCTATGTCATTTTGCTCATGTTACCGAAAGGATTCATTCCATCTCATACTCAACCCTAACCTTATGTTCCTGCGGTTCATCAACTCTTTGAAGGTCCGATCGAGTTTCTCACTGCGCAGTAATCGTGCAGGTGTCTTAGTTTTCCATCTTTCTTACGCTCTCCGAGTGCCAACGCAGCAATCTTGCCTCCTTTCGGTTCAAATAAACGCCTCAAACGTGGGATCACAGTGATACCACAACACCTTAGCGAGGTCCTTGCTTCACCTTAGCAGTATTCTTACGCTTGTATCGGGATGCTTTGCACACGGGACATACATGCAAGTCTGCATACTCTTTACGATACAGGATACAATCGTTCGAACATGCATGTATTCTTTCTACTTCCATTCCCAATGGACAAAGAACCTTCTTGGCTTGGTAGGTGGTCTTTGGGCAACACGTTTCCCTCCGGAAGAATGTCCGCTAGGAGACCTAACAACGTCGTGAAACTCTTGTCGGACCAACCATTGCTCGCCTTCATTTCAATAGTTCAAATCACGGTTGACAATCTTGTGTATTCCGCTTGCGCCAGGAACAAAGGTTTCCTCGAGTCCTCCATTAAGCGCTCGAATTTACAAAACTCTCTCTCATGTAGTTTCTTCTTACGCATCGCGTGCATCCGATCCAGTTGTCATCGTCGACCTATCGTCATCAAAAACACGACCACATCCCGCATATCGTTGACTTCCTCGTCGATGTCATCATTATTAACTTCATCATAATCGCTTCTTCACCGTGGATTCGTCCAACATGTATACCCTTTTTGAAACCTTTCGAATCAAGTGCCCTACGATCTGCGCGGTTGTTAAAAATCTTCGATTATCGCAATCAATGCATGGACGATACATAAATTCTATCCCTTATTCAAGATATCCCGCGCTCGCGGCTCTTTAAAAGCAATCACGCCATTAATGTACTTCTACTCACTCACGGTTCGCACTTGTACCATCCATTCTTTGTCCATCTACGCTACACATGTAACAATTAGTAGTGTTAAATTATATTAATAAACTGCAAATACGTTACTCCTCCTATTAGCGCAAATACGTTACTCCTCCTATTAAGCAAATATAAAGAGTTAAAGATCGTTACCTCTGAGCTCACGACGAAAATTCCTAATATCCCGAGATTCCTCACCGTCCTTCTCCTTCAGCCAATGAGCAGGCAAAGAGAGCCACTGATCGAAAATACACCACTTATCCCACTCACAAAAACACTCATTCACAACACCCAAACCGAGAGCTACCACCAAAGCTCACAAAGCAAGCATGCATGCAAGCCAAATGACCATAAGTTGCTAGGGCAACCCACAACCAAGAACAAGGCAAGCCAAATAAACAAGCCTCCTCTGACCAACACAGAGCAAAAGCTTCTCAAGCCCTCTATTCCAAAGAAGAGATCGGGCGCTAGAGGCGGGCCTGGCTGTGGTCTTTATATTTATAGAGGTGAAATATCACAGACGGTTCTTATTTCCAACAATGCATGATACGAGTATATCACGATTTGTTCTACACAAACCGCGTGTTGAACTTTCATAAACGGCTCCATGTGGAAATGCGTGATATATCAATATCGCTGCAGAGCGGTTATACTTATTAACCGTCGTGATATGGAGGATATCACGCGGTTCCACATGGAGCCGTCCGTGATGGTCAACACAGAGCGGTTAGTGAGAGGAACGGCTCGTGATGAGTATATTATCACGCGAGCGGTTCTTTATTCAACCGTCGTGATAGCGCATTTGACGGTGCCGGTATAATTAGATGATAAAAGACCATATCATCACAGGCGATAAAAAAGACCATATCATCAATGACAAAAGACCATATTTACATTACGATGCATACAATAGATCGCCTTATCGCTTTTACATCACAGCGATTTATAAAAAGGATGAGCGATCCTATCTTAGTCTTCAAATCTCGTCACGCATTCTCGTCTGGCGGTGGAGCGGGATCACCGATCGCCTCACCAAACGCCTCACTGTGACCTTGCACGCTCAATTTCCTCTTATAGATGTTCTGACTCGTAATCAAGTCCCATATAGCCCGAGGCCATCAACCCCGTCTCCACGCCTCGCTAAGCGGACCCGCTCTCACTGCAATGTCGATGTCGTCCTCGACTCTCTGGCTTTGCATCCTCGGTGCGGACCAAAGAGTTCCATAGGATAATCTCCACGGCGCAGGTTTACTCGCGGATCTTTGGAGAGCCTCGCGCTGATGCATTGGAGGAGGAGCTCCAATCGACCGATGGCGCCGTTATGGTCTCCGGTAGATGGGAGGTCTACAACGGATTGCATTGCGACGGGCCTTGTTCGCGGCTTGGGCGGGTTGCGATCGAGAGGTGCAGTACACAACCAAAATGTAGGCCGATCTATCCGGGCGAGAAGCCATTTGGAATTTGTGGAGAGAGAGGATGATCAAGGAGCTTCGTGAGAAATCCCTTTGATAAGGGTTGTCTATTTATATAAAAATTTGGAGCAGAGACGAAGAGACACTCGCGCGGAGATGAAGGAATGAGATCAGCACTGACGGCTCTATAATGGATCCGTCAGGATATATTATCGCTGCTATTAAAGAACCGTCTGCGGATATTGAGGATATCTTAGACGTTCTTTAATGAGATCGTCAGGATATTATCACGAGCGGCTCTATAATGGATCCGTGCCCCTTACATGCGATTGCAGTGCAAGACCAAGTTATTGCTCTTGATATGTGCCTTATTGTTTAGAGCTCATAGTTTGAATTTATACTATCATATTCATTTAATGAGCTTTAGTTAGCATAATGGCCGCCACGCGAGGTCAATGCCAATGGGATCTCGTGAGTCCCCAAAGCAAGTGGCGATTTTTTTGGGGCGGTTTTAAAATCGTTCACTAAGGCTAGACTAGAGTTCAGCATAGTTTCTACCTCTTCAAACTTAGTGTTGTTGATCCACTATGAGTTTGAGGTGGGTGTTAGATATGTATATAGCTTAGGTCTTAGGGTGTTCTTTGCATGTTGACCAACCCTGTATGACCTATTGGAATAGATAATGTCCCATGCCAACAATATATAGCACTTATATTAGAGCAGCATTTCTAAACCATTCCTGTACCAATCTGTGTAGCTGTACTCCTGATTGTGAAGGTTCGCTAATTTATCATTGTTATTGAATGTTCTTCTGGGGATGGGGAGAGAGGGAAGTAACATTAATGCATATACTTGTAGCTGTATGTATTGCTAGGAATATTGCTGTGCAGCTGCAGGATCCATATTCCATAGAAGAATGTGCTCGATTTTAAACAATTATTGGTTCAGTTTGAATAGATATCACAACAGAGTTGAGAAGTTAAAAGGAAACAATGGAACCATAATGAGCACTATAAAGATCTGACAACGTACATGGCATCACAGGAGCATGAACTGTAGTGTTTTTTTGGATAATTGTATCAAGTATCAACTATAGTTGGACTTTGGATAGTTGGAAGAAAAAGAATCATTCCATAGAGTTGTGTAGTACCTTCTTGGGACTTTCACTAAATTAATATTGTTACCCTCCTTAGATTTTCAAACGGTTGTTCCGTCATTTCCTCAATGTCGTTCTTGATGACATATTGACATGCAAATTTGAATAGTTGTTGGTTAGGGATCATATGAGCTCATTGCGCATATTTTTCTCAGCTGTCCTGGAAAAATGTTTCACAAGAGTTTACCCATATCTTCCCCTGATTCTTATAAAAGGTCCAATAAAAAAATTGCATCATGCCATTTTGAAAATCACACCTGATTTTATTTATGAAGATATGTCTTGGTTTTTTTTTTTTTTTTAATTTATCGAATAAATCTTGTCCTGGATGTTTCTCTCTTAATTTTGGTTGTAGTTCTTTGAACAATTCTGTATGCTTAATCCAGTTGTGCAATGTTGGAAATTTATTCATATGGCCTCATTTCTTTGTTGGCAGGCAAGTTCTATGGTTGAGGAGGAGATTCAATATCTTTGTATGGCCATGGGGCATGAAAATGAATCTTTTGAGGATTTTGTGAAAGCACATGATGCATGCCAAGATGATCTTATGTTTTTTCCCTCTACCAACAGCTATGGTCTTGCCAGTGTTGCTGGAAATGCTGACAAGATTGCTGCTTTGCAAAATGAGTTTGAAATTGTGAAGAAGAGAATGGACGATGAAGCTAAGAAGGGTTCTCGGCTTGAGCAGAAGATCAAGCTTCTGACACAAGGATACCAGGTAAGCTGGGGATGATGCATCAACCTTTCCTTCCTTTAGGCAATATGTCATACAACATTGGCTATGTTAAAATCCTTTCTCTTTTGTTTGGTTTACATACACTTCTTTA
Source organism: Ampelocalamus luodianensis (assembly GCA_036346255.1). NCBI lineage: Eukaryota > Viridiplantae > Streptophyta > Magnoliopsida > Poales > Poaceae > Ampelocalamus > Ampelocalamus luodianensis. The sequence continues at coordinate 32,285,096 of CM070623.1, forward strand.
TCATCTGTCCCATTTATTGGATGGAGAATGGACCATGTGTGGAAGCCACCCCATAGTACGAAATAAAGACTATTGGGCTGCCTCAAACTAAAACTTATTGTATGCACAAAAAAAAAACTTCTATTTGGTCTTGTACTTCAAAATACTTGTGTTTTGCTTTTCACATGATACTGGATTTGTTCTGTTGAAATAAAATTGTACTGAATACTGATTTCTTGCTTTTCATGTCCTTTTGAAATGCTGATGTTTTGCTTTCAATTTGCTATTTGATTTGTTAGGTACGGGTTGGAAAATTGTGGTCACAGGTCCAAGACACATTCAAGCAGATGGACACTGCAGCAACAGAACTTGAATGCTTCCAAGAACTACAGAAACAGGAACTGATGGCTGCTTCCTATCGTGTCAGAAATTTGACTGAAGATGTGAATAATCAGAAAGCATTAGAACGAATTCTCCAAAGCCGCTATGGTGATCTGTTGTCTGGTTACCAGAGGATCCAAGAACAGCTTGAGGGGCACAAGACTTACAACACAAGAGGAAATAGAAGCACAAAATCGCGCTCGGGCGGAGGAAGTTGCGGCACAGAATAGTGCTGTTGAGGATGAAAATGCATGGAAGAATCATAGTGCTGAAGAGGAAGTAGGACAGATGAATAGGGCCACTGATGAAGAAGCTGCAGGATGCAAACAAATCAATGAGGTTCAGATGGATGTGAACAATAGTAATGTGGATGGCGACTTCGTTGGTCCTATTCCTCTAGCACCAGATACTCAAGGGGATAACAATGTGGCAGTGGCTTCAGTTCAACAGCACGCTTCTAACGCACAGAGTGGTGACAACGCTACCATGGATGGATCTTGTGACAAGATTGATGCATCCAAATTAGAAGGTAGATTGATGCATCCAAATTAGAAGGTCAGGACAACAGTGATGGCAGCATGGCTGGTGATGATGGTAATCAGGAAGAGGGCAAGAGTACTGTTGGTGCCAGTATAGACGAAGGAAACACTGCTGTATCTTCAGATCAAGCAGTCTTTACTGAGGAGAATGATACGGCTCCTGAATAAAATATTGTTTCTTGTACTTCATCTGCAGCGGTCGAAAGTTGGCACAAACAAGGTAACGAAGGCGATATATCTTATTAAAGAGAACAGAGACTGTCAAATGCAAATTTTGCAACATGTATGCATTGTTAGAAATACTGATAATACCAAGGTGGCAGAAACCATGGTTGAAGCTGATTGAATGTTCAAATGTGTAGAACTAAGATTTTTTCCCCCGCATGTTGCATCCATTGTTGTTGAAGGAACATATGAGACCAGCAACATATGAGACCAGCTTCATGACCATGTTAATTTTGTCAATTCACTTTGGGGACTCAAAGCATCTACTAGTCTCGAACTTTGGATGCTACAAACCTGCTATGTGTAATATTCTATCTAAAAATTTTAACTTCAGAAAAAGGAAAAAAATCAGGTAAGTATTTATATTTCTGCTAGCTAGTCATGTAGTCCCTGCAACTCTGCACGCGTAAACCCATTATTACATTTTCTTTGTACACAGGTTGCTCTCTACAGTGTATGCCAGAATGCATCCCAAATAGTCCAAACAACAAAATTTCTGCAAGGGAATGATACATCAGACAAAATGAGTAGCTGCCTCCGTGGGCTCTGCCTATCTGGCAACTAGCCCCCAATCTCCTTGCCCACACTAAACACAAACTGTGATCTACAGACAACATCACAAAATTTAGAGACATGTCTCTACCCTGTGCCCCTCAAACCTATTCTGACTACTTGGTGGTAACCTTGGGACCTTCATGCATGATCAGTGTTGTGAAAAACGAAATACGGTCATTGGACCGTCAAGGTACCGCCAAGCGATTAATCGGAATATAGACGATTAATTGGAATTATACGGACAATTTGTTATATGCGTATGTATGTGGTGATAATACTAGCCCTAAAGCTATTTAAACACATAATATTGCCAAAATTACTAAACATACATGTACCACACTCCAGTTATGGCATGGCTTCGTGTTGGAAATTCAAGTTTGTAGTTGGCCTAGTTCTTCTCCAGCAATGTAGGAAACTCAACAACAACAAAGTATCAATGTAAAATCATAAAATTGATGTGACGAAATAATGCAAGTACCTAATTTATTTAACTTTCTCGTTAAGGTACTAGAATCTTCAAAGAAAAACCGTTGTTAAGATACAAGAAACTAAATTACTCAAGACTTAGTTTACATTTGCTTGGAATAAAAACTCATACCAACAAATCCGAGAAAAAGAAGCTTTCATCGGCTTGTTTAGGGAAAAGGTTGAAGTCTACATATTTTACTATTTGATGGAGAATAAACCCTAAATTACAGTGACGAAAAGGCCGCTGAGGGGGCAACGCAACAGATTATCAATACATGTGCTCCCTTTTAGACTACTCTTGGGCCACTGGACATACGGGCTAATGGGCTGACATCGCTAATTAAACGGATTATGCAGCCAATTAGTTGGAAACGACCGATTAATCGGTGATTAAGCGCTCACAAGTGTTAACAGCACTCTGTATTTTGCTCGCCGATTCCGCTTAGTCGGCTGAATAATTGGCCGTTGTGACCGATTTCCACCACACTGTGCATGACTAGTAGTTTCCGCTTGCATTTTGGTGGCCAGTTTTCAGTTGAAAGTCCAGTACACTATGCCTGGCAGCGGGAAGGGTTGTGAATTTGCAGTTGCACTTCGACGCCAAAACTTGAGCTTCGAAACCTCGAGACACTAGGAAGGGTTTTGACTTTCGAGGACTTCAGCTTAAACTTCCAGACTTGAAACCTCTCAAAGAAGGTCCAACTCTGATATACTGTTAAGAGTGGCTTGTTAGTTATGTTTAAGCGCTTTCTCGCGAGTATTCTAAATATTGCATCATAAATCGTCTGAACTCTGACATGCTGTTAGATGGCTTCTTAGCTACCATGTTTAAAGGCCTGTTCGGAGCACATGAATTTAAATCGTATCCCAAATTGTATGAAAAGCCAACTAATGCAGGTTCTCAGGGACCAAACAGGGACTTATTATCAAGAACTAAGTAAGCAAAATTCTTACTGCTCCACATTCTACAGATTGCTACTTTGCAGAAAGTTCACTCTGCCGCATGCTTAAAATGACGAAGAACCGACTGTTCCAATGAGAAAACCCTTTACTACTAGCTCTGCATCTGCACAATGCCTATATACTGAAAAGGAAAATAGCTATGTATGTATCTCAATATATACACCAACCAACTGAACATCCTCCTTATTTCTCCAAGTGCATCTTTGTTGCCGGTCCTAACAAGAACTATGCCTGTTGTGCATGGTTTTCTTCATCTTCTCCAGGATTCCGGCAGCCTTCCTTCTTGCCCTTGGAGTCCCATTCTGTGCAAGAAAAGCCAGCGACCCGTACATGTTCTCGTCTGCCTCGACCTCCTTCAGCTTTGTCCGGTTGTACATACAGATTGAGAAGAGAACTACAACTGCATTCTCTTTGCTGCGTTTGCACTCGCTCTCCCTTATCGAGCGGAGCATGCAAGCGGCACCTCCAAACTCGGTGATCATCTCCACCATTTCATGGGTGCTTGATAGCAAAGCAAGTATAGCCAAGGATTCTTCGACAAGTGACTGATCTTCGATGGCTCTCATTGCCACATCAACGATCCCACTCCTTGTAGCTATTGACTTGTTCTCATAGTGCAGACAAAGATTGAAAATTGCTGATGCCGCATCTTTCTTTGCTATGATGCTGCCATGTTCAAGAAGATCAATCAAAGGTTCCATTGCCCCTAACTCGCCAATCTTCTCCTTGTTGGAGTCAAGAGCTGACAGAGTGAAGATGGCAGCTGCAGAGTTGCTGCGGCTCCCCATGTCTCCCGATTTTAGTGCCCATATGAGAAATGGAATTGCTTCTGGGTCATCCCCAATGATCGTCTTATTGCTATCATGGATTGAAAAATTGAGAATTATAGTCACCATGTCCTCCAAGACTTGTGGATCATTTTGTAATCCTGGGGTGGACCGGGCAAAGATCATTTGTGAGATGGAATTTGGCCTCTCTCCTAAAACAGCTCTGAATTCGCTGTTACGCTTGGTAAGCAGCCGAAGATCCTTGATTACTTGCTTCCGTTCAGCAATGTTTGACGAGGAAGTGATTTTGTTGAATATTTCATCAAATGCTTTTTGCTCACTGTTAGTAACATGATCTTGCTCTTGGTTCTCAAGTGGTGGCAGTGTGAACCCATTCTCTGTGCACCACTGTGATATCATGCTTCGAACAAGGTGGTTAGGAATGAGAGTCGTGCTTAAGAGCACTTGCTGAGTCTGCGGGCACATCTTATTTCCTGCACTGAACCACTCCTCAATGAAGCGACGATCATAGGTCTGCTTGGAAAGAGCAATAATATCAATGGATCATGTTTCTTCAACTAAAATACAGAAGGTTCTCACAAACTGATGATATTTTCTATCCTGGTAACTCGTCCAAAATATTGTTAAGCTACACGGCTCTTTTGTGATCATATCTGTCAACTCACCATTTTGTTCCAGATTTACATTAAACGTTCTTACCATATAATAACTACAATATTTCCCTTGATACTCATAAAACCAAAATTGTGCCAGAATAAATGCCAACAAATTGAACTATGTTGAAATAATGAAATGTGGCTGGTCAAAAGATAAAGGAGGTCTACAAGCAAATAGGGAAGTACAAGTATGGAATGGAATATGCCGAATCTTCAGAGATGCATGTGAAGCCACTGTCAAAAGCATACAGCCAAGGGCTGAACTGTAACTTCATAAGCTACGTGTGTATGACATAGTGTATCATTCCGGAACATCTTGGAACTAGCTGCACATTCAAGCATTACACAGAACACTTAGTGGTTCAAGATAGGAAATGCCCTCTTGCCTAAAAAAATCTTGTCACTTTTACATCCATGTTTGTCAAACTTTTTAAAACTTTGATTATTCATATATTTGCATCTATACTGAGATATGCCACAAGTAAATTACATGAGCAATTTTTTCATAAGGAGTACTTATAAAATTCTAGTACTAACATATTGTGGCAAATATTAATGGTCAAAGTTACCTTTTAGAATGCATGCAAAAAAGTCGTGCTTTTCTGAACTGGTGGGAATATCAGTGATATGTTCACTTATGAGAATTGAAGAGCAGAGAACATACAGCTTTTACTTACTCATCAAGCAATAGAAACCGTACTACGCAGTTAATGCAGGGAATGCATCAGATAATACTCCGAGTAGCACTTACCAAACAGGTTTTACATGGAAACCAAAATTGACTTCAAGAACCATTCAATTCACATGCTTCACAAGTAAGAAATCTAACTAATTCTAGTATGTACTAATTACAGGAGTTGAATGAAAATAAATCTGAATCTATAACTTCTAAATCTTTTCAGGGAGTCACACATGGACAATAGCAAATAAATGTAAAATTTGTAGATCTTCAATTAAGTATGCAAATCAAGCTAATCTGAAATTGTACAAACAATTAAATAAAATAAGTAACACAAATCCAAGCAGAGCTGCCACTGATATTAAATATTAAGCTTAAAACTATCAATTTGTTGCAACAACAACAAATAGTAGTAAATATATAAGAACCTAATATTTGGAAACCTAAATGTACCAAATGTGACATCTAAATTAAGTTGCTCATACTGCAAGAATTGTGCTGTTAATTACAGATAATAATATCTCCAAATCAAGCAGAGTTGCAGCTGATCACGTATTAAATATTACCTTAAAACTAACCAATTTGCTGCCACAACAAAGACTAGTAAATAGATACAAGAACCTAATTTTTTAAAGCCTAAATGTACCATATTTTCGTACTGTTTAGAGCAGTACTAACAGGCAACGATCATGTTTCGTGTACTCCTCGCGGGAAAAAGTACATCAATTGAATGGAGGACAGATCACGTACACAAATTCCAAGAACGAACAGTGCGTGATATTTTTCCAATTATAATGCATTCAGATGTATCAAACTACTACCAATCAAGAACAGTAATGCGCAGCATTTATACCAAGAATTGATAGTCCATAACCCACACAGATAACGAAATCGAGAGCAGCAATCGACCACATTAATGCCCCAGGAACAAAACAAACCAAACAAGAACAAAATAACGGATTTTTCACACCATGGCGAACCAAAACCTACCAAAAACACCCCAAAATTAGCAAAAGAAGTGCGCCTGCTCCTCACCTGCCCGGACTCGACGACGACGGGGTCCCTCATGATCTTGGACGAGATCGGGCACAGGAGCTCCACCGGCACGGCCGCCTCCTCCGCAGACCGTCTGTCCTCTCCGCCGCCGCCCTTCCTCCCGCCGACCTCCGCCTCCCGCAGCGCCGCGAGCGCCGCGGCCGCCTCGTCGAATGCGTCCGCGCTGGCCCCTCCGGCGGTGACGGCCGCCACCAGCCGCCGCAGCCGCCTCCGCAGCGCTGCCGCCTCCTCCTCCGCCGGCGCCGGCTTCGCCATCTCGGGGGAGGCGGATGTGCGCCCCCCGCAGCTGTCGAGGGGAGAGATGGGTGGGTGGTTTTATTACGGAAACTTTTTTATATCCCACTAAAAATTTCTTGGATCTCTATGCTATTACAAAACATAATCTTCTTCTAAGCCACAACGCTCAATTTTTTTCTCCAAAAATGTCTAAATTACCCTCGTCTTTTACCTCCTCCCTCCACTTTATCTCTCTCATCTTTAGACCTCATCCCACCGATCTACGTTAGATCTCATCCCACCGATCTACGCCCTACGTTGCGCCCTCGTCGGCCAAATCCAACCGCTTGTTGCGCCCCTCCACCCAACCACCTCCTCACCGCCCTTCCTCAGTCGCCTTCCCACCTCCCTCGCTGCCACCATGGTCTGCAATGGCGACCCCCACACCTCCCCCTCCGCCGCCTCTTCCCCTTTAGCTCCGGTGCCCGCGCCGCCACGACCATGATGTGTTCTGCTTCCATCTCCTCCCCTCCCCCCTCCGTCCTTCCAAGTTCGACGAATCCCTCCTCCCCTCTGCCATGGCATGATGAGTTCGGCTTCCCTCTCCTCCTCTATCTCTCTTCTCGTTGGACCTAATCCGCGAGTTGTGTGAGAAGAGATGGAGGAAAGAGAAGGAAGAAGAAGATGACAAGGGGGCAAAATGGTATTTGCACAGCCACTTCATGACCTGATTGGTTGACAATGATAAATAAGAGTAAGATTAGCTAAATGCAGTTACATGGTAAGGAGATGTTGTTTTGTAATGGCAGATCAAGGATCCGAGAACTTTGTAGTTACATGTAAATTTTTTCGTTTATTAATTACAGGTTCTGTGTTGTGTGTGGTTCGCTCGTAGCCACCACCGGCTTGCCACGTATGCTTTCGTGCTATTGTCAATAGGAAGCGACTGGGAAAAATATATTCTATTCGGGAGGAGACGTTTTTCAATTTAACTTTTTAGTTAAACTCACATTTATACTACTCGTCTTATTTGATTTGAGTTGACCAGAACATTTACCTTCTGTTACCCATGAACACCTTCAAATTCCTCTCCGGGCCAAAGGTGCAGGCGTGCAGCTTATGCTTGTAATGGGGATACTGAAAAAACCTTAAGAAACATTTATGAGTTTAATGGAAGTATTTCTTAATATACTTAATTGGGATTTACTTGGAAACATTCATCAGTGAAAGGAAGAGACAAAAGGAGGAAGTTGGAAACATTAGCCCTCCGGTGGTGCATCCGTGCATAGCGAATCACTAATAATGTTAGAAGAGAAAACATAAACATATGGGATGATTTGTCTTCTCCGAATTGGATTACAGGTATTGGAATTTCTCTAGTCTGTACAAAACCTGTACCAGACACTTCAATTTGATTTCAGGTGGTCACAATAGAAGAAGTAATAATAATAATAATAATAATAATAATAATTTATTTTACTGTTTGGGATGGTACTTAAATGGAGTCTAAGTTTGGTAACCAATAAGGAACTTTTCCTTTTTGTGAATATAAAAGACTACACATTTTTCTAAGGCATTTCCAGATTATTTGAGTTTACATATATGGTGTTTCTCATGTTCTGCGCATACACAGAGGCAAGTCCACCAGGAGTGGAAACAGAATGAATCTTTGAGAATTACTATGGGCGCGGTATTCTTGTGTGATAAGAAGAGAGATTTTCATTTAGCGTGAAATTCATATGACTAAAAGTAGAATATTGTAAAAACAATGCCCTATTCATACCTCTATCGACGAGTTGAGATAATCGCAGTGGTGGTGACTATGAATACGAAGACCTTTAAATAATTTCTCTAAGACCTTAGATCTGGATGATGGGGTTGTTGTAGGTAGGTGGCCTCATGGCGATGGTGGCATCAACATCTACGGGGGAAGTGGTTAGTAGAGATAAAGCAGTGGATGATTGGGAAGATTGCTGTGCTAGTGTTGCAAGGGTGTTGAGGTGTGCCGGTGGCAACGTCAGAGACGTGGAAGACTGTGGCGATTGGTGCCAACTGGAGGTGATTGTAGAGGTGGAGGGATGAAAGAGGCGTCCGTTGGTTTGGGCACACGGGTAGAGAGAAGGGAGGCGGCTTGAGGACGGAAAACCTTGCAATAGGACAAACCTAAGTCGTTGGGATGGTAGGACACAAAGTGTGATCTTGTACTTCTAGTCATTTTATATAAGCTTGTTTGTTTTACTTGAAATGTACGTAACAAATGCTATGATTTCCTGCCCGTTTTGAAGAATATTTTTTTGCCACTGCTATGCAAAAATTATTTCATGTCCCGTTAATTGCTTTTTATCATGTTTACTTCTCAACCACTTTCTTTCAATTGCATACTCCAGACTTCCTTGAAGATGGATGCTCATCTCCAATCGACGACGAGCCCCCTTATCTCCCAAATAGTTGTTTTCGCTGTTTGATTCATGGTCCTAATAAACGAAGCCAAAATTTGGTATAGCTAAAACTTAGGCAAAATTAGGTAAAATGAATATTGTCTGGATTGCGGCCGAGCCAAATTTTAGCGTTACCAAATTTTTGGTCAACGATTTTCTCACCATCGGATTGTCGGTGTGTGACATTGGATTTCATTGGTGTTACCAAATTTTTATCGGCATTACCAAATGTTGTTAGCAAACCAAATGATAGCCAATTTTCATTGGCGTTACCAAAATTTGATTTGATTCATGTTTGGTTCCCATGTTTTTCAATTGCCCATGCCCATGTGTCTTCAACTCTTCATCAATTCTTCCGAGGGGAATGTGAGATGCTTGAGCATCCGGCGCTAAGAGGTAGCCATTAGCGACTTGCATATTCCAGGCAGACCAACCCATAGACAAATGATTAATTCTTTATATGCCACTGGAATTTTACAAAATCCCTGATTGTGACTAACATGTAGACTGACCCCACATGTTAGTTAAACAATAAGTACCATGTAAAGAATAAGGCAAACTTTCGGTGCCATATAAATAATTCACCCATACACAAAAGATCGCTCACCATTGTGGCTGTCGCACCAGGCTTCCTGCAAATAGGTTTGTGGTCAGAAGAGTCTAGAATCCATCTGTCCTTCCATACATCTGTCGTCGGCCCATTACCAATAGGGAGATTTCATAATTTGCTATTATAAAATAGATGGATTCCAGGATTTGCCCTCCATGTGCCTATGACATGTGGGTCATGTCATAGGCACATGGGGGGTAAATCCTAGAATCCATCTATTTATTGTGTAGCAAATTCTGAATTATTTCTTACCAATATGACGAATAAGACCCCTCTCTAGATCTTCAACCATGACTTAATCAGGGCATAAATCACCACGAATGATCTGTTCAATTGAGTTTCCGGCATGTCCAAAGCATACACCATAATCCCACGATCTCTCTACCCTGTTTCGTCTGATCCCTGCAGCATTAAGTTCCAAGAACTTGTTGCCTCCATGGTGTAATTGGCTCTTCAAACAATTTCTACGTGTTCCTGCTGTGCTTCTACTGCCACAAAGAAGTATGCAAAGGCAAAGCAGTTGCCCAAACTTACTGGTTTCGACTTGGGATGATACCTGAGCGTTTCCTGTACTGGGCCCTATCCCAATATATTAGGACGGTCAAGCTGGGCCCCAGTTGGGCTGTGAGGCCCAAATCATTTTCTCACTTCACATGCACTGCAAGGTACGCTAGCAGGCCTTGATTTTCGAGCCTGGCCTGTCCCTAAAGAAATCTATACTGTCCGATATAATTTTCAAAAATGCAAAACCAACGTGTACATCTGACTATCTTGACTTTCAAAAGTGCCTTTAAGATTCGTGCAGGGGATATGCAATGATTACAAGATAGGATGATGGTGTGAATTTTGAAAGTTTATATCAATCTCGAGGCACAATTGATGGGTGATAGTATATGTACCATATGTACATGTGGAAAAACTATATTCCACAGTTTGGCCTAGCGAAATCACTATATATGTGGCGCCTGGCCATTTTTCTTAGGTCTATTATGCAAGTTCAGGAGTTGATGCCTTGATGGTATTTATATGATGTATCTAACAGATAAGAAGCATTATTTTCAACTACAATTTTTCACAACCAACATCCGTTCCATATCACGAAATAGGAGCAATGCACACATAAATAAATCTTTTATCAAGATACAATTTGGAGTAACATTACGTAGTAGTGTAGATCGGATAAGTTCATCAGAGAAGGAGAGCCATTTGCAGAGCCTAGCCAAATCGAGTGAGGTCAGTTGGACAAGGTTACAACATCTATATCCATGTGTCGAACATGCACATAGTACATATAGCCAAATGCCGCCCCCTGCCATGTGTTGGCAGACCATCCTATACAATTCTAAACCTATCATCAGGCTCGCGTAGGGTCTCATCATTTATGGACAGTTGGGGTGTTGGAGGTTGATCATCCGATTTTGGTTGGAGGAATCATTGAAGTGCTAGATCGAGGTATAGTGGAAGTGCATGTCACAAACTTCAGAGGCACGCAACCATGGAGATATTCAAGATAACTCTCCATGCATGGAGCCTTTTTGTCTTTGAACGAGTGCAAGATATGCTCTCGTAAGTTGTTTTATGCAAGATATGCTCTTACTAGTTTGATTTTGATGTGTATTAAAAATACATATTAACCATTATGCAATGTTCTATATTTATTTTTGTATTACCTACATGCATAATCACATTTGGAAATAAAATTATGTATCTCGTGCCAGAATCATTTAAGTATGGTGTAAGTTCATAAATAATCTTGGTTGTCTCTCTATTTTGTCTAAAAACCCTGTTTGTAGGTAACACAGAAAACTATTTTTGTTTGAAAAAATCCATTTGACCCCTTCAATGGAAAGCCTATTTATGCATGATTTTTGAACTTTTTGTATAAATCAAATAATAAAATTTCATACAAGTAGAAACTTGTAAGAATTTCTGAGAAAATCACGAAATAGACAAAATCCTGAAAAATTTACATACGAAACTATATGGTCTCATAAGCCTTCATAAAACTCTTCATAAATTTTGGAGCTATATTTATATATTTAAGAATTCCCTCAAACCCTCAGCCTTTCTTTTCAAAATCCTGAATTAAATTCTCTCTCTCTCGCTGACATGTGGACCCACACATCAGGGCCTTTCTTCCACCTCGTACTACCATCCCCCAACACTGTAGCAGTGCCAAACCGCGCCCATGCCGGCGCTGCCGTCACCCTCGCGCGCCCACGGGAGGAGACCATGTTCACCCGACCTCAACTACCCTGCCCACCGTTTCTCTCTGCCTGGGTCTCGTCGCCGCGCGAGACAATCGCGAGAACCTGAGCCACCCGCATTTTTCTCGTCATTGTTCTCGTCTCCATCTCGCTATTTGAAGCTCTCCCTTATGTGTCAAAACACTTCACTTCCATTGCCATTTCCATTTCTCCCCTCCTTGGTAAGTTTCTTCCACTAAATTGCCCAGAACACCTCTTCGCCCCTAGCTCCGGTGCACGCACTCAATCGAAGCACAATCGTGTCCCAGTGAGCCAAGCCCTTGACGTGCGGGTTAGCTTGCGCCATTTGGCTCACTCAATCACCTCCTCACTTCCCTGTTCTTCTATTGCAGTGTAGAGCTACAATTGGGCCTTCTTCCTCATCTTCGACGCCAAGGTAGCTGCGAAGGATCCTCATTTTTGGTGAGTCTCGGTCGACTTCATGTCTGGTTTGAGTATCACCTCGTCTCAGTGGACCTCCTTCCACCACCCATTTGAGCTATCATCACCCACACGGAGCTACCACCGTGAACCTCTTTGTCCCCTCCGCCATTAACGAAAACGCCTCTCCGGTGAGTCCTTGACCCCACCGAGGCTAATTTCTCCACCTATGAGTCCCCCTGAAGCTATGCATGTACCTTGTTTCAGCTGATTTCCACTGAGAAGACCTGTCACCGTGAAGCTTGTCACCGCCATCTCTGCTCATCTCTATCAAGCCGTCTCACCCTTCTCCAACCTCATTATCAGCTTCCTTGTGATCGTGGTGACCTACTAGAGTATAAGCCTCCTTTAATTTGGATAGTGTAGTGAGGTTGCACCGTAATCGTTAGTGAGGCCCATGGCGCCGTCCCGGGACGTTACCTGCGGCTCGGCTTAGGTGACCCTAGGGCCCCAGCCAAGCCTAAACACTTTATGACAGCATCGTAAGCCGATTTGAGCCCCAAGGCCACCTTGTGTTAGCCCCTAGCACGAGTACCATGTTTGAACAAGGCTTCGCCGCCACTCGCTCGCACCGCCAATTTTGTCCACCTCTTCGGCCACCTTCACCTCCCCTGGCGTCGCATTGGACCCCTCAACCCATTTTCGGGCTTCCCCGAGTTTTTCCACGCATGCCTCGCCACCGGCAAGCTTCCCCTCCTCTCGGCAGCACGCACGCTAGCTGTTTGTTTTGCTATTTTTGCTAGTGGGACCCATGTCATTGGGAGATTAGTTAGCGCTAATTAACAGAGCTTAAAAGGTAGAAAGCCTATGACAAGTATGACTAGCCGAAAGATTAACATAAATGTAATTTCAAATGGTTTTAGTAAATGTGTCACTGATATGTGGGACCACATACTATTCCTAGTTTTAAAACCTTTTAAAAACCGAGAGGCTGACATGTGGGTCCCAGCTGTCAGTTAATTAAAATCAGAAATAGGTTTAATCATTAGGTAATAAATAATGAGTTTATGACATTTGGGACCGCCACTTTCACTTAGAGGAAGAATACACTTTCTCTATTAAAAAGCGTAAGCCTCAGTAGAACTCAGAGAAGAATACACTTTCTCTACTGGGAAGCGTAAACTTCACAAAATACGCTTTCAACATCACCTTTTTCTTTTTTTTTGGAATTTTCAAACAGAAGCAAATTAAAACGTTAATAACTTTTGTATACGAACTCCAAATCAAATAATTTTTTTATAAATTCATCTAAAATCATGCTCTACTTGAATAAGCAAAAATATTTGGATTTTGTTCTTGTTGAAATTATTTTTCTATATTTAATTTGCTTCCAACTCTTTTGAATAGACGTCGATTGTTCAAGCGAACTTTACAACGATCCTCCATCCTTGTATTCAAAGCAACCAGAGCAAATCAAGCACCTCCTTTGACCATGTTGATCCTACTATTTTAACTATTGTACTTCTTTTTGCAAAATCTATTATGCATGCATATATGTTTGATTAAAATTTGCTATATTCGGGGAGCGGTAGTCGTAATCCTATTCGATGCATGAACCTCCTTGAAATATTGATAACCTTACTATTGTAGCCATTAGGTTATGTTATAGACAATAGATGATGTCAATTTGGAAATTTTGAGTTCGAGTATTGCACAATTGCTTACTCATGCTATAGTCTTTACTAAAATTTGCTAAACGGATGACGTGATGAACATGAAATTGGGAGCTTTTAAAATGATGGTCCAGAGGGGTTTACTTTTGTTATTTGTATGAAAATAAAAAAATAGAAAACTTAGTTTGCGACGCACGAGTTATATTATATTCCGTGAGGTGTATCTCACAGGTAGATAGGGGGAGATCCTCGCTCGGGTCAATTAAGGACCGAACGCCAGCAAGTCCTATCTAAGCCTAAGATTACAACCATATGTGCCGGTATGGGACAACATTAGCTAATTAAGTTATTGAAAACTAGCTTTGCACGTTGGTAGGCCGTAGTAGTATGAGCATGACTAGTGTAAGCATGTTTGAAGGGGCTCCCTTCACCGAGGCGTTGGGAACAAAGCCTTCCGACACAACGGTGAAGGCCTCACTGAGACGGGGGTGTAACCGGGTGAAGTGAGGGTGTTCATTCACCGAGCTAGTGAAAGGTTAGGACTAGGTGATGTAAACGATACATGCTCTAGACTGCTTATTACAGGTAGTGAGCGGTGGTATCGACATATGTCAAACCAACTAGAGAATTCGTATGATGTGGGTAAGGTTATACATCTCTGCAGAATGTAAATCTATTTAAATAGCCATGCTCATGGTCATGAGCATTCTTAATGCAGTCTTAATGGGTATAGTCTTGGTTTTTATAAAAATCATTTTATTAAAAAATATGGGAAATGTTTTGTTGGTTTGTATTTGAGTTGAGTGCCATGTGTATGGCTAAAAATAAGATGTTTCTCACAGTGAGGAGGTTTGCGAGTTGTTATTTATTCAATTACATAATTCTTGTCTCTTATCTATTTAACCGCTCTTTAAATTTTTGTTGCAAAATACTACGTATTGATATTGCAAATAAAATTTGCTTAATGCTAAAAACAACTTGTAGCGTAGAGCCATATTCTTTGATAAGCCTTGCACTTATAATCTGTTGTGATACATTATAAGTCTTGCTGAGTACGCAATGTACTCAATCTTACTTAAATTATTGTTCAGACTTAGAGGATGAGCCTACGTCGGACGACGCTTTCTTTGTACCCGGTGCCGGAGGGTTTGGTGACGAGTCTTTCTAGGACTTGTCTCTTGTCAGTTGCCTGAGGGTTCAGATGGGCATGCCGCTAAATTTTGGACTTATTACATCTTTTTGCTTCCACTGTTACATTTGCTACTTCTGATACTTTAGCTTTTATTTGGCAGGTCGACCCTTGTGTTGTAAATAAAGTAATCGTTTAAGTTACATACCATATTTTGTTTTATTCTGTATTATTGAATGTATGGATGTGATTATCATTGTTGTGGATGTGTGTACTAGCCACTGGTCATGGTACTAGTACGGTACACACACGAGGGCTTCGGGTATTCAAAGCCCGGGGTCCGACAACGCTGGTATCAGAGCCATACTGACTCTAGGGCAAGCCCTAGATAGAATGGCCGCTAGATTAGGAATTGGTTTTCAAAATGTATCCTATTTTAATCACAAAAATAGTTGCAAAAATGTAGGAGTTTTTGCTAACCTTTCCCCTGATAGCATTCTCCTCTCATCTAAGACATTCTTTTGCTATCTCATCTCATCTTCCTTCAAAATACTCCTAGTTTTGGGAGAAGATATGCTCTCTGAAAATAATTTTTAATCATATTTAAGTCATTAAAATAGAGCCAAAATATTTTGGAAAAGTCCCTAAAACATCATAAATAAAGGTCTTTTGAAAACCCACTCTTAACCCCGTATGGCTTTTTACGAAATTTCAGAACCTAGTTATATTATGAAAATTGATTGGACATTATAAAGGTCCATTGATACATAAAGACCAAGGGGTAGTATGACCTGAAAATAAACCTTAGGTGCTGGTTAAATAATGTGGGGGGAAACAAATAAAATGTGTGATACAATTTTTTCTTGTCTTAGAATCATTTCTTATCTATGTATCTTATTATATGTAGCAATGATCACTAACTTTCCTTTTTCTTAAAATATAGAAGCCGACCTACTGGGAGTCACAGTAATGCACGAGCGGCTTTGAGGAGGGTACGCTGCTGCAGACCTTGTGGGTGATGCTACGACATATCGACTGGTCATACACGCCTCAGTACACGGTCTTCAGCACGCCCTCTAGTGCGGCGTCCACCGAGTACCTTACCTAGGTGCTCATCCAGGGGCATCACTTTGGAGACCCCACTTTCGGTTACTACAAACGGCGCTCTAGCGTCCTGATGTCGCTCTACGATGCGGCCTACATCTCCATTGTACACCTGCGACACGAGCTACCGGAATTGGAGGACCCGTTCTTCCACTTCCCCGCATGGACAATGGATAGGGAGGAGCAGACCTATCAGGTGGATGGAAGGTTGTTCCTCACTCTCCACTTGCACCTCGTTGGCCTCGTGAGATCACTCGACGGATACCTCTGATGTGTGACCAACGAGCCGTTGGAGGCCCACCGGAGGATCTCCATACTCGAGGATAGCATCGCTTCGATGGTGCCCAGAGGGTCTTCTTGTGGGAGTTATTATACAGGGAGGATGTCGTACTAGCGTCTACTGAGGAGCTGCCAGAGCCCACCATCCGTATCCGATCAGGTGCTTGATGTCCCCACATGTCAGCTATCGGTCACCGTTGTCGTGTGATGGCCACCTACTCGGTTGTGGAGGAGCTGAAGAATCTAAACCTGCCATTATGAGTTAATGGAGTATTTTAGTGATTAATGACAAATCTATATGTGAGACTAACACTTTTATCGATATACCTATTGTGTAGTCTTATTTGGATGAAAAGGTGAAAATCATGGAGGTATGCATTCGACATCATATTCTTATATCTTGTTGCATGCCTCGGATCCAAAATATAGGTTGAACTCCACTAAAAGTTTAACTTAAATATATGCATAAGTTTTTATTACATTTGTGTATGCACAAATTTAGGGGGAGTTCACTCTATATTTTGTGGTTTCATTAGTATTGGTCCTTGTTCTTTATCTACTCATATTAAGGATCTCTACTTTGAAACATATCATTTGAGTATATAAAGCTTGTGTTTTTCATATATACTCATAGTGCTTTATATTTAATTATTTGCAATTGTGATGGTTATCATCAATTGCCAAAATAGAAAGATTGAAGAATCTAGACTCACCATTATGAGTTAATGGTATGTGTTGGTAATTAATGACAATCACATTGTAGAACTAACATTTTTTATGAGTTGGGTGAATAGGTTATGTTCCATGAAGTTGGAGACTTTGGATGGCATCGTGAGTTGATATTCATCAAGTTAAGATTCAAGAAAAGGATGCATCATGTATTGATGTATATCAAGATCTCAAAGAAAAAAATCATCATATGTTGATGATGTTCGACAAGAGGAGATGATCATAAGTTGATCTTTAAGTCAAGAGAAGACCCATCATGTGTTGATGGAGGGCAAATGAAAGATGTCATTATGTGTTGATGATATTCAAGCCAAGAACCCGGACTTGAAGTGAAGATGTGCGTCATCAAGCTTCAAGAAGATGCTCAAGGCAAAGGTATGACTAGCTAGGGCTAAGGATGTGTTTCTAGTCTTTTACCGGTCTTGGTGTTTGGTGGAAGACCGGATTGCTAGTATAGGATGTTGTACTATTAAGAGGGGTTTTGTCTAGTAGCTTAAGTCTCATCATGTGTTGATAGCTCAATCCCACTTGCTCTAGCTCTCTGTGGCATGATGTTATTATTTGTGAATGTGTTTTACAAATAGTTGAGGCGCATGCATTCAATCCTTGTAGCGTGTGACTATACTTTGCAAATGTGTTTTGCAAGTGGTTGAAGTCCATATACCTACTCCTTGTGGTATGATCTAAGTTTACAAATGTGTTTTGTAAATTGTTGGGATTCATGCATTTTCCCTTGACATAGTCTAAGATTGCTTGCTGCTATTCCCCTTGGACTTATATCATTGTTGTGACTCTCTTAAGTTCTTGTGATTTATGCATTGATCTAATGTGTTTGAGATCATGCAATTAGGTGGGTTGTGTAGCCCTCTAAATAAGCTTTCAATAGAGTCCAAGATCACTTAATTCCTACATTAGATTCAAAAGTTATGACTGTTTTTTCTGAGTGTCACCTGTGCTGAAATCCAGGGCCGGACTGATTGCCCATATGCCTACGGACTGACCGCCCTTATAAGGCCGGTCAACATTTTCCAGAGGGCATATTTTTTGGTTTCCTTCCACCCGGAAGGCCCGGACTAACCGGGTATGAGGGCGCATTAATCGGGAATTATGTGTAATGGCTATTTTTATAGCTGTTGCACTGTAGCCCGGACTAACCAGCCCTATGCCTGTGGACTGATGGGGTTTTCTTGATTTTCAACAGATTCTCCTCCAACGGCTAGTTTTTGTGTGTGGGCTATAAATACTCACCTTGGCTGGTTGGAGGGTAACTCTTGACATCCCATTTCATTCTCTTGAGCTAGTATGAGCTTCTCCTCTCAATTGTGTATGTGTTGCACCATGTAAGCACAGGGAGAGGGTCTAGTTGCATGTGTAGCAACTAGAATTGGATTGAGCGTCCAATTGTGCATGTGTTGCACTTGGTGAGAGTCAAGCGAGAGGCTTCGACTTATTACTCTTGATGTTTATCGACACCTAGACAGTGTGGAGGCGTCGTGATCTACTGATCTTCTCAAGAAGCTTATGAGAAGGCCTGGTGGTTGTGAGTGGTTTGGTACTCGCCATCTCCGGAGTGGAGGAAGAGCAACTCCGAGTGGATCGAGGTGTTGGTTCGTGTTCTGAGTCGGTCCAAGTGGTTGGACTTACCTCGGAGGTGTTGGCTCAAGTTGTGGAGTCAGTCCAACGTGGTTGGGATTACCTCAACGTAGATTAGGGGAGACTGGCAAGTCTTTGAACACCACGATAAAACATCGTTGTGTCATTGTGGTTTGTTCTCTTGTGATTTACTCTATTGTAATTTGCATTCCTAGAATTAAATTACTTACTTGTATTTGTTTAGTTGCTATCATTATCAATAGTTTTAGAATTTGTGGTGGAATTAGTAAAGACTAGTTGATTTAGACTTTAATTGTGCAAAATCGGATTGTTGTTAGCTTCCGCATTAAAAATTGGTTTTAGACTTAGAAATTTTTTAGAAACAACTATTCACCCCCTCTAGTCGGCCTCCTCGATCTTACAAGTGGTATTAGAGCTTGGTCTCTCATTTATTAGACTTAACCATCTAGAGAGTAAAGGATGACCACTAGTGATATAGTGTACCTAGGTGAAGCACCTCTATTTGATGGCACAAAATATGCTCATTGGAAAATCCGTATGTCATATTATGTTAAGGCCATAAGCCAAAAAATATGACGGCTTGTAGATGTAGGCTTTTCTCCTCCATTGGATCCTCTTGCTCCTACAAATAAGGAAGATAAATGCTTACATCTCGGCGTTCAAGCAACTAACGCTTTATTTAGTGCTTTGAGTATAGAGGTGTTCAATGAAGTATGCAATCTCAAGAATGCTCATGAGATGTGGACACAACTTCAAGATAATTATGAAATGTCTACTTCAACCAAGAATGATTTCATAGAAGAGTGAATGTTAGGAGAAGAATGCTCAATCTCCAACTCCGACGACGACGCGTCCACAAGCTCCTCCACATCACCTCATTGCTTTATGACCAAAGGTAATAAGAAGGTAAATGATATGAACCTTCATATGATGAGTTGATGGATTTTCTTGAAGAGCTTAATGAGTATCTAGGGAAGGAGAAATCAAAATTTAATATTTTGAAGAAAGAGTATGTCTCACTTCAAAATAATTACGAGGAATGACGAGGATCTAATAATCCTCATTTTACTATTTACCTGTAATTAGTATTATGGGTAAATATGACATCACACGGCTATTAAATATACCCCTTATAGTAAGGGGGAAGCCAATCAGGTGGTCATAAGTTCTTCTACGATCATCCCCATAGTCGTAAGTCCTTCTACGACTACCACGTGATCGTAAGTTCTTCTACAATCGCTTTTGGTTGTAAGTCCTTCTACGACCAATACTAGTCGTAAGCTTTTCTACGACTACCCCCGGTCATAAGTCCTTCTATGACCAACTTTGTCACGACTTCCTCATAGTTAATTGGGTCCACTTGCCTGTAGGCCCAATTGATTACGGGATTTGAGCAACCAATATACGCAGCCATACTCTGGAGTAACTGCATATAACGCACCATTATCTCTGATTGATAACCGCCAGGCGACGTGGGAGGTTACTACTCCAGTGATTACTACCATTATTACGGAATAATGAGGCGCCTCTTGATCTGGAACGACTACCTCTTCACGTACTATAAAAGGACTTCATTTCTTTAGGGGACTAATGCGCGCATGATGAAATCCTTTACCACGCCATCCAGTGAGTCCTCCCGCCTTCAAGTACTTGATAGCTTGAATATAAGGGGCGATCTGGTCGAGATCCCTGGGGGTCAAATCCAGAAGAAATCCTCTCAGCAGCATTTTCGGCAAATGAAATGTTGTCCTTCTCGGTGATCTCCCAGTAGAACCACTTCTTCTTCCACCCCAGCCACGAAGACCGGGTGAACATCTAAATGTACTCCTTCGACTTCCCGTCATGGAGTTTCAGACCACAACTCTCAGCAATTCCAACTTGTTGAGCCATTCCATAGTAATACTGGAAAAGCTCGAGGTCCTCTGGAATCCCCAAGTATGCCTCGCACAAGTACACAAATACACTTAACATTGTGATGGAATTGGGACCTAGGTTCACTAATTCCACCCCAAAGTGCTTGAATACGAGTGTGAGAAAAGGGTGAGCAGGTAGTCGAAGGCCACAATCACAGTACGCCTGGAAGATGGGGATTTGCCCAAGTTTCCTCGATGGCCAGTGTTGCCCAGCAGCCGAAATCCACTTCACGAGTACCTTTTCAGGAATCTTCCCGGCAGCGACCAAAGCTTTCATCTTCACCGTGTCCATCTCCGATTCGGCCCACTAAGAAACGGTTTCGACCATGTTTTTCTCAAGAAAAGGAGGTTTGGATTTGGAAAAACTTCAAGAAAGTGTACGGTATTGTTGGTGGCGGAGAAGGCGAGAACTCGATGAACAGTCGAGGTGAATTGGGGAAAAGGTAAGAACCCTAAAGTCACCCCTGCGGTCAGTTTTTATAACCACGCGCTTGAAATGAAATGCCCATGGAAACTCAACGGTTCCCACCGCTTCGAAAATTGCTCTAACGGACAGGTTCTCTTAAATCTGCCTGTTCAAGAAAACCGAGGCTATCTTCACACCTCAAGCGAAATTACCTTCTTGGCCAAGTACATTTCTGGTCAAACGAAATACCAATCGGAAAGGTTTTACTTCTGATCATCGTACCATGATCACTTTGTAGTCGTAAGATTTTCTACGACTACCTTGTAGTCATGAGATTTTCAATAAACTTTCTTGACCAAGTATATTTCTGGTAAAATGAAACACGTGTTGAAGAGTTTTTCCTTCGACCTTCACCCTACAACCACCTCGTGGTCGTAAGAACATCTATGACTTCTTTCCCAAGTAAGTTATTTTCACTTGAAGCTGGGGGGCTAGATGACGAGGATCTAATGATCCTTATTTTACTATTTATCTGTAATTAGTATTATGGGTAAATATGACATCACACGGCTATTAAATATACCCCTTATAGTCTTAAGGGGGAAGCCAATCAGGTGGTCACAAGTAATTCTACGACCATCCCCATAGTCGTAAGTCCTTCTACAACCAGTACCTAGTCGTAAGCTTTTCTACGACTACCCCCTGGTCATAAGTCCTTCTACGACCAGCTTTGTCACGACTTCTTTATAGTTAATTGGGTCCACTTGCCTGTAGGCCCAATTGATTACGGGATTTGAGCAACCAATATACGTAGTTATTCTCTGGAGTAACTGCATATAACGCACCATTATCTCTGATTGATAACCGCCAGGCAACGTGGGAGGTTACTACTCTGGTGATTACTACCATTATTACGGAATAATGAGGCACCTCTTGACCTAGAACGACTACCTCTTCACGAACTATAAAAAGGACTTCAGTTAGAGAGAAATGGGGAAAGGCGATTGAGACGCAATCAGAAGCAGCATAAGCCTAAGTCTTTTCCACTGATTGTAACCAACATACATAGTACAATACACACCGGAGTAGGGTTGTTATTCTATCTAGAGAAGGCCCGAACCTGTATAAAAATTCCTATGTCTTTTCTGTCTGCGTGATCAATTGTGGAGACCCCCCGAATCAAATAATCTTTACGTAAGATCGGTTCTAAAATACTGACAATGAGCTAAAGGATACTCATGAAAATATCCTTCTCAACAAGCTCAATAAGCCCAAGGTGGATATAGACATTACATGTAATTTATTAGATGATATGCCATGTGTAGTTGCTAACTCTTGCATCTCATCTAAGGCTAGTGTACCCACTTCTTATGATGATTTGCTCGATATGCCTTGTTGCTCAAAATTATATGCATCTATTTCCTCTATGTCTTGTGATGCTAACCTTATAGAGGAAAACAATGAGCTCAAGGCCCAAGTCACAAAATTGAAGAATGACTTGGAAAGAAGTTTCAAAAGGAAGGGCACTCTCGATGATATTTTAAGCAAGCAAGAAGCTTGCAAGACAAGAGTGGTATTGGCTTCATCTCCAAGAAGAAGGAGAATAGCAAGACAAGGCACAATGCAAGACACACGAAGAATATCAAGTGCTTTGGATGCAATGAGCAGGGTCACCTTACCTCGGTGTGCCCTAACAAGGTTGATGATAAGCAAATGTCTTCAAAGAAGAGGCAAACCGGCAAGGAGAAAGAAAAGAAGACAAAAAAGGAAAGTAAAAGCCCAACTTGCTACAATTGCCGGGAAAAGAGACATTTTAGTAAGGATTGTCCCAAAGGTATCACTCCTCAGCCTATTATTTACAATGATCATTATTTGCTTAGGAATGATAAAAATGGTAATGTGTTTGCTAGATGTGTTAGTTCACCTAAGTTATTGCTAGGGCCATTTGGGTGCCCAAATCTATTATGACTAACAATCAAGGACCCAACCGAGTTTGGGTACCAAAAGGTGCTTAAATGATAAATAGGTATTTGGAGAGGCATTGGAGGCTTGGTTTATTCATGAAGAGGTGAATTCCACTATATGCAAAATTGGAGCCAATCTTGAGGATAATCACTTCATATCATAAACCAATGCTATCTTGGTAACAAGTATTTACATTGAAGTATCTAGTCCTTATGCCTTGTGTAGGTTGCATTCCATGAAAATCTTTGTAAAAGGGTGTTCTTGCTCGTGTTCAAAAACTTCATTAATTTAACTCTTGAGCAAGATTGTAGTGGCACATTAAGGGGGAGTGCTAAGTCATATACATGTATATCACATCTCTAAGTGTGCCAAATTGATTAAGTGCTAGTAATGTCTTTCAAAATTGAGGTATTTACCCAAAAGTCAATAACTTGAAATTATTTGTATATCTTTGAAAAACTAGTTGAAAAATGTATACAAATACTTTCCAAAGGTTTTGGTTCAAGAAAAATCAACTTCAAGTGAAAAATGAGTTTCTAGCCAAAATTATAAATCATAGTATCTTGTTTTTGATATAAACTAGATTTTTGTGTAAAATCTATTCTAAAAGGAATTTGAAAACCATTCCAAAAGGAATATCCTATAGTTGGCTATTCGAAACCTTTTTGGTATTCAAATGATTTTTAAAAAGCCAACCCAACAAAAGTTATTTAATTTTAAAACTCATCCAAAATACTAGTTTGACCTAAGTGAGTTTTGCCATTTGAGCCAAAGTTATTCACATAATTAGGTCCATAATGGTATTAATGACTCATATATGAAATTGGATGCTTTAAATTTCATCACATGCTCAATTTGGCACATTTGAAGAAGTTTCATGAAAATAAGATTTCATTTTCGAAAACAAAAGCTTAATTTATAAAAACTATTTTAGAATTGGATTTTATAGGGCTATATAAGTTGGAAATGCTCCAAATATGTTTATTTGGTTGATTGTGTGGAAGTTTGGAGCAAAATACAACATTCCCATTCTTTTCTCCAAAATCAAAATCTGAAATCTGCTGACAGATTTAGCTCAATCGGACTGATCGACAGTGTTCGGACGGTCTGACCGGCCTTAGCCCAGCGGAATGACCGCATCTTTGCCGTCGATCTGACCGAACCTTGGGAGACTTGCCTGATTTGTCCAAATTGTTGATGTTCAATTCTCTCAATCATTCTCTTTGCTCTCTAAAGTCAAGATGATCCTTGTTATCTTTGCACACTACTCTCAAATGCTTTCCTTGATTACAAATGCAATTCTATTCTTAAAGTGATATTCTCTCAAGTGATAGCTTCTTTTGATCATCTTGACCTCGGCATCAAATCCATCTTCACAAGTGATATCATCTTTTTCCTTCAAATGGTATGTAATTTCCTTCCTTATCGAGCAAAATCTTCTCTTAACCAAGCTCTCTCCGATATGTGGCCTATCTTCTCAAGTGGTATATCTTACAAATGGAAAATAAGTGGTATCCCCTACAAGTGGTATCTCCTGGATTTGATCACTCCTAAATGATTGCCTAACGACAAGTGGCAATTATTGAAGATCTCTCAAGCAGTATCGAGTGGTTTACAAGTGAACTACATGTGGCAGCTTCTTTATCCAAGTGCAATCTAAAATTGGTGTTCACAAGTGGATTTCAACCTTCAAGAGAAGATCAAGTACCCAAATCAACTTTGTGTTTACAAGGGATATTAGTTATGCATACAAATGGTATCAAGTATTTACAAATGGAATCAATTATTCTTGCTATCAATTATTCTCACAAATGGTATCAAATGTCATCATAAGTGGCATCAATTCAAAGTGATGTATGCTCTTCATGGAAAAGACAAAAGTACCACAAAAGGTTAAAAGCACCTATTACATAGAAAAGAAGAAATCCTTGATGTTTAAAGTTTTTGGTGCTTGATTACAGATAGGGAGAGAGAAATGCAATTGGAGCTTGCATAAGCTTAAGGGAGAGATGACAAATAGGAAGATGACAAGATGAAAAGAATCCTTTGTGTGTCAAAGAAGGATAAAGAAATGTCAAGAAGAACCTTTGTGTAAAGGGAGTTTTTCTTTAAAAAAACATATTAAATAATTTGGGCTTACTTAAAAAGGGGTAAATTATTATTATTGGGAAATCTATTTTACCTAATTGGCCAAAATAATTTATGGATCTTAAGAATGCATGTTCTTAATTCTCATTTGCTTCATTTGGTATTCTTGGAGTGAAATTGTCAATGATATGCAAGTTTAGCCTTTTGAAGAGCCTATTTGGTCAAAAGTCAAAAATCTTGATTAAATGGATAACATTTGTGAAAAACTAGATAAAATTACTTAAATATATATTTCAAATGTTTTTCAATGATTTTGAGGTAAAAATTCCTATTTTAGAAATAAAATAGCAAATTTGGTCTCAAAAGGATCTTGTATTATCTTGATTATAAATTAAATGACATATTTCCATAAATCAAAATCTATTAAGTTTTTAAAAAAGTTGTCAATACCAAACTCGTAGGGTTGGTCATTTCAAACATTTCTCAAGCTCAAAGTTTATACAAAAGACCAACCGTTGAAAAGTTATATTCGTTTGAAGTTCACCGAAAAACTAGTTTTGACCCAAAACAGCCTATTCTTGCATATATTGAGTTTTGCTATTTGAGCTGGATTTCTTTGTGTATCTTGGCCTGAAATAGTATATCTAACTCATACAAATCCAATAAAGTGAAAATATCCAAGAAATTCAAATTGGTTTGCATTTTGAACCTTTAATGCAAAATCATTCTCTTTTCTTGCCTCCAAAGCGCTTTTTACCATATCTTGTGAAAGCAAAATCCCTTTTCAAAAATTCTTTTTGGAAAACATTTTAAATAGTCCAAAGATAAATTATGTAAATTTTCAAAGTATTTGGACTTCATTTGAAAAAGTTTTGCCTTTTTCTTCTCTTTGAATAAAAATGTTGCCTACAAAGCTCAATTCGAATATCTTTTGAACGGAGACTCCTTTTTCAAAAATTCTTGTTGGAAAAGATTCTTAGGAGTCAAAGGTTTGTTTTTCCAAAATTTTAAAGTATTTTGACTTGATTTGGAAATTTTTGACTTTTTCTCACTTTGATTCAATGCTGAAAATTCAAACTTTTTGCATGTTTCGTGCTGATTTGTGATTTTTGTATCTCCAAATGGGTTCATAATTTGAGGAAGCTATACTGATGATATTTTATACTCTGTAGTTGATCTTCTATTTCAAAATTTCTCAGATTTATTGGAGATCTTTTAACCTATTTTTCAGCTATCTTTCAAAGCTCAAATGAAATGTAAAATCTGAAAATGCTAAAATTTTCAGTTTTCTGAAACATGGTGATTTTCAGATCTTAAAAATGGTTGATATTTGGCTATTCCTACCAAAATGAAAATTGTGTGTATTTACAAGTACTAGCGCCATGATTTATTTCATATTTTTTGGAGCTATTTTCCACATATTTTAAGTTTTTGCTTATATCTTTTGAGCTCTTTTTGCAAATTGAAAAGGTACTTCGAGGAGATTTCACAAGTGGGATTCAAATGTAATTTTATTTGGTTAACTCAAAATATGGCCTCATTTAAAGTTCTTTGGGTCTTTTCAGCCATAAAGGGGGAGTTTGTAACTTATTTTGGTTTTTTTTCAAATTTCTTGAAACCACACTCCCAAATTGGTCATATGTATCTATTTCATACTCTTTATGACCACGTTAAGATGAATTCATTGCCAAGCTCATTGATTTGCAAAGACTCCTTTTGGCTTCGCTTTATTTTGGATTTTTGGTGCTTAATGTCAAAAGGGGGAGAATATTTGTGTGAGCTACATTTGGATGATTTCACCTTATTTCATGCATCGATCAAAAGGGGGGAGAATATACTTGAAGCTCTAAATTTCTTAGTGACATGCATGAAGATAGTTATATAGTTCAAATTCTTATTTTATATTGATTTATATCCAAATATTGTTATCGATAAAGGATTTGTCATCAATCACCAAAAAAGGGGAGATTGAAAAATCTAGACATGCCATTATGAGTTAATGGAGTATTTTGGTGATTAATGATAAATCTATATGTGAGACTAATACTTTTATTGATATACCTATTGTGTAGTCTTATTTGGATGAAAAGGTGAAAATCATAGAGGTATGCATTTGACATCATATTCTTATATCTTGTTGCATGCATCGGATCCAAAATATAGGTTGAACTCCACTAAAAGTTTAATTTGAATATGTGCATAAGTTTTTATTACATTTGTGCATGCACACATTTAGGGGGAGTTCACTCTATGTTTTTTTTGTTTCATTAGTATTGGTCCTTGTTCTTTACCTACTCATATTAAGAATCTCTACTTTGAAACATATCATTTGAGTATATAAAGCTTGTGTTTTCATATATACTCATAGTGCTTTATATTCAATTATTTGAAATTGTGATGGTTGTCATCAATTACCAAAATGGAAAGATTAAAGAATCTAGACTCACCATTATGAGTTAATGGTATGTGTTGGTAATTAATGACAACCACATTGTGGAACTAATATTTTTCATGAGTTGGGTGAAAAGGTTATGTTCCATGAAGTTGGAGACTTTGGATGGCATCGTGAGCTGATAATCGTGTTGCTATTCCCCTTGGACTTATACCATAGTTGTGACTCTCTAAAGTTTTTGTGCTTTATGCACTGATCTAATGTGTTTGAGATCATGCAATCAGGTGGGTTGTGTAGCCCTCTGAATAATCTTTCAATAGAGTCCAAGATCATTCAATTCCAACATCGGAGTCAAAAGTTATGATCATTTTTCAAGTGGTTGAGTGTCGCCAAATGCTGAAATCCATGGTCTAAGATTGCGATTGGACTTATACCATAGTTGTGACTCTCTAAAGTTTTTGTGCTTTATGCACTGAAAGCTCGAGATTACCACCCATATGCCTACGGAATAATCGCCAATAAGGCCAAGTCAACATTTTCCAGATGGCATGTTTTTCGGTTTTCTTCCACCGGAAGTTGAAAGCCGGATGACCGCCCATATGTCGCGGTCAAACCCTAGGCCCGTATGAGGTGGCATGTTTTTCGGTTTTCCGGAATTGTGTGTAACGACTATTTTATAGCCGTTGCTATTTTTATAGTCGTTGCGTAGCTAGACTAACCGCCCTGTGCTCGTGGGTGACCAAGTTTCCCGATTTTGTGATTCTCCTCCAACGGCTAGTTTTTGTGTGTAGGCTATAAATACCCACCTTGGTCAGTTGGAGGGTTACTCTTGACATCCCATTTCATTCTCTTGAGCTAGTGTGAGCTTTTTCTCTCAATTGTACATGTGTTGCACCTTGTGAGCAAAGAGAGATGGTCTAGTTGAATGTGTTGCAACTAGAATTGGATTGAGCGTCCAATTGTGCATGTGTTGCACTTGGTGAGAGTCACGCGAGGCTTTGACTTATTACTCTTGGTGTTTGCCGACACCTAGATGGCATGAAGGCGTCGTGGTTCGGTGATTGTCTCAAGAAGCTTGTGAGAAGGCTCGGCGGTTGTGAGTGGTTTGGTGCTCGCCATCTCGAGAGTGGAGGAAGAGCAACCCTAAGTGGATCGAGGTGTTGGTTCGTGTTGTGAGCCGGTCCAAGTGGTTGGACTTACCTCGGAGGTGTTGGCTTAAGTTGTGGAGCTGGTCCAACGTGGTTGGGCTTACCTCAACGTGGATTAGGGGAGACCGGCAAGTCTCTGAACACCATAGTAAAACATCGTTGTGTCATTTTGGTTTGTTCTCTTGTGCTTTACTCTATTGCAATTTACATTCATAAATTAGATTACTTACTTGTATTTGTTTAGTTTCTATCATTATCAATAATCTTAAAATTGTTGGTGCACTTAGTAAAGACTAGTTGATTTTGGCTTTAATTGTGCGAAACCGGATTGTTGTTAGCTTCTGCATTAAAAATCGGTTTTAGACTTAGAATTTTTTTAGAAACGACTATTCACCCTCCTCTAATCGGCCTCCTCAATCTTACATTAGCCTCCGCAAGCAGAGCAATGACACCGTCTTCTCCATGACTAGCATGAGGAGGTCGAGTATTTTGGGCCTTCATCCTCCGCTGCCCCAGAGTCTTCAACTGCTGCACGATGCGATCACGACGACTAGACGGAGACTAACAGTTGAGAGCTCACTTGTAGGATTTTTAGTGTGCGCACTTTTGGGTATTTTGTAGGCTATAATTATGTAAGATGTTGTAGTATAATGCTTGTAATTTGCTACTTATGATTTTTAGTTGCTTTTTGTAATGTTTAAGCAACGTGCATGCAAACCATGTAAAATTTAACTAGTATGTCAAAGTTTCATGTGTTCTGTCCTCATGGTTTAAAAACATGCATGTTTCAAATTAGATGAGTTATTTTAGTATAGGATGATGTTACTTGCCGACCCACTTAACTTATGCTTATTCCCCCCTTATCCTGTGCATATTTGTTAAATTACTTGATGTATGGACAGGAGCTGCCTCCGGATCATGGTAACAGGTAGGCGAGGTTCCTAATCCCCCACAACCCAACCCGCCACATCCTTCTACATCAATGCCACAAGCTGAACAACCTAAGCCTGCTGCCACTGAAGAACCAGAGGTTCTGTCGTCACCGCCCACCATGGCACAAGTGCTTGCCATGATTGAACAAGGGTGGCAGATGAACACCCTTCTGCTCCAACAACTGGTGCAGAACACCACAACCCTCGGCACTTCTGCCGAAGGAGGCGGAGCTACTATGAACCAATTGCAGTGAAGGATGGACGAGTTCATGCGAACTCAGCCGTCGACCTTCGTTGGTAGTAGATCCTCTCAACGCCAACAACTAGCTCCGCACTGTCGAGAGAAAGTTGGTAATTGCCCAATGCAATGATGAGGAGAAGGTGCTATATAATCTTAGTAGCTGCAAGACGCGACAACTGCTTGGTGGGAGAACCATCAGGCCATCCTTCTAGAAGGCCGGACCATCTCCTAGGCTGCTTTCAAGGAAGCATTATGTAATGCCCACATCCCCTCGGGATTTAAGAAGATCAAGAAGCGAGAGTTCTATGAACTCAAGCAATGGTGCTCTACCGTGATGGAATTCTTCCATCACCTCAACTATCTCACTCGGTATGCTACTTCTGAAATACCAGACAAAGGAAGAAAGGTTGCTCTCTTTTGGAAGCACCTCAATGACGAGATGAAATGGTCACTCACTACCCATGACATCCCCAACTTCTAGACCTTGGTTAACAAGACCATTCGGGTTGAAGATCGCACTTGAACAGTCACAGAGAGCCGCAAGCACAAGTGGTTTGCGCAAAAATCAGTAAGTAGCGATATGCCAAGACCACGCGTTTGGTAGCCATCAAACACACGTCCTTTGGCACCACCACCTCTGAGGTTCCAAGACCAAGGTCCTCGCCCACAGCAAGCCATGGTTTGGCAGTACAACCACGGAGGGCACCCGTCCAGTATGCAAAACTGGGCAGCAGTTGTCACATGTTACGGTTGCGGCGAACACAAGCACTTTGCGAATGAGTGCTTGAAGAAGTTTTCAGCGCCTCAACCTGAACCTCTTGGCGTCCAGCAGTGACCCTAGGGCCTTGCATGAGGCCAAGGAGGGTAGCAAGTCCCTAAACTGGCGCAAGGCTTCAGACATGGTCGTCTGAACCACACGAAAGCCGATGAGGCCGATGTAGCGCCCAATGTGGTGATTGGTACGATTCTCATTCACTCAGTACCTACATTGGCATTATTTGGTTCTGGAGCCTTCCATTCATTCATATCTAAGAAATTTGCCATGCATCAAGATATGCAAACTACACAATTAGAAAATAACCTGGTAGTCTATTCCCCCGGGCTTGTCATGAGGACAAAACTCGGTTGTTTTGATGTTCAAATTGAAATTAATAGGGTAGGATTCAAAGCCGATTTAATTATGATAGATACACCAGGGTTAGATGTGATTATCAAGATGGACTGGCCATCTAGACACAAAGGGTTTATCAATTGCGCAGAATGGGCCATCTCGCTTGTCAACTCTGATGAGGAACATGTCGTTTTATCCTCTAGATATGCCGCTCCATCACAGCAGCCAACGCTAAACTCTATCTCAATACCAGAGCTTAGTCAGGTGCCCGTGGTATCTGAATATCCCAACGTGTTTTCAGAAGAATTGTCGGGGATGCTATAAGACCGTGACATGGAGTTTGTCATCGATTTGCTACCCGGGACAACACCTATATCCAAGTGACCTTATCGAATGGCATCCGACGAGTTTGTTGAATTAAAGTAACAACTCAAGGAGCAGTTGGACAAAGAATTCATCCATCCTAGCTCATCACTATGGGGAAGCCCTGTGCTATTCTTGAAGAAGAAAGACAACAGTTTAAAAATGTGCATCAACTACCGTTCTTTAAATGGAGTCACCATCAAGAACAAATATCTTCTCTCGAGGATTGATGATTTGTTTGATCAAATGAATGGTGCTTGTGTCTTCTCTAAGATTGATTTGAGGCTCAGTTATTTCCAACTCAAGATCAGGCTAGAAGACATTCTAAAGTCTGCATTTACTACCCGCTACGACTTGTACGAGTACACCGTAATGTCTTTCGAACTCACCAATGCTCCCGCAAGTTTCATGAATCTTATAAACAATATTTTTATAGAGTATTTGGATCAGTTCATAGTGGTCTTCATCGATGACATTCTTATCTATTCCAAGAACACAGAAGAACATGATCAACACTTGCATATGGTGCTCGACAAGCTGCACGAACATCAGTTGTACGCACAATTCAGCAAATGTGAATTTTGGCCAAAAGAAGTTGGCTTCTTAGGCCATGTTCTATATGAAGGAGGTGTGGCGTGGACCCGAGCAAACTACAAGATGTCCTAGCTTGGGAATAGCCCCGCACTATTTTGGAAGTCCGAAGTTTTCTCAGCTTGGCCGGATATTATCGCCGGTTCATTGAGAACTTCTCCAAAATTGCAAGACCAATGACACAACTTCTGAAAAAGGAGAAGAAATTTAAATGGTCGGTGTCATGTGATGAGAGATTTCAAGAATTTAAAAAAGTCTCACAACAACCCTAGTGCTTACTCAGCCTAACATATATAAAAGCTTTTTTTTGTATTGTGATGCATCCCGCCACGACCTCGGTTGTGTGCTAATGCAAGAGGACAAAGTGGTGGCCTATGCCTCACATCAGTTGCAGCCTCATGAGACTAATTATTCAACTCATGACTTGGAATTGGCAGCTATGGTTCATACTCTTAAGATCTAGAGGCATTACCTCATTGGCAATCGGTGCGAAATCTATACCAATCACAAAAGCCTAAGTATTTCTTCACATAACCAAATCTAAACCTAAGGCAACGAAGATGGCTTGAGTTGATCAAGGACTATGATCTTGGCATTCATTACCACCCTGTTAAAGCTAACATTGTAGACGACGCTCTTATCCGAAAGTTTCACTGTATAAACGTGTCAATTGAAACAAATCACCAGCGTTGCATGAAGGGTTTCAAAAGCTCAATTTAGAAGTGGTTGAGTAGGGTTATGTTGCTTCCCTAGTGTTGCAATCTACCCTCGAATGTCAAATCCAAGATGCTCAGCTCAAGGATCCAGCAGTTACCGAAATCAAGGATGACTTACAGAACAGCAGGAAATCAGAATTCATTGAGAACCTAAGTAGAATGGTTTTGCATGGATAGCAGCTATATGTCTAGGATAATCATGAAATCAAGGAGCTAATCCTCAGAGAAGCTCATGATTCACCTTGGGAATACAAAGATGTATCGGGAGGTGTGTCAATGTGTTAAGGTGGAACACCAACGGCTAGTGGGGTTACTTCAGTCCCTGAAGGTTCCCAAATGGAAATGGGATGATGTTGGTATGGATTTTGTTACCGGCCTACTGAGAACCCAAAACGGGTTTGACTCGATATGGTTTGTCATTGACCGTTTGACCAAACTAGCACATTTCATTCCGGTCAATACCACATATCAAGGTGCCAAACTGGCCAAGCTTTACACAAACAACATCATTCACCACACGATGTGCCGAAAGCGATAACATCCGATCGAGGCCCTCAATTCAGCTCACGATTTTGGGATATCTTGCACGAGCTATTGGTAACCAAGCTATTCTTTACCACGGCCTTCCACCCACAAACGGCAGATCAAACGGAGAGGACAAATCAGATCCTGGAGGATTTGTTGTGAGCTTGCATGCTGTCCTATAGCACGAATTGGGAGAGATGCTTGGCGTTCGCCGAATTCTCCTACAACAACAGCTTCCAATCAAGCCTCCAAATGTCCTCGCTCGAGGCACTTTATGGGAGGAAGTGTAGAACACCCCTATTCTGGTCCAAGGTTGGTGAGAGACAATTCTTTGGACCAGCCATCATCTAAGAAGCACAAGAGCATGTTGACATAATCAAAGGGCATTTGAGGGAAGCGCAGTAGCATCAAAAGAGTTATGCCGACCATCACCGTAGCGAGCTAAGCTTCGAGGTAAACGAATATGTTTATCACAAAGTCTCACCACTGCGAGGCATCCGCCATTACCAAGTTCACGAAAAATTGGCACCTCGATACATTGGGTCATACCAAATCATCTAAAGGAAAGGCGAAGTAGCATACCAACTGTAGTTGCCACCCCAACTATCAAATGTGCACGATGTCTTCCATGTGTTGCAACTCAAGAAGTTCTTCCGGACTCTAAATGAACTCGCTCTATTGGAGAGCATCGACCTCCAAACAAATCTTTCTTATCGGGAGCACCCGATCCGAATCTTAGACGAAGCCATGTGACATACTCGTAACCGCACCATCAAGATGCTAAGAGTCCTATGGAGAACCACACTGAAGACGAAGCAATGTGGGAACGAGAAGACCGTCTTAGAGCTGAGTTTCCCTACTTCTTTACCGAGCCTACCGAATCTCAGGGACGAGATTCTTTGTAAGGGCGGTAGGTATGTAACATCCCAAATATTTCATTTTTGGGAAGATATAATAAAAATAAATGGGAAAATAATTTTTTTAGCATATTATATATGGGAAAACTATTTATGCATGATTGTCAAACTTTTCGTATAAATCAAATAATGAAATTTCATACAAGTAGCAACTTGTAAGAATTTTCGAGAAAATCACGGAGTAGACAAAATCCTAAAAAAATTACATAAGAAACTATACGGTCCAAGGTATTTAGGATCACGATCCTACTCTTAGAGTCTTACGATTCTACGAACCCACGACGTGTCGATCCAAATCGCATTGTTGATCCTACTCGTAGAGACTTAGGGCAAATTTTTTTGCAATTTTTTAGAGGCTAGGCTTTGCTGATATTTTGTTTTAGAGCAAAATTTGTTGATATTAATTTATGAGAATGAACCTATAAATAAACAAGGAGCATGCAAAATATTGTATCAGTGTGGTAATGCTAGTACAAATATCTATATTATGGCATGAGCAATCTTGAGCTTGATAATGATAAGCTATTTTTATTCCTAGAGTATGTCTAGCTACTTTTAAGGAACATGCAAGTGGTAAACCATATAAGAATCATACAAACTTATAGTATAGATGTTAAATATGTGTATTTTTACAATTCTGTAGAATCGTCGATTCTACGATTCGATACTACGATTTCGATCTTACCGAAGGCAAATCGATCCAACTCAGGATCTTGACTCTGACTACCTTGATACGGTCTCATAAGCCTTCATAAAACTTTTCATAAATTTTGGACCTATATTTCTATATTTAAGAATTCTCTCAAACCCTCAGCCTTTTCTTTTCCAAATCCTGAATAAACTCTCTCTCCTCTTGCTGACAAGTGGGACCCACACGTCAGGGCCTTTCTTCCACCTCGCGCTGGCATCCCCTAGCTCTGTAGCAGTGCCAGACCCCGCCCATGTCGACGCTGCCGTCACCCTCACGCGCCCACGGGAGGAGACCATGTTCGCTGGCCTCACCTGCCCTGCCCACCGTTTCTCTCCGCTTGGGTCTCGTCGCCGCGCGAGATAATTGAGAGAACCAGAGCCGCCCACATTTTTCTTGTCGTTGTTTTCGTCTCCAGCTCACTACTTGAATCTCTCCCTTGTGTGTCAAAACAATTCACTTCCATTGCCATTTCCATTTCTCCCCTCCTTGGTTAGTTTCTTCCACTAAATTGCCCAGAACACCTCTTCATCCCTAGCTCCGGTGCACACACTCCGTCGAAGCACAATCGTGTCCCAGTGAGCCAAGCGCTTGATGTGTAGGTCAACTTGCGCCATTTGGCTCACTCAATCACCTCCTCACTTCCATGTTCTTCTATTGCAGTGTAGAGCTGCAATCGGCCTTCTTCCTCATCTTCGATGCCAAGGTAGCCACAAAGGATCCTCAAGCTCGGTGAGTCCGGTTGACTTCATGTCTGGTTTGAGCATCGCCTTGTCTCACTGGACCTCCTTCCACCACCCATTTGAACTATCATAGCCCGCACAGAGCTACCAACGTGAACCTCTCTTTCCCCTGCCGCCATTGACGAAAACACCTCTCCGGTGAGTCCTTGACCCCACCGAGGCTAATTTCTCCACCTATGAGTCCCCCTAAAGCTGTGCATGTACCTTGTTTCAGTTGATTTCCACCGAGAAGACCTGTCACTGTGAAGCTTGCCGCTTCCGTCTCTGCTCATCGTCGTCAAGCCATCTCAGCCCTTCTTCGACCTCATTATCAGCTTCTTCGTGATCGTGGTGAGATACTAGAGCATAAGCCTCCTTTAATTTGGATAGTGTAGTGCGTTTGCATCGTAATTTTTAGTGAGGCCCATGGCGCCACTGCAGGATGTTGTTGCTAGCTCGCGTCAAGCGACCCTAGGGCCCGAGCCATGCCTAAACCCTTTATGATAGCACCGTAAGCTGATTTGAGCACCAAGGTCACCTTGTGTTTGCCCCTAGCGTGAGTACCATGTTCACCCGAGGCTTCTCGCCGCCGCACCACCGATTTCATCCACCTCTCGGCCACCTTCAATTGCCCTAGCGTCGCATTGGACCCCTCGACTCTTTTCTGGGATTCCCAAGTCTTTCCGCATGCACCTCACCACCGGCTAGCTTCCCCTCCTCTCGGCCAGTGGGACAAATGTCGTTGGGAGATTAGTTAGTGCTAATTAATAGAGCTTAAAAGGTAGTAAGCCTATGATAAGTGGGACCAACTGAAAAGATTAACAAAAATATAATTTCAAATGTTTTTAGTAAATGTGTAACTGACATGTGGGACCACGTATGATTCTCGGTTTTAAAACACGTTTTAAAAACCGATAGGCTGACATGTGTGCCCCCCAGCCGTCAGTTAATCAAAATCAGAAGTAGGTTTAATCATTATTTAATAAATAATGAGTCTATGACATATGGGACCACCTCTGTTTGTAAATAAAAATCTAGAAAAGAAACTATAAGTCACTGACAAGTAGGCCCCACATGTAAGTTAATGAAAATAAAAAAAAATGAGAAAAGCCACTTTCAGTTAGAGGAGAATACACTTTCTCTGTTGGAAAGTGTAAACCTGAGTAAAACTCAAAGAAGAATACACTTTCTCTGCTGGAAAGCATAAACTTCACAAAATACACTTTCAACGTCACCCTTTTTCTATTTTTTTGGAATTTTCAAACCGAGGCAAAGTAACATTTTAATAACTTTTGCATACGAACACCAAATCAAATTATCTTTTTTTTTTATAAATTCATCTAAAATCATGCTCTACCTGAATATGTAAAATAATTTGGATCTTGTTGCTGTTGATTTTTTCTATATTTAATTTGCTTTCGGCTCTTTTGAATATATGTCGATTGTTCAAGCGAACTTTACAACGATCCTATATATATCCTCGTATTTAGAGCAACTAGAGCAAGGAAAGCACCTCTTTTGATCATGTTGATCATACTATTTTAACTATTGTACTTCTTTTTGCAAAATCTATTATGCATGCGTGTATGTTTGATTAAAATTGGTTATATTCGGGGAACGGTAGTTGTAATTCTGTTCGATGTATGAACCTCTTTGAAATATTAATATCCTTACTGTTGTAGCCATTTGGTTATGGTATAGACAATAGATGATGTAAATTTTAGAATTTTGAGTGCGAGTATCACACAATTACTTAGTCATGCTAGTCTTTACTAAGGCGGGGGTGTACCCAGGTGAGGTGGGGATGTTCATTCGCTGGGCTTGTGCAAGGTTAGGACTAGGTGATATAAAGGTTTTCATGTGTGCACTAGACTGCTTACCAAAGATAGTGAGTGGTGGTATCGATGGATGCCGAACCAACTAGAGAATTTGTATGTTGTGGGTAAAGTTTTACACCTCTGTAGAGTTTAAATCTATTCAAATAGCCGTGCTCACAATCATGAGCATGCTTAGTTTTCATAAAAATCGTTTTGTCAAAAAAATGTGGGAAATGTTTTGTTGGTTTGTATTTGAGTTGAGTGCCATATCTATGGCTAGAAATAAGATGTTGTTCGCAGCTGAGGAGGGTTGCAAGTTGTTATTTATTCAATTACATATTTGTTGTTCTTTATCTATTTAATTGCTCTTTAAATTTTTGTTGCAAAATACTATGTATTGATATTGCAAATAAAATTTGCTTAATGCTGAAAACAACTTGTAGTGTAGAGCCATATTCTTTGATAAGCCTTGGACTTATAATATGTAGCGATACATTATAAGTCTTGCTGAGTACGCATTGTACTCAATCTTGCTTAAATTATTGTTCAAACTTAGAGGATGAGTCTACGCCGGTGCCGGAGGGTTGGGTAACTGGTCTTTCTAGGACTTGTCTCTTGTCAGTTGCCTGAGGGTTCGGATGAGCATGTCGCTGGAATTTTGGACTTATTACATCCTTTTTGCTTTCGCTGTTACATTTGCTATACTTTTAATACTTAAGCTTTTATTTTGCCGGTCGGCCCTTGTGTTGTAAATAAAGTAATCACTTTAGTTATGTAAAGTAATCACTTCAGTTATGTACTATATTTTGTTTTATTCTGTATGAATGAATGTATGGATGTGATTATCATCATTGTGGATGTGTGTATTAGCCACTGATCATGGGACTAGTAGGGTACACACATGAGGGCTTGGGGTATTCAACACGAGGGCTTCGGATATTCAAAGCCCGAGGTTCGACACTCATGATCAGTAGTTAGCTCACACAATACACTTATCAAAGAATCACATCCATACAAGCATATAAATAAAAAGGGTACTTAATTATTACAGAACAAGGTAAATAAACCTTAGAGCCAAGTGTTTACAAGGCCAGGCCAACGGGCCTACAAGTTCAGAGTAAATAATAGTAGCGAAGTAAGTAGCAGCAGAGCAGCAGTGGAGAGTAAATCAAAAGAATGGGGCCTCCATGCATTGGCCACAGGCAATCGACTGGGACTAGGACCTAGTTATCACTGTCTTTGTCATTCCCATAGACGAATGCATGGAAGTATCCATACACCGAGTCATCTGCTTTGTAGTCTAAATCCACATATTTGAGTAACCATGAGTATGAAGTTACTCAATAAGCCCTCACAGCAAATGCAAGTGTATAGATGAAAGACTTACCAATGGAGGGTTTGTATGCTTATTTTAGCACAAAGCTAGTTTTCTCAAATACTATAATTATTTTCCAAACCTATGACTTAGCTTATTTAACTTCAAAACCGAAGTTTCATTTGTGTAATCAATTATTATCTCGATCATGTTCCATCCATCTATAGTTACTCACAAGGTTGCATCTACCTCTATCACCACTAGGACCATGTTTACCCAACATGTCTCAATTCACAATGACCATGTTTACCCAACATGTCTCGATTCACAATTTTGATAAAACTAAGTGTGGCTTTTCACACAATGCCCATAATCAGGGGCACAACTATTCAAATAGATTAAACACTCTGTAGAGATTGCACAACTTTAACCACAAGATATGATCAACTCATAATATCGGGCATGATACGATTCCTTGGGCGTGCGACAGAGATGATCATAAGAAGGCTTTTCCAATACCTAGTCCCGACACTAGACCCGTTCCGACGGAGAACCACTCAACACTGGGATATTTTCAATGAGGGACTCTCTATTGTTACAGAGTCACAACCCTTCTCAATATGTATATAAGTTACTCTGGACATGGGTTTTCATGTCGAAAACTGTATAAAGTAGTTGTCAAGTCTATCCCATACTAGATTTGTGGTTGCACGACTTAGTAGTTTAGAAATGCATCACATGATTCGGTCCTTAATCGACTCAGGTGAGACAATCCATCAACCCACTTGCGTGCACACTACACCGATCTCATACTAATCACTCGCCCAAGTCTCCACCATATTAAAATAACATTTTGCCTATTATGGCAATGTTGGTGTCCTATTCAATTTCAACTACTAAGCAGTGTCTATGTACAACCAATACTCATCGTTAATTATCCGAGGGAAAGTTTTATTCATGTAATATTTTAATCTAGGGTGACAAAGTATAAGTGTCATCAATCAATCAAGGAGGGGGATAATAATATCAACCTTTGGCATAGATAGGTATCAACCTTTAACATAGCATTTCAAAAATAGTAGTAAGCATGCAAATAATACATTGAAATGAAATACTTTGTAGTTGAAATGTAGATTCAACATGATCAATTGTAAGGATTTGCCTTGCTCAAATTTTGATATTGTAGTGGCAAAGTCTTCGGCGACATTGGAATCTATTTAACACAAAAACGATGCCTTCAAATAAATTCTCATAACTCAAATAAAATTCAAATGAACTCCAAATTTACGATTTTGGTTATGTTGGAAAGATCCTTAATTTATACAAATTTAGAAATAAAAATGAAATCATTTGGATTTAAAACGAGGAGAACGAGCTCTCCTAAATTTTGCCTGAGAGGAAATTCCAGAAAATCTGAAATTTTTGACAGGTAGGTGAGTCTCACTAGGATTTTCTTCTTTTATTTTTTTTTTTTGTTAAGGACACCCTCTGTGATTGATAGGTGGGCCCATCAGGGTTTTAGTTTATTTTTGAATTATTTTTCTTATGGAAAAAACTCTATGGCTGACAGGTGGGTCAAGTTGATGTTTTTATTTCATTTTCTATTTATTTTTATTCAGGAAAATCTTGAGAGATTGACATGTGAGGCCATGGTCCATATGGATTTGGTCCACGTGAATGTGCATGGGACCTGGGGCCCACTGGTTAGTGGCTATGGTCTATGAACTAGGTCTATGCGCCAGTTTTAATGGGTGGGGTCCACTTGTCATATAGTTATACTTAACCTATGGTTTAATTAGATTTTCTTAATAATGTCGGGCCCACATGTCATACATACATTAGCTACTTAACTAACCAAACACTAATTACCTGATTAGCCTAAATACGACCATGTGTCATCATTTTATGCTTTGTCTATGTTAAACAGAGGACACATAGGGGAGACTTGTTCGACTCTGTTCGAGCTCAACGCTGGCGGGGAAGGGCATGGCGAGACCACTTGGGGCTGGCAAAACTGGATGTATAGGTCTAAGCGATGCTAACGGCTGCTGTGGCAACGAGAGGTGGCCCGAGGCAGCGACGCTATAGCAAGGTCGGCGGTAGTGGCACTGTATGCGGTGGTAACTACACAACGAAGCCACTAGCTTGTAATTGAGGTGCAGGTGAGCATCTACAGGCTACAGGGGTGCTAAACAAGGCGACAACATGCTTAGAGGTGCTCGGGACGACTTTGTCCACGGTGGCCGTCAGCGGGGAAGAACAGCGCTTGCGGCGATGGGGATACAGTGGCTACAAGACTACTTTGTCTAGCCTATCATGTCAGCAGAAACTAGGAATGTGAAAAGACATGAAGAGGAAAGGAAGAGGCTTACTGGAGGTGCAGCTAGCGTGTTGGTGCGCGGCGGCGGAAAAAGGTTAAGGGAGGTCCTGGTTAAAGCTAGAGGGTGGTCTTTAAAAAACACAGAAGGTGGTCAAAAAGAGGGGGAGGTCCTGAATGATCAAGATCTACCTAGGGGAGGTCCTGAACGGTTCAAATCTCTAAGGGAGGTCATGAGGGTGGTCTTAGGAGAGGTCTAGGGGTGGTCTAAGGCTTACGACAACAGGGTTTTACGTCCGGCACGCTTTGCCCGGTGGCTTGCCGACGCTACGTGCCACAGCGACGCAAACCAAAGACTGAAACGAGTGCGCAATAGCATTGCGCAACTTACTGAGGTGATCTCAATAGCGGAGCTGGCCTAAAACGGCGGCGAGCCGGAAAAGGGCGGTGGTGTAAGGCACGGCCAAAACGACAAAAGTGAAAAAGCTCTGCAATGTCCAAGAGAGCGGGTGCCTAAGCATCTAGGGACTACCAAGGAGTTACCTGAGCACATAAGAGGTTCAAAGGTGGCTAGAGGAGTTCTAGCGACGAAGACCAGTACCGGCGACGAGGAAGACAACACGGAGATGAAGGTCTGAGCAAAAAGAACAGAAAGGAATGGTAAGGATAGCTTTAATAGGTCTCATAGGTGGTCCATGAGCAAACAATTGAAGAATAGAGGTCCTTACTGGAGTTGGGGCGAAGGGGGTGAACTTCGGCCGCAACAGAACAACTCAAAATTAGGCAATTCCTAAGAATGAAAACCAAAATTGAGTTAGGGGAAAAGCTTGAGGTGATAAGGAGAGTAAGGTGGTGCGAA
Source organism: Ampelocalamus luodianensis (assembly GCA_036346255.1). Classification (NCBI taxonomy): domain Eukaryota; kingdom Viridiplantae; phylum Streptophyta; class Magnoliopsida; order Poales; family Poaceae; genus Ampelocalamus; species Ampelocalamus luodianensis. The sequence continues at coordinate 32,326,830 of CM070623.1, forward strand.
AAGAAGGGTAAAAGAACCACTGGAGCGCTGGAGTCGAAGGAGGTCCTCCACGGCCAACAATGGCGACAAAGGTGTTCTCCGATGTTTGAGCTCAAAGAACAAAGAGGAAGCCAAGGGAACCAAAGTGGTGCTGTAAAGGAACACCAGGAGGAGCTCAAGGGCATTTTAAAGCTGAAGGGCAAAGGCAATGCAAAACGGAGCTTCACGGTGAACTTGGTTCACGCACTGCCATGGACGAAAGGAAGCGACGGGAGCAGTTGAGAATAAGACCTTGAGGGCAAAACACAGGTGGTGAAGAAAACAAGGGCTAGGAGCCGTTGGAGATGACGCACGGGGGTTGACAAAAGAAGCTCTCCCATGCCTGTTCTGTCACAAAGTCACGACACGAGCTCGTGAAGAAGAAGATGACCAGGACCTTGAGGGCCCACCTGTCATCGAGAGAACAAAGTGGCTCGGGTCAAAGATGTTCGGGAGGGTTGGGTTCAGTCAAGAAATCGAGCCAGGAGGTCATGACGGTTGGATCAGAAATGGACAGCTTAGATTGAAAGTAACTTTCGGAAGGTCCGAAAGTTCAAAGTAATCTCAGCGGTCCGATAAAAAAGGAACGGCTCAGATTAAAACCCAATCTCGGGTGGTCCAAACGTTCACGAAGATCTCAGCGGTTGAAAGGTTATCCAACGGTTGAAAAGAAACGTGCCCTTAGGACCGAGCCTGAGTATGTTTAAGTGGTTGGGCTCGACCATGAGTCCGAGTGTGACTCAGACCCAAACAGTAGAGTTGACTAGGGTTAGAATTTGAAGCTGAAAAATTGAGGAATTTTTAAATGGAGCTACACAAGTCCAAAAATTCCAACATTTTTACAAGAAGTGCTCAACTCTAGGATTGACCTTGTATAAAATTTTCAGAGATTTTTATGCAAGAACTTTTTCTCCAAAAATTTCTTAAGGTACTGATCTAGGGTTTGACCCAAAGTCAAACTGGTTTGACTAGCCTCTTAAAATATTTAAACAATTTCTAAAAATTGTGAAATTTTTCAGAGGAGCCACACAACACCCCTAGAACCAAGGAAAAATATTTTCAGAGGATGATCACAAGATTATCCAAAAAGTTTTCAAAGGGTCAAGACTTAGGTTAAAAGAGGCTTGTGATTTTGAATTTCCATAATTCCTTTACAAGAATTCTCAGAAAATTCATACAACAACCAAATGCAAGAAAAGTTTTAATTTCTACACATTTTCTTACATTTGAAACAAAAGCCAAGAATTAGGATGTTACAATAATGTACATCTCTAGAATGCTCCAAAGATAGACCTATAGGACGCCTTAGCTAATTGTGTATCGTTTTGTAGGAGCCGACGCCCTGCACGCTCTAAGTGAGGATGGTTGGGCCCATGTCTATTGAGGCTAGGCGGGGGGTAGCGTATCCATGCCAGGAAGGGACAGTGCAGCACGGTGCCCAGGTGGCGTAGGGTTACGCTAGGGTCCAGGTGGACATGGTACATAACAATTTTAGGGCCGTCCCGCTGGAGATTTGCTCGAACGAAGACATCATAACACTAGGGGATGCCGAGTACAGTTTTATCTAGTGGCCCAAGAAGGACATCGCCCTAGACCCTGTAGTGTCGCCTCAACCTTCGATTCAGAAGGCCTCTCCAACAGGACCTTCGATGACTCTCCCTCAACCATCTCGACATGACCATGCCTCTCCAACATGACCCTCGATGACTCCACCTCAACTTTTGCTTCAGAAGCCCACCTTGTTGGTTCCCATGAAGAAGACGCTGAAGGAACAAGAAAAATGTGTCGTCGTATCGGTTCCCGAGTCGTCTCACAGGAAGACACGTAGCGGCTAAGTCATTCAGGACAAATCAAAATCGAAGAACATTAAGGCGCCTCCGCCTCCCAACCCTAAGAAATACTCCTTTGGAAGTATGTTGGTGACCACCACAATATTAGCCTACGCTGGATTAAGTTGTCAGGGTTTGCATGCCTGGTACATGCAAAAGACCAAAGAGAAAGGGTGCGCTGGTGGAATCACCATCAGATACACGAAGGAGCATTTCCTCCATGACCCGGCCCCCTTCGTCGTGGGCTTCGACGACTTATTCGACCTATTCAGCCTCAAAGACCTCGATTCCTCACTTCTACGATGTTGGACACTGTAAGTGTGTACAATCAAGTTCTACATTCACGTAATGCTGATTAATATAACGACTCATTGCTTATGTATAGATACATGATGAAAAATGCCCAGCAATTGAAAGAACCAGTGGGTTTCCTCGACCCACACATGGTCTTTGAGCAAACCATCTTGGAAGACACATCCTACATCGTGAAATACATAATGACAGCATTGTTTGCTCAGGATGACAAGGACTACATAATGGTGCCCTACAACTAGAAGTAAGTGTTCACTACTTGTTATACAAATTTCATTTATACTTTATATGTAGCACAAACATAGGTTTAATGACTATAGCGACATACATGAGTAGGAACCACTGGATCTTTTTAGTCATTATACCAAGGAGGAACAAGGTAATATACCTTGATTCCCTACTCAAGGTAACCCACGACTTCACCCTTGTGCAAGAAATACTCGACAGGTATGCTCATTTCCTCCATACATAACTCTATTGTAGTCTTCCTTCGTTTGAAATGGTCGAGGTTAACTTTTTGGAAACATGTAGGTCGTTCATCACCTATGTTGTTGAGGGAGGGGCATACAAGGGATCGAGCGCCACACTGCAACACATGATGCGATTTTTGCTACGCGCTACAACACAATAATCCTATATCATACTTCATAATAATGCGTCTCGAACTGACTATACCTATATATGTAATTCTATTTTTGTAGTGCCGCTAGTAAAAACAAGAAGATTGTGCATTCTACGTTTGCCATCATATGCAGCAACTCATAAGTGCTAAGTTGAAGGATCCCAAGGTTGGTCAATCTCGCAATAATTATTTTCTAATTATAAATTTAAATATATATGCTTACTACTTTACTCTTGCTAGCGACAGGGTTTGAACATGCATTTAGATGCACTCGTTATGAGAGAGATCTTGAAGGTTCGAGGGAGGCTCTGCGGCTTCATCAAGACGGAGATCATTAACGCCGACGGAGAGTTTCACTACTCCGTCGACACCTGAACGACCTTCACTTTGAGTAGTTGTAATTCAATTGTAACTCTAGCGACAATACTTGATACATATTGTAAATGATCACTTTGATTCATCTATGATGTATAATTTGTAAGTTGTCAACGATTGATTCATCTGCCTACTTGTTTTCAGAGGGTATGGCTAGCAATTCCGAGGCTAGCCGAAAAGCAAAAAAAATTAGTTAGGCATACAGAACTATCACAGACGATTCTATTTGCTAACCATCTGTGATATGACGTATATCACAGATGGTTCCATTAACTAACCATCTGGGATATTACGCATATCATAGACGGTTATGTTTACCAACCGTCTGGGATATTACGTATATCACAGACGGTTCTATATATCAACCGTCTGGGATATGTCTGATTAGTAAATAGAACCGTCTGTGATACCAGGCATATCCCAAACGGTTGGTAAATAGAACCATCTATGATATGTCGGCTATCCCAGACGGTTCTATTTACTAATCGTCGAGATATGCGATATCACAGCAGTTCTATTAAACCGTCTCGTGATATCGTGCATATCCTGTGGTTAGTACATAGAACCGTCTGTGATATCAGGCATATCCCAGACGGTTAGTACATAGAACCGTCTGTGATATACGTAATATCCCAGACGGTTGGTAAATAGAACTGTCTGTGATATCGGACATATCATAGACGGCTTTTGAGCCGTCTGTGATACGCCTGTTATCACAGATATAAAAATACAGACGGTTCGAAAACCGTCTGGGATGATGTTTTCTGTAGTAGTGATAGTGCTTCTTGATCATGAGGAACAAGTGGTTATCAATGTGTGAAACATGGGAATATTGTATTGTTGTGATGTCTTTCACGACCATGTAAATGAGTCAGGTCCGACACTTAATTACTATAGTGCAAGATAAAATAACACAGAATCATATAAAGCAAGTTCCTCCATGTTCCATGTGTGATCAGTGATCATTTAACTAGCGAGCATTTTAGCGTTGATCTGTACATAGCTGTTCAGTCTGTGTATATATGTAAAATATATGTATTTGAGGGTAACTGATTTCATTGTTGTGTTCATTATATTTTTATCACACCTGTATACTTTAGTTCTGTTAGTTCCCTTGAAATTTTATATATAGTACCATGGACTTTTGTATAAATTCCTATATGCAGTGGTCTTCTATGAATAATGGTAGCAAGAGATATTAGGAAACAACATAGGTCAAATCTTGTTACATTATAAATAAGCGCAAGAGCTTTCAAGTGCTTCACGCACACAGAGAAAACACTGAAACCAATAGAACTCTAGCCTTGAGAAACTCGATCATGGCACAAAGAACAGAAGGAAGGCCAACTGATGGGCTCCGTGTCATGGTTATCGACGAAGATAAATGTCATGCTAACTCTACAAGGTCCATGCTCTCTGAACAAAACTTTCAAGGTAAGGCCTTTCAATTCATGTCTGCAATCCATTTAAGAAAAACTATAGTGTGTTCCTTTAAAGTAGTAGATACTATAGTACTGCTATAGTGTGTTCCTTTCAAGAAATAGATGCTATAGTACTGCTACTTTTTCCCATCTTTTCTATGGGTGTATATCCCTCAAACATTGCTTATGACTTTGCAATGTTTTGCATGCAGAAATTGCTTCTTGCAAGGTTCTGAATTGTTTTGCGTTCCAAATTGGTCCTAAAAGTGTTTCTTGATTTTTCAGTGACAGTGTTTACAAGTCCCATAAAAGCACTCAATTTTCTTGAGAAACATGCACAAGATGTTGATTTCGTCTTGGCAGAAGTGCACATGGAAGAATTGCATGGTTTTCAGTTCCTTGAAGGTGCCAGGGAGGTGCATGAAAACCTTCAAGTGATTAGTAAGTAGGCAGTTTCTTTACTAATGTTGACTCCAATTCTTGTATGTCCATGCATATATCCCCTTTCATTTCTATGATGTATCTAATTCAATAATTTTTGTTTGAAAATGATTATGTTGATAATTCATGTTTTTTAACTAGTGATGTCAACTGAAACGACAATGAACACAATGAAGAGGTGTGTTGAACTTGGTGCACGTTTCTTGGTGAAGAAGCCTCTTGATGCTGTAACGATACATAATTTGTGGCAACATCTCGACCTAAAAGGTCTAAGGATGGAGATGATCAAGCATTTAATTCGAGGTTGCAATTAGTGTAATCACTAGTTACTTTTGTTATTATAGTTGGTAGAAAAATATGATATAAGTTCGTCTTAAAGAACTTGCCTAAATATGTTAAATCATTATTTAGCTAGATTTTCCATATAAATATCGTATGGTCATTATTTTCTTAAAATTACTGCTGTGATGCAATTTCACAACTTTTACTTAGTAAATTCGAATGGTTAAAGTTATACATTTATTGCAATTTTGCTGTTCATTACATACGCATCAATTGAACTATGTCAAAGAGTCTAAAAAAATTCAACTAAGTCCAAGTGCCTTGTTTTTTTTCAAAATAAATTGCCTTTTTAAGATAGAAAAAAATTAATGCACCTGTCCGCCCAGAAAAAGTTTGATTGATTATCCCAAAAACAAGAAAAAGAAAAGGTTCGACTGGGTCTCTGTGTTTATATATAGTATCTCATTTATCTAGCAGGTTGTTTTCCTCTTTGAATGACTATTTGATTGATTTCATGATTAATCTTTACACCAGGAATATCTAAAGAGAATGGAAAGGGAACTAAACAAGGCAATGGTTGCAAAGAGATGCATGATCAAAGGGTGCCTCAGATTCCAAATCCAGACTCGGAGGATGAAGAAGAAGTGGAGACATCTCCAAGCATCTAGAGATGAAGCTTGGATTTCGACTATAGCTAGAGATTGCGGTGAGTTGAAGACCGAGAGGAAGTGTGGCAATAAAAATAGGGTTAACTCTTTATATGTCACTGAAAATTTCTGAAATCTCTGATTGTGTCACTAACATATGTGGTCTGGGCCACATGTCAGTAACACAATGAGTGGCATATAAAAGATGATGCAAACTTTCAATTGCAAATAATAAATTGCCCCATAAAAATAATGCTGAACATTGATTTTCATGGCAGTGATTGTATCTTACTTCATGCAAAATAAGACCCCATGTTGGAAACTGTTGCTGCTAGAATTCTGAGCATTCTGAACCGTGATATTGTCTACTAGAAATATGATACTCTCAAACATATAATACAATCCCGGACTGAAAAAGAAAGTCCTTTGTGTGTGTATCTTCCAGAACATGATAATATCAAGTTTTACAAATTAACATCCTAAAATAACTGTAATAGATTCTATTATTCTAACTGCCACAACATAGACATAAGACAGTTAGCGAACCACCTTATACATTTGGAAGGGGCATAGCCTAAGTATTTGGTGACAGGAGCCAGGAGCTCCTTTTTTAACAAACAACCGCAATGAACCATTTGGGTAACAAAATCCCATTTTCTTTTGGAAAGATGCAACCAATTCTGTTAATAAAAGAGCAAGTCAAAGTCTCAAGCTGACAATACTGCAGACAAAACAGTAGAATATTATGAGAGACAAACATGCTTGACAGAGTACGTCTGTACATGCAACTCATGGCATTACCACATTCTGATGACTACCCTGTAACACTTAGAGTAGCGATACCGGCAGGTAAAAACTTGACAGTTGCAATGAGCTGTACCATCATGAGACGAGCAATACTGAATACGAATTTAGTCATGTGCATCAAAATCATGTTCCAGCTTACATAACGTTAATTCTACAAGTGTACAGCGGTACTATATTAGGAGGTTCCTTCTCGGTTCTCACCACCACAAACTAAAGTTTGATGAAGACAGAGCCCGCAATTGATACTGACATAGAAATGGCAATCTCAATGTTACCTGATGCAAACCTCCATAAATGAAGAATCACATCATATTTAAGTAAGTAGTATGAACGTTGCTGCCTGCTATTTCAGAACTTCTGATGCTGGAATCCGAGTAGTATATATGCTGGGTCCTGCAGTGCTGCTGCTAAAAAGGAGGATGCAGCCCCCGAGAAACCGCCCGAACGGAATGGTGACGAGTTAAGGTCATCGGCAAGGTGAGATGACGATGACCACGGTGAATTCAGCAATCTCTTTCCCTCTGGGGTACTCGGTCCAAATAACCTTAGAACCTGGGTGGGACGTCGCCGCTGGTGGCACAAACAGCCAGCAGCAGCCAGAGGGCGACGCATGCCGTGGTTCATCAGGGCATGGAGGCGGACAGTGGTAAAGGCAAAGAAGTCAAGGCGGGGCCGATGTGGTCTCAACATTGCTTGGGGTGTGCGGTGTGCCTGCTGTCGGCTCGATATAGTTTTTGAGTAAGTGTCCGGTTCTGATATAGTTTTAAAAATCATTTTTTTAAGATATAATCATGAGTTAGTGTCCACTAGTTAGATGTTTGGTGAGCAATCCTAAGAATTTTTGGACTAGACCAGGCACAATTTATTAGGACTGACAACCTAGCTAGGCCTATTTCATGCTAGGCCTAACTTGAGTAAAGGGCCTCAAATCATTTTTTCAGTTGTCAGGCCGGCTATATTCACCTTGGATTTGGTTTAGGCCAGCAAACTACGTAAATCCAAATCAATCCTAGGAGAGCATTTCTTGCTCTCGTTCGGAAGGCAAAACGCCTTCATGCACAGAGAAGTTATCTTGAGCATCTCCGGGGCTGCGTTCCTCTGAAGTTTGTGACATACATCTCCGGTCTACCACTTCTAGCACTTCATTGATGCCACCAACAAAAGTCAGATGATCATTCCCAACAACTTAACTATCCACAAATGATCACACCCTACAATATCTCCAAGCAAGACGATGCACATATGTGACAAAAAGACATGCACCCCATTTCACATGGGTTAAAGCGTACTTTTTTTTATCGTACATCCAAATCAAACTAACAAGTGCATATCTTGCACTCACTCAAAGACAAAAGGTCTCCACGCATGGAGAGTTAGGTTGTTCTATGGGGATGCACGTCTCAGGATGTGACAACCATTTCTGCTCCGCATCTTCATTGGTGCTTCCAGTTAAGTCGATCTCATTGGCAACACCTCAATCTTCCATGAGTCTAGCTTAAATGATCACAAAGTGTTGTATTTGCATGCATGGTCCAAGCATGCTTGCATGGAGATGTTATCATCCTACCATACTGACCTCATACGAAGCATTGCGTTTACATAATCTGACTGCAGGGCAGATTTCAAGTAAGCGGGCAATCGACAATGCTACAAAGGAGTAAGCATAAATTAAGAGCATTTACTTGCCAAAGTTCCATAATTTTCATGTCTAGCTTCAAAGTATTACTTGCAAAAAACAATTGTCTCAATATTACCTACAAGCAAGGGGTTTCAAACAAAATAAAGGCAAACAAAATAGAGAGACAACCAAGGTTCTTTCTGAACTTCCACCGTAATTAAATGATTCTGGCACAAGATACATTCCATAGTTGATGATGCATGTAGGTAATACAATAATAAATGCACACCATTTCATACGTGTTAATACGTATTTTTCAATACACATCCAAATCAAACTAGTAAAAGCATATCTTCCGTAAAACAACTTACGAGAGCATTTCTTGCACTTGTTCACAGAGAAAAAGTCTCCATGCATGGAGTGTTATCTCTAATATCTCAGAGGCTACGTGCATCTGAATGCTGTGACAAACATTTCCGCTCTACCTCTTCTAAGACTTCATTGATGCCTCCAACGAAAGTCAGATGATCATCCCCCAACAACCCAACTGTCCACAAATGACCACACTCTACCCGAGCCTAGACGGCAGGTTTAGATTTGGACAGGACAATCCGTGAACACGTGGCAGGGAGCAACACTTGGCTATATATATTGTGTGCATGTTTTACACAAGCACACAGATGTTGTAACCTTGCCATGTTGTAACCTTGCCCGACTAATTAAACTCACTCGATTTGGCTTGGTTTTGCAAATTAAATGATTCTGGGCTAAGATACAAACATTTATTTCCAAGCATGATGATGCACATATGTGAAATAAAAAGACATGCACACCATTTCACATGGGTTCAAGTGTACTTTTTTTACCGTACATTGAGATGAAACTAACGAGAGCATGTCTTGCACTCACTCAGGTCATCTCCAATAGTGTCATGTCAGCCGTCAGTTAGCCCTTCTATATCAGCAAAATCCTAGGTGGAAGAGAGAGAAGGGATGCCGTCTCTTCCTCAAACAATCATCTCTACACACGAACCAAGATAAATCAAGCAGTGCATGTGAGAGAGGGGTGAAGGAGTGAGAATATTATAAGTTTGGCATGAATGTTAGAGACAACTTGCTAGAGACAACTTATTGAAGGTGTTGTCTCTAAATATGTCTTTCAATGACATGGAGTTGATATAGCAAAATTAGAGACGACACTATTGGAGATGCCCTCAAAGACAAAAGGTCTTCTTGCGTGGAGAGTTATGTTTGCTCTATTTGGATGCGCACCTCTGGACTTTGAGACATCCATTTCTGCTCTGCATCTTCATTGATGCTTCCAGTTAAGTCGGTCTCTTTAGGAACACCTCAATTGCCCGTGAGTCTAGCTTAAATGATCACAAAGAGTTGTATTTGCATCCATGGTTAAAGCATGACTGGATGGAGATGTTATCATCCTGCCATACTGACCTCATGCGAAGCATTGCATTTGCATACTCTGACTGCAGGGCAAATGTCAAGTAATCGAACAATGGATAATGCTACAAAGGACTAAGCATAAATTAGGAGTATTTACTTGCAGAGTCCATAATTTTCAAGTCTAGCTTCAAAGGATCACTTGCAAAAAAACAATTGTCTCGATATTACCTACAAACAAGGGTTTTGAGACAAAGTAGAGAGAGAACCAAGGTTCTTTCTGAACTTCCAAGTTAATTAAATGATTCTGGCAGAAGACACATACATTTATTTCCAGAGTTGATGATGTGTGTAGGTAATACAATAATAAATGCACACCATTTCATACGTGTTAATACATATTTTTCAATACACATCCAAATCAAAGTAGTATAAGCATATCTTCCGTCAAACAACTTACAAGAGCATATATCGCACCCGTTGGAAGAGAAAACGTTTCCATGCACAGAGTGTTATCTCTAATATCTCTGAGGTTGAGTGCGTCAGAAGTTTGATAAACATTTCCGCTCTACCTCTTCTAGGACTTCATTGATGCCTCCAACGAAAGTCAGAAGATCATCCCCCAACAACCCAGCTGTCCACGAATGACCACACCCTACCCGAGTGTCGAGACCCCGGGTATACAACCCCAGGACCCTCTGTGCATTCTGAACTAGTCACAGATCAGTAGCTAGCTCGCACAGTTATAACATAGATGTAATCACAACCATACAATAAAATAACGATGAAGCGGACAAAATATTAATAGGTAGCAAAAGGGACCTTATGGTCAAGTCTTACAAAGTGCGCCACGCAAGGCTTAGCAGCAAAAGACAACTTGCAGCGGAAATATAATATCTCGTGGAGGCCATTCGACATGCCCACAGGCAATCGAGTGGAGGACGCGACCTAGTTCGCATATAATACTCTGAATTCCTTGGTTCTTCTGTGGGGATTAATCACACAGGGCGCAAGCCGTGAGTACTTTGAATGTACTCAACAAGTCATAGGGAAATGTATGCAATTATTATTTATGCGATGCTAGACAAGGATAGCTTTATGTTTAATTTGCAGAAAGCAGCATTTACAGTGAATACGGTAAGTAGATTGAAAGCACCATTTAAAAGGTTAATACATAAGTAATTCAGTTCTTTGAAACAACTAGAGATCAACCCAACCATTCCATCCAAACCATCGATTCCACCATTTTTAAGAAAATATCTACCCCTTGTGTGAAATCACCGGGCATATCCATAACCGGGGACACGGCTATTCGAATAGTTTTATACACTCTGCAGAGGTTGTACAACTTTACCCACAAGAGATAATCATCTTATACTGTCCGCTCACACACTTCCGAGGTGTGCGACTAAGAGATTATCACAAGGCCGTTACAAAGCTTTGAACTGGCTAAGAGCTGCCGCTAAGGTTTCACTTCTAACGAGCTTCGCACCCGCTAGATTCGTGCCCCCTCTTGCGCCAGCGAATCAGCACGCTCCACCGCAACAGAACCTAGCCAGCTCATTGCTAATTATTAGGTCAGGTTCACCCCATCCTGGACATGTGGTTGCACGATGTGACTCAGATTAATGGTTCAAGGTTAAGTCCTTAGTTGACTGCTCAGGCGAGACTAATCCACGTCCCAATGTGCGTTACGGCACCTACACTCACCACCATCTACTCGCCCGAGCATAAAACATTTTCGGTTCGACCCGGCCGAAGACCACCCTATCCTTGGCACAACATCTTTTAACAACAGTAGCCGCGCCACGATTCCATAATTCATTTAGTCAAGTTTATTCATATGAACATGCGATCATGAGTCCCAACGTACAACTATAGTATGGCTAAGCATAATACGATACCCGTGTTGGTAATTTATCAATGTCCAACTAATATAAACCCTCCTAAGGTGTCCAAGGGTACATGTCGTTTGCAATTTATCAAGGAGGTATACATCAATTAGGCATTTATCTACTCCCGAAATAATTTAATATATAAACTAACAATGCATGTTTATATAGAACAATATAGTTTTATAAATATGGGTTCAATATGATCAAAGGTCTATGACTTGCCTTCGTTGAAGAGTTGAGGTGCTTCGGTCGTCGGATCCGAGAAATCTTCCGAAAAGCTGGTTTCTACACGTGCGAAAAGAGAAAAATAAATAAAACAACTCCAAATAAATTCCAAGTAAATACCAAACTAGCACTAACAGCAAGAGGAGGATTTTAGATGAATTTAGAAATTTGAATCACTCGAATCGGAGTTCGAACGAAGAAGTTATGGCCTTCCGAAGTTGGAAAACACATGAAATGATGGATTTAGGGATTTTCTGATTTTTCTGGAATTATTCTTGTAAAGGAAAAGGTAAATATGACGTCAGCTGACGTCAGCAGAGGAAATTCGGCCAAAGAAAAATAAAAGAAAATTAAACTGACATGTGGGGCCCACTGTCAGCTAGAGGGCGCACGTGGACTAGGTCCACTGAGCTTTAGGAAACGGGGGGGCTGGAGTGCCACGTGGGCTTCCACGTGGATGACCACGTAGGCCAGAGGGGTGATGGGGCGCTGAGGTGGAGGCGAGGTGGCAGCCACCTGGAAGGCCACGTCGGCACCCGAGCCGGCGGCGCTCGGGGCCCGATGGTCGCCGGCGTTTGGCTGCGCGGCGGCCGGCGGCGTCGGCACCGGCGGCTAGGTCTCAGCGAGGCGAACTAGGTGCTCACTGGTTTGAGGACGCGGCGTCACCGGAGGGTCGGCGGCGAGCGAGAAAGGCGGCGACGAGGAGAGGGCTACGGCGGCGACGGTGCTCCGGGGGCGGTCCGGGGACGGGGAGGCGCGCACGAGGTGGCCCTCGGTGCGGCGATGCCGAAGGTGGAGGCGGCGGCGGTTGAGGGCGCTCAAAGGCGGCGCTAGAGGCGGCAGCGACCTTCGGTGGCCGGCGGCTTCGAGCTCGAAATACGGCGAGCTCGGAAGGAGAGAGGGGGAGTGAGATGGGGAAACGAGGGAGGAGGGGGAGGCGATCCAGGTGCTCGCTTTTAAACGGCTCGGGGAGGCCCGGAGGAGGGGGAAGGGGGAGGTGGTGTCGGGCGGCCACTAATGGCGGATGGCGGCATCGGCGAAAGGAGCGGGGAAAAGGGGGGAAAGCGGGGCGCACGGGTGCGGCGGAGGCGGGAACAAGCGACGCGAGGCAGGCGCTAGGGGCAGGCGAGGGAGGCAGCGGGGACTGGCGGGATTTGCGGCGGGGTGCTGCGCATGGCCGCGCGAGGAAGAAGTGGGGGTCTGGAGGAGGACGACGAGCGAGGGCCGTCCGATTTCGATCGGACGGCTAGAGGTGGCGGAGGGCGTGGCTCAGGGGATGCCGTCCGATTTCGATCGGACGGTGCCCGAGGGGAGGGGCGCGGGCGCGCGCGGGAAACGGGCCGGAGAAACGGGCTGAGGAGGGAATTCGGCCCATGAGCCGAAGGAGGATTTTAAATTGATTTTTGATTTTAGAAATTCCAGAAAACGAAAACCCTTTTTAGAAAATAGCTACTAAGGTCTAACAATTCTAGGAAAATTCACAGAAGTCCCTTGAATTATTTAGAACTTAATAAAAATACTTTTAGCTATACTTTAGTTTTTAATTTTGCAAACAAAATAGATTTTGGCTTCAAACAAAAAGGAAAAACCAAATTAAAATCCAGAAAATGCAATAAAGGCTTAAAATCCAAATAAAATCTAGGAAACTCCAATAAACTAACCTTTTGGTTTAATTGAAGTTGGATTAACTCAGTTTAAATGGTTTTTGATTTCTAAATTTTAATTTAAGTTTTTGCAACCTAACAAAATCAACTGGTTATTTTTATTTTGAAAATTTTCAAAAACTAAGCAAATTAGGGATGTTACACCGAGCCCTGATGACAGGTTTAGGTTAGTACATGACGATCCACCAACACATGGCAGGGAACAACACTTGGCTATATATAATGTTGTCATGTTTTACACATGAACACAGATGTTGTAACCTTGCCCAAGTAACCTCACTCGATTTGGCTTGGCTTTGCAGATTAGATGATTCTGGCCTGAGGTATGAACATTTATTTCCAAGCATGACCATGCACATATGTGAAATAAAAAGGGATGCACACCATTCCACATAGGTTAAAACGTACTGTGAGACCCCGGTTTATTAAACTTGTAATACTTAACCTTCCACTGGTTCTAGTATCACAAATAGAATAATCCGCATCTCGATGAACATGTGCCTCCCAGAACAAGCAGCACACATACATCAAATCAAAGCATGCATCATTTCCATACAACAGAATATAACAAGTCTACCAAAAGACATACATATTATAAGTCATTACAGAACAGCCGACCGCCCAAATGACAAAAGTATCAAATAAGTAACAGCGGAAGCAAAAGTTGCCATAAGATGGCTTAAACCAAAAGACGACCGGTTAGCCACATAACACCACAGGGCAACCGACCGGGCCGCCAAGCTAATCGCCCCTTAAACTGCCACAGCACAACTCACAAAAGTGAGGTCCATCGGACTCACTATCTTCCTCTGCACAATACAAGCAATGCAGGTGAGTACAAAAATGTACTCGCAAGACTTACGAGTAACAAGCCTATACATAGCTACATGAAAGTTGTATTCAAAGGAATGTGGTTATATGGTTCTTTGGACGCATAAAGCAAGTTTTATTTGCAATATTGTAATAGGTTGAACAGCAGTTTGTAAAATCTGTTTTTAAGCATTTAAATAACAGCGAGTAAACATAAGTAACAAGTATCCACCTAGAAGTGACTTTCCCCAAAGCCACCACAACATAGCACGAATCCCTGATTCGTACCACCATCAAGTTTTAATTATAAGAAGGATGTAGTCTAACTCTTGAAAGACTTCCCCAAGCGTGTCCATAACCTAGGACGAGGCTATTCGAATAGTTTTAATCCCTGCAGGAGTGTACCAATGTACCCACACTTCAGACCGCCTTTTTGCCAAGCTATTAAGCACACTTCCTTTGGTATGCCTAAGCACGGCTAAGTCCTCTGAACCCTTTCCAATGGAATATGCTAATCAAGAGACGCACGTATGGGGGTTAATCCTTAGTGATCTGCCGACGAAATATGGATCACAAGGACCCATACGTGGAGCAGGACACACCGGCCTCGGCGGGTGTTCCTCTCCCCACAAACGTGTCCATGTTGCATATAATCAAATATGCAACCCACCACGCGACTCATTAATTAACACAGCCCAAAGTACTCAGCTAAGAGAGGTCTCATATCCCCCTAGTGTGGTTAGCACGCACAAATGCTTGGTTCGGTGTAACAAGTAGCTCGGTCCTTAATTGACCCGGGCACCATTCCAATCACACCAAAAGATCACACCATCTTACCATTGTGCCCAAGTCTAAATTGTTTTCATTTTCAGTTTTAGTTTTGCAATTTGGACAAAGCACAAGGCTGAAATATACATATTATAACAGTTTGTGTGATCAAGGTTATCGACAAGTCGATAACCGCCCATTTCTACCGATAGCTAAGCATGGCTAAGCATAATGACACGTAAACTACTAAGTGATAAGGGTTCATCCAATAACCCAAAATCACACAAGTAATCCTAAGCTCGATGAGTAGAGGAATAAACATTTCCTCTGATTATGCAACTCTGGGCCAACTATCGACAATAGTTTAAAACAACATAGCGATGCATACATAGAATTTGCAAACAATATATTAGAATTTGAAAATAGTAGGAACAATATGATCAAATGATGCTACATCTGCTTGCCTTCTTTGGAGTGCGAGATCCGCCGCTGTGGCTCAATATCAGCAATAAAATTATCTTCGGAACCTAACGCGAAAAGGCGATAAGCAAATAAGAACAAAGAACACCAAATAAAACTTCAACAACAAAATACATCCAAAACTAATGAAATTTACACAACAGCTAGGGAATGATTTCAGATAGTGATAGGAACAAGAATCATGCAATTTGGACTTAATATGCAAAAGATATGGACAAAATATTCTTTCTCACCTTAAAATCAATCAATTCAATTAATAGTACTGTTCAAGTGAAATTTTCTAGAATGATCTAAGGTCTGAAATATTTATAGCAACAAGATTATGACATCCTAATAACAGCAAAGTTAAATTTACTAAATTTGGAGTTATACACATTTACTTATGATTTTTCTAAGTTGTAAACCTAATGCAAGTTGCTTTACAGAATAATGATCATGCTCAAATCTTATTCCATATGAAACTATACTAACAGATGAATTTAAAAAATTGATTTTGCACAAATTGGATTTATACAGAAAAGATATGCATTTTCAAGGTTAAATCCATTTCGGAATATTCAAGCGGCGAATTCAAGTTATTACTAGTTACGCAATTTTCTGCTACTGAAATATGCTTAGATGCATTTTTATATTAAACTTAAGTGATAACAAAATTTATTACAGTTGGAATTATCTAAAAAGCAGTTAAAATGAATTAGTTATGAGTTTCTAAAGTTTTTATATCATTTTCAGTTGTTAAATAACTACTTACCGGTAAACAGACAAACTTAAACAAAAGAATAAGACGTGGACAAATTCCAACCCTTGATCTAAAATCCTACGGCTCACGCGCGCCGAAAATAGCGCACGCGCGCGAAACCTAATCGGAGCCCACCGTTGGATCACGATCCAACGGCGCACACGAGTGTATGCAACCGGACGGTGCGGTTGCTTGGGCCAATCCCAGCCGCAGATCTGCAGATGGACGGTCCAGAGCACACCAACGGTCGGAAGGTCCGATTGCATACAAGATCTCACCGTTGATCGCAAGATCGACGGTTGAGAATGACCAAGGCATCCGGAGGGTCCGAATGCACTCACGATCTGGGCCGCGGATCTGAAAACGAACGGTGGCTAGAGATCGAAGTTCGAAGACCGATGCTAACACGTGGGACCGCATGTCAGTGACTTCGAGTCACAACTGCGAACGTTTAACCCACGTGCACAGTGCACTGGACCCACATGTCAACGACTAAGAGTGGCGGTTTAGGACCAAATTAATGCTCCTAATGATTATCATTAAATAGATCTAAGAGGGACACTAATGACTTCTGGATTTTGACTTTAACCCCTCGGGCCCACAAGTCAGCGACCCAGAGGTAATTTCCGACAGCGATTAATGCCGACACATTAATTAATCAATGATTAAGCATTAATGATGTCGGAACAGCGCGGAGTTGAGCCAGAGGGTGATTTAAGGATGTTGGGCCCACTGGTCAGTGGCTCAACGACATAGATTAAGACACAATTAATTAACCAATGGTTAGCTTTCACTGCAATTAATATGTCCTAATCAAATGACGAAAACGGGAGTCCTGCACCGGCAAAATACCGAGCGACTTCAACGGCTCGTCGCCGGCGACACTGGCCGCGGCGGCGCCGAACAAGAACCAAAATGGAATCGCAATAGCACTACGAACCTAATGGTGGCATTCTCGCCGGCGGTGAGGGACTAGAACGCCGGCCAGCCGGAAAATGAAAATGGGAGCTTTTACTGCTAAGAGCGAAAATAGCAAAGCTCACCGCATCCAAAGAAGCGGGTGCCAGAGCCTCTAAGGACTAATAAGAAGCTACCTTGATGAAGGGAAGCTTCAAAGATGGCCGGAGATGCTTGTCCACGGTGGAAGCTCGCCGGACTTGGAGAAGAAAGATCGAAAAAGGCACCCTGAGCCAAACGAGTGATTCCAAAGCATCAATATAGCTTCATTATGGTCCACAGAAGCTTTATGAGCAAGTAATTAGGAAATGGAGCACTCACAGAAATGAGGAAGAAGATGACCACTTTCGAATTTGAACAAACCCCAAATTGGACAATTCATGAGAATCAAATCCAAAATTAAGTGAGGGGAAATGTTCAAGATAGTAAAGAGACAAGGATAGGGCAAAGAAACATGAAGGAGAACCACTGGAACACCAAGAACACCAGAGGAGCTCCACGGGTCAACAATGGCGACTTGCCATTCTTGAGGTGTTAAGCTTCAATACTGTGAATGGAGCTTGATGGTGGTCTAAAGAAACACCAGGAAGTATTGAGAGTGCTTATAAGGCCTTGGAGGCATTAGGGTTCGCACCACAAGCCTTTCGGGCGGCAAAGCACAGAGCACAAGGTGCGGCCGGCAAGGAAAAAGGGTGGTAGGCGTGCATTAGGGTATGACACAGCTCAGAGTGTCTCCCATACCCCTAACCGTCGGCTAGGGCGACTGTAGGGAGCATGACAAGACACTGCCATCTCCTACACTGTGCTCGCACGGCCGGAGGTTGAAGATGACCAGAGGAAAAGGCTCGGCGATCCAGAGCCCTACGATTTAAATCGGATGGCTAAGATAGCGCCACGCCTCTGAGCTTTAAAACACAACGAAAGAGGTTGCGAGCCCTAGGATTAGAAATGAACGGCTCAGATTGCCCCACGTCGCGAACGCGATTTACAACAGAGGGACAAGCGAGCGTTGGATTTTAATCCAACGGCTCCGATTCAAACTAACAACCGGAGGGTCCGAAGGTTCCGACGCATCTGGGCGGTTAGATGGGGATCTAACGGTCGACATTCGCGCATGCAACCGGAAGGTCCGAATGGTTACACGCACGTGGGCCGCGCGATCGAGGTCTAACGGTTGAGAATGGACGCGCGTTTTTAAAGAGAGGCTCGGTGCAGTTAGTTGACTGGACCGAGTCAGTTGGCTCGAGCCCGAGTCTGACTCGAACCCAAAGCACAAAGAGACTAGGTTTGACTTCAAAATTAGAACAGAGACTTTGAAGGATTTATTTGAGGTAGCAAAACAACTCCAAAAATTATGAAATTTTCACAGGAGCTTGCTAACTCAGATATTAACCTTGTGTAAAATTTTCAGAGGTTTATATGCTGTGAATAAATCTCCAAAAATTGAACAAGGCCCTGATTTAATGTTTGACTGAAAGTCAAACAAGTTTGACTGCCCTCTAAAAATATTCAAACAATTTCTAAAAATTGTGAAATTTTTCAGAGGGGCCACACATCATCACAGAAACTTGGGAAAAATATTTCCCAATGATGATCACAATATTTGACAAGATTGTTTTTGGGATATCATAGTTTGGATCGAATAGACTTGTGACATTGTACTTCCATAACTTCTTACAACAGATGTTCAAAGTCTACAGGAAATACATGATGTAAGAAAAAGTTTTAATTTCTACTGATTTTCTTACATTTGAAACACAAGTCCAGAGTTGGGATGTTACACATACTTTTTTATCGCACATCCAAATCAAACTAACGAGAGCATATCTTGCACTCACTCAAAGACTAATGGTCTCCACGCATGGAGTTATGTTTGTTTTATTGGGATACGTGCCTTTGGACTTTGAGACGTCCATTTTCGCTCCGCATCTTCATTGATTCTTCTAGTTAAGTCGATCTCGTTAGCAACACCTCAATCGCCCAAGGGTCTAGCTTAGATGATTACAAAGAGTAGTATTTGCATGCATGGTTCAAGCATGCCTGCATGGAGATGTTATCATCCTGCCATATTGACCTCATGCGAAGCATTGCGTTTACATACTCTCACTGCATGGCATATGTCAAGTAAGCGGGCATTGGACAATGCTACAAAGGAGTAAGCATAAATCAGGAGTATTTACTTGCCAAAGGTCCATAATTTTCAAGTCTAGCTTCAAAGGATTACTTGCAAAAAAAATTGTATCAATTACCTACAAACAAGGGTTTTGAGACAAAACAGAGAGACAACCAAGGTTCTTTATGAACTTCCAACTTAATTAACAGATTCTGGCAGAAGATACATACATTTATTTCCAGAGTTGATGATGCGTGTAGGTAATACAAGAATACATGCACACCATTTCATGTTAATACATATTTTTCAATACACATCCAAATCAAACTAGTATAAGCATATCTTCTATAAAACAACTTACGATAGCATATATTGCACTCGTTCAAAGAGAAAAAGACTCCTTGCACATAGTGTTATCTCTAATATCTTTGAGGCAGCGTGTGTCTGAATTTTGTGACAAACATTTCCGCTCTACCTCTTCTAAGACTTCGTTGATGCCTCCAATGAAAGTCAGAAGATCATCCCCAACAACCCAACTATCCACGAATGACCACACCCTACTCGAGCCCTGACGGTAGGTTTAGATTAGTACTGGATGGTTTGCCAACACGTGGTAGGGAGCAACACTTGGCTACATATATTGTGTGCATGTTTTACACATGCGCATAGATGTTGTAGACTTGCCCGACTGACCTTAGTCAATTTGGCTTGGATTTGCATATTAAATGATTCTGGCTTAAGATACAAGCATTTATTTCCAAGCATGATGATGCACATATGTGAAATAAAAATAGATACGCACCATTTCACATGGGTTAAAGCATACTTTTTTATCGTACATCCAAATCGAACTAACGAGAGCATATCTTGCACTCACTTAGAGACAAAAGGTCTCCACGTATGGAAATTTATGTTTGTTATATTGGGATGCACCCCTCTGGACTTTGAGACGTCCATTTTTGCTCCGCATCATCATTGATGCTTCCAGATAAGTCGATCTCGTTAGCAACACCTCAATCGCCTGAGCCTAGCTTAAATGATCACAAAGATTGTATTTGTATGCATGGTTCATGCATGCCTACGTGGAGATGTTATCATCTTGCCATACTAACCTCATGTGAAGCATTGTGTTTACATACTTTGATTGCAGGGTAGATGTCAAGTAAGCGGGCAATGGACAATACTACAAAGGCGTAAGCATAAATTACAAGTATTTACTTGCCACAGGTCCATAATTTTCAACTCTAGCTTGTAAGGATCACTTGGAAAAAATTTCTCTCAATATTACCTACAGAAGGGTTTTTAGACAAAACAAAGAGACAACCAAGGTTCTTTATGAACTTCCACCATAATTAAATGCTTCTGGCACAAGATACATATATTATTTCTAGAGTTGATGATATGTGTAGGTAATACAATAATAAATACCCACAATTTCAAACGTGTTAATACGTATTTTTTTAATACACATCCAAATGAAACTAGTAAATGCATATCTTCTATAAGACAACTTACGAGAGCATATCTTGCACTCGTTCAAAGAGAAAAAGTCTCCATGCATGGAGAGGTATCTCTAATATCTCTGGGGCTGCGTGCATTCGAAGTTTGTGACAAACATTTCCGTGCTACCTCTTCTAGGACTTCATTAATGCCTCCAACAAAAGTCAGATGATCATCCCCCAACAACCCAACTGGCCATGAATGATCACACCCTACCCGAGCCCTAACGATAGGTTTGGATTAGCACCAGATGGTCCACCAACATGTTGCAGGGAGTGGCACATGGCTATATATATTGCGTGCATGTTTGACACATGCAAATAGATCTTGTAACCTTGCCCAGTTGACCTCACCCGATTTGGCTTTACTTTGCACATTAAATGATTCTAGCCTAAGTTACGAACAATTATTTCCAAGCATGATAATGCACATATGTGAAATGAAAAGGTGATCATGTACCCCATTTCACATGGGTTAAATTGTTTTTTTGGTACATCCAAATCAAACTATTGAGACCATATCTTGCACTCACTCAAAGACAAAAGGTCTCCGCACATTGTGAGTTATGTTTGTTCTATTGGGATGCGCACCTGTGGACTTTGTGACATCCATTTCTTCTCCGAATATTCATTTATGCTTCTAAGTTGATTTTTGTTAGCAACACCTCAATCGCCTGTGAGTCTAGCTTAAATGAACACAAAGAGTTGTGTTTGCATGCATGCATGGAGATGTTATGATCCTACCATACTGACCTCAAGTGAAGCATTTTGTTTACATACTCTGACTCCTGGTCAGTTGTCAAGCGTGCAATGGACAATGCTACAAGGGATTAAGCATAAATTACGAGTATTTACTTGGCAATGGTCCATAATTTTCAAGCCTACCTTCAAAGGATTAATTGCAAAAAAAAAACATTTCTAAATATTACCTACAAATAAGGGTTTTCAGACAAAATTGAGAGACAACCAAGGTTCTTTCTGAACTTCCTCCATAATTAAATGATTCTATCACAAGATACATACATTTATTTCCAGAGTTCATGATGCATGCGTGTAGGTAATACAAAAATAAACACACACAATTTCATACGTGTTAATACATATTTTTCAATACACATCCCAGTGAAACTAGTTAAAGCATATCTTCCGTAAAACAATTACAAGAGCATATCTCGCACTCATTAAAAGATAAAAAGTCTCCATGCACGGAGAGGAATATCTAATATCTCCGAGGCTGCGTGCGCCCGATGTTTTTGACAAACATTTCCACTCTACATCTTCTAGGACTTCATTGATGCCTCCAACGAAAGTCAGATGATCATGCCCCAACAACCCAACTGTCCACGAATGACCACACCCTACCCAAGCCCTGACGAGAGGTTTATATTAGAACATGATGGTCTACCAACACATGGCATGGAGCGACACTTGGCTATATATATTGTGTGCATGTTTGACACATCACACAGATGTTATAGCCTTGCCCAACCGACCTCACTCGATTTGGCTTGGTTTTTGCAGATTAAATTATTCTGGCCAAAGATACAAACATTTATTTCCAAGCATGATGATGCACATATGTGAAATAAAAATATATGCACACCATTTCACATGGGTTAAAGTGTACTTGCATGCATGCCTCAAGCATGCCTGCATGGAGATGTTATCATCCTGACATACTGACCTCATGCGAAGCATTTTGTTTACATACTCTGACCGCAGGGTAGATGTCAAGTAAGTGGGCAATGGACAATGCTACATAGGAGTTAGCATAAATTACGAGTATTTACTTGCCAGAGATCCATAATTTTAAGTCTAGCTTCAAAGGATTACTTGCAAAAAAAATATTTGTCTCAATATTACCAACAAACAAAGGTTTTCAGACAGAATAGAGAGAGAACCAAGGTTCTTTCTGAACTTCCTCCATAATTAAATGATCATGTCACAAGATACATACATTTATTTCCAGAGTTCATGATGTGTGTAGGTAATACAAAAATAAATACACACCATTTCATACGTGTTAATATGTATTTTTCAGTACACATCCCAACAAAACTAACAAAAGCATATCTTCCATAAAACAACATACGAGAGCATATCTTGCACTCATTCAAAGAGAAAAAGTCTCCATGCACGGAGAGGTATCTCTAATATCTCTAGGGCTGCATATATCCGAAGTTTGTCACAAACATTTCCACTCTACCTCTTCTAGGACTCCATTGATGCCTCCAACGAAAGTCAGATGATCATCCCCCAACAACCCAACTGTCCACGAATGATCACACCCTATTTGAGCCCTGACGATAGGTTTAGGTTAGGATAGGAGGGTCTGACAACACATGGCAGGGAGCGGCACTTGGCTATATATATTGCGTGCAAGTTTGACACATGCACACAGATGTCCTAACCATGCCCGACTGACCTCACTCGATTTGGCTTGGCTTTGTAGATTAAATGATTCCGACCTAAGATACGAACATTTATTTCCAAGCATGATGATGCACATATGTGAAACAAAAAGATATGCACACCATTTCACATGGGTTAAAGCGTACTATTTTTACATACATCTCAATGAAACTAACATTTACATACTCTGACTGCTAGGAGATGCCAAGCAAGCGGGCAAGGGACAATGCTACAAAGGAGCAAGCATAAATTAAGATCATTTACTTACCAAAGGTCCATAATTTTCAAGTATAGCTTCAAAGCATTACTTAAAAAAATCTCAATTTACCTACAACCAAGGGTTTTGAGACAAAATATAGAGACAACCAAGGTTCTTTCTAAACTTCCACCATAATTAAATGATTATGGCACAAGATACATACATTTATTTCCAGAGTTGATGATGCACGTAGGTAATACAAAAATAAATACACACCATTTCATACATGTTAATACGTATTTTTAATACACATCCAAATCAAACTAGTATAAGCATATCTTCCGTAAAACAACTTACGGGAGCATATCTTGCACTTGTTTGTAGAGAAAAAGTCAGATGCATGGAGAGTTATCTCTGATATCTCTAGGGTTGCGTGCGTTCGAAGTTTGTGACAAACATTTCCGCTCTACCTCTTCTAGGACTTCATTGATGCCTTCAACAAAAGTCAGATGATCATCCCCCCAACAACCCAACTGTCCACGAATGATCACACCCTACTCGAGCACCAATGACAGGTTTAGATTGGCACAACATGGTCCGCCAACACGTGGTAGGGAGTGGCACTTGACTACATATATTCCATCTATGCTTGATACATGGTCATAGATGTTGAAACCTTGCCTGACTGACCTCACTTGATTTGGCTTGCCTTTGCAAATTTAATGGTTCAGCCCTAAGATACAAACATTTATTTCCAAGCATGATGATACACATAGTTGAAATAGAAAGAGACGCAACCCATTTCACATGGGGGTAAAGTGTACTTTTTGAATGTACATCCAAATCAAACTAACAAGACCATATCATGCACTCGCTCAAAGATAAAAGGCCTCCACATAGAGAGTTATCCTTATTCTATTGGGATGCGCGCCTCTGGACTTTGTGATGTCTGTTTCTACCCTACCTCTTCATTGATGTTTCCAATTAAATCAATCTCATTAGCAACACCTCAACCCTCCGTGATTCTAGCTTAAATGACCATAGATATTTGTATTTGCATGCTTGGACCGTGCATGCATGGAGATGCTATCATCCTTCCATACTAACCTCATGTGAAGCATTGCGTTTACATACTCTGACAGCGGGGCATATGTCAAGTAAGCGGGCAATGGACAATGCTAGAAAGGAGTAAGTACAAATTAAGAGTATATACTTACCAAAAGTCCATAATTTTAGGGATTAATTCCTTATGTGCCACTGAAATTTTACGAAATCCTTGATTGTGTCACTGACATATGGGGTCAGGACCCACATGTCAGTGAAACAATGAGTGGTATACATGGGATGAGGAAAACTTTTGGTGGCATATTAGGAATTCAACCGAATTTTAGAGTCTAGCTTTAATGGATCACTTGCCAAAAAAAATTGTTCTCGGTATTACTTACAAACAAGGGTTTTCAGATAAAATAGAGACAACCAAAGTTCTTTCTGAACTTCCAGCATACTTAAACGATTCTTGCACAAGATACATACATTTATTTTTTGATTTGATAATGCATACTTAAATGATTCTGGCACAAGATACATTCTATATTTGATGATGCATGTAGGTAATATAAATACAAATACACACCATTTCATATGGGTTAATATATATATATTTTTAAGACACGTCCAAATCAAACTAGTAAAAGCATATCTTTCATTCGTTCAACAACAAAGAAGCATCAATGCACGGAAAGTTATTTTGAATATCTCCAGGGATGCATGCCTCTAATGTTTGTGGCATACATTTCCCTTCAAACTCTTCTAGAACTTCATTGATGCCTCCAACCAAAGACAAATGATCATCACCCAACACCCTAACTGTCCACGAATTATCACACCCTACCTGAGCCCCAATGACATGTTTAGATTGGCACAGGATGGCCCGTCCACACGTGGCAGGGAGCGACACTATGCTATATATATTTCGTGCATGTTTGACACATGGACACAGATGTTGTAACCTTGCCCGGCTAACCTCACTCGATTTGGCTTGGCTATGCAAATTAAATGACTTAGTCCTAAGGTACAAACATTTATTTCCAAGCATGATGATAAATATACGTGAAATAAAAAGAGATGCACCCCATTTCACATGGGCCAAAGCGAACTGTTTTAACATACATCCAAATCAAACTAACGAGAGCATATGTTTGTTCTATTGGGATGCATCCCTTTGGACTTTGTGATGAAAATTTCTGCTCCGCCTCTTCATTGATGTTTTCGTAACACCCTTTTTTTCCTCCCTTTTTTCTTCCTCCTCCCTCGGGTCAACCCCGTCGGACCCCTCTCCCTCGCGTGTTCTGACACCGTCGGCCATCGCGTGCTCCCTCTGACATTCTCTTCTATCTTGTGCACGCCATCGCCGGACCCCCCTGCTCGCGTGCTCCGCGTTGCCGCCGCGTGCACGCCACCTCCCGACGCCCTCGCCTTGTCCCATCCACCGCGTGCACGTTACCGCCTTGGCCGCCATCATCACCCGGCGCAGCGCGTGCTCGCCCGGACCCCCCCCCTCTCCACCGAGTCTCCCCGCTCCTCCCCTCTTCGGCTATAAAGAGCCCCCCGACACCTCCCTTCCCCTCCTCTGTAAGATCGAGTAGGCCGACTAGAGGGGGGTGAATAGGCGTTTTAAAAACTTCTGTGCGCTAAAACCGATTTATAATGCGGAGGCTTATAACATTTTGCACAATTAAAGCCTAAATCAACTAGGTCCAACTAAGTGCACCAACAATACAAGTCTATTGATAATAATCAATCAAGCATGGACTTGTACGCAATTCAATTTAAGCAATGTAGATAGCACAAAGCAAGGCAAGCATTCATACACAATAAATGAGCAACTTAAATATATGAATGTAAATTGCAATATGGTAGAGCTCAAGAATGCAAACCACAAGATGACACGGCGATGTTTTACCGTGGTGTTCGGAGACTTGCCGGTCTCCCCTAATCCACGTTGAGGGAAACCCAAACCAATTGGGCCGGCTCCACGAATTAAGCCTTCCTTTGAGGTATAAAACACCTCGCTCCACTAGGGTTGCTCTTACTCCACTCCGGAGATGGCGAGCACCAAGCCACTCACAACCGCTCGGGTCTTCTCACAAGCTTCACTTGAGAAGATCACCGACGCACGACGCCTCCACGCCGTCTAGGTGTCGGCAAACACCAAGAGTAACAAGTCTCCAACTTTCACTTGAACCAATCAAGTGTCAAAGCTCTCGTGGATACTAAATCCACCACCTAATGCAACACATGCAATAGGATTTGCCTCTCAAACCTCACTAAGTGCAACACATGCACAAATAGGTGTAGAGGGCTTGCTCTTAGCTCAATGGAACTCAATATGGCACAGGCAACTCTTCCTCACACGGCCAAGGTGGGTATTTATAGCCCACACACAAAAACTAGCCGTTGGGGAGAGATTCCAGAGAATCTGGACGAAATCGGTCTGACCGCCAACTAATGGCCGGTCGGACCGCCCAAGTGCCAACGGCTATAAAACTAGCCGTTGGACTCACAATCGAACTGACCGCCAACCAATGGCCGGTCAGACCACCAGAGGGGTCGGTCAGACCGCTCAACTGAGCAATCGAGCAAACCAGAAAACATCTCTTCTGGAAAACACGTACCGCCATACAAATTTCGGTACTACCGCACTCCGGTAGTACCATTTCAAACGCCCGGTACTACCGCACTCCGGTAGTACCATTTCTTACGGCCGGTACAACCTTAGGTCGGTCAGACTGCTCATCCCATGGCGGTCAGACCGCTACTACCGGTCAGACCGCTACCAAAGGCGGTCAGACCGCCAACAGTCACCAAGACTGAGAACAGACTTTGCACATTTTCTTCAACTCAATTTGCAAAACATATTTGCCAATTGATGCAACATGTACACAAGAGATGAAAGCTAGATTCTCAACAAGTTGCAAAACACATTTGCCAACTTTTAGAATCAACGCCACAAGGAATAAGGTACATGGACTCAAACCGTTTGCAAAACACATTCGCAAACTAAAGTCACATGCTACAAGGAATAACCATGAGCCACAACTACTTACAAAACGCATTCGCAAATATAGGCAACATGTTAAGTTGAGCTAGAGCAAACACAATGAGCTATCAACACATGACTAACTCAAACTACTAATTAAGACCCCTCTTAATAGTACGACAACCTATTCTAGCAATTCGGTCTCCAAACCAAACACCGAGACCGGTAAAAGACTATGAACAAATCCTTAGCCCTAGCTAGTCATACCTTTTCCTTGCGCAACCACTTGAAGCTTGATGACGCACATCCTCGCTTCAAGTCCGGGTTATAGACTTAATGTCCATCAACATATGATGACATCTTTCATTTCAAGCCTTGACATGCATCATCTCACGATGCACTCTTCACTTGACTTCCATCAACACATAATGGATTCTTCTTGACTTGATGATCAACTCATGATCATCTTCTCTTCTTGAGCTTGATATGCATCAACTCACGATGCATCCTTTACTCCAAGCTCTTTACTTCGGGATCTCAACTCGAACATCATCAACACATGATGATTTCCATTACCCCGATCCTTGACTTAATGACAATCAACACATGATGTCATCCAAAGTCTTCGACCTCATGGAACATAACTTATTTCACCAACTTATAGAAAATGTTAGTTCCATAATATGATTATCATAAATTACCACATCAAACCATTAACTGATAATGGTGGGACAAGATACCGCAATCTTTCCCTCTTTGGTAATTGATGATAATCACTTCAATAACAAGTAATTGAATGTGATTGGTATGAGTATATATAAACTACAAAGGTTATGTATACTCAAAAGATATATGAGCATATATGAACTACGCAAGTCTCATATGCTCATATGAATATATACGAACTACACAAGTTGTATATATTCAAGGATAAGAGTATATATAAACTACAAAGGTTATGTATACTCATATGAATATATTAACTACACAAGTTAAATATATTCAAGAATATGATTCAAAGTAAAGATCCTAAATATATGTGGACAAAAGAATATGGATCAATACTAATGATACCTCAAAATATAGAGTGAACTCCCCCTAACTGTGTGCATACACGAATGTGTGATAAAGACATATGCACATATACAAGTTTCCCTTTTTGGTGAAGTTCAACCTATATTTTGGATCTGAGGAATGCAACAAGATATAATAAAATGATGTCGAATGCATACCCCTTTGATCTTTAAATCCAACTGAGACTAAACATGAGATATAGCAATAAAGAGAAGTTAGTCTCTCAAATAGATTTATCAATCATGAACATACCTGTTTGGATTTTTCCTTTTTATCTCTAAGCTGAGACTAAGCAATTTGTATGACAATAGAAATGTTAATCTCATAAAGATTTGTCATTTGGAAAGCATACCTCATTTGGTTTTTACCTCTTTATCCATTTGAGACTAAACAGTAGGTATAGTAAAAAGAGTGTTAGTCTCATAAATAGATTTATCATTAGTAACCAAAACTCCATTAACACATAATGGTGGGTCTAGATTCTTCATCCTCCCCATTTCTCCTTCTTCCCCCCTCCAAGCAAGAAGAAGAAACCGAGGAAGGAGAAGCAAGAAGGAAGAAGAAGAAGAGCCGGAGAAGCACTTACCTTGGTCGCCGCCGCCCTAGCCGCGCCTCCCCGTCGCTGTTTTCCTCACGCCACCGCCGTGAGCTCCAGACCCCCCCTCCGTCGCCATCGCCCCCGACCTCACCTCCCCATCCCGTGCACCGCCGCTCCCCTCTGCCGCACGCGCCGCCGTCGGCCCCCATTCTCCCCTCCCTGTTGCCCTTGCCCGAAAGCCCTCCCCTCTGGCTTTTAGGGCGCCCACCCTGTGGGCCGCGCCTCCCCTTCTAGGCCGCGACGCGCTTTAAAGCCGCGGGCTGGGCCGAAATTTGGTTGTGGGCCGCGCTGGTTTTCTTTTTTGTATTTGATTTTCTTTTCTCTTTTCTATTTTATTTCAAAAGAGAGGCTTTAAAAATTAGTATATCCCCCATTTTAACTCCAAAAATTGTAAAATAAATTTCTAAAAATTTGTTAACTCAAGATCTTGCTAATGGCATAGGTCTTGTTTAATTTATTTTTTATTTGTATTTAATTGCTTTTTTTGCTTGTTTATGCCTTTTTCCGGTACGTTCGTCCGACTAGGATTTGAAGACACCGGAGATCCCCAAGTTGATCAAGTCCAAGATTATCAAGATCCTCTTACCTATATCCCAGGCAAGTCAATACTTTGATCATAGTGAGTCTACATTTTATGCTAATTATATTCTTTTAAAATAGCAAATTGCATGTTTTAATTCTTTAAGCAAATGTATGTTAAAGCTTAAGGTAGTTAAATACCCATTTGATGATTAATTAATTATTATGTCATCCTTGACAATTTGAATCCAATAATCCTTGTCACCCTAGTAACTATATGGTAATACTAGCTATAGGTTGTACTTAAGTGACATGCTAGTCTTGCTTAAGTACCAGGACATTAAAATGTCCCTATCATCATCTCCTTAAACATAAAAATGATTTGGGCAGTCATTGGTGGTCCATGACTGAGATAAATGTGGTGATTTGGTTTTACTCCTCAAAACCCTAATATTGTTGTT
This sequence comes from Ampelocalamus luodianensis, assembly GCA_036346255.1. Taxonomy (NCBI): domain Eukaryota; kingdom Viridiplantae; phylum Streptophyta; class Magnoliopsida; order Poales; family Poaceae; genus Ampelocalamus; species Ampelocalamus luodianensis. The sequence continues at coordinate 32,357,051 of CM070623.1, forward strand.
ACTGTCTGGGCGGACTGTGTGATGAAGAGTATGTTGATGGGTGCTAATGCAGCCCAAAAAATGTTGATGTGTGAAATGATCCGCCTAGACAACCCTAAGGACTTAATCTTGTCATGACCTCCCGTGTAAAACAAGTACAACCACAAGTCTGCAAACTGCAACTTGGCTTAGTAGATTTATTGAACCTTGAAAGTTAGTCTCACGGAAGGAACAATAAAGGGTGCAAGTGTGAGCTTGATCACATTTGAATGGGACACCGATGGTGAAGTGCCTTCTACGGCAAGACGTAGGAGGTGATATCCCGCACCAACATATGGGCATAACCCCATATAGGTGAGATGACGGAAGGGGCGAGATATTTTGAAAGGTTACTGTGACGGTCGCTCAACTACATGACTAAGGAATCATGTGGGGTAACGAGTATGACTATCTCTTGTGGGTAAAGTGTACAACCTCTGTAGAGTCTAAACTGTTTAAACAGCCGCGCCTAGGGTCAAAGGCGGACATGGGAATCTTTACTCGAGTTAGTTCTATTTCAAAATCCTTGTGGTTGGGATGAAAAATGTGGTGGGCTCACCTAGTCTTGAGATTGAATTTTGCCTGAGTGCTCGAACTCAGTGATGTTAGTAATTGGGGACGGACCCAATCAAAAGTAAGCATAAGGTAGAGTTTTCGACGGAGGGAACCTCTGCTGTTATTAAATATTGGACAAATACTCTCTTTAATAAAAATACAATTTGTTAAAATGCTAAGTGCCAGGAATTTGTAATTATGATAATTGAAACTATTGTTTTAGCAAATAAAAGAACCAGAGTCATCCTTGTTAAGCCTTGCATGTGTATTATTGCATTGTGTGTTGGCTCGCGAGCACGGAAGTTGTGCTCCCTCTCGCTCTCTCCCCCAAAACCCTCAGAAGTAGGAAATCCTGGAGATTACGACTACTATGAGGATCCAGAAGTCGGAGGATCTGGAGATAATGAAGTGTAGTGTAGTCTTTAGATGTTCTAGTCTCGCTCCAGTCCAGTTGACTCCGTCGGTACTTGCGTGCATCCAATATTACCCAAGCCTTGGTTAATATCGGTCGCACACGGGTTTCCCCAGTCGCTTGCCTATGGAGAGATGAGCTCTCACCCCTTTTACTTCCGTTGTCGCTTCCGCTTTTGTAATGTAATCAATTTGGCATGTTCGGCCTGTATTGTAAAACTCGACCCGACGCGGTCTATGTAAACTCTGTTGTGTTAATTAATGAATGGTATGGTTTTACGCCATATATGAGTTGATTCAGTGATGTAGCTGTGAGTGCTATCTACTGATCCAGGGAATAGCACAGTGTTTCACAGAGGATTCTGGATTAGAAAATCCGGGTCCGACAGAGCTGGTATCAGAGCATACGACTGTAGGAGCCTTAGCTAGGCTGGTCGAGCCTAAGGACTTGAGTCTTATTTTCAAAAACTAAGAAAAGCTTTGGCAAAAATATAACGTATCTATTGCTCTTACTCACCTCTCTTAGTTCTTTACTTACCTCCTTTTGTGAGTCTACTCCATTGCTGGCTCTCTCTTTTGTTTTAAAAATTTTAGATAACCGTCTCGTCGTCCGTTGGCCCGTGGGATTTCTTCTCTCACGGCGAGAACGACGACAAGTTTGTCGGTATCCTCCGCAAACTTAAGCAGTACCTTGGTTCGCCACCAACCCATCTTCAGAGGTCGGAATACCTAGAATTGACAAAGACCATTGGCAATTAAGAACTTCTAATTTACCCTTACTTCTTTGTGCCATTGTCGATTGCCCACCTGAGTTGACATATACCCTGCAGTTGAAGTTTGTAAATGCAGTGCTTCGTGTGGGGAACATGACTGATCTGTATCTGATATACAACGGGCTGTCACCACTGTACCTTTGCCCAGAAATCTCTTCCCATGAACAAAATGGTGCCATGGACCAATTGCTGCCAGTCCGTCGCACGCCACTAGTGTGTATGCTTGATGCTGCAGCCCTCATGCGTGCAACGTTCCTATGCATGCCCGTCAGGCACATGCAAGGGAGAGGCGGGTCAATTTACACTTTCTTTAAGAAAATTTCAGTTTATTCTCTGTAGAGACAACACACTAAGATAATATATAATTTTGATTGCGATTCAAGTGAAGATTTATGAGAGGGTTATGATGTTTGCAATGATCAGAAAAGAAATATAGTAATTCATTCGGTAGTTCAAAGGGAGTAAGGTAAAGTATTAGAAGTAGTGGTTCAATATGCCTTTGACCAGCAAAAAAAAAAAAAGGATAGGCAACATCATCTGCATACAGATTTTGTCTGTGTGGGTGCAAAATATACTCTATTTAGAGGTAGGATAATTCAGAAAATATCTTTTATTTTCCTGCATGCATCATCATATCTGCAAGTAATATATATCGGGCCATAAGCATTTTGCTAACGGTCAATTGGTAATATTTCAAAAAGGACCTTGGTTGCCACTCTATTTCATTTGAAAACCTTTCTTACAATGTAGTATTGATGAGGACCTTTCGAAAGTACTTTTTAGACTTAATCCTTCAGTTTTCCATTGCCCACCTTGCATTGAACTTACTCTGCGTTCAATGTTTTTATACATAGTGCACCTCATGAGGAACATGTGGTTATAACTGCATCGCGAACAGGAAAATGTTATCGCTATAGTGTTATCGCTAATGTAAATTAATGCGTTAGTAGCTCATATGGTTGACCAACTATCTATGTTTGATGGTAACTCATTTTCTTGATGTGTTCATTAGATTTTATCACGCCACATGCGTCACCGTGGTAGATTAACCACACTTTTATTTTTCAGTGTTAAGTTAGTTCCTTTGAAATTTTATATATAGTAGTATGGACTTTTGTATAAAAATCCTATATTCAATGGTCTTACATGAATAGATGTAACAAAAAATTACCAGTAATCAAACCTTGTTGGGCTATAAATAGGCACCGGTGCTTTCAAGTGCTTCACACACAAAAACAAAACCCTCAAAAACCAGTAGAATTCTAGCATTGAGAAACTTATGCCTGAAAGAACAGAAGGACGCCCAGCTGATGGGCTTAGTGTCTTGGTCATCGATGAAGATAAACTCCATGCCAATTCAGCAAGGTCCATGCTCTGTATGCTCAACTTTTTTGGTAAGCGCCATCTATTTCTGTCAGCAATCCATGTGAAACTATATGTATGTTCTTTTTAAGAAGTAGATACTGTATTATTACTACTTTTTCCATCTTTTATATGGGTCTATATTCCTCATACACTGATTCTGACATTGCAAAGGTTGGCACGCAGAAACTCTTTCTTGTATAGTTCTGAAAATATTTTGCATTCAGAATAGACTCAAAGTTTTCATTGTTTTTTCAGTGACAGTGTATTCAAGTCCCATAAAGCACTCCATTTTCTTGAGAATCATGCACAAGATGTTGATTTCGTTTTGGCAGCAGTGCACATGGAAGAGTTGAGTGGTTTTCAGTTCCTTGAAGGTGCCAGAGAGGCGCATAAAAACATTCAAGTGATTAGTAAGTAGATAGATTCTTTGCTAATTTTGTTATCTCCAAATTAATCTTCCAGGTCCAGGCATCCCGTTTTTATCTCTCTCTTGTATCTGACAAAAAAAAATTCTGAAAATGATTATGCTAATAAATCTTGCAGTGATGTCAACTGAAACAACAATGTACACAATGAAGAGGTGTGCTGAACTTGGCGCACGGTTCTTGGTGAAGAAGCCTCTTGATGCTGAATCCATGAATAATTTATGGCAACATCTCGATCTAAAAGTTCTAAGGATGGAGAAGATCAAGCATTTATTTCGAGGTTGCAATTAATGTTCTCATTAATTAATTTCATTTTTATATTTGGTGGAAAAAACTGATATATAGTAGTCTCATCTCAGCTTAAAGAACGCCCCACTTTTGTGTGAATGAAATTCACAATTTTTCTAACTTTGAATACAAATATGTTAATAGTTGTTTGTCTAGATTTGCATGAATATATATATATATATATATATATATATATATATATATATATATATATATATATATTAGCATACTTTTTAAAATATACTTTTATAGTGATAGAATTTGATTTCATAACTTTTTATTACTAACATATTGTAGTAAGTTTTAATGGTTAAAGATACATCTCAAACACCGTGCCAAGTAAAAAAAGTCGTGTCTTTTTTTAGATATCATGAAGTAACAAGTAAGAGTAGGAATGAATTACTATGTTGTGTCCATATGTATGTAGGTGTTGGAGATGAAACCTATGATGGACAAGAGATGGGGAAGTGTGTTCTACACCAGAAGGATGGTACTAAAAAAAGAACTTTTCTCATTTGGACTCCATATCTGCAGAGAAAGTTTCTTCATGCTATTAAAATACTTGGAGAAGGTAATATACTTTTTAAGTTTAAATAGTTTAACTACAGGATTAACTTTTGGATTTCATATAGGTAGAAAATTATACATGTTGATTTATTTCAGATGCTCAACCTAAAAAGATAGATATGATCATGAACATAGATGCGATTGAACGCAAACATATTTCTTCTCATCTGCAGGTATGTGTATAGTATACATTTATTGATTACTCTAGAGTATGGACAGAAGAAATTTTGTGCATGCAATTCATTACATACACATCAGTTCAACCAAGTCAAATAGTCTTAAAAAATTGAACTAAGCTAATGTGTCTTGTCTTTTTATTAAAAAAAATAAAGTGCCTTGTTTTTCAGATAGAAATAAATGCATGCACTGGTCCACCCAGAAATTTTTTTATTGATTCTAAAAAAATGTTGATTGATCTGTGTGTTGATTTCTAGTATATCGATTATCAAGTCAATTGTTTTCCTCTTGGAATAATTATTTCATTGAGTTTATAGTAAACTCTTTCCTCAGAAACATCGAAAGAGAATGGAAAGGGAACAAAACAAGGCAATTGTTGCAAACAGATGCAGGAAGGGTGCCTTAAATTCTAAATCTACAAAGATTCGTCACACAACCCCTGACACACCCCACTATCATCCCTACATCCTACCAGCAAAAAGAACAATTGTGAGCTAACAATGCAGAATTAGTTATTACTATTACTCATAAGATGATGCTGTGCATTTAAGAGGAAGCTGTCTAATAATTCTTTTCAGATGCAAAGCTTCTCTGGAGACACTCAAGACGGTGATGCTTACACAGCAATGCGAAGAGCCTTGCAACTTGGGACTGTCTTTGATGAGTCGCGGTATTCCAATGATGTAGCAAACGAAGCAGGAGAAGATGTGATGGGAGGAGATGGCAGTGCTGATGAAGCTGGCTCAAACTCATCTAGTGATGATCAGGTTGTTGCTGAAACATACAAGGCAAATGCTGCACAAGGGATCACAAGCAACAGCAATTCTGATGTGAAGGCAGCAGTTGCGAACCTTGTGGACTATACAGACTCCGAGGATGATGATGAAGTGGAGATATATCCAACCAACTAGAGCTGAAGTTTGGATTTCGACTTTCGTTAATTTTGGTGAGTTAGAGATCAAGTGGGAGTTCTGGAAGTACAAATAATGCTGGCCATAGATGTTCATGGCGTTTCGGTAGAAATCCTGATATAGCGCAACCTAGCGCAACATGGAATTAGATAAAGAAAATGGCCCCACTAGGTGGTCACCTAACTAGTGAACAAACATGGCGTTCGGCGCTGTTGTGTACCAGGGTTCAGAATACCGGCCAATAATCAGTAATTTCGGTTTTACCCGTGGGGCTGGGGCTGGTAGGAATACAAATCGGTTCTGAAAAAATTGGTTTGGCTAAATTTTGTCCAAAAAAATCAAACTTGTTTGAATTTGATTTTAAAAAAATGGAAAAATTTCGGCCAAATTTTTCCATTTTTTGACCAAACCGGACTTACTGGCCACTACCAAAAAACGGGGAATCCCTCACGGCCGTTATATTTTTTACGGGCCAACAAAGAACATCTGTGATTTCTATTTTTTGTGACGGGCCCATCTCTCACCGTCCCAAAAATATATTTTCCTGTCGGGTTCATAACGCCAACAAGGATATGAACTATTTTTGCGATGGTATAAGATTTATCCATCAGGATAATGTATTTTTGTGATGGTCTATATGCACCGTCAGGAAAAGTGCAAAATTTTCGCTGGAGCGCGCCACTGAATTTACTGCAACGCCACGGGAGAGAATTTTTCTGACCGGTAAAGGCAAACCATCAAAGCAATTAAAAGACCCCTAAATCCCTAAGTCCCAATTCTCCCCCAAATCAACACAGTAGCAACCACAATCTCCATACCCATCTGCTCTCCTCCGATCCTCCACCTCCTCTGCCCCATCCCCTCGCCTACCTCATCTGCAGTAACCCCAGGTCCCCCCACCGCCTCATCTTCGCTACCTCCATCCCATCTCAGGTCGCCTCAACCGTCCTTCCCCACCCCCGACACCCTAGCTCCGCCCCGCCTCCCCTACTCCGCCACACCTCCCCAGCTCCGCCCCGCCTCCCTAGGTCTGCCCCGCTTCCCCAACACCCCAACTATGCCCCCACCTCCCCGACGCCCCAGCTCCGCCCCGACAACCCAGCACAAGACATGATATTGTGGGATAGGTATTTAATATAGGATTGTGATAATTCAAACAACATTACAAGCCATCACGGTTTCTTCAACTCAAGTTGACATAATGTTCTCACCTTGCAACAAGGGACTAGGACTAGATCCTCCCATGTGGGCTCACAACCGGATGACGGTGCCATCGATGGTAACGCTAATGTAAATGATAGGGACAACTCCAATGGCGACAGCAACCATGATGTCATTCTGTGACTTTCAGTGATCTCTTGCAGTTCTTTTGACTAGTTGAACTCGAATGTAATGGAAATGAAGACTTCTATGAATTTTGTATGTGGTACTTGATTTTAGATGTCTTTTGGATGGATGAACCAATATGGAGGTGAAGTTTATGAATTGATATGCTTGTGCTAGTGAACATGAATGATGTATTGGCTAGGAACTGTGTATGAAAGCTAAACTTTTTATATGTTTGTTTATTGATTATATGTTTCTTGATTGATGTAAGGATGGTGTTGTTAATTGATTATATGATGTATAGATGTATAAGATTTGAATATCAATGCTTATCTCGCAAGTTGATTGCTACAAATTTAATGTCTGCTGCAAAAAAATCTGTTGTAACATGTATGAATTTTTCTGACAGGCTCAAAGCATCTGGCTATATTTTATGTTAATGTCAGGCTTACTTTCCTGGTGGCAAGTCATGGAAATAAATTTTGCTGATGGGTCAAACCATCTGGCTATATTTTCTTGACGGTAACATAACAGTCAATGAATATATTTTACTGACTGGTAAACACCATCAGGTATAATTTTATTGACGGTAGTACAACAATCAATAAAATACAGTTTACTGGCGGGTACAAACCGTTAGCTTTAATTTTCTTGACGGTGATAAAATAGCCAATGAAATGTATTTTTCTGATGGTTTGACTCATCAGGAAAATCCATTTTTTCGTGACGGGTAATACAGTTAGGTTTAATTTTCCTGGCGGGTAGCTATTAGCTAAATTTAATTTTCCTTTCTAGCTAGGGCTGAGAGGTTTTTCCTAACGGGTAACCGTCAGAAAATTAAAACCTGACGATTTTTTACATTTTACTGACGGTTTTTAACCGTAAGAGAATACATGCTTTCTGGTAGTGGGCCACCCCCGGTAAAAAAAAATCCGGTTAAAAAAACCCTGTTGTGTACTCATGCAGATACTTGATGTGTGTATTTACGGGGAAAATTTCTTCCAAGACATTGTGGTAGCTAGAATGGCTGTCCAAATATATGTTTTTCCGGGGCAACTCGTTATAATTGTGTTCATTAGATTTTGTCACTTCAAATATACTACCATACCAAATTAACCACAGTTGCATACTTTTAGTGTGGTTAGTTCCTTTCAAAATTTGATACACAATAATATGGACTTTTCTATCAATTCCAATATGTAATGTCTTCTGTGAATAAGAAATTAAAGATATGGGGGAAAATGGGTCATTTAGACGTGCTTGTATGCGCCGGCGCATACCTAAACGCTTGAATAGGGCACATGTTAATTGCACTTACTTCTCAATGCACCAAATTACATAGTATACTAGTGAAAAAAAATGCAAAAAAACAACACCAAACACTACTACAAAACAGTCAATAGCAGACACCTCATCACGCATTTGGTTCCAAAGGAGCCGTCGTGTTGAATCTTATACTGACGGTTCCTTTGGAACCGTCTCGGAACTGCTCAGTGATATGTCCTCATCACGCATTTGTTCTATTACCAATCGTTTGTGATACTTCCGCATTTGGTTAGTAAAAGAACCGCTCGTGATGAGGACATATCACGCACGGTGCATATTAAGAACCGCTTAGTGAAGTATCACGCAGACGGCTCGTAATATGAACCGCTCGTGATGAGGACAACTTATCACGCACGGTTTGTAAATAAAACCGTCAGGAAGTATCACGCACGGTTTTAATTTAAACCGCTCGTGATAGCTACTATCACGCACGGCTCTATTAAATAACCGTCGTGATATTATTATCACGCACGGTTTTATTTAGAGCCGCTCGTGATATCCAACCTCTTCTCCCGCGATGTGTCTCTTCACCATCGCGACAACCGTCTTCGCCTCGCACGACGACGATACATGCGCTCTTCGCCTCACGTGCGCTTACTCCTAATTCTTTATATAAGATGGAATAATTCACCAAGATTAAACTCCTCCCATCGTTCTTCGCCTCACGGTTTTGAGTACGCCAATCGCCAAGGTGAGCATGCAGAGCGCCAAAGCAAGACTAAGGCGAGGAGGTCGTGATTGCCATACACTCCGTAGCATCTAAGCGGTGTGGATGGCTTTGGCCCTTTCGCATCAAGTCCGACAAAGTTACCAAGGGCAGGAAAATCATTGATAGTGCAGAACAACATGACGCGTAAAGAGAAGTTCTCTCGCTTGTACGCATCCCATACTTGTACCCCTTCATTCCACAAAGGTCACAAGATCATCCAAGAATGGTGCTAGGTACACATCAATATCGCTCCTGTGTTGCTTCGCCCTTGAATAAGTAGTGACATCAAAATGTACTTCCGCTTCATACACGACCAAGGAGAAAGGTTGTACATACATAGGTTCACTTCGCCATGTGCTATGTCGGCTGCTCATGTTACCGAAAGGATTCATTCCATCTGCACTCAACCCTAACCTTATGTTCCTGCTCCGCACCGAACTCTTTGAAGGTCCGATCGTTTCTCCACCGCGTAATCAGCAGGTGTCTTAGTTTTCCATCTTTCTTACGCCCCTCCGAGTGCCAACGCAGCAATCTTGCCTCCTTCGGTTCGCAAATAAACGCTTCAAACGTGGGATCACAGCAGATACCACAACACCTTAGCAGAGGTCCTTGCTTCACCTTAGCGGATTCTTACGCTTGTATCGGATGCTTTGCACACGGACATACATGCAAGTCTGCATACTCTTACGATACAGATACAATCGCTCGAACATGCATGTATTCTTTCTACTTCCATTCCCAATGGACAAAGAACCTTCTTGGCTTGGTAGGTGGTGCTTTGGGCAACACGTTTCCCTCCGTAAGAATGTCCGCTAGAGACCTAACAACGCCGTGAAACTCTTGTCGGACCAACCATTGCTCGCCTTCAATTTCAAAGCAGCAAATACGGTTGACAACCTTGTGTATTCCGCTTGCGGCCAGGAACAAAGGTTTCGAGTCCTCCATTAAGCGCCGAATTTACAAAACTCTCTCTCACCGTAGTTTCTTCCGCATCGCAGTAGCATCTCGATCCAGATTGTCATCGACGACCTATCGCCATCAAAAACACACCACATCCCATATCGTTGACTTCCTCGCCGATGCCATCATTATTAACTTCTCGTATAATCGCTCTTCACCGTGATCGGTCCAACATGTATACCCTTTTTGAAACCCCTTCAAATCAAGTGCCCTACGATCCGCGCCAGTTGTTAAAAATCTTCGACACGCAATCAATGCATGGACAAGACATAAATTCTATCCTTATTCAAAGATATCCCGCCCGCGGCTCTTTTAAAAGCAATCACGCCATTAATGTACTTCTTCACTCACACGGTTCGCACTGCACATCCAGCTTCGTCCATCTACGCTACACATGTAACAATTAGTAGTGTTAAATTATATTAATAAACCGCAAATCGTTATTCTCCTATTAATCGCAAATACGTTACTCCTCCTATTAAGCAAATATAAAGAGTTAAAGATCGCACCCTGAGCTCACGACTAAAATTCCTAATATCCCGCGAGATTCCTCACCGCCCTTCTCCTTCGTGCCAATGAACAGGCAAGAGAAGAGCCACAAACGAAATGCACCAGCCTCCCACATAAGGTTATCCCACTCACAAAAATACTCATTCACAACACCCAAACCGAGAGCTACCACCAAAGCCAAGCCTCACAAAGCAAGCATGAATGCAAGCCAATGACCATAAGTTGCTAGGGCAACCCACAACCAAGAACAAGGCAAGCAAAATAAACAAGCCTCCTACAACCAACACAGAGCAAAGCTTCTCAAGCCCTCTATTCCAAAGAAGAGATCGAGGCGCTAGGCGGGGCCTCTGCTGGGTCTTTATATTTATAGGTGAAATATCACGAGACGGTTCTTATTTCCAACCGCCTCGTGATACGAGTATATCGCAGACGGTTCTCCACAAATCGCTCAGTTGAATCTTGACAGACGGCTCCATGTGGAACTGTCGTGATATACTCAATATCACGACGGTTAATAAGTAGAACCGTCGTGATATACTCACATCACGCACGGTTCTATTAACAAACCGTCGTGATGTGAGTATATCACGACAGTTCTACTTATTAACCGCTCGTGATATTGAGTATATCACGCACGCCCACATGGAGCCGCTCAGGTAAGTTCAACACGCATTTGCTAGTAATAGGAACCGCCTATGATGAGGATATTAGCACGTATGGTTCTTCATTCAACCGCTCGTGATAGCGCATTTTAGCATGTATATGCACAAATAATTAACAAAATGAATTTTGCCCAGAATAAATAGATGATAAAGAGACCATATCATCACGCATTTATAAAAAGTCCATATCATCACGCATTTATAAAAATTAAAGACCATATTTACATCACGCATAATAGATCGCCTTATCGCTTTACATCACGCAGATTTATAAAAAGGATGAGCGATCCTATCTTAGTCTTCAAATCTTCGTGACGCATTCTCATCGGCCAGGGAGCGGATCGCGATCGCCTCACCAAACGCCCACCGTGACCTTGCACGCCAATTTCCTCTTGTAGATGTTCGGACTCGTAATCAAGTCCCATATAACCCGCAGGCCATCAACCCCGGTCTCCACGCCTCGCTAGGCCGACCCGCTTCCTCGCAATGTCGAGGTCGCCTCGACTCTCTGGGCTGCATCCTCGGTGCGACCAAAGAGTTCCATAGGACAATCTCCACGACGAGGTTTACTCGTCGGATCGCCGAGAGCCTCGCATCGGTCTGTTGGAGGAGGAGCTCCAATCGACCGATGATCGCCGTTATGGTCTCCTGTAGATCGGAGGGTCTACAATGGATTGCATTGCGAACGGACGCCTTGTTCGCAGCTTGGGCCAAAGTTGCGATCGAGAGGTGCAGTACACAACCATAATGTAGGCCAAGATACCGGGGCGAGAGGAAGCCATTTGGAATTTGTGGAGAGAGAGGGATGATCAAGGATCGAGGTTCGTGAGAAATCCTCCGATAAGGGTTGTCTATTTATATAAAAGAAGTAGTAAAGCCGAGCAGAGACGAAGAGACACTCGCGCGAGATGAAAGGAATGAGATCCATAGCACGCACGCTCTATGATGGATCCGTCAGATAAGATATCACGACGGCTTTATCTAAGCACCGCTCGTGATATCATCAATATCACGCACGGCTCTATTGAAGCACCGTCGTGATATACTATCACGCACGTTATTTAATAGAGCCGCTCGTGATATTTAGATATCGCGCACGGCTCTATTAAAGAACCGTCAGGATAGTATATCACGCACGGTGCTTCAATAGAGTCGCTCGTGATATCATTTTTATAAAAAGGCGCACTTAGGTTTTGCTCTTTACTCGCCACTTCGCCTCCGCGCCCCTTAGGCTCTCGCGCTCTCTCGCCTCCTCTAGGTTCGCCTGCTCACCTCCCGGCCGAAGACCCACGCCGCCGCCTTCATCGACGACGCCGCCCGCCTCGACGCGCGCCTCCTCCCGTGTCGGCCTCCTCTCTCTGCACCGGCCTCCTCCCCTGCGCTCCTCCTCCCGCCTCCCTCCTGCGCCTCCTCCCCGCGCCGCCCTCCTCCTCGCACCGCCTCTCCCCGCGCCGCCCTCCTCCCCGTGTCGGCCTCCTCCCGGCGCCTCCTCCTCCCCGCCGGCCTCCTCCCCTGCACCGCCTCCTCCTTGCACCGTGAGTTGTTGTGCGGCATCCTCTCTGTGAGTATTCCTAAAGATAATATGTGAACCGAATCTAGTACTAAAGATATGGCAAATTGATCATGGGCTTTGTTGACATGCTCGTGATGAACTTTGTCTTATAACGAGATTGAATGTGATAGTTAGTTGATTCTTGAGCTCTATTGTACAAATTACTTGCTACCACAATTTCATATATCGTTAATTTGTTACTTTGATTGAATGCTAGTTATCACAGCACGGTTGAATGCCACTATCAATTTGATATATCGTTAGTTCATTCTGAGCTCTATTGTATTGACGAACCGTCTGTGATGTGACTTTGATAGTCTTTGATAATGTGAACTGAAATTGATCTGGGCTTTGTTCGTTCGCTCTGTGATGAACTTTTCTCTTATAATCGAGATTGAATGTGATAGTTAAGATCATTTTCGTGAATGCTTGAGATCATTTGACGCTTAAGCAAAGTATTGTTTAGAGCTCATAGTTTGAATTTATACTATCATATTCATTTAATGAAGAGTATAGACAATAGGATTGAGATGGCAAAGACTTGTTCTTTTGCAACTCTCCTTCGAGAGCACAAACTACCATCAATCCTTCTTATATATTATACGCTTGTGCATCATTTTCGTTAAGTTGAGTAAATCGCTTGAATTTGGTCGCTTAGAGCTACGATATTGCTTCGCATATATAGATAGCAACTAAGCGACATGGCGCCCGCACCATCTTCGCCGCCGCCGGATCTCCGAGGAAAGTGGTACGTCTGCGAGATGGCAGAGGAACATCGAGAATTCCTCCGGCCTAATGACCGCCACGAGGTCAATGCCAATGGGATCCCGTGAGTCCCCAAAGCAACGGCGAGATTCAACCTTGTGCGGATACTTGGAAGGAACGGGTCCCCATCACCACACCGAGCCGACAACGTGGTCGGATGTTCGAGAAGCCACCGTGGGGCGAAGTTTTAAAATCGCTCACTTTCCCACCCGCAGACCGCGCGTGGAACGACAGCGCGTTGCTCTCGATCGGAAGGCGTGGAGGACCTTCAAGAGCGTGCTTGTCACAGCACGTGAACACGGCCAACGCCTTCACGGCGATAAATTCTTGTCGCGGGATATATGGGACGCCTTTGTGCAAATGAAGACGACGCCGAATTTCTTGAGGAAAGTGCGACGCACAAGGCTCTCTGACACTTAACACTCACCCCACAAACTCGGCAAGACGTGTGGTACGCGGTAAAACCGCGCAATGGGCGCGGAAGACGCGAACGCGAAACAAGGCCATTTGTTGAGATCACGCACAGCGCTCTCTCCCGGTTAAGAGCGAGGGCATCGCCACGTCTTGGCGAAATCTCTTTCACAAACCCGCAGACCGGATGTGGCCAACCGTGGTAAATGTCTTGAACTACCTAGTTGTTAATAAGTCTATAACTTCATAATGTATATAATAACATGATGACCTCTTGCAGCAAGAATTGAGTTCCGCATGTTTCAAGGCTCCTTCCAAGCGCATGGAGAAGGATATACTAACTACGCCCGGGAAACAAGGAGCACCTGGTCGCACGCGAGGCAAAGGGGTTAACGTATCTTGGAGGGATGGATTCCCGCATTTACTCATCGCACGTATAGGAGCAGGAAGAGATCCAAGGCCGAGTATGACACGTTGTTGGAACATGTGCTTACTTCAAAATTTGAAGGAAGAGAACGGATGCTTCATCGCAAAATTTGAAGAAAAGATAGCAAGATTGCAGGACCAAGTGAATCAACTACTACTCCTTAACAACCATCGCAGTCGCCTCGTTGTTTTGGTAGGCGATCCTCCTCAACATCGAGTAGCGCCGCGTCCACGCAAAATTGTGAACACGATGATGTCCAATTACCTATCGACGACATCAAGGTAATGTACATCTCCGAATGCTCCAAAGATAGACCTATAGGACGCCTTAGCTAATTGTGTATCGCTTTGTAGGAGCCGACGACCGCACACCCAAGTGAGGATGGTTGGGATGTCTATTGAGGTCAAGGGTGGTGTATCCATGCAATGAAGGGATAGTGCAAGACGGTGCCCGTGTGGCGCAGGTTACGCCAGTGGTCCGTGGACATGGTACATGATAATTTTAGGGCCGTCCACTGAGATTCGCCCAACGACGAAATCATAACACTAGGGGATGCCTGCATGCGCTTTATTCAGGGCCAAAGAAGGACATCGCTCGACCTGCGGTGCCGCCTCAACCTTCGATGACTCCACCCAAACCATCTCCACACGACCATGCATCTCCATTCAACTTTTGAAGGACATCGCCCCGACCTGCGCATGCCGCCTCAACTTTTGATGACTCTACCCCAACCATCTCGACACGACCATGTCTCTCCAACAGACCCTCCATGATCGCACCTCAACCTTCGCTCGTAAGCCCGCCTCATCGGTTCCCGTGGAGAAGACACCGAACGAACAAAAAAGCGTGCGCAGACGGTTCCCGAGTCGTTCGACAGAGGAAGACGCGTGAGCGAGCAAGTCGTTCGAGACAAATCGAAATCAAGAACATTAAGGCGCTCCGCCTCCTAACCCTAAGAAATACTCTTTCTAAGTCCGCTGGCGGCGAGCACGATAGCCTACGCCGGATTAGGTTGTCGAGTTTGCATAGTTGGTACTTGCGAAGACCAAAGAGAAAGGGTGCGCTGATGGAATCACCGCCGATACACGGAGGACTATTTCCTCCACGAGCCGCTTCTCTTCATCGTGGGCTTCACGACTTATTCGACCTATTCAACCTCAAAGCCCTCGATGCCTCACTTCTACGATGTTTGACATCGTAAGTGTGTACAATCAAGTTCTACATTCACGCACATTCACGTAATATAACAACTCATTGCTTATGTATAGATACATGATTAAAACTGCCTGCGATTGAAAGAACCGGTGGGTTTTTCGACCCACACGTGGTCTCTGAGCAAACCATCTTGGCGACGCATCCACGCCGAGAATACATAACGCAGGATTGCTTGCTCAAAACTACGTGGACTACATAATGGTGCCCTACAACGAGTAAGTGCTTCACTACTTGCTATACAAATTTCATTTGTACTTTATACGATATGAACTTAGGTTTAATGACTATAGCGACATACATGAGTAGGCATCATCGATCCTTCTAGTCATTATACCAAAGAGGAATCGTGTACTATACCTTGATTCCTAATGAAAAAGGCCACGACTTCACCCTTGTGCAAGAAGTACTGACGCAGTGTGCTCATTTCTCCATACATAACTCTATTGTAGTCTTCCTTCGCTTGAAATGGCCGAGGTTAACTTTTTGGAAACATGTAGGTCATTCATCTCCTATATTGCCGAGGAGGGCTATACAAGGGAACGAACGCCACACTTAATCACAGACGCGATTTCGATGACGTGCTACAACACAATAATCCTATATCATACTGTAATAATGCGCCTCGAACCGACTATACCTATATATGTAATTCTATTTTTTCGGTCACAAAGAAAAAGCGTAAGAATGTGTATTCTACGCTTGCCATCATATGCGATTCTCATGAGTGCTAGGTTGCTGATCCCGAGGTTGGTCAATCTCGCAATAATTGCTAATTATAAATTTAAATATATATGTGTAACACTTTACTCTTGTTTGTAGGTTTTGAATATAGATTTAGATTCACTGCTCGTAAAGAGATCTCGGATGTTCGAGGAGGCTTTGCACCTTCATCATGACGGATATCATTGCGCCCAACGGAGAGTTTCACTCATGAACGACCTCGAAACAATTAATATATATTTGATGTAGTTGTAATTCACTTTGAATAGTTGTAATTCAATGGTACACTAGCGACAATATTTGATATATGTTGGTTTGTAATCGACAATGATCACTTTGGGTTGTCCGTTGATTTATCTCGTGATGTATCTATTTTCTCGCCGCTTATTTTGAGAGGGCATGGCTAGCAATTCTGAGGCTAGCGAAAATTTTTAAAAATAGTTAGGTTGAAGTAACTATCACAAACGGTTTAACAATCAAACCGCTCGTGAATATGCATATCGCATCGTTCTATTTAATAACCGCTCGTGATATACACATATCTCGAGCGGTTCGTAAATAGAACCATCTCGGTATCCTTTATCACGCATTTGCGGTTCTATTTACGAACCGCTCGAGATATGTGCATATCCTGACGGTTTGTAAATAGAACCGTCGTGATAATTAGATAGCATGATTTATTCTTTAATAGAGCCGCTCGTGATAATTAGATAGCATGCGGTTATATAATTAGAACCGCTCAGTGTTAGACTTATCACGCACGGATTTTTAACCGCTCGTGATAACCGCTTTGCTTATCACAGACGTATAAAAACACGAGCGGTTGCTCGTAACCGCCGTGATGACCGCTCAACCGCAAATGTGATGATGAGGTGTGTAGTAGTGAAAGTCGACCTTGTTGCTCTAGAAATAGGTTCTTTTAGGTCTTCTCACACAAAATAAACAACAAAAATAGTGTTAGGAAAATAGTTTTTGCCAAAGATATATACTTGCATATATGATGTGCAGCAAACTAATATATATATATATATATATATATATATATATATATATATATATATATATATATATATATATATATATATATATATATATATATATATATATATGACGTCTGTTTCATACTCCTGAGTATGTACTCCCACTTCCAATATACCACTTAAATGAATATATTATACTTCTTTATCACTTTCAAGATACTTAAATACCAATTATAAGATACTCCAATGTGACTTGATAAAAAAATTCATTGAATCCTTTATTTTTGCTATATACCCTTTTTCATACATAAAAGAAATATATACACTTTTTGGTATAAAAGTGGATTTTCATGAAATCTTTCATGGAACTCACTTTGAGGTATCTTATAATCATTATTGGAGTATACTCAAATTGATAAAGAGGTATCATCATACAATTTAAGGGGTATATGAGAGGTGGGAGTATGTACTCCAGTGAGTACCATACCATTTTCCTATATATATATATATATATATATATATATATATATATATATATATATATATATATATATATATATATATATATATATATATATATATAGTCCATCCAAAATATGTACTTTTGGAATTATCCTACCCAAAATAGTGTGTATTTTTCCTTTTAAAAATAGAGTAAGTATTTTGCACCCAGACAAAGACAATCTGCCTGCACAGTTGGTATGGATGGCTTAGAATGAGTCCAGTTTGGGCTTATGCGGTTATGCCCTTTGGACGTTGTGACTTCGCAGGCCTCCACATTAACTAAACCTCAGGATCTATTTTTGCCATTGCAACTTATTAATGTCTCCAATCAAGTAGATCCCATCAACGAGCCCTCAAATGTCCATGGATCTGACTTAAATTATCCATTTGCTGTGTCATTGGCATGGATGGTTTTGGATCTGTGTATGCAGGTCTCCCGACACACGGCATGACAGCGGTATTTCACTATGTACGAAGGGTTGATGCATGCAGCTGATGATATCATCCCTGTTGGACTGATCCTCATCGATTTGGCGTTTTCCTCTACTTGCCTATCTTTTCTTTTGTCTGGTCAAAGCCTCGTATATTGATGCAAAGAGATTAAACATATAAAAGGGAGTCTAACTAAGGCTAATCACAGCCATTCATTTTACTACATCTAATACTTTACCTTACTCTCCATGCATGGACTACCAAATAAATGACTCTCTTCCCTTTTCTGATTTACTGCAAACACCATAACCGTCTCATAAGTTAACACGACTCCAAACACTGCAATTACCTCCACTTGAATTGCAATCAAAATTATATATCGCTTGGTGCGTTGTCTCTGAAAAAGAAACAAAATATTTCTTAAAACTCGTGGCCAGCAGCTACGAACGTGCGACCGTCTGGCAGCAGTTGTGCTCAGTTGTCAGGACTAAGCTTTCGCACCGCCACTAATTGGCCTATTATGCCGCGGCGATGCTCACGTGTAGTTCTGGGCTCATCGCGCCGCTCGCTCACCTAATCACCCAACCACTATGTTGACTCGGTCAAGTCAATTTGATTTGGTTAAAAATGTTAGAAATATTCGCACTTTTGTGATTAATTTAATTCGTAAAACAGGGGCAAAGTGATGCACAATATATACAGTAGGCATAATAGCAATAAAGAACAGTAGCATCATCACAATATCACATGCATTTCTCATGCATATGTGCTACCATGGCAAAGTCTAAACCAGGAATACTATTTGAACATACGGAAATCATGAAGAACACACGAAGTACTCCTAACAGAATAGACTTAATCTATCTAAGGGATTTATACTGCAACTTACAGAAAGTGCTACGGCGAAGATCGCAGTTGAGTAAGGAAACATTGCTGATGAAGGACATGATCCAGCAAACGCAGGAAGCAGCGAGCTGTCGCATGAAGCACTTCCCCAAAAACCTGATTTGCTCCTTCCCATCCAGGACCAAGAGGGGAGCTTGTTTCAGAGACACAGCTCTCCCCACGGATGGTGCACACCGGGATAGAGAAGGAGTAGCCGAGGCAGCGCAGCGCGATGGAGCTTCAGGCAAAAGGAAGAAGACAATGGTGTTTTTCTATGATGTGTGTTGGACGGAGAAGATGTCTCCAACTCTTATAGAAATCCAATATCTCGGAAGGAGGCACGTCAACTGTTAGCGTATATACGGCGTATATACATGAACAGGTGCCTCTGTCTTCGTACATGCGGCCTCCCACAATTCCAGGAGCCAGGATTGGATACGGCAACAACCTCGGATTGTTCCCATGCTTAGTTATTCTATCTTTAGCATGCATGCATGTATATCTCCTGTTCTGTTGCCTTCTTCTCTCTCATGTAATCTATATATGTACCGATCCTGGCTAATATGATTAGTTGTGTGTGAGTATCTTATTCTTGCACGCTCTCATGGTATCACGAGATCGCTTCTGCGGCCTCTCCGCTTCCGCAAACCCTAAAGCCGTTCGCCAACCACCGCGGCTGCCGTCGCCGGCTTCTCCTTGCTGCACGCCTGCCTGTGCTCGCCGGCTCTTCCCTACTTCCCGTCATGGCATCTGCTGTTGAAACGCATCTGCAGCACGAGGAGGACAAACACGCTGCACACACGGCTGCCGAGACCGAACGCATCCGCTGGGCGCCGCAGGCGCCGCGACATGCGCGCTCGCCGCTACCAATGCGCGCGCGGGCCTACATGCCCGTGCCGTTGCCGCGCGATCCATCAAGACCTTGGTGCCCG
This sequence comes from Ampelocalamus luodianensis, assembly GCA_036346255.1. Lineage (NCBI taxonomy): Eukaryota > Viridiplantae > Streptophyta > Magnoliopsida > Poales > Poaceae > Ampelocalamus > Ampelocalamus luodianensis. Next base: position 32,376,857 of record CM070623.1, read on the forward strand.
CTGCCTCGACGCCGACCCGCCAACTACAAGAAGTGGTCGAACCTCCTCTCAACACGCCGCGAATATGCTCGACGACCACGCCCTTCCAACGCCGCGACCCGCCGACGACATGTGGTCACAACTTGATCGCACTGTGAAGTCGCGGGCTCACGACACGCATTTCGCCGGATCTCGTGAGCTTGTCATGCACCGCGAGGCCACGGCACGCCCGTCTGCTCGCCTCGGCGGCAATTTCTTGGCAACAAGGAAACTCGTGCACTCTACCCCGACGCCAAGTTCTGGAACTTCGTCCAAGGCGCTCTATCCATCACGGACTATTGTCGCCAACTGAAGGGCATGGCGGACGCCCTCGGCGATCTTGGTGAGCCTGTTCCCGATCGGACCCTTGTCTTCAACGTCCTTCGTGGTCTCAACGAACAATTATCCTACATGACGCTCCTTAAGCGCCACAAGCCCTTCCCGACATTTATCGAGGTCCGTTCCGATTTGCTTTTGGAAGAGCTAACCATGGCCAACAAATCATTCGCGCTTCGCGCTTTCTAGCGGCACGCCCATCGAGGTTCTTCCGCCGTGGCGATGTGTATCCGGCGTTTACGCGCCCAACCGTAACATGGGTGGCTTTGTGCCCAATCAGATCGTGGGCGGTTCGCGTGGTAACAACAACGTAAATCGCCGTTGTGGGCGTCGCGGCAAGTCCGGTGGCGGCAGCTCTCCATCCAGCGCCGCCTCCTCTAGCGGGTCGCCCATCCGCCCAAGTTGGCCCACGGTGTACAATCCATGGACTGGCTCCATTCAACTTTGGTCGGCCGTCGGCTCCTCGCCGTCCTGCAGTACGCTGCGCGCGCTTCCTACCTCACGGACCGCTCCGCAACAGGCTTTTGTTGCAGAGGGCCTCGGCGGCATGCAGCCGCCCGCACCTGGTGGACACAGTGGCATGCAGCCACTCGTCTCTGGAGGATACAGCAGCATGCCTGGCATGCAATCACTCGCCTCTGGAGGATACAACAGCATGCCCGTCATGCAACCGTACGTCTGCGGCATGCAGCCGCACTTCAGTGGCCAGTCGTCGCTCGGCGTTCCTGGAACTCCATTCCTCGGCTGGGACCAGAACATGTTAGCTCACTCGTTCAACACGATGACACTCAATCCACCCGCCAACACTGAATGGTATCTCGACTCTGGTGCGACCTCTCACATGACTTCGGACGCCGATAATCTATCTGTATCCCACTCACCCTCTCATTTTACACCCTCCAATATTAACGTTGGCAATGGTTCCTTCCTTCCCGCTACATCCACCGGTGCCACTTTTTTCCCACTAGCAGCGGCTCCTTTCACCTACGTGATGTTCTTGTTTCTCCTGCTCTTATTAAGAACTTAATTTCCGTCCGCCAATTCACCACTGACAATCTTTGCTCAGTTGAGTTTGACCCGTTTGGCATTTCTGTGAAGGATCTTCTTTCCAAGAACGTGATCGCCAGGTGCAATAGCTCTGGGCCGCTCTACTCCTTGCGTCTGGAGGCGTTTCTTCCCCAAGCCCTTACCGCTGGCACCTCCTCTGTCGAGACCCGAAAATGCATCTCAGGAACCCTCTGTGTATTCTGAACTAGTCCCAGATCAGTAGCTAGCTCACACAGGAAAACAGTGATGAAATACCATCCATTTATTTAATTTAACTAAAAAGATCTCAAAGTAACAAATAATAATAACTGGACCTTATGGTCAACGTTTAATTAACTTGCCACGCAGGGCTAAAGAAATAAATAAACTCTTGCAGTGGAATGAAACTCTTCAATGGCCAATCAACATGCCCACAGGCAATCGAGTGGAGAAACGCATCCTAATCCGCAAAACCTTCATGGTCTTCCTGGTAGAACTCTTTGGCAGCTTGATATTCTTCCTCTACTGCTGATCAAACAGAGGGCATAAAGCCATGAGTACTTTGAATGTACTCAGCAAGCCGTGGGAAAATGTATGCAAATAGTATTCACGCAGGGCTTGAACAAAGGTTAGCTGTATGGCTCTTTTGCAGAAAATAGCATTTACAATAAATACAATAAATAGATTGAAATGCGTAATTGAAAACAATAATAAGGAATTTCCTTGAAACAACCAGTGAACTTCCCATTCACTTCCCAACCAAACCAACGATAAGTGAATTCTCCATTCACCAATCGACACAAACCACCAAGTGAAAGACCTATTCACCAAACGAACATTATATTCATCAAGTGAACTTCCATCCACACTCCGACACATTTTTGAAGAAACTCTATCTCCCGTGTGAAATCCCCAGGCACGTCCATAACCACGGACACAGCTATTCGAATAGTTTTACACTCTGCAGAGGTTGTACAGCTTGACCCACAAGAGATAGATCAACTTATAATGTCAGGCATTTCACGCTTCCGTAGGCGTGCGACTAAGTGATCATCACAAGGCTTTTACAAAGCTCCTTCTTAACCCGCCGCGCTAAGGATTCAACATCAATGTCTTTCCACTGCATGTGGCCCCTCTTGCGCCACCGTGAGAATACGTTTCCACGACTCACGCTTCACATGACGTAACCGAAATTAAGACATTGCTAATTAATCACCAGTTCGTCCCATACCGCATATGTGGTTGTACTGTTAAGGCCCAGCTCAATGGCGCACAAGATTAAGTCCTTGACAAGTTACTCAGGCGAGTCTACCACAAACCCACAACATGTTCAATCCACATCCCCACTATCCACCATTCACTCGCCCGAGCGAAAACCATTTTGTTTAACCAACACCCATGACTAACCCCGTCATGGTACACAAATTTAACACGAATGGCTCACCACCACGATTCCACAAATCATTAAGTCAAAATTTAACATTATGACACATGTGATGACAAACCCATCGTAACTAAGCTGAACTAAGCATATGTACGATACCCATGTTGGCAATATAAATATGTCCAACTAAAATTACCCATGCTAAGGTGACAAGGATTCATGGCATTCAAATAATCAATGGAGGCATAATGACAACAGGTAATAACTAATCTCATAGCAATTTATATAAAGATAGCATGCAATTGTATAAACAATATACTTTTGAAATCATGGGTTCAATATGATCAAAGGTCCACGACTTGCCTTGGAATAAATTCAGTGATTGATCTTGATCTTGGTATGCTACTCCTTGCTCGAAGCTTCCCGAAGTATCGACGTCTACTCGCAAACAAGCAAATAAACCAAATAAATAAATAACAGAGAGAAAATTAACTCCAGAAATTAAATAAAATCTTAGATAAATAGATCTCGAATTTAGATAAATTTAGGAATTTTAATGGACTCAATCGGAGTTCGGATGCAAAAGATATGACCTCTGGAAGATTGAAATCTAAAGAAATACCCTAATTTGGTTTTCTGGAATTATCCGAATTATTTTCCTACTGGAAATTCCGATTATGACGCATGCTGACATCAGCGAGGACGTTCGGACTGGGCTAAGTCAACCTGACAGGTGGGACCCACTCGTCATAGAGATGGTGCACCGTGGACTAGGTTTACAAGACCTTGGCTCGGGTGGGATTTTTGGGTGCGCCACATGGCAGATGACCAGGAGCTGACAAGGCTGCCACATGGGCCAAAGAGATGATGTGGCAGCTTAGCTAGCGGCTGACTCAGTACAGAACCAAACGAGCAGAGGATGCGGCAGCCATGGCCGGCGATTGAAGCTTCGGCTCTCGGCGACTATGAGGATTGAGCTGCGCCCTGCAGAAACAAAGATAAGCATTGGATGGCGAGGAGATAAGGATCTCACAGAGCTGCACAGGGCGGTCGGAGAACGAGTGGAGCGGCGGCAGGAAGGACTTGGCCGACAACGAAGAATAAGCTCGGCGGCAGGTACCTCGGCAAAGGACAAGCAACGAAAGGGGAGGGGATTGGATGAGTGGAACCCAAGGCACGGGATGACGCGCTCAGAAAGACACAAGGCTCACCAAGGGTTAGATCGGAAAAGGAGAGGCGGCGGCCGGGTTGATGACGAAAACGAAAATGGTGCTCCGGTCACTCTCGGCCGAAGATGAAGGGAGCACGGCGTAGCTCTCGATGAGACGATCACAACGGCGGCGACGGCGCAGGCTGAGGAGGTCTGACGGCGAAGAAATCCGGCGTTGAATCAACTTCGGTGGCGCTCGGTTCTGGACGAAATCCAGAGCGAAGAAAACAAGATCGGCAGCGAGGCTTTAGGGTTTTGGGAGAGATTGACGACGCAAATAAATTGACGCGGAGACTCTGCTTTATATAGCACTGGAGATAGGATTTCCAAAGGAGTCGGCGGCGCTGGTCGTGAGGAACACGAACACGAGCTCGATGTCCAGGTTGAAGACGACTGCGCAGGTGGCGACTGGGCCCACGGTCAGCGAAACAAAGGGAAAAAGAAAGAGAAGCGGCTTGGCTGGACTGCATGCTCGCGACAAAGAAGAGGCCGGCTCGGTCGGCTGCGCACGAGAGAAATGGGACCGGGCCAAAAGGGAAACGGGCTGGGCTTCAGGTGAGAAACGAGCGGGCCAGATAGAAAAGAAGGATGGGCTGAGCCTACGGAAAAGGATCGGGCTGAAAAGAAGATTAGGCCCGAGACAAGATTTGAGATTTATAATAGTTTTCCTTTTTAGAAAATAGCAGAAAATCCAAATAGCAAATAGAAAATAGCAAATGCACTTGGAAAAATTCTAGAAAATATATCCAAAAATTCTAGAAAATAGAACCCAAAAAAAATTAATATAGTTGATGTTGACATTAATCATATTAAATTATTTTTGAACTCTAAAAATTCATATTAAGCTTTTAACTTTAGCAGAAAAATCCAAATGGTTATTTTTCCTTTTAAAACTTCAAAAATAGACCAAATTTTTGGGATGTTACATCCTCCATCCTTTGGCACCGTCGTCTTGGTCACCTTGGTCATGAGGCTTTTTCCAAACTTATGAATACCAGTGGCATTCCTTGTAATAAAGTTGAGCTAGGTTCCCTATGTCATGCATGCCAGTTAGGCCGCCATACACGCCTACCTTTTGCTAGCTCATCATCGTGTGCATCTAAACGCTTTCATTTAATACATTGTGATCTTTGGACCTCCCATGTTCTTAGTGTCTCAGGTTACAAGTATTATCTTGTTATATTGGATGACTGCACGCATTTTTTATGGATGTTTCCCCTACGTCTTAAATCTGATACCTTCACCACGTTGTCTCATTTCTTTTCATATGTCTCCACACAGTTTGGCGCCTCCATTAAAAGCGTCCAATGTGACAATGGTCGCGAATTTGATAACTCTAGCTCCCGCACGTTTTTTTCACACCCACAGGTCAACCTTAGCATGTCCTGGTCGTAGAGATTCCAGAGGTTACATAATGGGTACCCTGGTCGGACGAAGGCCTAAGCCAAGCTTCCGACCAGGAGAACTGCTCGTAAAAGGTATGAACTGATACTTGGAACAGATTCCAGGTATATTATCTACCGTATGATGAATGGAGCACGTGTATATTCCATGCCATACGACGTATCTTATCCAGACACACCAGCGAACAACCTCCATGCGGTTATATGTTTCATAGACATACAACCGCCGAACGGTTGATTCCGTATCAACCGTCACTTGACTCGACTGCACGCAACGCCGCATCGACGCCTTCTCCGGAGAATCGCTGCGCCTCTCGAGGGCTATTTAAAGATGGAACCTGGACGGATCAAGGGGAGAAGGAAGAAAAGAGACAGAGCCATCAGACTAAAACACAAGCCATAGATTCGTGTGATAGGTCTGAGATTGTAAGGGAACAGGCAGTGTTCTTAGAGCATACCTTGTAAAACCCAGTTCATATTAATAAAGAGCAGTCACTTTCTCCTTTTATTTTCGTAAGATCGACGTCTTGATCGTCGACAGCTGGCGCCGTCCGTGGGGAGCGCGACGTGGAATCTCAGAAGAATTTCTCTGCTCATCAAATCTTTGTCCATTCCCCGGGTGTGATCGCTGATGCGGTTATGGCGGGAAGTTGGGATGAAGAAAATTGGTTCGACTTGGCGGACTACGCCAACCTCGACATGGACGCATGCATGCGCGCCATGGAGGAAAACGGAATCTCTTCATCATCCTTCTCCGCCGGTTCTCCCATGGCAGAAATCGGCGAAGTCAACCGGATGGATGAAGACACACCGCTACGATCAGTGGCGGTTTCAGAGGAAATGCTTCCGACCAGTTCGGAACACCCTAAAGCCTCAACAAGCCCGGGCCTTTCGACTGGCAAAAAAGGTGACAAAAATTCAACACCGCAACCCGAGGTTCAATATACCTTTGATGCGATCATGGTTGATAGGTACTCACCGATGGCTTCTAGCAATTCCAGGAGCCAACCGACACCTGGTGACGGTGTCAATGAAACCTCCATTGGTCGTAAACCAAGTGGGGATGATAAAGCTCAGCATTCGATCGGTAATTCGTCGAATCAGGCTGAGGCTCTTCCGAAAACCTCAGGAGGTGCTGATCACCGACTGCTCTCCGTCATGGAAGCTTCTCGCAGAAGCTCTGAAAAGCTCTCCATCGATTACGACGGAAGCTCATCGGAGGATCACTGCTGGAAGCACGAGGTCAATGCAATCGGAGATACGGATCAAAATACCGTGTACGATCTTCCATACGTTGCCTCACCACCACGTTATAATGGAGATGGTACGGGCGGTCAAGCACCAAATGTCGGAGGTGACGAATCGTGGACGCTCACCGCCAATCGCCCGATCCTTCCCAACCAATATAAGGGACCAGGCAAGATCAACCAGGAGGTCGGGGGATTCAAGCCATCAAACACCTTCACTTCGTCGAGAGGAACCATCGCTTGGACCTAGTGATCTTCGACATCACCTAAACCAGGCAAGTGGTTGGAGGCGTTCTAGTAACGTCCACGACCGAATCGGGACATTGGAGCACCAGCAATCCGGTCCTAGAAATCGGTCTCCAACCGACTACAATCCGGCACCTTTTCAAAGAAGGCGCCACAAAACTATCACAGGCTGTCGAGCTTTCTCAGCAGGGCTCCAGGTTGTACGTTGGCCAAATAGGTTCCGACCGGCCAATATGGATAAATTCAATGAGACCCAAAATTCCTTGGAATTTCTCCAGATATATACCACCGCTATCAGAGCTGCTGGTGGTGATGAAAATGTAATGACAAACTATCTTCCTATGGTATTAGAAGGATCAGCCCGATCGTGGTTGCTTAACCTTCCGGTCGGGTCCGTGTATACTTGGAAGCAACTCTGCGACCTTTTGATTGCAAATTTTCAGGGTACGTATGATCGCCCTGGAAAGGAAGACGATCTCCATAGAATACGGTAAAAATCAAACGAGACTCTCCGGCAGTACATCAAAAGATTTAGCCAAGTTCGTAACTCAATACCGGAGGTTGCAGAATCTTCCGTTATCCAAGCCTTCAAAGCGGATTGAGAAATCGAAGGTTTACTGAGGATTTAGCTATACATCCCCACGAACAACCATCGAGCTCTTCGACATGGTCGACAAATGCGCTACGACCGGTGAAGCGGTCGAGTGGAACGGTGTTGATCGAAAGATAAGATTCCCAACCCGCTTAGATAGGACGGAAAAGAAACAAAATAAGACTCTCAAGAAAAAGAAGCATGGCAGAGCCAACGACAAAGAGGTTCTGGCTGTTCCTGAAAAATTTACCAAAGGAAGAAAAGATTATACTGGTCGTGGCAAGGCTAAGGCTCTGACCAATGATTACAAGAAAAATAAAAAATAGTGTCCTCTTCACCAGCAAGCAGGACACGACTTGCGCAATTGTCGCGCTTGGCAAAAGAAGCTGGAAGATTATTATGCAAGTAAAGGACCACTCCCGTCGATTCAAGAGCTCGAAACAAGCTCCAAGAAGGACAAAGATGGTGACGAAGAGATGGAGTACCAAGAACCTCAGCACACCGTCGATGTGATTTTCGATGGATCTTCTTCGTACGAGTCTAGACATCACCTGAAAGCCATGGAGCGAGAGGTCAACCTTACCGAACCTTCGATCGCCGTTAAACCTTCAAGGTGGTCGAAAACGATAATTTCCTTCAGCAAAGAAGACTGCCCCATTCCTTCAACTCGGCCAGGTAGGTTTCTAATTGTCGTTGAGCCTACTATTAATAACTGCAAGGTTAATCGGGTCTTGATAGATGGGGTTAGTTCTTTAAATATTTTATTTGCAAGTGCTTTGGAAGACATGCGATTCCCAAATCCAAGGTAAAACCGGTGAAATATGCCTTTCATGGCATAGTTCCTGGTCACCGCTAAGCCAATAGGCACTTGTCCCTCACCGTTACGCTCGGAAAGCCCGACAACTTCCGGACAGAAAAAATTTCATTTGATGTGGTGAACTTCGAGACTGCATACAATGCAATTCTTGATCGTCCAGCTTTAGCAAAGTTCCTGATAGCCACGCACTACGGTTATCAGAGTTTGAAAATGCCGGGACCAAAGGGTGTAATCACGGTCCAAGGCGATCAGAAGATAGCCTACGCATGCGATCGGAAATGCTTAGAACTGGTCGATGAACTCCCGACCAGGGGAACTAACACCGTTAACATGCATGTCAAACATTCAAGGCCGAAGATGACACCGAAACCTTCCGACCAGATAAAAGAAGTACAACTCGACAAGCGCTTCTCGGAGGGTGCCAAGATATCGGTCGGGCGGACTCGACCTTAAATAGGAAAAGTCGCTCGCCTCCTTCCTCCGAGCTAACCAGACGTATTCGCCGGCAGCGCCCGATATGCCCGAGTCCCGTGGAGGTGATCGAGCATAGGCTAGCTCTGACCTAACAAAAAACCGGTCAAGGTATAACAATGGCTTTCGCACCTAATCGGAAAGAAGCAATCCAGTCAGAGATTGACAAACTTCTCAAAGCTAGGTTCATTCGTGAGGTCGACCACCCAGAGTGGCTCGCCAATCCTGTAATGGTTAGAAAGGCCAATGGGAAATGGCGAATGTGTATTGACTTTACAGATCTTAATAAAGCTTGTCCGAAAGATGACTTTCCCCTTCCTCGCATCGATCAACTTGTAGACTCTACTTCCGGGTGTGGGTTGTTAAGTTTTTTAGATGCTTACTCAGGGTACCACCAGATCAATATGAGTAAAGAAGATGAAGAGAAAACTTCCTTCATCACTCCATATGGTACTTATCATTATGTAAAGATGTCATTTGGTCTCAAAATGCCGTGCAACATTCCAAAGGTTGATGCAAAAGACCTTTAGCCCAAAGATAGGTCGAATCTTGAAGCCTCGCCGATGATTTGGTCGTAAGAGCATCAACGCCGCGATCATATTCTTGATCTACAGAGACTTTCAATAACTTAAGACGCCATAACCTTAAGTTGAATCCAGAGAAATATGTGTTCGGGTTTCATCGGAAAGCTTCTCGGGTTCCTAGTTTCGCTAGAGGCATCAAGCAAATCCAACGAAAATCACCACCATCGATCGATGCACGATCCGACCACAAAGAAGGAAGTTCGAAACTAATCGGTTGTATGGCGCGCTAAGTCGTTTCATAGCACTTTAGGCGAAAAAGGATTACCTTTCTTTAAGCTTCTCCTAAACATGGAAGTTTTGAATGGACTAGAGCGTGCGGCTTCAAGAATTAAAACGGTACCTTACGAGTCCCCCAATCTTAGTCTCTCCGAGATTGGGAGAAACATTGCTAATTTACGTGGCTGCAACGCCACAAACGGTTAGTGGTGTACTGGTCGTAGAACGAGACCATGTTCAACGATCAATATATTACGTAAGCGAAGTCTTGCATGGACCAAAAGAAAGGTATCCGCAGGTACAAAAGTTGCTCTATGGTCTCCTTATGGCTTCAAGGAAACTAAGGTATTATTTTCAAGCCCACAAAGTGGTCGTACCTACGGGATATCCCCTTGGTCAAGTCCTAGGAAACAGGGAGTCATCAGGACGAATAGCAAAATGGGCGGTTGAGCTTGGGGCGTTCGATCTCCATTTTGTCCCACGAACAGCAATCAAGTCCCAGACAATAGCAGAATTTATTGTCGAATGGACAAACCCTGAATCCACCCAAGGGCCCGAGTACGAGCACCACGATGAGTGAACAATGTACTTCGACGGTTCCTAGATGTTGCACGGCTCGGGGGCTGGGGTCGTCTTGATTTCCCCTACTGGCGAACAAATAAAGTACGCTATTCAGTTAAACTTTCCTGCTACTAACAATGTGGCAGAATATGAAGGTTTACTGGCAGGACTTCGAGCAGCTCGTTCGCTCGGGATTCGCAGATTGCTAGTGAAAGGCGATTCTCAACTAGTAGCGAATCAAGTAGGGAAAGAGTATCAATGCTCTAGTACCAAGATGTCATCATATCTGGCGGAAGTACGGAAACTCGAAAAGCATTTCTTCGGTTTTCAGATCCAACACATTCCTAGAAAAGAAAACTTTCAGAAGACCAGTTGGCCCGGATGGCTTCCACAAGGACATCCGTCCCGCTTGGAGTTTTTCTCTAGAAACTCGATACACCCTCGGTAGTCGAGCCTTCCGAAGACATAGATGTTCGCAAGGAGGTTGCACACCTTGATTCTGCAAACATGGATGCTCCACAGGTCGATGATGGTTGGCGCCATCACGATCACGGCAGAGATTGGATGACATCGATCTACAATTATCTTCAGCATGACCTAATTCCAAAAGATGATGTAGAGGCTGATCGTATAGCATAAAAAGCCAAATCATATACTCTAATTGAACGTACCTTGTACAAACGAGGATCTCACGGAGTGTTGATGAGATGCATATCTCGCTCGGATGGCATTAAATTGCTAGCCGAAATTCATGGAGGAGTCTGTGGAGCTCATCATTCCTAGAGAACTTTGGTTGGTAAAGCCTTTAGACAAGGATACTACTGGCCAACTGCCCTTCATTATGCAAAAGAGCTCGTGACGGCGCGTGCAATGTCGCTTTCATAGCCGACAAGTACATCAGCCGTCTCAAGCTTTGCAAACAATTCCTCTTTCTTGGCCTTTTGCAACCTGGGGACTAGACATTCTGGGACCTTTCCCAAGAGCACCCGGGGGCTTTGAGTTCCTTTTCATCATGATTGACACGTTCACTAAATGGATCGAAGCCGAGCCGGTTGTAAAAATTACAACTGAAGCCGCCAAGAGGTTCCTAACAAAAAGCGTGATTACACGGTTTGGTGTACCCAGTCGTATAATCACCGATAACGGTGCCCAGTTCTCGAGCAGCAATTTTCAGGAATTCTGTGAAAACCTAGGTATCAAGATACATTTCGCTTCTGTTGCTCATCCATAGAGCAATGGAGCAGTTGAGTGAGCCAATGGTATCATACTGCAAGGAATCAAACGACGAGTGTTCACCGCCATTTCAACGGTCGGGGCTTGGGTTCAAGAACTTCCTTCAGATTATGGGCGTTCGTACCACAACTAGTCGTGCGACCGGTGAAACACCATTCTTTATGGTTTACTGAGTCAAGCCATGCTTCCTCCGTAACTTAAAATTGGTTCTCGCCGAGCCGATTGCTTTTCCAAAGTAATCAATGTGAGCGACGACTTGACGACATCAATTTCCTTGAAGAACGATTTAAATCAAGCTTTGCTACGATCGGCAATCTACCAAAGAAGCCATGCGTCGGTACCACGATCGTAAGGTGCAACCTCGTAGCCTAGCGAGGTGATTTGGTTCTTAGAAAATTCGTAACCAAGCGGTCGCAACAAACTTTCACCTAAGTGGGAAGGTCCATACACCGTGGTCGGTTACCCACCAGATCGATGCGATTAGCTATGACAGATGGGCAAGTTTTGTCTAACTCTTGGAATATTGATCAATTGCGTAAGTTCTATGTTTAATTTCATTTCTATTCATTTTTAATAAAGATGCATTTCCTTTTTCAAAACGATAAGTATGGTTGTTTATACTTATTATTCGTTGCATCTGGTCATATGCCATTCTTGTTGCTGGTTGGTCGGAGAAGACACTCATTCTCTCTGATATTCCTTTTAAAAGGGATCTCAACTACTCATGGTTGCTGACTTAAATGTCACCGACCACACTGGTTTTAGTCGTGATCATTGCTTCAATGATGCGCACGCACGACCAAATATTCTTTTCTTAAAGAAACATACGAGTATAAGGAGTACCAATCCAAACAATTTACTTGGTTTTCGTTCTGTCTTGAATTTGAAGACTGTTATTTTATTTCAACATTCTGTTCTACTCAAGTTTGGCTACTGGTCGGGACACGGAAAACCTCCTGGTCGAAGTCTCTCCTCTCTACATGTGGTCCTGCCCACTGGAAGGAGCTTCCTAGTGACGGTCCTTTTTCCTACGATCCTCGCTGCCAGTCGGATTTGAGCATGAGCACGTTTCGCGAGATATTTTACAAATCTTCAAATTCTTGATATTCGATACGACCAGATCCGAATATTTTCTAAACAAAGGTACTTATCTATTCATTTCATTTTTTGCATACATTCTTCATGCATATCTTTTTATCAGCAAATCTGGTCTTTGTTATATCTTCCGACTACAAGTGGTATTTCATAGTACTTCGATAATGGACAAGATCTAGACTAGTAGAAATCGTCAGTTGGTTCCAACCACATGATTTCCTAGTATTCACTGGATCGTTGTCATACACATTATCAGCACTCCTACCATGGTCATTGTTATTACTCAATTTCTTGGTCTACTGCTTTCTTTTAGTAAGGTTCATCTACTAATATAAGCAGTCGATGGCTAGGAGATATATGAGTATTTAACAACATTGATAAGACAAAGCAGGATCTTCATTGATAAAAGGTAAGTTTCATTTTACATATTCTAAATATTACATCCATTTACATATTGGAACCACCAGACTAGTCGCTACGTGATGGAGATCCGACTTCCATTTCTTCAAAGAACTTTCTCTCAGAAGTCTTACTTCTCGAGAAGTTTTGTTGCTTCACTTTCAGAGTAGTCGAAGTCCTCTTCCACTGCCTTTAAGACTAATAGAGGGTCGGAAGCCTTTAGTTTTGCTAAAGCAACACTAACTCCATTGACAATAGCTTCCTTCATTGTCTGGGTATGGTTTCCCTCATAGTTTTGAGCACGCCTTTGAGATCTTCCAGAAGTTGACCAAAATAGTTCATCTTTTCCGCTAGATCTCCTAAAGAAGGCAAGCTTGATCCTGATCCCATATCAAAGATCATTTTGTTAAGAGCCAAGATTTTCTCATCAAGGCCGAATACAAGGGCTGCCTTTTGGCCACGCTCAAACTCGAGGGTCTTCTCTGCTCGTTCAAGTGCTTGGGTTTTTTCTACACGAGTGGATAAAAAGAAATTAATATACTCTTTACAATTGAGTTATGGAATACTGGTTAAGTCTACGACCAGTTACCTTTGATTTTCTTCTCACAAGAGTCGAAAACCTCCTTTTGTCTGGTCATCGCATGCTCGATCGACCGGTCTTTACTCTGATTTTATTCCCTCATTTTTATTATTATGGCCTCTTTGGCCGCGGTCACTTTTTTAATTTTCTCTAAATCTATCAAATATGATAGGAAGAGAAGGTTAAGTTATAAGAGATAAACAAGATGATAAAATTTAGGAAGTCAAACTAAAAGAGAAATGTTCTTACTTCTCAGATCGGAGTGTTTCTGCTCCAAAGATCTTATTCGCTGGGTTAGTCCTCCGACCACAACATATTTCTCGACCATGTGCTACAAAAACAAAAATCCCTTTCTTTGATAAGCTTTCAAAGAAACTTCAAAAGAAAGAGTTGTAAGGATGGTCGTAGAACACTTACCCGAATTGCCATATCATTATATTCGAAAAGATTGTATCCGACCAATCTCACTTGATGGTCCGATATCTTTCCCGTGCTTCATCAAGTTCCTTATCCTCGATAAATCGGGGAGAAAAAGGGAATTTGTTAACCTGAGAAGCATTTCCAGAAGGAGGTGGAACCTGTTGAGGATCTTTGGAGATGACTACCTCCGGAGAAGGAGTAAGGATTATTAGAGGATCCTGAGCAGATGTTGAAACCTATTCGGGGGCTTCTTTTACTACTTCATCCTCGGCAGTTTTAGCTTTAGGAGTATCCTGATCAGGAACCTCCACGACCACCTCTTCCTCAGGAACCTTTTCCTGAGGGGCGCTCTGGTCGGACACGACTGGAACACCAGAAGATCTAAAAAAAAGAGGAGAGAAGGTAAGGAAGATCCAAGGTATGTATATATATGATTTTTTCATTTAATATATATACCTAGTCGTTTTTCTGAATTTACCCTTGTAACGCATCGAAGAAAAGTTCGTTGCGCTGACCTTCCTCTTCTTCTCAACCGATTTCACCGGTTCTAAACCGGTAGGGTTGACTAGATCTTGCACATCCACTGATCGGAAATCAGAAGCGATATCCGTGACCATTTGGTCGAGGTCTCTGATCGCCAGATCAAAAGATGTAGATTCGTCGATCTCCAAAACAGTAGCCTCAGTAGGTACTGGTGGGTCCTCAGATACCTTGCTGAAGGTATGACAACCGCCTAAATACATCATCAAAGGATAGTTAGGCGATGAACATCATTTGTCTCAAAATATTATTTATGTTCAATCTCCTACCTCTGAAAGGTTGACATCCTGTGTAGTCGAAGGGGTGGTCGGATCATCAATCGGCTCACATCTTTCGGTGACCTTATTGATCCTCAACCCAACCGACTACACATCAAAAAGGATTTATGGTATACCAATCAGAAATAATATGTACAACAACTAACAGAAGTTGATGTTCTTACCTTAAGTCTTTCAATCCTCTCTTCAGCGGAAACAGCCGCTAAGATTCGGGGGAAACTAGCCTTGTCGCCAGGCTCTTTGGCGCAGATCATTTTGATCCGGCTTCTAATCTCATCAGAAGATAGAGCTGTAAAGGTAAAATAAAAGATTTAAGGATACGAAAATAATCAACTAAGATAGGTACACTGGTCGGAATCATTCATGGCTTACCCTCTTTGGCATCTTTGGTCGTATCATCACGACCAATGTACCAGAGCATCTTGTGTGCTCGGGCCTTCAAATGACTAACCCAGCGCGTGGAAAAATCCTTTACTACGTGCCAAGATGTTAAACCCTTGACGCTAAGAAGCTTGATTGCTTCAGCCCATTTCTTTATTTTTCCCTCTTTTTCTATAGAGGAGCGCCATCTCGGATTCTCGATCGCCTTCTTACCAGAATAATAAAGATTGTCTTTCTTCGTGATCTTCATATAGAACCAGCTCTTCTTCCACGACAACCATGAAGATTTCGAGTACATAAAAATGTACTCATCGGCTTTCCCGTCATGGAGGCGCAAGGTGCATTCTCCAGGCGTCCCAATCGTCTTTCCAAACTTTGTCATCCTGTAGCAGTGCCTGAATAGATCCAGATCTGTTGGAATCCCCAAGTACGCTTCGCAGAGGTAGATAAAGATACTGAGATTGGCGATAGCATTGGGAGCAAGATTCACCAATTCAATTCCATAATACTTCAGAACTTTAGGAAGAAAGGAATGAATTGGTAGCCTAAATCCGCATTCGATGTATGCAAGAAAAACAGGAATTTCTCCATCTTCACTACTCGGGGAATGTTCCCCAACCGCGAATCTCCAAGAAATCAGATCCCTGTTGGGAAGCATCCCGATCTTCTCTAGGTTCTTTAACTTCTTCTCACTCAAGTCGGAAACCGACCAGTTGGTGATTTGGTCCGACATGATCAGATTGCTTTTTTGGGTGAAGAAAGCAAAGGAGGTCGGAGGCAGTTTTTTACTCGGGAGATGAAGAAGGAAATGAGGAAGTAAAAACCCTAAGTCTATAAAGGGGTTTTATAAGCTTCATAATTTCTAACCGTAATAAGGACTTACCCAAAAAGTCCAACGGACACAAAAACTCTTCAATTCCCAAGGCAAAGTTCTCAACTTTAAAGTGAATACAAACCGCTTCAAATGCCCTTGTATTTAAATGAGCGTCAGCCCGATACGACTTCATCGGAAGAAAAGTATCCACACGACTTATTCATTTAAAGTTCGGGGGCTAGCTGACGAGTATTAAAATCTATATATATTATTTTTAATATATAAAAGACCATACGTTTAATATATAAAAGACCATACGTCTTCGTGGTTGTAACCCCTGAGGTGCACGACCTCACTGGTCGTAGAGATTCCAGAGGTTACATAATGGGTACCCTGGTCGGACGAAGGCCTAAGCCAAGCTTCCGACCAGGAGAACTGCTCATAAAAGGTATGAACCGATACTTGGAACAGATTCCAGGTATATTCTCTACCGTATGATGAATGGAGCACGTGTATATTCCATGCCATACGACGTATCTTATCCAGACACACCAGCGAACAACCTCCATGCGGTTATATGTTTCATAGACATACAACCGCCGAACGGTTGATTCCGTATCAACCGTCACTTGACTCCGACCAGACACAACGCTTCGCATCAGACGTCTTCTCCGGAAGTAATTGCCGCCTTTTCGAGGGCTATTTAAAGATGGAACCTGGACGGATCAAGGGGAGAAGGAAGAAAAGAGACAGAGCCATATACTAAAGCACAAGCCATAGATTCGTGTGATAGGTCTAAGATTGTAAGGGAACAGGCAGTGTTCTTAGAGCATACCTTGTAAAACCCAGTTCATATTAATAAAGAGCAGTCCCATTATTTACTTAGATTTCTCACGTCACTTTCTCCTTTTATTTCCGTAAGATCGACGTCTTGGTCGTCGACACTAAACTTGCTTCTGATGCTGGTCCTCCTGTGGCTGACCCCACCCACTATCGTGGGCTAACTGGTGCTTTACAGTATCTCACTTTCACTAGGCCTGACATTGCCTATGTTGTGCAACAAGTCTGTCTTCATATGCATGATCCTCGGGAGCCCCATTATGCTTTAGTCAAATGCATTCTTCGATACTTGAAGGGCACACTTGAGTTCGGCTTGCAGCTTCACCGCACCTCTATCTCAGCACTTGTGGCTTATTCCGATGCAGACTGGGCTGGCTGTCCAGACACTCGCCGCCCACTTCAGGCTATGGCGTCTTCCTTGGAGACAACCTCCTCTCCTGGTCCTCCAAACAGCAGCATACCGTTTCTCGCTCCAGTGCCGAGGCTGAGTATCGGGTCGTCGCTAATGTTGTGGCTGAGACCTCTTGGCTTGTAACATCCCAAAAATTTGGTCTGTTTTGAAGTTTTAAAAGAAAAAGAACCATTTGGTTTTTTCTGGTAAAAGTTAAAGCTTAATATGGATTTTCAGAGTTCAAAAACAATTTAACATGATTAATGTCAACATCAACTATATTAAAAATTATTTTATTTGGGTTCTTTGTGCTTGGATATATTTTCTAGAATTTTCTAGAATTTTTCCGAGTGCATTTGCTATTTTCTAAATTGCCATTTGGATTTTCAGCTATTTTCTAAAAAGAAAAACTAAATTAAAATCTCATAATCCTCCTTGGGCTCAATCTTCAAATCCTGGCCCATTCCTTTGCTTCCGGCCCGGCCGCCCTTATTTTTTCTCCCCCGGTCGAAGCCCACTCTGCCGGCCTGTTTTCTTTTGCTCTCAGCCCAAACCGCACCGGCTCCTTTTCTTTTCTTTGTTTCTCTGCCGAGAGGGCCCGCCTTTGTGCCACGTCCCCATCGTCTTCCTCAGGGACTCGGTGCCCGAGTCAAGCACGAGGCAGCGCCGCCGGCTCCCTTTTGGACTCCTCCCCTCTCGGCACTACTTAAAGCCTCGGCTCCGCGTCAAAAGCTTTGCCCGAGTCTCCTCCCTCAAAACCCTAAGGCGCCGCCTCCGATTTGCTCTTCGTTTTGCCGGATTTTGCCCGAGTGCCGCCGCTGTTGAAGCTTCATCTCCACCGGAGTTCTCCGCCATTGGTCCATCTCCGGCCGCGATTCTTCCTCCGCCGGGTCTGCAATAGCGAGAGCTACGCGGTGCCTCCACCATCTTCGGCCGAGAATCAACACAGCGCTGTTGTCGGGTTCGTCATCAAAACCGATCGCTGGCCGTCTTGTCGACTTAAACTCCGGTGAGCTTTCTCGTCCACCTCCGGCATCCCCGAGGTGTTCCCTGTGATCCTCGTGTCGACGCCGACCCGGTGCTCCCTCTCGTTTGCTGCAGAAGCCTCCTAATCGCAAGAGCCATCACACCCGATGTCCCCTTCGCCGCCAAGGTCTCTGCAGCCATCACCTCGCTGCCGCTGGAGTCGAGCCATCGCCACCTAGGGCACCGCCGTGTTCCTAGGATCCCGTTTGGGTATTTCACCGAGCCTCCATTGCCTCCGGTCATGCCCGCCATCGCAAGTCCTACCGCCGGCCATGGCGTCTGCTCCAGAGCTTCCCTCCCTTCCTCTCTTGTTTTGCTGATGTGGCAGCCAACTTCCCCTCCACCTCACCTTTTTGCTTAGGTGGCAGTCCATGTGGCGTAGGTGTCAGCGTGCACTTGTCGGTCCAGGTGGCACACTCAAGTCTCACCCGAGCCTAAGGTCCATGAATCCAGTCCTTGGTGCACCAAGTCATTGACGAGTGGGGCCCAGCCGTCAGATTGTTTTCATCCCGTCCGAACTGCCTCGCTGACATCAGCCGACGTCATAATCCGGAATTTCCAGTAGGAAAATAATTCGGATAATTCCAGAAATTCAAATTTGGGTATTTCTTTAGATTTCAATCTTCTAGAGATCATATCTTTTGCATCCGAACTCCGATTGAGTCCATTCAAATTCCTAAATTTATCTAAATTCGAGATCTATTTATATGAGATTTTTATTTAATTTTTGGAGTTAGTTTGCTCTCTGTTATTTATTTATTTGGTTTATTTGCTTGTTTTGCATGTAGACGTCGATACTTCGGGAAGCTTTGAGCAAGGAGTAGCCTACCAAGATCAAGATCAATCACTGGATTTATTCCAAGGCAAGTCGTGGTCCTTTGATCATATTGAACCCATGATTTCAAAAGTATATTGTTTTATACAATTGCATGCTATATTTATATCAATAGTTTTGGGTATAGTTATTACCTGTTGTCGTTATGCCTCCATTGATTATTTGAATGCCATGAATCCTTTGTCACCTTAGCATGGGTAATTTTAGTTGGACATGTTCATATTGCCAACATGGGTATCGTACATATGCTTAGTCTTACTTAGTTACGATGAGTTTGTCATCACATGTGTCTTGATAATTAATTCTGACTTAATGATTTATGGAATTATGGTGGTGAGCCATTCTTGTTAAAATTTGTGTACCATGACGGGGTTAGTCATGGGTGTTGGTTAAACAAAATGGTTTTCGCTCGGGCGAGTGGTTGATGGATAGTGGGGATGTGGATTGAACATGTTGTGGGTTTGTGGTAGTCTCTTTGAGTAACTTGTCAGGACTTAATCTTGTGCGACATTGAACTGGCCTTAACCGCATAACACATGTCCGTATGGGACGGACTGGCCGATTAATTAGCAATGTCTTAATTTCGGTTACATGCGTGTGAAGCGTGGTTACGGAAACGATTCTCACGGTGGCGCAAGAGGGGCCCCGCAGCCTGGAAAGACATTCAATGTTGAAACCTTAGCGCGAATCGGGTTAAGAAGGAGCTTTGTAAAAGCCTTGTGATAATCACTTAGTCGCACACCTCGGAAGTGTGTTAAACGGACATTATAAGTTGATCTATCTCTTGTGGGTCAAGCTGTACAACCTCTGCAGAGTGTAAAACTATTCGAATAGCCGTGTCCGCGGTTATGGACGTGCTCGGGGATTTCACACGGGAGATAGAGTTTTTTTCAAAAATATGTCGGAGTGTGGATGGGAAGTTCACTTGATGAATATAATGTTCGTTTGGTGAATAGGTCATTCACTTGGTGGGTTGTGTCGATTGGTGAATGGGGAATTCACTTATCTTTGGTTTGGTTGGGAAGTGAATGAGAAGTTCACTGGTGGTTTCAAAGAAAGTGTTTATTTACTTATTATTGTTTTCAATTACGCATTTCAATCTATTTATTGTATTTATCGTAAATACTGTTTTATGCAAAAGAGCCATACAGCTAATCTTTGTTCAAGCCCCGCATGAATATTATTTGCATACATTTCCCCACGGCTTCTTGAGTACATTCAAAGTACTCATGGCTTTTGCCCCGTATTGCTCGGCTTGAAGAATATCAAGTCGCTCAAGAGTTCTTCGCCGGAGGACCATGAAGGTTTTATGGATTAGGATGTGTTTCTCCACTCGATTGCACAGGGGCATGTTGATTGGCCATTTGAAGAGTTTCGTTCACCGCAAGAGTTTATTTGTTTCTTTAGCCTCGCGTGGCAAGTTAAGTAAACGTTGACCATAAGGTCCAGTTATCATTATTATTTGTTACTTGAGATCTTTTTAGTTAAATCGAATAAATGGATGGTATTTCATCACTGTTTTCCTGTGTGAGCTAGCTACTGATCTTGGACTAGTTCAGAGTACACAGAGGGTTCCTGAGATGTATTTTCGGGTCCCGACATGGTCGCGATTACTCATCGAGCTTCATCGCCCACCCCAAAGGCAAGGCCATACTGATGCGTCTCATCGCGACAACGTTAGTGCAGTCTATCTCTCCACTAACCCAGTGCAGCATCAATGCACCAAACACATTGAGATCGACTTACACTTCGTTCGGGACCGGGTAGCTACCGGGGTCGTACGTGTTCTACATGTGCCTACCTCCTCCCAGTACGCGGATATCTTCACCAAGGGTATGTCATCTTCCCTGTTTACGGAGTTCAGGTCCAGTCTAAACGTTTGCGGCCCCGCGCGCTCGTGCCGGCGTGGGGAGAAGGGCGGGGGCAACGCGGGACCGGGAGGGGAAGAACGGCTGGCGATCGGCGGTGCGGGAGGAGGCTGGAGCGAAGCGCGGGACCGGGAGGGGAAGAGGCGACGAGGTGGTTCGGCGGCGACGAGGCGGTTCGGCGGCGCTGGCGGCGTTGCGGACAAGGAGGCGAGGAGCCCACCCACCCGTCCATGGAGACCGACGGTGTTGCGGTCAGCGACGGCTTGGAGGCGTCTCAGGTGAGGAGACGGCGGGACGGAGAGGAGGCAAGGAGGCGGCGGGCGATGAGGAGGCGAGGAGCCAAGGAGGAGATGAGCTGCTGAGGAGGCGCGGGCGAGGCATGGGGGAGAGAAGAAGAAGGGATGGGGCGGCGTGGGTAGGTCAGGCAGGGGAGGGGCAACTGGGCCGTGGTAGGCTTGTGGGCTGTGCCTAGGCACGCCATGGCCCAAAAAATCCGGCCGTTGGGGTAAATTTAGTCGTTTTTTGACCGCTTGGGTCTTAAAAAATAGCAAAAATTTAAAAATCCTAATTTTTTTTTTCTATAAATAGCCACCATACCTCCCCTCATTCAGCACACCTTCATTCCCTATTATCTCTTTGCAATTGTGTTGTGCAAATTCAAATCCGTGTTGAGCTAATGTGGCAAAATTAAAAAAAAATTATGCTAAAATTTGAAAATTTCAATTTTTAGCCTCAAGTCAGCGAAAGGTACAATACTATTTTTTTAATATTTTTATTGTTAATTTTTGTTATGCTACGATGAAAGTAATAATAGTGTTAGTTTCGATTTTGCAGTTTTCGTTATGGACAGTCCTTACGACAACTTTCCTATTGGTGATTACGGACTTTCACCGGAGGAAATTACATCCATGGAGGCGGCTACAGCTGCCTCAAGCTAACCAGATGTTTCACCGGAAGAAGTGCAAGGCGGAGTTCCATCATCAGGCTCCACGGTAGCATCAGGCTCTACCGCAACCGGAGTAAAGAGGTTAAGACCGTCTACATGGGAGTGTGGGAGAATTTCGACAGGATAACCAAGCAAGACGCAACGAGAAATGATATACCATATGCTATTTGTAAAATTTATCGCAATGAATTGTCTGTAAAGTCTACAAGTGGAACAGGCACTTGCTTAGACATGCTACAATATGTCGAATCAAGCAAGGATCAATGATGAGGCAGACGCAGCTGCAATACAACCCCGACTGTACGGTATCTAACTGGGACTACGATCCTCAGGTAGCTCGCCAATCTCTGTGTCGTTTAATTACTTATGAGGATTTACTGTTAGACTTTGACGAGTCTGCTTCTTTCCAAAATTACATTAGGACTGCGTATAATCCTAGATTTTCTTTCGTTTCTAGACAGACAACAACTAGGGATCTAGTAAAATAATATAATGAACATCATAATAAAATAAAAGAACTATTTAGTACGTGCACATTTTCGGTGGCCTTGACCTCAGACATATGGAGTGGTCAGGTTAGGGAGGATTATCTTAGTGTAGTTGCGCATTATGTTAATAACGACTGGATAATGGAGAAAAGGATTATATGTTTGAAATTAATTGATGTAGCACACACAGGGAAAATATTGCGAACTGTATTCTCAAAGTCGTGGAGGACTTTGGTCTTACAAATAAAATATTTACAATTACTTTAGACAACGCCACATCAAACTTTAGGACTATGGACATTCTTACTCCAGTGTTGAGTACATATGCTGATTCCTTCTTGCTACATCAACGATGCACTTGTCTTATTATCAACCTTATAGTCAAATGTGGTTTAAAGAGGTTGAGTCCGTATATTAAAGCTTTTTGCGATACGATTTCTTTCTTGAATAATTCTAACATAAGAATAACACAATATAAGAACTTCTGCAGGGTGATGGGTGTACGTCCAAGAAAGTTCGGTTTGGATATGGAGGTAAAGTGGAACTCTACTTACCTTATGCTTAAGCATCTTTTACCATACAAGAGCACTTTTTCTGTTTTTATTCAAACGCACTATCCTAGCACCGACGGTACTATACTATTAACTGAGCAACATTGGTTTGTTGCTGAGAAGATACTGTCATTTTTATAAATTTTTTATGAGGCAATTGTTACTTTGTCCGCTGTCTACTATCTAACATGTCCTATCATCGTGCATACTATTTTACGGATTGCTACTCAATTGAAAATGCATGAAAATAACTTAATTTTACACGAGGCTATTGTTTCCATGAAATCTAAATACCTTAAATATTAGAGAAAAATCCCTTACCTATATGCATTTGCATTTCTTTTAGATCTTAGGGCTAAAATTGATGCATTTGGTACTATACTTGATCTTCTTAGTGATGCTACGGGGCTAGACTATATTGACTATTTTACAGAAGTTCATTCTTGGTTATACAAGGTTTATCAAAATAAAAATAAGTTCTGGGGAGTTCGCTTGTAACGACCTCCAGTAGCCCCCACCTCGAGTGGGAAGACAAACATATGGGGCGCGATCTTCGGTGCCTCTTCCTCTAGGTCCGTGTTTCTTCTTCTTCTACACCAGCACCTACTCAGCCAAGACTCATAAGGAGCGGGGAACTATCAACATATCTGACAAGCGATACAGTAGATTTTAACTCAGAAGGCTTCAATATCTTGCAATGGTGGCAAACTCATAAGTTAACATATCCCGTGCTATCCATACTTGCAAGTGATGTGTTAACTGTTCCTGTCTCTACGATTTCTTCCAAGTCTGCTTTCAGTCTTTCTAGAAGAAAATTGGAGGAGAGAAGAACAAGTCTCACAAGTGAGATGGTGGAGATCCTTCTAACTGTGAAGGACTGTGAACAAGCCGATTCACAAACACAACATTCTGTGGAAAATCTAAAGTTGTCGGAGGTGTTTGCTTTCGGGCCTGGAGAAGTTTTGCCTGGCCGGCAGAGCACCTGGAATCTACCGCATCGCCTCTTAGCCTCCTGCGCAACTTCATCCACTCGCTCATTGCAAGAAATTCAAGGCGCTATTCTTAGGCACCAATTCTAGACAAAGTTCATCCAAATAACTTATATTCATTTGCTTCAATTCAACGGTCTATTTTTATTCTACCAAATACCACTTTTTTAAACATAAAATACGAATACCAATCAAACAAGTTTTTAACCAAATAACTTATATTCAGATTTGTCTGATCAACAAAAATCATTTATTTTTTAAAACTACCTCTAAATACCACTTTTTTCTAAACATAAAATCCAGAATACCAATCAAACAAATAGGCACTCCTAGCCGGTATCGTGCCTCGCCGGACCGGCCGTTTGGCCACCTCTCCGCTCCTTTATGGCTCTCTTCTGCCATTCTCCGTCGCCGCTCCTTCCCTTCCCCCTTCCCCTCCCCGGCCCCGCTCCCGCTCCCGCTCCGATCCCCTCCGCCTTCCACCGCGCCCGGGCTCCCGCCCCCGCCCGGTTCCCCTCCGCCTTCCCGCGCGCCCCAGCATCCGCTCTCCGCTCCGTGTCGCTCGTGGGACGACCTCCCCGACGGTTTCGTCTTCTGCACCTCCATCTCCTTCTCTTCCCCTACCCGGCCCCGTCCCCGTCCCCATCCCCTCCATCTTCCCACGCGCTGCCAAGGCAGTTCTCCGCTCCGCGTGACTCCTTTCCGCCTCCGCATCCTTCTCCCACGCCCTCCCCCGCGCCCGCGCCCTTCTTCCGCATCCCCTCCACCCCATCCGCTCCTTGCCGGCGCGACGAGGCGGAAGTGTCCCACGAAGGTCGCCTCCTCCCCACTCTGCCATCCTCTTACGCCTCCCCTCCACATCCCTTCGCGTCCCCTACCGCTCGTCTCCACTGGCGCCGCCGCTCCCGCCCCGCCTCCCACCCAGTCGCTGCCTCCTCCCCGATCTGCCCTCCTCCTCCCACTTCTCATCCAATGGCGTCCTGCGCAGGCGCCACGGTGGAATGCCCAGATGACCCGCAGTCCCATGGGTGCTGCGTCATCATCGCCCCCTTGCTCGCCAAGGCGGGGGGTCGTCATCCCAGTGACCGCGGACGAGACGGAGGCGGCGCAGCAGCCGGCGCCGGTACTGGCGTGCAAGCCGCCGGGGCGGCTGTCCAAGGCGGTGAAGAAAGCCTGGTCCGTTTCCTTGGGCGACGCGTTCCCGATGACGCCGCCGATGTCGACGTGTGCGCCCCGGGGCGAGGCGCGGTCCATTCTTGCCCTCGCATTCCCGATGATCCTTTTCTGGTCTGTTTGCCGTTGGTTTCCTACTGGGGACTGCCATCTCCTGATTTGCTCTTTCATTGTGTACACGTTCCGTAGGTTGAGAACGTGTCGGATTATTTGATTTGCTTGATGAAATTAATCAGTGCCAACATCTAATTTAGGTTTACAAGCACGACACATTTTTGATGTTTCAGCATTTCTATCCGGTACTAATTCTTAACACCATTTGATGGCTTTTACCCAGAGTGCAGATGTTTAGTGAATTTATTGAGTTGTAGAAAGCATCGCGAAGAGTTACCGGTGACCTCAGGCTGCTTTGGGCCACGGTGGTCTATCAAAGGAGTTCTGCACTTATCTGTGTAAGGCTGCCTTCAGTACAGAGTATGGCTACTGTAAAAAAAAAATTATCCCTTCAATCTTTTGTTTTCAAACAGCACTATGAGGGTGACATTGAGGACCTATGCTTGGATTTTACTGATTGAATGGTTGGGTGGTAAAATGATATTAAGTCCTATGCACTACGAGTGTGTCTGGTGGTGGGCTTGATTAGCCTCTTGATTGCCTATGCTGCAGGAAGCTGCAGGAAAGCAACACAATCTATTTATCTCATCGTTATTGCTACTGCAGTTCTGATCTCTCTTGTGATTCAAGTCCTTCTACTCTCTTCTGCACATGATACACTAGGAGGGCCATTGAGCCGTACATGCACTTCCTGTCTCCTATTTTTAGTTTCATGCTAAGAATATGCTTGATTTGTGATCACATTCACAACATTTCCAAGGATTTCGGCAGAATATACGTTGTTGTGTCTCAGTGCTTGATTTGTTATCACATTCACAACGTTTCCAAGGATTCCTGCAGAATGTATGTTGTCGTGTCTTAACTTTTTATCGTTATTGATCTGCATATTGTGGTAGATTTTGTTTGGATTTCAGCTCAATTTGATTGACACAAGGGTTGATACTTAACCCTGAACTAGAGTCCGGACTTCTGGGTCTGGCACAAAGTTTGTGTGGTCAAAATTGGATTTTCTATGTTGCCGTTGTACTTCGTACTTCGCAGAATGTGTTTCTGTCATGGAGCTGTTTCCTTAGTTGCGAGCTTCTATCGGTATCAATGTCTTCTCTGTCTATTTCCTGAATAAATTATTGTGCGACAAATTTAGCTTCTGCCAGATACAATGACTAAATAACTTGGTAATGAAACTAACTGGTACTTGTTTTTTCCATATTTTATTGTATTCATTAGATATATCCATAGTAGATCAGGCTCAAGAACTGTCCCTGTTTTCCCTTTTTAATTAATTTTAGTTTATTTGAGCACTCATCCACTCGGACCACTCCCACTAAAATTGACAAAAATCTTCCAAGTCTTTTTTGTTCTGTATGGAAGTCACCTTTGTGGTATTTTGGCTTCTCACTGACAGTACGTGCCCTAGAATTTCAGTGATAACAAATTAACAATTGACTTCAGGAACATCTTGCTGAGGCATTTTTTGCAGAAATCCGAGGAGAAGGTAAGCTACTAAGACTAGGCTTTCATCAAGAATAGATAAATTACTACAGACTAATCTTTTCTTAACATTAGATCTCCATCTATAGCTGAGGCCAAAGCAAGCCGCACCGGACAATCTTACCCGCACAACACCTACAAGCACCCAAAGGGCCCTGTTGCCGATGGTGGAAGTCAGTGAGATAGTAGAAGCTAAATCACGGTCAGTGTTCTTCTCTCCTGCATCTCTTATGGTTGTTACGACTGCTGCTGATGCATGCCGTTCTACAGTGTTGCAAATTGGGAATCGTACGGATTTAGATGCACCATGTGTATCGAGGTAATGAATGACTGAGTAATGTGGAGGTGTAACAATCTGATAAAACTGGATTATTTCATTATTTTCTACTCTACCAAATGAGAGTTATACCCTGTGTTGCATATGCTCAAATGAAGTAGTGTTTCTGGATTAAATGGGTCCAACATTGAAACTGTGGACCAAATCCTTATGCCTAAAGTCTAATGAACAATTTATTAATGGTTCATCGTAATGAATTAAGCATAACCTAGAAATTGTTTTGTTTCATGGATGGTGGCTTCATTGACTTCTGCTCCAGTAATAAGAGTGCCCATTGAGACTTCGTCATTGGATGGGCTTGATTCCCTCGTATCTATTGTACAGGTGAGTTTTTCAAGCTTTTTTTTTATTATTCAAAAGCAGAATGGTCACAGGTGTGACAAACATTATTGCCTACAAAATAAACCACCTAGCAACACTGCTATCATGTAGCTCAGATAGAGTCTATCTATTCAGCACATAACTCACACTCAGATCTACAGGTAGAAACATATCTATTCTCTATGAAAGAACTTAGGCATCACGTTACTGTGTAGCAAACAGGTAGCTTCATTACATACACACATTTCTCCGCCCTTATCTACATGTTAGTCCTTTCCTCCACACCAGTCTACAGCTTAATGGAGTCCTGAAATCAGCATCATCTGTAGTTTACCTAAACATATATTTCAAATGCTTCGCATAGCTACTATGTAGTATTCATGCAATACTTATCAGTTCTATAACACAGATTAGCGTCTATAGGTACCAGTAGCTAGAACTACAGAAATAGTACCCTATAAATGTGTCACATGTCATCTACATTATGCAGGTCGGCACAAGAAACAGCTACAAAACAGATGTCCTCCTGTGCTATTCGAGCGAGCGCAGGTAAACTTATTATTAGAGTTAAAAAGTAACCGACCTTCGTACCCGCAGCAGCTATAAAAAGATCAGCAGATGACGCGCTAGTCCGCACCCAGACGCTCTCTTCTCTTTAGACCTAGGCAGTGGGCACGACACGGGCACGATGGGCCATGGGCTAGGATCGGGCCGTGCCGGCCTGGCCCAGCCAGCACGTCGTGCTGTGCTGGCACGGTCCGAGTCGCCTCCGGTGAGCCCAAGCATGGCCCAGAGGCACGTCGTGCCGCCACCATGCCGTGCCGGCCCAGGCATGGTGTAGTTGCTTTTTTGCAAAGGAGGGAGGGAGGGAGTACCGAGGGAGGACTGAAGGTCACCTGGGCCGTCGTCGCCGTAGAGGACCGTCACTGTCAACCTCGAAGCACCGGAGGGCGACATGGAATGAGCCCTCGATGGAAATGGCGGTACCGTCTGCTGTGGGTCTTGAGTCTTGACCTCGTATCGACGGAGGAGCATGGGGACAGAGTGGGCAATGGAGAAGATGGAGGCGATGGGGAGCGCGGTGTAGGGGACACCACAGATGAGATCGTAGGGGCGGGTGGCGAGTAGGGAGTGGAGGAACTAGGCGACAGAGGAGAGACAGAGGAGGAGAGGAGACGCAGGTGGGAGATGAGCGTGCGGAGGTCCCGGTAGATGAGGGAGGTGATGCCAGACTTGATCACGAAGGTGGGATGGAGGAGGCCAGAGGATAGTGGTGGGGCGGTCGTACTGGAGAGGGGAGGTGGGGCTGGAGGAGGGCCATGGCGGTGCAGCCGCGTGGAGAGGGGCAGTGGCGGTTTGGTGGAGTGGCCGCGTGGAGAGGGAGGGGGGGGTGTAGGAGGGCAGTGGCGGCCGGCGGGGCGATCGCATGGAGAGGGGAGGTGGGGGTGGAACCGTGGAGGGCCGTGGTGGGGCGGAGGAGGAGATAGGGTGTAGTCGGAGGATGAGCGGCGAAGGAAGGGGCGATTGGGAGAACGGGATAAGGAAGATTGGAAGAAGAACCAAAGAAGAAGGGTCTCGGCTGTTCTTGGGCCCTCGGCTTCTCGAGGAAGGAGAGAAAAGCAGAGGGAGAGTCGGAAAAAAAGGAAAGGAATGAGAAAAAAGAGGAGGAAAAAAAAAAGAAAAGTGGTTAAGGAAAAAAAATGATGAAAAATCTCTACTACTTAAAAATAGTAGAGTTGGTGACGGTCCGTCCTCCTTCAATAGTGAAGATACTCTTTATGGCGCTCTTGACATCCGTTGAATCATACTTTGCGTCGAAGTCCGAACCGCTCCCACGCCCACGCCACGCCACGCCCCGCCTCTCTCTCTCTCTCTCAATCTCAATCTCTCCCACCCACGCCGCCTCCTCCACGAGCGCTCTTCTCTCCTCACCCGCGACGCAACCGCCTACCCACGCCGACCGCCGCTCAACCTCCGCGCCGCCCTTGCCCACGCCGACCGCCGCTCTCAACCTCCTCTCTCACTCTCAATCTCCCACCCACGCCGACCGCCGCTCTCAACCTCCGCGCCGCTTCTTGCCCTCGCCCCTCCCGCGCCTCTAGCCCTCGCGCGCCGACATCGCCTCTTGGCATCCCATGCCACCGCCGCCGCTTCGCCGCGCGCGCCGCCACGCCGCTTCGCCGCTGCGTCCTCTCCTATCGCCGCCTGCTAGCCTCGCGCGACACGCCTCTTGGCATCCCATGCCACCGCCGCCGCAATCGCCCGCGCGCCGCTCGCCGCCCCGCCGCCTCGCCCTTCGCTCTCCGTCGCGCCTCGCTCCGCCGCGCTGCCGCGCCTCGCCACAATCGCTCGCGGTCGCCGCTTTTCCAAGCGCCCACAAATCGGCTCTCCATCCCCATTCATCTTTCATTCAGAGGAGATCGAGGTCGCCGAGGTGCTATTCGCCTTTACTCGGCGGTTCCCCGCTCTCCCAAGCGTGAGAGCAACCACAAGCCGGAGCTCGTGGACGAGCTGGAGGCCAAGTCCGGGAACTCCTCGCCGGCTCCGTCATCTTCTGCCATCCGGCCATCAGATTTGACCTCCCTTGCCACTATAGGTGCGATACTTTTTACTTTATGTTATCAGGATTTTCCTTTGCCAATTTTGGTTTTGTGGATCTAATCAACTCTTTTGCTGTTTATTGCAGTTCCAAAGAGGAAGCGGTCGTAGCTGGTCAAGTACGACGACGACAATCGTCCGGCGAGCCCAGCAAAGCCGGACTTGGCAGAGCCATCCTCAAGGCCGGAAGCGACCAGATCAGAGGCGAAGGCGTCGGTGTCGGCTGCGGCCGAAAGTGGCACCAGCACCAGCACCGCCCACTGCTGGTGCTTCCCGAGAGACAGAGAAGAGAGAAAACCGCAGAAGTAGAGATTCAGAGCTCCGAGCATGTTCGTCTTCAGGGGCGAAGCAGGGGAGAGATGAAAGGGAGGAGGCGGTGCCAGCGCAATCTTCATTGCCTGCTGGGGCAACAATACCCAGAAAGCTTTGCACTGGGTGCCACACTGTGTGTGGGCTTGCCTACTTCTCCTGTGAGATGGTGAGTGCTTTGCCCTTGTTTTGATTTGTGAACGAGATATGTGTGTAGTGCTGTGTAAACATGTGTTACAGATTTCAGTTAGTATTACAGATTTGTGAACGAGATATGTGTGTAGTGCTTTGCCCTTGTTTTGATTTACGGTTTAGCAGGGTCGCTTCAGAATTCATGTTGAACTATCATACTCTTTGCAGTCATTTTTTGCCACTAAAAAAACTTGCAGTAAATATTTGCAATCTATATAGGTTAATTGCATGTCATTTGAAGTCAGTTGTGGAGATCGTTGCTATTTCATTGGAACACTTTATTTGGCCTGTATTCGCCTCTTGATTTGGTTATATTCGTGCATAACTACTGACAACATCAGTTGAGTTACTGTCATCATATACCATCCTTGTATATTTGTTGAAACTTTATCATTGATTTCTTGAATATTTTAATCAGGAATGTTACTAATTTCCCTCTTAACTTCTGGTTATGATCAGGCGGATATAAGTCTCTGTGCTATATGCTATGTACGTGCCAACTACCGGCCGGGTCTTACTTCAGCAGACTTCAAGAGAGTTGAAATTACTGAAGATGAAAAATCAGATTGGACAGACAAAGAAACTCTTCACCTTCTTGAGGTTGTCTTGCATTTCAGAGAAAACTGGAAAAAGGTATCTGAACATGTTGGGAGTCGATCAGAGAAAGACTGCATTGCTAGATTCATCTGATTACCTTTTGGAGAACAATTCATGGGACCCATGGAGGACATAATGCAGTTTGAGAATGATGACAATATTGACGATGAATCTGGAGCAGAGACCTCGAAACGTCTCACACCACTGGCAGATGAAAGCAATCCAATTATGGCTCAGGTCTGTATCACAGTATCAGTGTATCCTTGATTTTACCTTGGTGGTAACTGCTAACTCCCTTGATTGGTATCATCGATTCTGCATTCAAGATTAATGTTAGTATATCTTGTGTATGCCATCCACTTGTTGTCTTGTACTTGAAGCAAAGACTGCAATCATAGTTACCAAGAAAATAATTGGTAACTAAAAAGACCCGTGACATATCGAAGAATGTCACCTGGGGTAGGACTTTATACATTTAATATAACATTCATGTAAATAGATGAAAAACACTGTACTTACTTAGATAGCCTCAGCTCCTTGCATTTTTAAGTTATATTCTTTACTTCAGACACAAAACTTAATGATAACATTTAAAATGGCTTCTGACATAACATTTCTGACTTCGGTTACTTCGGTACACGGACTCACAGAGGATTTGTGCACACATGTATTGCACAGGCCTTGTGTGTACACGCTGGTGGCTTCCATGTTTCAATGGTTGCCTTATATGGCTGTTTAGCTGGAATATGGAGAATGATTGATGCTGCAAACTGAGTAGTTGACATTTTTTTTTCCCATGTTGCGTTTTTGTCAGCTATTGTGGGTTCAGATGTTGCTGTAGCTGCAGCTCGGGAAGCTATTTCTGCATAGTCCCAGGTTGATGTAAATGACAGCGGGATTGATTCTTCAATCAACAGCACCAAGAAAGAAGGTAGCTGTCCTGCTCTTTAACCTCCTGTTTGACATGTTCTTTGACAGCTTGCCATATTGATGTTGCACTGTTGCTAAAATAGCTTTGCATATCATTGTGTAAAAAATAATGATGGGTGAGTGCTATGACAACATCAGTTTGCAAATAACGTTCTGCAAGGAGCAATAAGCTCGATCTTGCATGCCTATTATAGCATTGGTGCATCTGCAAAGAATAGTATATGGACTTGTATCCAAGTTTCGTATGTGGCAGGACCGCAGGAGTGGGTAAAAGTTTGATGAACTTCATACAGAGGTTGCACAGACACATACTGTGAATAATAATCAACTTAAAATTCTTGCTGCTGCTTGCTGAAATCTGAATGCTTATCATGATACTTAAGCTCATCACTTATTCCTAAGAATACTTGCAAGATTTTCAAAAGCTCTCTTTGCTAAATCAATGTCCTCAGCAGAATCTCCTTGCACAAATGGATTTTCAGCCAACGATTTACTCAAAGAGGCATGTGCTAATGCACAAGTGCAACTTGAGAAGGAACAGAAGGATATATAGCAATCTTTATCCGACATAGTGGATGTCCAGGTACCAAAACTTGAATTCTGATATAGTACTACTTATAAAAAATTGGTATTTATAACCATGTCTAATGTCTAAAAAGAACCACAACTATTATTACTCTAATCTCCGCAATGATGGGGTTAGGGGTGATACATATAGTTATTGATGTCATGAACTATATAATGATCCAAGTTTTGCAGACATATATCCAGAAAATTGATATTTATTATGCGGTTTTGGATCTCATTTACTAATATGTATCACTTTTTTGAGGTTCCGTTGCAACGCACGGGCACTCTACTAGTGAAAAATAAAATAAAAATTGTTCATAACGCAACAACACATAAATATTCAGGGGAATAACTAAAATTTATTCATTGTTCGGTACAGTACAAATGCAAAGTTGTTGCTTGTTAAAAACCTTACACCTAATGTGGGTACCCTTGGTAAGAAAAAGAGTGCAACAACTATACATACATAGATAGACTAATTGATGTCGAGATTCTTCATGTCGGCTATCGCCTCTGCGATCCCCGAAATCTCAAGCTAATGTTGTGTCCGTTCATCTGCGCTCTCCCAATCGTTGAGGCATGTAAGTGCCTCAACTATCTCAGGTGTGAGAGACGACCTCCTTGGCTTGATGATCCTCCCCACCGTACTGAAAGTGGCTTCCGATGAGACAGTCGACACCGGAACCACAAGTACATCTCGCGCAAAATGTGATAGCACGGGATAAATAAGCTGATAGTTCTTCTACCACAAGAGGAGGTTGACATCATTGCCATCCGCGAAGTCAAGCTCGGTGTTTGCAAAAGGTGTGTCGAGGTAGTGGTTGATCTCTACTCGTGGATTCCATTGAGACCTGGTCGGCGCACGAGGACGAACTAGATGCCAGGCCTTTTAGCTTCTTCCAGAGGTCGGAAGCGCTCACATTGCGCTATCCTTGTTGTGTTGTTGAAGTAGTTGTTCTCGATTGACTTCTGCTACCAAACTTTTCATAATACAAATTAAAAACTCGAAAAAGCTCGTCCTGAATGTGAGTGTAAGCCTCAGAAAAATCAATATCAAATGTCTCCCTAATTCCCTCGTAAGCCCCCGTCAGATCTGCAAAATTTCTCCGAGGGTCCATAATAGTACCAAAACAGAAGAGATGTACGATAGCTTGAAAATATTTTAAAATTTCTCTCTCCATTGGTTCAATAATAGGTCTCAAAACGACATCGTTTCTATTTTCCTTGAAAGCATTAGCAATAGTTCAAAGCCACTCGATGACTAAGCAAAAATTAGGATAGTAAACACCAGATAAAACTGTGGTTGCATCGTAAAAAACTTTCGAAAAATCACAAAAATGACCAGAACTAGCCAATCCGCTTCAGTAACCAACTGCTTACCAAAATTAGTATTGACGAAGAGAGAGATGATGTACTCATACTCCTTGCACCCGCCAACATAGTATAGGTGGAGTTTCACCGCACCTTCATGTACAGTTTGAATTTTCTTGGGCTCTTATTGTTGGTTATTCAGTATTCCTTGAACTGGGCGTATCTTGGGCCCAAAACTGTAATAAATTGAATAGCATTGCGTATGTTGTCTAGACTAGGTTTCATTATGTGCAAGCCTACCTGCACGACGAGGTTTAAGATGTGACACTTGCATCTTTGGTGGAGGACGAAACCACCAGTGTAGGATTCCAGATGTAGTGCAAGGAACTCCATGGTCGTCGTGTTAGCTGAGGCATTGTCAAGAGTGATGACAATAATTTTGTTCTTTATTTTAAAATCCTGAATAACATCTAATACGCGTTGTGCGATGGCCTCTCTAGTGTGTGACTCATCGATAGGCTTGAACCTTATGACTCGCTTGTTCAAGTTGTAATCATCATCTAAGTAACGTGCAATAACACTAAGATAGGCTGCCCTTTGGTGAGATGAAGTTCATATATCTGAGGTTAAAGTAAAAGAAAATGTAACTTTCATGAAGTTCTCTTTCAAATAGTTTACATTGATAGAGTTCTACTATGTCACACGTAGTTGTTCTCCTACTTACGTGTCGGTATTGTGGGCAAAAACCACGTTTGATCATTCTTTCAAAACTAGAGCTTTCGCCCGTCCTAATCGGAAGATCCTCAATAACTATATATCTAGCAATTTCGTCTCTAGCTATCTTAGGGTTGTACATCCATGTACTTATCGAACCATCGACCTCAAAGTTAAGCTGGGTCTGAACGTCCCCTTGGGTCTGCCTAGCTGCTATCTTCTTCAAATATGCCTACGCGTGCCGTTTGAGATGACATGTTCCTCCACCTGAGCGTGCATACAATTTAATATGACTATATTTATATGTTGTATAAGATACTTGGCACTCGCCCTCTATTTCTATGTTGTACTCTATATGCTGCCAACACCATGCACGTCGGTCGCTGGAGCCTCCAGCCGTTGCAAGTGTCGATGCACCAGCTCCGGTGTCTGGGGTGGAGATGTGGGCATCCTCGAACTCCCCGTTCCATCCATATGACGGTCATACATGCCATAGTCTCCTATCCCTGGGGAGAGTTGGCAAGGATCGACCTCTTGCTCCTGCAATTCTTCTTGTTCTTAGGGCGGAGGACTAGGAGTGCGAGGGCGTGATCTCCTGCTCCCCCTCCTAACTTCTTCCTACCAAACATGTTTGTGACTTTAGTTGTGTTGTGTTGAGAGCAAAGAGAGCAGAGATGGTTGTGTTGTGAGTTTGTGAGAGCATCTCCAGCAGGGCCCCTACTTGAGCCCCTAAAACCAAATTTGAGGGCTTGAGGCAAAAACAGAGGTCCAGCAGGGCCCCTACTAGAGCCCTCAAATTTGAGGGGCCCCTAAAATCCCCCCTCAAGCCCTCATTCCTGGGGGCTCTAGGCCAAGCCCCCAAATCACGGTTTCCTGCGCGCCCTGGTCTCGATTCTTCCCCCGCCAGCCTTTTTCCCCTCCCGCGCCCGCTCCTTCCCCGCCCAAATTTGATGATTATGTCATTTTGATTTGCAGAGATGTTATGAACTATGTTGTGATCGACTATCATTAAATTCGGACCAAATTTGTCTTTGAATTTAAATTTGAATATTTGTATTTTCATTCATAATTTTAAGTATAGTGTCAGAGTTATAGTTTAAATAAATTATTATATAATGTGATGTTCTCAAATACATATGCATATAGTGTGTGAGGAAATAGAGGAATTAAGAAGTAGGGCCTGCTTTTGAGGGCTCCTCGCTGAGTGCACTGAAAACAGGCCTCAAAGTAGAGGAGCCTCAAATTAAAAATAGGGGCTCTGTTTTGAGGGCTCCTGCTGGAGATGCTCTGATAGCGATATTTATAGGCAGGAGAGAGCTGAACGTTAGCACTTTCCCAACGTCTTTCGTCCTCCACTACAAAAACACATTGCAACTCTGCCACTCTCTCTCGTCGAGTCCCAATGTCTCTTGTCCCTTGCGACATCTGGAGTCCCAATGGCTAAAACACACTGCCACTGTCCACTACCATTTCCATCGCCATCCCATCGCCAATCTATTGTGACTCGTGAGTCGTGTCCCCTCCATTTCCATCGCTAGCCCATTGCCCACCCAACGCCTCCCTCCCCTCTCCTCTCCAGCTGTCTCCCTTCCCTTTCCTCTCCGGCGGCCTCCCTCCCTTCTCTCTAGCCACCTCTCTCCCCTCTCCGTAGGCCTCCCTCCCCTCTCCAGGCTCCAGCCACCTTCCTCCCCTCTCCGGTGCGAAGAGGTTGAGCTCGTAGGTGGCTTCGAGCCGAGGCCAAGGCGGAGCCAGTACCTGCTGTGACATCCCTTGCCACGGCCGCCACCGTTGCTGCTGCTCCTGCCTCCTGGTGGCCGCCCAATGCACCATCTTGAGTTCTTTGTACTTAGTTTCCATAATATTTGAACACTAATTTTTTTGGTTTTGTTTTCACAGAATCCTTGAGCATCCATAATATTTGAACACAGATATGTTCTTTTTGCTCTGAGTCTCCTGACATTGTTCTTTCTTGTTCTTCTTTTTGGTAGAACCGTAGAAGTAGAACGCATACTAACAACACTTTTCTGGTTGCCCTTTCTTTCGTTTCCTGAAAGCACTCGTCTCTTTCTCCTTTGTTGCCTCCTCTTCTCTCCTCACTGGCGGCGTGCGATGGGCGTGACAGGGTGGCCATGGCAGGGCAGCCGTGCGGCAACGCACCCTAGCACGCGCCGTGCTGGCTTTGGGCCTTTTGAGCCCGAACTTGCCGTGTCGGCCCAAGCACAACCCGCGACGGTGTGCCATGCCGTGCGGCCCATCGTGCCAGAGTACTAGGTCTGACACGACCTAGTCTTCGTGCCGTACCGTGCTGACCGTGTCGTGGGTCGGCCGAAAAGCCCTGCCTAATGCCCAGGTCTACTACTCTCCTCCTTTCTCACCCAAAATCCATTCCATCACCAAGCACACGAAGCAAAGCGAAAGAGTAGAGAGACACAAGAAGAGGTAGTGTGAGCTTGGAGGGGAAGAGGATGGCTGAACCCAACCTTGCCTTCCTTGTCAATGTCGATTGGTCTGCTACGTACAGGAAACAGTACATCTGCTTCTGATGCCTCTGCTCTTTCCGCGGTCAGAGTTGTGCTGATCACAGGCTAGTGCACCATGCCGGCCACCATGTCTCTGGCCCTGCCCATGTATGTATCCAGCATGCTCGATCTTTCATCCCTGTGAAACTTCTTCCTTAGCATTCCTTTCGATTTCTTGCTACTCAGCCTACTGAAATTGCTTGTTCTTGCGTTTCTTGACTCGCAGCCCAGAAATTTTTCTTGCTCTTGCGCTTCTTGATTTGCAGCCCAGAAAAATGGCTAGTTCTTGCGTTTCTTGATTTGCACCCTAGAAAAATTGCTTGTTCTCAGGTTTCTTCATTCGCAGCCTAGAAAAATTGCCGGTTCTTGTGTTTCTTGATTTGCAGCCTAGAAAATTGCTTGTTCTCGCATTTCTTCATTCGCAGCCCAGAAAAATTGCTTGTTCTTCCATTTCTTGCTTCCTAGTCCTTGCATAAAATTATTCTTGAGCTCGTCTGTGTGTTTCTTTTTTTTGTGGTTGTTTTCTTGATTTAATTTCCTCTGGAAAGGGGATTGCACGAACATTCAGATTATTTCTCCTTTTTTGTTTTCCTTAGGTGGTACAATTTTTTTCCTAGGAATCCTGCAATACACAGAAGCCATGTACAAGACTCCGGATACAATTGGTCATGTATCCAGCGGCTCGGTAAGGGAGATGAGAGTTTCATCCCCTTGGTTCCTCTAAACCGTCTGTATCGTCGTCTCTTTGGCGACTGAACTCAGTGCCACGGGAACTTTAAGCTGGCTTTTCTCTACTGCTGCCTTGCTTGTAAGGTTAGCGTTGTTTGTCTTGTTTGCTGTTATGCAAGCTTGTGCTTCAATTTGGTGGTCTTTTGCAACATCCAATTCTTTGGATTTGTTTCAGCTTGCAATGGTCCAGGGTGGCCGCAACAGGGCCATGGTGCAGTGCCTTGTGGACTTGCACCAAGTTTTGCTGCGCAGACACGTTGGTGAGGCAGATTTTGCAGCAGGTGCTTCTGCGCCTTCTACTACAACTACTGCTCTGACCATATTGGACGCCATCACATCCACGCTGCGACGGCCGGACACGGAGAAGGTGATCTTCTAGTGGTGGAGCATCTCAGTGGCGGACCCAGAACTTTATTAATGGGGGTTCAAAACAAAATATTATAATATCTTTTGAATATAGTTTAATACTATTTTCATTATTTGTAAGTCACATTTTACAATTTGTGCAATCAAATTTTTTAAAATTTGACTATTAGTATATTTACAATAATATAGATTGACATTTTTATTAAAAGCTTTTCATAAAATTATTATTTTTATTTATACTAGTATAGAATTATAATGTTTTACCTTGAAAATTTCATAGGGTCATTTGAAATAGAACTTAGAGAGAGTAGCACACTAAGTATTTAGATGACCCATAACATACATTTAAAAAACAAACATTTTATTTAAGCACAACTAAAATAGATATCTAGCTCTCACACTTCTCTTTTCTTATGCTCTATCTTAACATAACCGCATATGAGAAATGAATTATTTTGTATGTATGTATATGTGTGTATATATATATATATACACACACACACACACACACACTATTATAACCATTAATTCGTGACAATAGACATAATCTAATTCGTTGAGCACTTAGATATTTTTAAGAATTTTTGAATTTTAAAATAGGATAATTTATAATCTTCTCATGAAATTATCTCCCCTTCGATCTTTGAAAAACTTGATAGGTGCATACACATTGCAGGGAATATCATTAACATGGTATGATACATGCTATCATTTTTCATAACAAAATTAAAGTTAAAAACATGACTACAGTGGTTTCTAGAAATTGTGTAATGGAACTAATTAAACACAAATAGAGCTAAGAAGATAAATTAGCGCATACTATGCACAAAACAAGGTTTTGGCAGTTGATTAAGGTGAACGATACTTCTCAAATTGTTTTGTACATAGTGTGTGCTAATTTCTCTTTTTCGCTCTATTTGTGTTTAATTAGTTCCATTACACAATTTCTAGGAACTACTGTAGTCTTGTTTTTAACTTTTGTTTTGTTATGAAAAATGATAATATGTATCATACCATGTTAATGATATCCCCTACAATGTATACTCCCATCAAGTTTCTCAAAGATCGAAAGGGAGATAATTTCACGAGAAGATTCTAGATTATCTAATTTAAAAATTCAGAAATTCTTAAAAATATCTAAGTGCTTTAGATATTTTCTTTCAACGAATTAGATTATATCTATTATCACGAATTAATGGTTATGATAGTCTATATATACGAGCAAAATAATTCATTTCTCATATGCGGTTATGCTAAGATAGAGCATAAGAAAAGAGAAGAGTGTGAGAGCTAGATATCTATTTTAGTTGTGCTCAAATAAAATATATTGTTTTTAAAATAAATATGTTAGTTGGGTTGTCTAAATACTTAGCGTGCTACTCCCTCTAAGTTCTATTTCAAATGACCCTATGGAATTTTCAAGGTAAAATATTATAGTTCTATACTAGTATAAATATAAATAATAATTTTATGAATTTTTTAATGAATATATCAATCTAGATTATTGTAAATATACTAATAGTCAAATTTTAGAAATTTTGATTGCACAAATTGTAAAATGTGACTTACAAAGAATGAAAATAGTATTAACCTATATTTAAAAGATATTATAATATTTTATTTCGAACCACCATTGATAAAGTTACGGGTCCGCCACTGAGATGCTCCACCACCAGAAGATCACCTTCTCTGTGTCCGGCCGCCGCGGTGTGGACGTGATGGCGTCCAATATGATCGGAGCAGCAGTTTTAGCTGAAGGTGCGGAAGCACCGGGTGCAAAATCTTTCTCGCCATTCGTCTACGCACCAAAACTTGGCGCAAGTCCACAAGGCGCTGCGCCATGGCCCTGTTGCGGTCACCCTGGACCATTGCAAGCTGAAACAAAGCTAAAGAATTGGATGTTTCAAAATACTACACCAAATTGGAGCACAAGCTCACAGAACAGGAAACAAGTCAAACAACGCTAACCTTACAAGTCAAACAACGCTAACCTTACCAGCAAGGCAACAGTAGAGAAAGGCCAGCTTACAGTTCCCATGGCACCGAGTTCAGTCGCCGAAGAGACGGTGATATAGACGGTTTAGAGGAACTAAGGGGGTGCAACTCTCAGCTCCCTTACCGAGTCCCTGGATCCGGGACCAATCGTATCCAGAGCCTTGTACATGGCTTGCAAGGATCGCAGGATTCCCAGGAGAAAATTGTACCACTTAAGGCAAAAAAAAAAATCTGAATGTTCGTGCAATCCCCTTTCCAAAGAAAATTAAATCAAGAAACACAAGAAACACAGAAGAGCTCAAGAACAATTTTATGCAAGGACTGGGAAGCAAGAAATGCAAGAACAAGCAATTTTTCTGGGCTGCGAATGAAGAAATGCGAGAAGCAATTTTCTAGGCTGCAAATCAAGAAACGCAAGAACCAGCAATTTTTCTGGGCTGCGAATGAAGAAACCCGAGAACAAACAATTTTTCTAGGGTGCAAATCAAGAAACGCAAGAACTAACAATCTTGCACTTAAATTCTCGACCTATTTTTCCTCTCTTTTTCGACAATACCCCATTCACAAGTGATAATATTGTGTGTACAAGCAATGAATAGAATGTAATTTTGTACATACACACAAATACACAAATATTTGTTAACAATTACCCAACATCTCAGTATCTCCTACAAATCCCAAGATTTATTCGCATTATCAATCATTATAACATAGTAGAATCATAACAAAAGTTGTTGCGAATTTAAACAAAAATCATTACAAGTAATAAGTAGATCTATTTTGTAGATCATCCAAGCGTCGTATAAATACAACATATGTTAATTAACCTTTATGTTTTAAGCAAGCTTTTGAGGTAAGGAGGCGGACAAATTTTGAACAATGTTAAAGGATGCTCTCCTTGCACTTTAGTTGATTTAGTTCCAAAAATTGTCATCAGAACAATGTTAATTTCGGTTACGCAAGATCTAAGTCTGTGTATCAAAACAACCGGACATAACTTACATGATTCATTGATCCTGTACCCGGACTATTTTCTACCTCCGGTCCTGTGCTCTCTGCTTTTAAATAAAGCTTGTCATACAACCCTCTGTATATTGTTCATTATTTTTTTCGAACACACAAAAGCTCTGCGAGTCAATGCATTAGAGGAAATAATAAAAGGTTTTACAATGGTTAGAGATACAACGGGCACGCGATGGCCGGCAAACATGTCAAGGACACATGGGAAGATTACTCATTTGCGAAAACAACTTGCAACTCACCCTCCTAAGGGCTTCTTTGGATACATTGTGATCCGATTGAGAATGGTTAGAGATACAACGGGCACGCGCTGGCCGGCAAACATGTCAAGGACACATGGAAGATTACTCATTTGCAAAAACAACCTACAACTCACCCTCCTAAAGGCTTGTTTGGATACATTGTGATCTGACTCAATCCCTTTGGATTGACTCGAAATTTGAACTAAAATCGCTTTCAATCCGAAGAGATTGGTTCTAATCCCTCTATCCAAACAAACCCTAAATTGGTTTGGTGAACAACTCGGTTAGCTAGATGTTCCTGCTGCCTGCTAGCCCTATCGAAAGAATTGAACTGGAAAATTGTGAGATGAAAGAACTGGAAAATTGTGAGACCTGGCCCAAATAAAAGGATGAATTGAGCCCAATTGTGTCCCATGTGGGAGTATGAGTGCAAGTGATGGGGGAGTATGAGTGCAAGTGATGGAATTTAGCCCCACCATGCTAGATGAGTTAGAATTGCACCAACATATAACCCGCATTGCCAAATGCATTTCAACCCCTGGGTTAACTTTTTTACGCGAAACGATGACGAAAGCCTAAGTAGGGTTGGTATGAGTGCGGTTTATCCGTCATGCGGATAGACCTAAGACTATTTGGATTTAGGGGAGCGTGTGGCCCCAGACGATTGGACACACGGTACAGCATATGTGCTGGCACTGGACGAACAAAAGTGTGCCAAGAGGGGAGGTCCTAGTTATTTACCCTAGCGGGGATATGTTTCCGATGTGGACCAACCCGGCCCAAATAGAAGGATGAATTAAGCCTAATTGTGGCCCACGTAGGGGTATGAGTTCAAGTGTTGGGATTTAGTCCCATCTTTCTAGTTCAGTGAGAATTGCACCAACATATAACCCCATTGCCAAATGCATTTCAACGCCGTGTTAACCCATTTACGGGAAGTGATGACAAAAGCATAAATGGGGTTGGTGCGAGGCCATGGTTTATCCAGCGTACGAATAGACCTAACAGTATTTGAAGCTAGGGTGTTACAAAAATGTCTTGCAAATCCATGTACTTAGGTACTCAACAAGCACTCTAACCGTGAAGCCACCCCTGATGTCTTTGATCCATGCTAGGTTTTGTAAACCCTCTCTTACTATCGTCTGATTCTTGATGGTATTCTGGACAATGGCAGATAGCGCGGGCGCGATGTTCTGGATCGAGCGGTCTTCCGAACAACTCTTTCCAAAACAACGCCAGGTTCATTTGATCCTAAATTGCCATCTTCGTAGTATCCATTTCTTCAGGAAAAAAAACATGTATCTCTTCAAAATATGATCTGTTATGCAAATCACCATGTCATGCATCATATTTTGCATTCATCCTTCACTCGAACATTCCAGCTTAAGTGTAAAGAATCAAAAGTTTCATCTGGATATGATCTAAGGTCTCATCATGGTTAGCAAAATAACGTCTGATATTGTTCCAACCATCGAATAAATGATCATATTTTTTTCCAAAAATAGGTAATTCAATTCAATCAATTAAACGGAATAATAATAATAGATCAAAATATGATCTAATAAAAATTAGAAACCAAAGAAATGTACGAAGAACTCACATTCTAATACTCACTCTTAGTCACCAATTAGCTTGTCAGTAGTTCATCACCATTGCCTTCTGAAACCTGCTTCCATTTGATTCTACTGTCGTCACGGAATCTGAGGGAGAACTCACGGCTTATCCAATTCATATGTTGTGGAGACAGGATTTGCATCTAGACCCTCTTGTATTATGAGTTAGTATCATAATCAGTAGCTAGCTCATACAGTATAGTTATCGGTGAATATCACATCCATACAAGCACATAAATAAAAGAGTACTTAATTATTTCAGAGCATTGCAAATAGACCTTAAGGCCAAGTGTTTACAGGACAGGTCGATGGGTCTACAAATTCAGAGTGAAATAGTAGCAGCAGAAAGTCCTCCAAGCATTTGCCAAAGGCAATCGACTGGAGCTAGGACCTAGTTATCGCCATCTTAGTCATTCCCATAACCGGATGTATAGAAGTATCCATACACTTGACCTCCTGCTTCATAATCTGAATCCACATATTTGAGCAACTATGAGTACGAAGGTACTTGTAACATCCCAAAATTTTGAAGTTTTAAAAAACCTCTTTTGTTTAGTTAGTAGTTGGAAAATTCACCCTTGAGTTTTATTTGAATTTTATAACAAACTTAATATGAACTTGTGGTATGAAAACAATTTAATATGAATAATTTCAACATGAACAATGGTCAAAACTATTTTCAATGGTCAAAACTATTTTATTTAGGTTCTATGAGCTTGGATATATTTTCTAGGTTTTTCTAGAATTTTTTCGAGTTTGTTTGCTATTTTCTATTGGTTATTTCAAATTTCAGTATTTTCTAAAATAGAAAATCTATTTAAAATCTCAAAAGATGTTTGGGCCGAAACCTAACCCTGTTCCGCCTCGGCCCATCTCTATGCAACCCAGCATCGCGCGTGTGCTCTGCCTCAGATTGACATGCGGGCCATGCATGTTCGTCCCTCTCCTCTCTCCGCCTGTGTCAACGCTTGGTCCCACCTGTCAGCCTTAGCGTCGCCATTTGCTACGTGACCGCTCCCGAGCCACCTTCGTTGACCTGTGGACCCCACCAAATCTACTGTTCATAGTGTTCCCTTAGG
Organism: Ampelocalamus luodianensis; assembly: GCA_036346255.1. Taxonomy (NCBI): domain Eukaryota; kingdom Viridiplantae; phylum Streptophyta; class Magnoliopsida; order Poales; family Poaceae; genus Ampelocalamus; species Ampelocalamus luodianensis. The sequence goes on from CM070623.1 coordinate 32,420,862, forward strand.
CGTCTCGGTGCCAATCGGCACCCTAGGCGGGCTGAGTGCTTAGTTGGTCCTGGGCGGTCCCAGGCGGTGCAAGGCGGGCAAGGTGCGGCGGCTCTAGGCGGCCCGAGGCAGAGCGGGGCGCACGGGGAGAAAACTGCAAAAAGGTAAGTGAGCTCTCACCTTGTGCCTTGCGGTCACAAACCCTACTCTTGCTCTCCCTCTCGCCTCCTCTGGTTCCCCGTCGTGCGCTGCTGCTTCCTTCGGTCCTCCCTGCGGTTCCCCATCGCGCGGCTCCTCCTCGCGAATCCCCTCCGTGTGCCTCCTCCTCCCTGACTCCACGGTGCCACCGGCATGAGAGGTCAGCTTGAGGTGGCGATCTGTCTTGTGAGGCGAGAGGAGAGCGCAGCGGAAGCGAGAGAGAGAGAGAGAGAGAGCCGCGAGAGAGTTGCGAGTGAGGGAGAGAGAGAGCCACGATTGCGTGAGGATGAGGACTGAGGAGGAGATATTTTGTTTAGATCAGACGGTCGATATTGCTTTAGATCGGACGATTGATTCTGCTTTAGATCGGACGGCCACATCGGATGGCCAGCTCTTCTTCTTTCCCGCGCCGCCTTCTCCCCTTGCCTCCTTCCCCGCGCTGCCTTCTCCCTCTCGCCTCCTCCTTCAGTTCTTCTTCCCCCGCGCCTCCTTCTCCCCCCTCGCCACCGCCTCCGCGCCGCGCTCCCTCTACTCCGCCTCGCCTCTGCTCCCTCCGCGCGCTCGCCTTTGCTACCCCTCGCCTCCACTGAGTCGATCGCCTAGGCGGCGCCTAGGCGGGCTAGGCACTAGGTGCCACCGTCCGCCCGCCTTCCACCTAGCGCCTAGGATAACCTTGACTGTTCATCGTCTGTAACCGATTTTGTTTCTGATTTTGTCGTACGCGGCCGCTGCCATCTTCGACACGAACTCCACTGTTCCCCGACCCTATTTAAAGCCGCACCCGTGTCACGAGGTTCGCATCCAACCCCGCCGCCTTTTCCTTGAAGCCACCAATCCTAGAGCGCTGCCTTTTCGTCGGGATTGGAGCTCGAACCCTAACGCCGCCGAGGATCTCTTCGCTGGATTGTGCCGCTGTCGGTGAGCTTTAGTCGTCTTTGAGCCTACCTTCAAGTTTGTCGCGTCGAGGGCCACATGGTGCGCGCACCATCGTCCCTAGAGGAGCCCTAGAACGCCGTCGCCACGTTGAGCCGCGCTGCTCCGCCGCTTAACTCGTCGCCGCCGCCGTTATGGCCATCGCCGGCGAGATCTGACTGCATCACCGCATTCGTCGTGTCGCGCTGGTCCAGATGCGTATCTCCGCCGTCGCCAAATAGCCGCTGGTCACCAAAACTGATGGTTGTTGGAGCTCTGTCGTCGTTTAGTCGATGTGGCATGCTGCGTCATCCGCCAGCATCACCGTCGCGCCTACGTGTCGTCCTACCACGTCAGTGCCGCGTGTCGGTTCAACCAAACTCCAGATCCCATCTGGCGTAGACCCAGTCCACCAAAAGCTGAGTCACTGACTTGTGGATCCCTCATGTTAGAATTCCTTTTATTTCCTTTTCGGCCAAAAATTCCAGGGCTGATGTCAGCATTGCGTCATATTCTGATTTTTGAATAGAAAAATAATTCAGATTATTCCAGAAAATCCAATTCAAGCCTTTTTCTTTAGATTTGATCTTTCAAAAGCCATATGTTTTGCTTCCGAACTCTAATTGAACTCATTCAAATTTCTAAATTCATTTAAATTCGAGATACATTTATCTGATATTTTTATTTAATTTTTGGAGTTGATTTTCTTCGCTGTTTTATTTATTTTTGTTTATTTGTTTCGTTTGCGAGTAGACGTTGATTCTTGAGAGATTTTGAAGAAGAAGGAGTTCACCAAGACTAAGACTAGTACCAAGATCTATTCTAAGGCAAGTTATACCTTTGATCATATTGAACCCAGTTTTCAAAATTATATTGATTCAAATTATTGCATGTACTTTAAATATTTATTTAAATGCTTATGGGTTTAGTTATTAATCCAAACTATTATATCCACCTTGCTTATTGTTATGTCATAATTTTTTGTCACCCTAAATTGGTTCATTATTTAGTTGGTATTATCATAGCACCAACGTGGGTTGGTTAAATGCGATTAGTTTGCTTAGCTATGCAATGAGTCATCATTTCATGTAATTTCAAGTATAAATTTGATTAAGTAAATATGAAACTTTGTGATAAAACCATGTGCTGTGTGCTATTACTCGTTGATGGCATGTATTGCACTTAACCAACTTGGTGGTAAAGGATTTAGACTGAGGCAAGTGGTGGATACTAAGTGATATGGTGGAGTTGTGTACGTGGGAATGATAATCTGTGTAACATAGTTAGAAATTGGAAGTCTTGCCGTGGTCAATTATGGACTTAACTTTGTGCGTCATTTAACCGAGCCTTACTATACGACTACATATCTGGTATGAGACAGGCCTAACTTAGAAAGTTATGGATTCTCAGCATTAACTACTCAGGTAGTAGGTTAGTGTCGGGACCCAAAATTACGATTCTGGAACCCTCTGTGTATACTGCACTAGTCCAGAACCACGCTAGTGCACACAATGTTAACATAGGTAAATATCAATCCACACAAGCGATAATAAAGTAAACGATTAGTTTGAATAACAAATAAGGGTTTTTGACCTTATGGTCGGGTTTACACTTAATAAGCCACGCAGGGCCGACAGAGGATAAAACAGCAGTGGAACGGAAATAACTCCAGCGTAGATCCCATCAATTCACCACAGTCAACCGACTAGGATCCAGACCTTAACGATCAGCAACCTTCGGCGAACTCCTCCTCAAAGCAAAGTAGACTCCTCCTCTTCTGTAGGTTTGGGCGCAAATTTTACAACAAGCGTGAGTACACAACCGTACTCGCAAATCATACCACAGAATGCAATTTATAGATGCAGTCTTATTCCAAAAGAAAAGGCTTCTGTGGTTCTTTTGTATAAAACCAACATTTGCAATTGAATACAATAATAGATTGAAAACATGATTCAAAACAAATAGACAATAATAATTTAACAATTGTTTCCACAAAGGCACAAAGCTAAACAGATTATTTCACATAGCCATATGATTGAGGTCACATAGCTCCCATCCCAAATATTTTATAAAAACTACCCCTCGTGTGAAATCCCCGAGCATATCCATGATCGCGGACGCGGCTATTCGAATAGATTGATTTAACACTCTGCAGAGGTTGTACACTTTACTCACACGATACAACTAGTGTAGCAAGCACTAATCATAACAAAACGGTTTAGAAACTTCATCTCAACATTGACACTCCCGATGTGCTTACAAACCGCTATGCCAATACAAACGAAGCGCTTTGGCATAACACACACCGCTGGACATGGACACGGCGAACCGCCTCGTGATGCGACTACCATGTAGTACACACCTCCACCCATAGCCTAACCTACCACCTGAGTAATCAATGTCAAGAATCCATAACCTAATAAGTTAGGCCCGTCCCATACCAGGCATGTGGTCGTACAGTAAGGCTCAGTTCAATGACGCACAAAGTTAAGTCCTTAATTGACCAAGGCAAGACTTCCATATTCTAACTAGATCGCAAAGATTATCTTTCCCATCACAAAGTCCACCATATCACAAAGTATCCACCACTTGCCCCAGTCCAAATCCTTTACCACCCAGTTGGTTTTAGTGCAACACATGCCATCACGAAGTAATAACACATAGCACACAGTTTTACACAAAGTTCCATAGTCACTTAGTCAAGTTTAATATTTGCAACTTACATGAGATGTGAGACTTGTAGCATGGCTAAGCAATTGTACTCGCATCTAACCAACCCACGTTGGTGCTATAATATTACCAACTAATAACCAATCTAGGGTGACAAGGAAATATAACATACAAGGCCAAGGTGTGATAACAATTTGGATAATAACTATATCCCAAAACATTTAAATAAATAATTAAAGTAGAATGCAATATTTTGAAACAAAGTAATTTGAAAACTGGGCTCAAGATGATCAAAGGTATGACTTGTCTTGGAAAAGGTCTAGGTACTGATCTTGATCTTGAGGTGCTTCTTCTTCCACAAAATTCACCGACGAATCGACGTCTACTCGCAAACGAAACAAATAAACAAAACAAATAAATAACAGAGGCAAAACAAGCTTAAAAAATTAAATAAAAATCTCAGATAAATAGAGCTCGAATTTAGATAAATTTAGAAATTTGAATGTGCTCAATCGAAGTTAGGATGCAAAAGTTATGGGCTCTGGAAGTTTAAATCTAAAAAGAAACCCTAATTTGGATTTTCTGGAATTTTTGAATTATTTCTTAACAGAAAAATCGGATTATATGCGCAATGCTGACGTCAGCAAGGAATTTCGGAAAATAAAAGAAATAACAGAAAATTCTGACATGTGGGACCCACATGTCAGAGGCACGTCTCACGGTAGACTAGATCTACCGAGCCTCGGGTTTTGGGGCGGGGTGGACTGCCACGTGGCGCTGACGCGGCGCCACGCGGGATGACACGCAGGCACGACCGTTGAGGTGGCGGCCGACGTGGACGGCCATGTCAGCTCGGTAGGCGGCGGCGCTCGGGAACCGACGACAACGGCGAACGGCGGCGATCCACCGGCGGTGAGTGGTACCAGCGTGTAGGCGCCATTGCGAACCTCAGGTGCAACCGGTGGTCAAGGTCAACGAGACGGCCCGTGGCGGGGTTGAGCGACGAGCTACCGGTTTTGTCGGACGGGTTCGGCGAGGTTCCGACGACGGCGAAGGCTCTGGAGGTAGCCCCGACGACGGCGAACCAGCGGCGGTGCGCACCACGGCGTGGCGACGCCAACGGCGCAGCGAGAAAACGATCAACGCGAAAAATCCTAAAACTCAGTTGCGGCGCGCTAGGGTTCTTGGGCGAGGTGGGTGGCGGCTGCGGGTTGCGGTCGAGAGGCGAACCCGGGGTGCTTTATAGGGCTGCGGCGGCTCGGGATTGGAAATCCCCAAATCGAGTCCGTGAAGAACACGAAACAAAATTCGGAAATCCGGGGATAGGATAAGATTCAGGATAGGATTTAAACAGAAACGGGCGCGGAGAGGTTGGAGATAGGATTTGGCACGTTTTCTAGAAGGGGTTTAGATAGAAAGACGGCGTTGTCGGACAGACTTGAGCTCGGCAATGGCGGCGGTTCGAGCGTACGCGAGGAAGACGACGACCTGACGCGCGGGGCCCACACGCCACGTCGACGAGGCGGGCGCGCGCGGCGTGGCGGGCGGCGACGCGCGAGCTGGCAAGCGGCCGCATGCGGAAGGGAGATGGGTCGAAGATTCGCCCAAGATTTAATTGAGATTTTAATAGCTTTTATATTTTAGAAAATACCAGAAATTCAAATAAGCAATAGAAAATAGCAAATGAACTCAGAAAAATTCTAGAAAAATCTAGAAAATATATCTGAGCATATAGAACCCAAATAAAATAGTTTTGGCTATTGTTCATGTTGGGATTATTCACATTAAATGTTTTTTGATTGTAAAGTCCAGTATTAAGCTTTTGAATTTAAATTCAAATAAATCCAAATGGTGATTTTTTCCCTACTAACTATTTAAAAGATTTTTAAACTCAGAAAATTGGGATGTTACAAATCTCCCCCCCTTAAAGGAATCTCGACCCCGAGATTCAGGCTAGCTAGGGAAAAGGCTAGGAAACTCGACTTTCGGCTCTTCTTCACGTTCCCACGTTGCTTCTCATCGAGTGGTTGCTCCATGAACCTTGCAAAACGAATGCCTTTGCTTCGTGTGGCGCTCTGCGACATCCAAAATTTTAACCGGCTGCTCCTTATAGGTGAGGTCCTCCTTCAAGTCAATCGATTCTAGCGGGGCTTGCTCTTTTGGCACACGAAGGTACTTCTTCAACTGCGAGACATGAAAGACATCATGCACTCCTGCTAACGACTGCGGTAGCTCCAACTGGTAAGCAACTTCTCCAAAATATTGAACGGACCAACATACCTCGGGGCAAGCTTTCTTTTGGCATGAAACCTTGACACCTCTGAGCGGAGTAACTCGAAGATAAACGAAATCCTCGGGTTCAAAACTGAGATCCCGACGACGATTATCAGCATAGCTCTTCTGCCTGGACTGAGCTATCTTCAATTTTTCTCTGATCATAGCCACTTGCTCCTCTGCTTCTTGAATAATGTCTGGGCCGAAGACCGATCGTTCAGCTGTTTCGGACCAATTTAACGGGGTTCTGCAGGCACGTCCATACAAAGCTTCAAATGGTGACATTTGCAAACTAGCTTGGTAACTGTTGTTGTACGAGAATTTTGCATATGGTAAACTTTTATCCCATCGGGCAGCATTAGCTAGAGCACAAGCTCTCAGCATATCCTCCAATATCTGATTAACTCTTTCACCGTCCATCATGCATGGATGATACGCGATCAAATTCGGATGGGTACCAATGCTTCATGCAAACTTTGCAAAAACGAGGTGGCCGAGATCCTCAATCGCTACTATCTTTTGGGCACACCGTGCAACCGACAATTCGCCATGTACAATTCCGCAAGGCGATCTCGATTATGTGGTTTTGATGGCGGAAATGGCGACCTTGGTCAAACGATCGACTATTACCCAGATCGAATCGTAACCCGAGCGGGTCTTGGGTAAACCGGTAATGAAATCCATTCCGATCTCTTCCCACTTCCATTCTGGAATCTTCAGCGATTGCAACAAACCGGTTGGTCTCTGGTATTCTGCCTTTACTTTCTGACAGACGTCGCACAAGGCAACGAACTCTGCAACTTCTCGCTTCAAATTTGGCCACCAAAATTTATTCTTAACATCCTGGTACATCTTAGTACTTACAGGGTGAATCGAATATTTTGAGTCGTGGGCTTCCTTTAAGATTAGCTGTCTTAGACCATCGATATCTAGTACACAGATACAACAATTAATCCAGAGTATGTCTTGATCATCTTTGGTGAAATCTTTGAATTTCCCTTCTGCCATTTTGACCTTGATGTCTGACAACACAGGATCCTTTGGTTGCGCTTCAGGAATCTGCTTCTCCAGGGTAGACTGTACCTCCAAATTAGCCAGGAAACCTTCAGACACAACCTTTAGCCTTAGCTTCTGAAACTCGCCTTGAAGTTCTGAACAAATTTCTTCCACTTCCAAATCATTGCAGTAACTCTTACGACTCAAAGCATCTGCAACTACATTGGTTTTTCCGGGATGGTAGTGGATTCCAAGATTATAATGCTTGATCAATTCTAATCATCTTCTCTGTCTCATGTTCAAATCTGACTGGGTGAAGATGTACTTCAGACTCTTATGATCTGTGTAGACTTCACAGCGATTACCGATGAGGTAGTGACGCCAAATCTTTAAAGCATGCACTACGGCAGCTAATTCTAGATCATGAGTAGGGTAATTCTCCTCGTGAGGTCTCAATTGCCTTGACGCATAAGCGACAACTTTTCCTTCTTGCATCAAGACGCATCCTAATCCTTGACGCCAAGCATCACAATAGATATCGAAATCTTTTCGAATATCTGGCAAAATCAGCACTGGTGCTGAAGTCAAGCGCTTCTTCAACTCCTGAAAACTTTCTTCACAGGCTGGAGTCCAAGTGAACTTTTTCTCCTTTTTCAACAATTGCGTAAGAGGCTTAGCAATCGATGAGAATCCTTCGATGAAATGGCGGTAATAACTTTGCCATTCCCAAGAAATCGCGAATCGAGTTCTGCTTTGGGTCTGCTCCCAATGTAACATTGCTTTAACTTTACCGGTCAATCATACTCCTCATTTGTCATCACATGGCAAGGAAATCAACTTCCTTCTTCCAAAAATCATACTTACGGAACTTGGCGTACAACTGATGCTCTCTGAGCTTTTCCAAGACTATCCTTAAATGTTCGACGTGTTCTTCCTCCGACTTGGAGTACACCAGAATATCATCAATGAACACAACTACGAACTTGTCCAAATATTCCATGAATACCTTATTCATCATGTTCATGAAGTATGCAGGGGCATTAGTCTGACCAAAAGACATGACTAAGAACTCATAATGTCCATACCGCGTTGAGAAAGCGGTCTTTAGTATATCCTTAGGACAAATCTTTAGCTGGTGGTAACCTGATCGTAGGTCGATATTTGAGAACACTCTGGCTCCTTTCATCTGATCAAACAAATCATCTATCCGGGGTAGTGGGTACTTGTTCTTGATAGTAACTTCATTGAGGGAACGGTAATCAATACACATCCTCATACTTCCATCTTTCTTCTTGACGAACAACATTGATGCTCCTCATGGTGACGAACTAGGTCTCACGAAACCTTTCTCAAGAAGTTCCTCTATCTGCTTCTTCATCTCTACCAACTCATCGGCTGGCATCCGATAAGGTCTCTTTGAAATTGGTGTTGTCCCTGGCACTAGGTCGATAACAAACTCAATGTCACGATCCGGTGACATTCCTGGTAATTCCTCTGGAAACACATCTGGATATTCACTGACGACTGGTACTCCTTCCAAAGAAAGGGTTTTCAAGCTGTTTACTAGCAAATGTCCATCACGAACTGAGGTGGCTAGAAACTCTACCTTGTTTCCCTTGGTATCCTCGACTGTTACGGCTCTTCGACCACAATCTAGCACGGCTTTGTGCTTGGATAACCAATCCATGCCAAGAATGGCATCTAACGTTTGGGTGTCTAGTACGATTAGGTTGGCTAGAAACTCAACTCCAGCTATGAGTAACTTAGCTCCTAAACATCCCACTTTAGGGCTTAGCTTTGCTCCAGGCGACTGGACTAGCAAAGTATGCTTAAGACGCATAACTTCCAAATTATTCTTGGTTGCAAACATTCCAGAAACAAACGAATGCGAAGCCCCAGAATCAAACAAAGCGATGCACGTGTGCGAGTTAACGAGAACTTACCCAGTACGACGTCTGGTGCTTCTTGGGCTCCTTCCAGAGTGACGTGGTTGACACAGCCTCTGATCACTGACCGCGGTGCTCCTCCGGCTTGACCGGCAACTTGTGAAGCTCTTTGGTTGATGCCTGGCGCTGGCGTCTTGGATGGCGTAGCTTCAAGGTTGAAGCGTACTGGAGTGATTGTACCCTTCTGCGAACATTGGTTAGAAAAATGTCCTGGCTGACGACAGGTATAACATACCCGTGGTACGTTTTGCTGGTTGCTCCCTGGATTGGGGTTGGCAGGTGCAGGGTTGCGGAAGTTCGGCGGTGGGCGAGGTCTTTGAAGTGGGTGCAGGTGCTCTGAACGAAGTCTGGGGTGGAAACCGGTTGAACTGTGATGGAACTGTTCTTGCCCTTTGCTGTGATTGATGGCTTTCTTGCTGAGCCATCCGGCGCTTACGATTATCTTCCAGTTCCTTGCGTTTGTCCTCTAGAACAAAGGCTTTATTGACCAGCTCTTGGAAATCAGGGAAAGTATGGGCAAATAGACTGACTTGCAATCCAGTGTTTAGCCCCTTCAGAAAACGACTCCGGCGAGCCTTGTTTGTGGCTCCATCCTCTGCTGCATAGCGAGTTAGCTGAGAAAACTTGTTGAGATAGTCAGACACTGACATAGCTCCTTGCTTGAGAGCGCGGAACTCATCCTTTTTCAGATCAATAATGCATTCCGGTACATGATACTGGCGAAATGCTGTAGAAAATTCTTCCCAAGTGATATCCTGTGGCGTCTCATGGGCGGCACAGAAGTTCTCCCACCATTCAGCGGCTATGCCCTCCATCTGATCAGTAGCATACAAAACCTTCTCACGGTCGCTGCACTGGGTGATCAGCAGCTTCCTCTCGATGACCCGAAGCCAATCATCTGCTTCTACTGGGAGACGTGTCCGGAAAATGTTGGTGGACGGGTTCTCATAAACTCCGCGAGTTTAGATGGTCCATGGTGACCATGAGCAGGGGCTCCATGCTGTTGATTGTTGTTGTTGTTGACCTAGTTGCTCATAGCTTGCATCTGATTCATCATGGTATTCATCAGTTGAGTCTACACTGCCATGAAAGCTCCAAAGTTTTGCAAGTCAATCGGGGGTGCTTGTGGCGGAACTGCTCCTGCGGCTGGTTGCTCATTGCTCCTCGGTGCTGGGGTACTGGAACCACTTGCAGCAGTATGACGAGTTTGAACCATCTGGAGAAGCTCCATGGGTCAGATAAGGTAGCAAGCACAAGATAAGTTAAACTAAGCAGGGGGTAGGTTAAACCCAACAAAACACAGCTCAAGAAACTCAAACGAAATCCTTTTATTAATTAGGGTCTTAGCATGACTGCAACAAATGCTTAAGGGCCTTTGCAGCTCATACTCGCACACAAAAGAAACAACGACCTAAGCACACAAAACTACCGCCTAAAGGGCGACTTACTAAATTGAAACTGGCTAAGCCTAAAAAACTGAGACTTAGGACAACTACTCAAGAAAGCCTCCACAACCGCTGCGGCGCTCCTGACGGCTGTAGACGCGAAAGTGAGCCGACATCTTGGCAAACTGATCCCGATGCCCTAGAACTGGTGTAGCAGGAACATGCGTTCCCGGTGCAACTGGTTCAACTGGCTCCTCTGACTCTTTTGGCTCAACTGGACCTTCCTCTAGATCTTCTTCGGAATCCTCTTCGGGGTCTTCCTCTTCTTCGGGATCTTGGTCGTAGAGTAGCGACCTTCTCTTCAGCTCTCTGTAATGCCTCATAGACATGATCCAACTATGTGATAGTCCTCTCCAATGCTTCCTCCTGTGCAGCTGCAAACTGAGCGAGGTGCACGACTGTAGCGTTGCTTTCTTCTTCTGTAGACGGGTAGCGTGCGGGCAAATCCACGGCTGCAGCTCTGGGGTGGTAACGGAAGACGGTGTCTTGGAGCTCCCGTGCGTAGATGTTGCATATGCGAAGCATGGTCAAGCGTGATGACTCCTGGATACCTTCCAGCCAAGTGATCTTCCTCACAGAGATGTGCGAAAGTCGGCTTGCCTTGTCGTTCCTCCTGGCGTAGATTGTCAGGCGACAGATCACTCCACAGTTTTGTCCATTCACAATCCAGTTATTGCCGACGTACAACGGTCGATCAAAGCCTCCAAGAACCTGAAGCAACTTCCAAAGCTCAGCGGCATATCCTCCTGTGCGCTCACCATAGCTCTGGAGACGAGGCATCTATCAAGACAGATGAAGAGGGGGTAGGAGCAACTTTAAAACAGCGAAAAGAGAGAGGATTATAGCAATAGTTGAGTTGAGAGAGATATGAGAAGAGTTAAGCAATTAATTAATCTTGCAAGTTAATTTTTCCTATAGAAAATAGTTTGGACACTCTAAAGACGGCCAATCTAACTAAGGTCAAGACCTACGATCGGATGGCTCGATACCACTTCTGTCGGGACCCAAAATTACGATTCTGGAACCCTCTGTGTATACTGCACTAGTCCAGGACCACGCTAGTGCACACAGTGTTAACATAGGTAAATATCAATCCACACAAGTGATAATAAAGTAAACGATTAGTTTGAATAACAAATAAGGGTTTTTGACCTTATGGTCGGGTTTACACTTAATAAGCCACGCAGGGCTGACAGAGGATAAAACAGCAGCGGAACGGAAATAACTCCAGCGTAGATCCCATCAATTCACCACAGTCAACCGACTAAGATCCAGACCTTAACGATCAGCAACCTTCGGCGAACTCCTCCTCGAAAGCAAGCGTAGACTCCTCTTCTGTAGGTTTGGGCGCAAGTTTTACAACAAGCGTGAGTACACAACCGTACTCGCAAATCATACCATAGAATGCAATTTATAGATGCAAGCTTATTCCAAAAGAAAAGGCTTACGTGGTTCTTTTGTATAAAAGCAACATTTGCAATTGAATACGATAATAGATTGAAAACATAATTCAAAACAAATAGACAATAATAATTTAACAATTGTTTCCACAAAAACACAAAGCTAAACAGATTATTTCACATAGCCATATGATTGAGTTCACATAGCTCCCATCCCAAACATTTTATGAAAACTACCCCTCGTGTGAAATCCCCGAGCATGTCCATGACCGCGGACGCGACTATTCGAATAGATTGATTTAACACTCTGCAGAGGTTGTACACTTTACCCACACGATACAACTAGTGTAGCAAGCACTAATCATAACAAAACGGTTCAGAAACTTTATCTCAACATTGACACTCCCGATGTGCTTACAAATCGCTATGCTAACCCAAATGAAGTGCTTTGGCATAACACACACCGCTAGACAGAGACACAGCGAACCGCCTCGTGATGCGACTACCTTGTAGTACACACCTCCACCCATAGCCTAACCTACCACCTGAGTAATCAATGTCAAGAATCCATAACCTAATAAGTTAGGCCCGTCCCATACCAGACATGTGGTCGTACAGTAAGACTCAGTTCAATGGCGCACAAAGTTAAGTCCTTAATTGACCAAGGTAAGACTTCTATATTCTAACTAGATCGCAAAGATTATCTTTCCCATCACAAAGTCCACCATATCACAAAGTATTCACCACTTGCCCCAGTCCAAATCCTTTACCACCCAGTTGGTTTTAGTGCAACACATGCCATCACGAAGTAATAACACATAGCACACAGTTTTACACAAAGTTCCATAGTCACTTAGTCAAGTTTAATATTTGCAACTTACATGAGATGTGAGACTTGTAGCATGGCTAAGCAATTGTACTCGCATCTTACCAACCCACGTTGGTGCTATAATATTACCAACTAATAACCAATCTAGGGTGACAAGGAAATATAACATACAAGGCCAAGGTGTGATAACAATTTGGATAATAACTATATCCCAAAACATTTAAATAAATAATTAAAGTAGAATGCAATACTTTGAAACAAAGTAATTTGAAAATTGGGCTCAAGATGATCAAAGGTATTACTTGCCTTGGAAAAGGTCTAGGTACTGATCTTGATCTTGAGGTGCTTCTTCTTCCACAAAATTCACCGACGAATCGACGTCTACTCGCAAACGAAACAAATAAACAAAACAAATAAATAACAGATGCAAAACAAGCTCCAAAAATTAAATAAAAATCTCAGATAAATAGAGCTCGAATTTAGATAAATTTAGAAATTTGAATGGGCTCAATCGGAGTTAGGATGCAAAAGTTATGGGCTCTGGAAGTTTAAATCTAAAAAGAAACCCTCATTTGGATTTTCTGGATTTTCTGAATTATTTCTTAACAGAAAAATCGGATTATTGCATAATGCTGACGTCAGCAAGGAATTTTGGGAAATAAAAAAATAACAGAAAATTCTGACATGTGGGACCCACATGTCGAGGCACGTCTCACGGTAGACTAGATCTACCGAGCCTCGGGTTTTGGGGCGGGGTGGACTGCCACGTGGCGCTGACGCGGTGCCACGCGGGATGACACACAGACGCGACCGTTGAGGTGGCGGCCGACGTGGACGGCCATGTCAGCTCGGCAGACGGCGGCGCTCGGGAACCAACGACAACGGCGAACGGCGGCGATCCACCGGCGGTGAGTGGTACCAGCGTGTAGAGGGCGCTATTGCGAACCTCTGGGTGCAACTCCGGGTGGTCAAGGTCAACGGAGACGGCCGGCGGCGAGGTTTGAGCGACGGAGCTGCTTCGGGTTTTGTCGGACGGGGGTTCCGGCGAGGTTCCGACGACGGCGAAGGCTCCTGGAGGTAGCCCTGACGACGGCAAACCTGGCGGTGCAGACCACGAAGGCAGAGCGACGTCGACGGCGGCGCAAAGCGGATAAAACGATCGGCGGCGAAAAACCCTAAAACTCCGATTGCGGCGGCGCTAGGGTTCTTGGGGCGAAGTGGGTGGCGGCTCTGGGTTGCGGTCGAGAGGGCGAACCCGGGGGTGCCTTTTATAGGGCTGCGGCGGCTCGGAATTGGAAATCCCCAAATCGAGTCTGTGAAGAACACGAAACAAAATTCGAAAATCCGGGGATAGGATAGGATTCGGGATAGGATTTAAACAGAAACGGGCACGGAGAGGTTGGAGATAGGATTTGACACGTTTTCTAGAAGGGGTTTAGATAGAAAGACAATGTTGTCGGACAGGACTTGGAGCTCGGCAATGGCGGCGGTTCGAGCGTACGCGAGGAAGACGACGACTGACGCTACGGGCCACGTTAAGCAAGCACGGAGGCGGGCGCGCGGCGAGGCGGTCGGCGAGACGCGCAGAGTGGGTCATAAGCGGGCGCACGCGCGGGAAGAGGCGATGGGCTGCGAAGATTCGGCCCAAAGATTTAACTGAGATTTTAATAGCTTTTCTATTTTAGAAAATGCCAAAAATTCAAATAAGCAATAGAAAATAGCAAATGAACTCAGAAAAATTTTAGAAAAATCTAGAAAATATATCTGAGCACATAGAGCCCAAATAAAATAGTTTTGGCTATTGTTCATGTTGGGATTATTCACATTAAATGTTTTTGATTGTAAAGTCCAGTATTAAGCTTTTGAATTTAAATTCAAATAAATTCAAATGGTGACTTTTTCCCTATTAACTATTTAAAAGTTTTTAAACTCAGAAAATTGGGATGTTACAGTTAGGCTCTGTGTCAGGGTGGAAGTGTGTTTTCGTCTGTGTGACGATTCACAGTTATGAGCGGTTCGCCGTCTTCAGGTCCAATGGTGTGTGGTGGGCTAATTTCCTGTGTGGGTATTAGTGTCATCGGTAAAGCACACTAGGATTGTCAATGTTTGAGATAAAGTTTCAGAAATGTTTTGTTATGATTAGTGCTTGCAACACTGATTATATCGTGTAGGTAAAGTGTACAACCTCTGCAGAGTGTTAATTAATCTATTCGAATAGCTGTGTCTGCGGTCATGGATATGCTCGGGGATTTCACACGAGGGTTAGTTTTTCATAAAACATTTGGGAAGAGATAGTTGTGTGAATTTATTCATAGAGCTGTGTGAAGGAATTTGTTTAGGCTTTGTGTCCTTTGTGAAAACAATTGTTAAGTTATTATTGTTTATTTATTTTAAGTTACATTTTAATCTATTATTTGTATTCAATTGCAAATGTTGTTTTTATGCAAAAGAACCACATGAGCCATTCCCTTTGAAATAAGTCCGCATCTATACATTGCATTATGTGGTATGACTTGTAAGTACGGTTGTGTACTCATACTTGCTAAATCAAATCAACAGAAGTGGAGGAGTCATCGCCTGTATTCGAGAAGGAGTACTACGAAGGTGTTGATCGTTAGGTCATTGATCTCAGTCGGTTGCGTATTGTGAATTGATGGGATTCCACTGGAGTTTATTTTGTACGGTTGCTTATTTAATTATTGCCAGTCCTGCGAGGCTTAATAAATATAAACTCTGCCATTTTGTTATTCAAATTAATCGTTATGCTATTATTCGACTTGTGTGGATCAATATTCATCTATGTTGACACCGTGTGCACTAGCGTGATCCTGGACTAGTACTGCAGAATACACAGAGGGTCTAGAATTGTATTTTTTTTTTGCCCCGACAGTACTCAACAAGCCCACACAACAATGCAAGGATATAGATGCATGACTTACGAAAGGATGGTTTATGTTTATTTTAGCACAAAATCATTTTGCTCAAATACTATAATTATCTACTAAACCTATGACTTAGCTTGTTTAACTTTCAAACCAAAGTTTCATTTGTGTAAGCAATTATTATCTCGGTAAGCTTCTATCCACCTACAATTACTCGGTCATGTTTACCCAACATGTCCCAGTTCACAATGTCTATGTTTAACCAACATGTCTCAATTCACAACGACCATGTTTACCCAACATATCCCAGCTCATTTTAAAAAATCTAACCAAGTGTGATTTTCTGCACAATACCTATAATTGGGGGCACGACTATTCAAATAGATTAAACACTCTGTAGAGATTGTACAATTTTACCAATGAGATATGATCAACTTATAATGTCAGACATAATATTCTTCCTTGGACGTGCGATGGAGACAACCATAACAAGGACTTTCCAATACGCAGTCTCGACACTAGACCCTCTCCAGAGGGGAACCACTCAACACTGGACAGTGACCGTTACGGGGCACCCCAAAATGCCCTTAACCAGGCGCATTTTCAATAAGGGATCCTCCGTTGTTAGGGAGTCACGATCCTTCTCGAAATATATAAAAGTTACTCTAGCGCAGGTTTTTATGCTAGAAGCTAAGTAAAATAGTTGGTCAAGTATGCCCCATACTAGGCTTCTGGTTGCACGGCTTAGTAGTTTAGAAATGCATCCATGATTCATTCCTTAATTGGCTCAGGCGAGATAATTTGCTTCTGGTAGCACGACTTAGTAGTTTAGAAATGCAGCCATGATTCATTCCTTAATCGACTCAGGCGAGACAATCCACAAATCCACTCGCGTGCACACTACCAATCACTCCCCAAGCCTCCACCATAATAAATAATATTTTCTGTTTCCAATGGTAACCCATATTACCACACTATGATTCACACCATATTCGGAGTTCTTGTTATGCCAACATTTGTGTCCTATTGAAATTCAACCACTAAGCAATGTCTAAGGACAACCAATAATCATTTTTGTTTATCCAATGGGAGTTTTACTCATGTATTAATTATCCTAAGGTGACATGGTATAAGGGTTATCGACAATCACGGAGGGGAATAATAATAATCAACCTCTGGAATAGCTAGATGTCAACCTTTAACATAGCATTTCATAATAATAATAAGCATGCAAACAATACTTTTTTTGACATGAAATAGCAGGAGAGTCTCCTATTGTGCTATATTAATAATAAAATAAAGAGTATATGTACAAAAGGTAAAAAGAAAAGGGATAATGTATATCAGATACGGATTACAAAATACTTAGCCCATCAAGTAAAAAAAAAATCCAGAGTTCCTCTTTCACCCCGTACATATGCAAAGTGATGTCCTAAAAAATCTCTTCCAATCTGCTTTACTTGGAGTTTTGTTCTAAAAAATTATGCCATTGCGTTGCCTCCATATTTGCCAGCCCACCACAATGAAGATCTCCATAAATAATGTATGAGGCCAGTTTGTTCTTGCCTGAATTAGCATATTATGGTGTGTTTGGTTGGCGGAATCCTCTGAGGATTATCAGGAATCCTTTAGTAATCCTATGAGATTAACTTGTTTGGTAAAACATCCAGTAATCTGAACTAGAAATCTAAGATTACCTTGGGAAATAGGTTACCATCAATGTGGTGTTAAGGCATGGATGGCCAAAATGAGGTGTGGGAGGGAGTGGGATGTTAATGCCCTTGATTGCGATTGAAAACGAGGAGGAAATGGCGAATTGAAGAACTCCTGAGGGCATTCGTGGTGGCGAGGGCGAACGGCTGGTGGAGGAAGAAAGGGAGGAAGGGGAAGCCCTAACCGGTGCACCCATCGTGTCGATGGAAGAGAGAGGATGGAGCTGGGCTCGGGCGGCTGCAGGTCGGCGTGCAGGTGAAAAAGAAAAAGGGGAAGGTGGGCTGGGCCGAAGCGAGCGAAAGAAAGAAAGAAAAATAAAAGGGGAGGGAGAAATGGGCCGGGTTGGAAAATAAGGAAACGGGCCGGAAAAGAAAGAATTTTGGCCCGAAGGAGAAATAGAGGATTTTAATTAGATTTTGATTTTCAGAATTTACAAGAAATCAAATAGGCTTTTATAAAATACCAAATAGAGTTTAAAATTCTAACAAATTCACAAAAATTCCCTGAATTAATTTGAACTTAAGAAAATTATTTCAAACTTAAATTTGGTTTTTATTTTTCACATAAATTATTTTCAGCATCAAAATAATAGAGAAACCCCTTTTTAAAATCCAGAAAATCAAAAGAAATTAATTAAATTTCTTTTTTGACTTTAAAATCTAGGAAATACCAATAAAACCATTTTAAACTTTTGATAATCTAATAAAATAATAACTTCATTAACTTTATTTTTTATAACAGAACTTTGGGATATTACACCTACCTTCTTATGTGGGCGTCGACCCTACCCCTGGCTGAGTCCACCTTAGACTCGACTAGAGGGATGGGCCTAGGCCTTGGCTCACCCACTCTCTCCCCCTCTTCCACCTAATGGGCCTAATCCTAATTCCAAAATCTGAAATGTAATCATCTTAACCCAATTTCTTTTAATTAAAAATGGGATATTACACCCTCCTCCTTATTGGGCAGCCAACCCCCTTTTTGCCGAGTCCAACTTGGACTCGGTTGGGAGCACACAACAGGCCCAATCCTTCCCCTTTCCTCCTTTTTCCAAATTCTTTCCTAATACCAAATCATATTTCTCTTTTTAGCTTCTTAATTAAACATGATATTACATTCTACCCCTTTTAAAAGAATTCGACCCCGAATTCTCTACTCGCTGATCTACACAAAAACAACAAAAAATAAAATCAATAACAAATAACACATACTCGTCGTGAACAACTCCGAGTACTTCTCGCGCATGCGAGACTCTTAACTCCCTCTCGGAGTACAGCACTTTGACATACTTCAACATCTTATACCTCAGCACCATCTCCAACTCCTCTGGTACATGCACCGGACGGGACTCGAAGGTGAGGTCTTGCTCAATAGTCAACAGCTCCAAAGAAATCTCATGCTCCAGATGCCTCAGGTACTTTCTCTACATCAAGACATGAAAGACGTTGTGTACCCATTGTGTGGACTCAGGAAGGTCCAAGCGATATGCCAACTTCCTTATTTGTGTAATTATCATAAACGGTCCAACATACCTAGGACTAAACTTCTCTTTGGTACCAAACCACACAATGCCTTTGGTGGGAGACACTCTCAGGAGCACCTGATCACCCACCTCAAACTCCATATCACACCTTCTCACATTTGCATAGCTCTTCTGCCTACTCTAAGCTGCTAGCAGATTCTGCCTGATTTTTGCCACTCGCTCAATGGTCTTATGGACCCAATCTGATCCCAGAACGCCTTCTTGCCCAAGGCATCCCAATAAAGTGGCGATCTACACTTCCACCCATACAAAACCTCAAAAGGTGCTACTCAAATACTGGAATGTAGTTGTTGTTATAGGCGAACTCTGCAAGAGCCAACTAATCCTCCCAATTACCGTACCAAGACAAGACACACAACCTTTGTAATATCCTGTTTAAGCTTCAGAGAATTAAATGATTAGAAAGAAAATTTAAAAGGGATTACAAGGGTAATTTCTGAATTTTCTTAGGGGAAAAGGTGGGATTTCGGCCCAAGGTATCCTGGCCCAAGGACCAGCCAGCCTTAAGGGACCAAGGAGGGGCAGCAGCCATATACCCAAGCCCCTCACCTTCCCCTACGCAGTTGTCGAACCCGGGAGCGAAGGACCCTGGGTTCTCTGTGTTTCATACACAAGTCCAGAACAGCTAGTGTATACAGTCAAACAAAAGTAGATAGTATAACCATACAACGTCATTCATTGAAATAATTAGAGTTATTACAAAAGGGGCGTACAACCAAAAGCAAATTACAGCGAAAGCAAAAGAAGTAAGATAGGCCATACAATTCGCCATAGGCAATCGTCTAAAGGCGCAGCCCAGTCGTCCTGGACCTCATTTTCTTCGTAGAACTCCTCTCCTGCTCAACATACATTAAGCAAGATGAGCACAACTTTCGTGCTCGCAAGTTACACCTAGCAAGTAACAGATTATAATGCATGCAATGATATCTCAATGGAAGGCTTATAGAGTTGATTTGCACAAAGCCATGTTTATTTCCAAATACTTTTACTAAGTTCTAAGGCAGTCTATTCCATAACTTAAAATTTATTTTCTAAATCTCAAATTTTATAGTCAGATAACATTCATCTACAACTGGTGAAGGATACCTTCCTATCACAAGGCTACCTGCCTAGTTTCCCGATTGGATAGAGATCCAAAACCATTTGATAAAGTCTTTTGAAGACAAAAACCAAAATCTAACTTGGAGTGGCTTTGCCAGCATGTTTATGACCATGGACACGACTATTCGAATAGTTTTAACACTCTACAGACGTTGTACAACTTTACCCACAAGACACGACCTCTCTAGTTTATTTGGCATCCGTCGATACCACCGCTCACTAAGTGGGAATACATAAAAGTAGGTCGTAAAGACACACACGCAACCGGATAGAACGACCATGGTGAAACATTGCAAATTAGTTAGCCAGGTTCTGCCCACTCAGAACATGTGGTAGTACGATAGGGCGTAGCAAAGAAACACTCGAAGACCGGTCCTTAACTGACTTGGGCGACTTTCCAAAAGAACCCTGTGCTTCGATCATAAAAATGAATCGATCCCGTGCATGAACATGCACCCAACTAAACATCCATTTCGCCAAAGTCCAAACCAGATTTTCATTTTATTTATCACATCAAAATATTTCATAAATCCCCTGTGGTATAGACCATACCATAGCAACGTTTTAAATCATAGTTGAACTTTTGGCCAACTTCCCCCAAATTAAAGATTTTTTAGTTAAGTTTCAACTAAGCATAGAGCTTTACAACATGTTCTAGTTCGTACTAATGTACCAACTAGCTTTTACTAGGATATCAAGAGTGGTCCAAACAACGTTCAAGTTCAAACGTACAAAGGGGTTGGGAATAACTATAAAGTTAAAACATGGATTTAAATTACTTGAATTTAAATACGCATGCAGTACTAGTTTAAAACGGAATTTAGATAAGTTAAAGTATTGGGATTCAACATGATCAAAGGTATAACTTGCCTTGCTCGAATGCTTTAGGATCTACTTCTTCAAAGTACTCGGGTTCCACGGAGTAGTCGGAATCTACACGTGAGAACAAAGCAAGTTCAAATAAAGCCCAAATAAGGTTCAAATGAACTTAAACAACTTTAGAGTAGAAAGCTAGATCTTGAATTAAGATGTATTTAGGAATTTGAGTCGCTTGAATCGGAGCTCGAGCGAAGAAGAACGGGTTCTCGGAAGTTTGAGAATTAAGGGTCGGAATGTGGTCGAATGACCTGGTCGAAAGAGGTTTGACGGGTCGGAAGGAGGTCGACTGACCTGGTTCAAAGAGGTTCGACGGGTCGGAAGGAGGTTGAATGAATGCTTCGACTACCAGGTCCAAAGAAGGATACGACTACTCAACGTGGTCGTAGGAAGAATACAAAAAACGTAACAGGGCATAGAGAAACTCACCAGGAAGGAGAGACACGGCCAGAGGAGGTGGTTGGGGAAGGAAGGTGAGCGACGAACGTCGGTGCCGGACACGAGGAAGAACCGAGCTTCGGGTGACGAGGTTCAACAGCGGAATGCTCCGGAACGAAGGCGAGAGAGAAGGGAAAGTTGAGGGAAAACAAAAGGAGTGAAAAAAGGGCAAAAGGGCTCTCTGGTACGCTATTTATAGCGGCAGGAGGGGGACAGAGCGATAGGATGGAGCGGAGGGATTTGCAGCGACGCGACAGGGGCGCACGAGTGGAGCTCTGGCCGACATAGAGCGACGGGATGGGAGCAGGTGAGCCAAGGTGACGGGACGGAGTAGAGGCATGGCGCAGAGCGAGGGTGACAGGCGCATTTAATGCACACGATGGGGGCAGGTGAGTCGGCGCGAAACGCACGCACGACACTAACGCGGGTGGAGGTGGAAGATGACCAGGGCGGTGTGAGGACCCCAGTTTATTCGACTTGTAATGCTTAGCCTTCCATCGACCCTAGCATCACAATTCAAATAAACCAAGCCTCAGGATATGTATACTTCCCAGAAATGCAGTATACACACCCCGTTACAAAATCATGCATCAAAACCATACACGAGAGGTTACAATATCAAAACTTCATAATATACAACAGATTGGACTTACAAGATAAAATAACAAACTACACAGCGGAAGCGAAAGCCATAAGATGGCGATAAATAAAAGAGCCAATTAGTGTGCCTTTACCCACAAGGCAACCAACCGGGCCGCCAAGCTAGTCGTCAAACCCGCAACACATCTCACAAAAGGGAAGCCCTTGGGGCTCACCTCCTTCCTCTGCAACAAAACATTAAGCAAAACATCCGAGTACAAAAATTGTTTTTGTACTGCAAGACCGACGTGTAAGGGTAATGAAACTATAATTTAACTACATGCAAGCTTTATTTAAGTGGAGGGCTCTGGACTTATTTTTAGCAAAAGCCGCTTTTCTTTTGCAATAATGTAATAGTTTGAAGGCGATTTAACAATTCAAATTTTATTTGCGTAAATAACAATGATACAAGAAGTAGTAACAAAAGACATCACGGAGATGACCAACCCAATGGCCATCACAACAATAGTATGAACACCGTTCATACCAACCCATCAAGTTTTAATTAAAAGGTTGTAGTCTAACTCTTGAAAAGCTTACCCAAGCGTGTCCATAACCTAGGACGAGGCTATTCAAATAGTTTTAACCTGCAGTGTGTACCAATGTACCCACACTTTAGACCGCCTTTCCACCAGCCACGGTTAGCATACTTCCTTTGGTATGCAGGCACGGCTAAGTCTAACAAGACGTTTTCTAATGGAAAATGCTAATCAAGAGCCGCACGTATGGGGGTTAACCCTTAGTGATCTGCCGGCGAAATATGGATCACAAGGACTCATACGTGGAGTAAGAGACACCGGCCTCGGCGGGCGCTCCACTCCCCACAAACATGTCCATGTTGCATATATCACATATGCAACCCACCACACAACTCATTAATTAACACCCCCCAAAGTACTTAGTCAAGAGAGGTCCATATACTCTAGTGTGGTTAGCACGCAAAATTGCCTGGATAAAAATTCACTCACAAGATGTTCGGTCCTTAATTGACCCGGGCACCATTCTAGTCACACCCAAATTCACACCATCTTACCATTGTGCCCAAGTCGAAATTATTTTATTTTTATTTTTAGTTTTCACAATTAAACATAGCACAAAGGCTGAAATATAACCAATAATAAGTTTTGTGTGATCAAGGTCATCGACTAAGTCGATAACCGCCCAATTCTACCGGTAACTAAGCATGGCTAAGCATCATATCGTAAAGACAAATAAAAGACTATAAATCATTCACCGGGCTCTAATTCACCAGTGAGAATAATATTCCTAAGGTAGTGGCAGGGGTGAACAATTTCAGGGCAACAGTGCAATGGGATTAACTACCTCTAATCGACCAAATTACTTTGACACAAAAGCATGCATACATACAAGTTAAACAAAATATTAGACTTGAAAATAATGGGAATGAGCTGGATATGATCAAACTGCTTGCCTTTGCCTTGTTAGCGATATACGACTTGCTGCAGAGGATCACTCTCGATATCAACGCCATCTAACGACAGAAACTGCCAAAGCGAAAAACAACGAATAAACACCAGAACGCCAACAGCATTCAAAAATCAAACACATAGAAGATAGATTATGAAATTTAGGAACAACAAATTAGATGATACGGAATTTATTTAAATTAGATAGGATTTCTTCTGATTGCTCTCTCCAAACTCACTTATTTTCCACGATAATCATACAGTCAAAATCAATCTTCTTATATGTTTTCCTCTTAGGTCAACCTCTAATAGCTAACTAATTCCACAAAATTTCCATTCGCTTGCACTAGGAAAATTTATTGTACCGGCTTACTATCGAATCTAATTCTATTCAGATTTTCCTTTTTGTTTCATATATCTTTACAAAAGAGAAACCTTGGACTGAAGTGCTATTAGCTAAACTCCCTACAACTCAAACTTTAAACTGGTTAACTCATTTGAGTGATTTGGTTTTAGTCATAGGAATAGTTGGCAGTTTGTTTTACAAGTGGCCCTACTGTTTATTTTCAAACATCCACCTTCAATGTTGGTTCTTAGGTTGGTGCACCCTTTTAGTCTAGAAGCTATGGACTGAACAAGGTCCCATAAGATCACATACTCCCTCTTCATTTGGAAAGGCCTTAGTTCTGGCTGTTTTCAAACACCCTTATTTTATCTTTTCTATCATTGCAACCTATTAGAAGGAATTTATCTAATGGGCAGTGATGTTAACTAACCAATTCAATTATTTAGTTGTTTTAAACCAGTTTAAGTGATCCATCAGTCATCAAATGGGTTTGTTATCCTATTGTCCTTCCAGATTCTCAATTAATCAAGAAGTTACAAAGACAATCTTCTGATTTGAGGTGCTACCAACTGATATTCCTTCAAAATCCAAACTTCAAATCGGTTTAACTCAAGATGGTTTCTAAATCACTTGTCTTTGGATTTGACATAACTTTTAGCTCCCTACTCCTTTTCTAACTACTTGCTTTAGAATGCTACTAGCTTACTGATAAATCTAATCATCTTCAGGTTTCAACCTCTGCTCAAGCAATAATTAACAGAAACCTTTTTCGGACTGAAATGCTACTAACTAAATTCTTACTATTCCAATTTTCCATCTTCGCCAATTTGATTGAGATTCAAAAGACTGCTACAGGTTTGCTATTAGCACCATACAGGTGGTTCCTATTGTCAGTTCAGATCTTAATCAGACTTCTTTACAGTTCAACAAATCAGACAATACAAATCATCTATGTACTTAAAGTGCTACTCCCAAATTCAATCTTAAACTTTTGTAAATCATTTAGAGTGACCTGAAAGACATTAACAAAGTTGATTAGCAATGAATGGGTCCCACTTTTCAGAGAAACAGAGGGCACAAACGAAGAACAGGGGAAGGGCTCGGGCTGGTTTCGGGGCGGCAAATCGCCGGTGGTTGGAGCGGCTGGAAGACCATGGTGATGGCCAAAATGGGTCGAGGGAGGCTCGTGGATGCTAGAGGTGGTCTCGGGGTAGCCGGAGATGCGGTGTGGCGGCGCGGCGACAGGACGCGGCGGCCGGCAGCGGAGGTGACAAGGGGCGACGGCGCCGGAGAGGGAGGGGACAAAGAATAGCGCGCGCACGAGCACCAGTGGGACTCAGGGAACTCACCGGTGTGCTCGGCGATGACGGAGAGTTGCCGGAGTGTGCCGGCGACGGGAGCCAGGGGCGGTGCGCGGTGGTTTCACCGTGGAGGGGTCCCTGTGGAGCAAGAAGACACGAGTGAGTGATCGGAGGACGCCGAGGGAGCCTAGAGGGTGCTCCAGGAGGGAGGAATTGGAGAGGGAGTCGCCGGAGTAGACACGGCGGCGGAAAAAACGGTTTCGGCCGGAGCCGAAGAAGAAGGCCCGTGCGCAGCTCCTCAGTGGCTTTTTCTCCGAATTGATTGAGGGGTTTCGTTTCTCTAGGCGAGGGGCGCACCGTGACGCGGTTATGGGTGGCCGGGCTTCGCCGGAGCGGCCGGAACACTCGGAGGCGGCGCGGGATCCAAGAGTGGCATTCGGTTCATGACTCCATTGGAGCTCTTAGAGGAATGGAATTGAAGAAAGGAGGTGGGGAAATGGAGAAAGGGGGTCGGGGCATACGGTGCTTGGCTTAAATAGGCAAGGGACGGAGCAACCGAGACGAAGGTCGACGGGCAGGGTGGCGGCAAGCTTGGGTGCGGCGGCAGCAAGGCATAAACGTTGATGGGTGAGTGACTGCTGAGCGACGAGGAGAGACAGGGTAGTTAAGGCGCGCGGACGTTGCGGTCGAAGAGTAGCGAAACCAGGGGCGCTGAGGCCAAAACCGGCGTTGAGCTCGGGTGGTGGCGCGGGCAAGCTGGAGCAGCAGCCATGCGCGGTCGTGCGCTGGCGCTTGGGTGAGTGTCGCGTGGGAGACGACTCCTGCCGGTGGGGCTATGCCGTCAGTGACAGAGGAAGAAATGGCTCGGCGAAGCGGTTCGGTCAGACCCGAGTGGCGAAGAGGTTCGGTCGGAGGAACAGTGCGGGCTCGGGTTAGGTTTTAGTGTTTTAGTATTTGACCGAAAACAACACAAATTTGACCTACGGTTTGAAATAGAAATAAAATTCTAAAAATCCTGAAAATTTTTGTGGACACTCTGAGGTTCAAAAAGAACTAAGGAAAAATAATTTCAAGCACTTTATATACTAAAATTTGTTGGAATTAAATTATCTTCAAATCTGCATTTAGGATTTGATTTGAATTTTTGGTGAAGGCAAAATGACTTCTAAAAATTTGGTAAAAATAATTACAATTCAAGATAAATAATCTAGTATTTGAATAAATTATTTTCAGGAACTTTCATTCACACATTTTTCTGGATTTCAAATAGTAATGAATTTTAAGTTTAAAAGTTTTGAAATTTCCAACACAACTTCAATACAAAATATCAAAAGTTTAAAATTGTGCACAAATTTTTAGAAAACCAAGAGCATGACTAAGAGATACAACAAAAGTTTTTAAATTTTAATACTTTTATATTTTTAAAATACAAACTCTAATTTGGGGATGTTACAGGCGGGGCTGGTCAAAACAGAGAGGCTGGTCAAAATTGAAAGGGTAGTCGTGACCAAGAGGGTGGTCATGACTGAATTGTGACCAAAAGGGTGATCATAACCAAAAGGGTGGTCGTGACCGAGAGGGTGGTCGTGACCATAGGGAGGTCGTGACCAAGGGGGATGTCCTAAGGAGGAGGTCGTGAGGTGGAGGGAACGAACAGAGAAAGGGGATTTTAAACACCAGGGAACTCTAGCAAACTCTAAACCAAAATTTTAAATTAGTTGAAGTTAGATTTAGGCATTTAAATTATTTTTAATTTCCAAAATCTCAAGTTAAGCTATAGAACTTCAACAAAACCAAATGGTTATTTTTATTTTGAAAATTAAAAAAAAAACTCAGAAAAACGAAGTGTTACAACAGCCCCTATTCCCTCTGTGCAGACCCCATCTCCCTACCTTGCCGCAGCCGACCCTAGCCATCTCCCTGCCGCAGCTGATGTTAGCCCTCTGCCTTGGTGCTGCTGCTGTCCAGCAAGAGGAGAAGGTCCAGCAAGGTGGAGAAGAAGATCCAGCAAGGAGGAAGAAAGGAAAGGAAGAGGAAGGAAGAGGAAGGGAGGAAAAGAGAGGAATCCGTGAGTTTTCGTGTTCAACGTCATGATCTTCAAGGGTAATGATTTTAAACCTTCTAGGATTCCCTAGTTTAGTTGGTGTTCGATTCATGGGACGTTTATTCAATAGGAAGTTGGATTTCTTTTCTGCCCAGATTCGTCAGGATTAGGGCAGAACGTTGCGGGGATGATTAGGGCTATTTGGGATCATAATGAGAGTTAAGTATAATTAGAGAAACTTTAGGTTATCGCGCTAGCTTTCCATAAAGGTTTGGATCGTTAAAAACATATTAGCGAGCGAAAAGATACAGCCTCCAGAAGGTTGCTGTCCAGATTCCGGGCATAATTTGGCAACACATATTGATTTGTAGTTTAAAAATAGAAGATGGAATAATTTGGGGTTTTGATATTCATAAAAGGGTATGTAACTTCTTAAGGATTCTAGAAGTCTACGAACATGATTTTTGGACAGGTAGAACAGAAGTTATGATTTTTGGAAAAGTGCAGTCCAAAACCAGGTTGCTGCTGGATGTTGTTGTGCGAAAACATTAATTTGATTGAGGTAATGGCATAATGGAATTTTTAGCATAACTAGGATATGGTAGATAATTTCCATTGGTTTCTGAATCATTATATTTGCATGTGTAGATTAAAAGATATGAAATTATTAATTATGTTGTCCAGAAGATGACATATCTATCTTCTGGGTTAAAAACGAGGGTTTATATTATTTAATCTGAACATTTGATCTCTAAGAAGTTGTAGGTAATTTTGTATAGGTTCCAAAAATGGTATGGTTTACCATTTTATGATATGGGAGTTGAAAGTTATGACCATTTTAGTGCCGGGACAGCAGGGATGTACTGTCCGGTAAAGGGGGTAAGTTGTGGAATTGGAAGAGCACGTAGGAGCATTGCTGATTAAGTGTTGATTTGTATTGTCATAGCTTGTATTGAGTTGGATTTTTGTTGTAGGCGGAGTGGCTTCATGATTGGTGCCACCTTTAAATTATCTCAGTCGTCACAACTAGAAAGACAAGTGCATGGTAGAATGGTATTTGAATGTTTGGAATTTTATTTGGTTAAATGATTGTAAAGATTATTCATGTGAAATATGCCTATTTTATATTGCTCAAATGCTTTCGATAATTTAATGAAGATGATGATGGTTATGAAAAAATGATGATTATTCATTGCATTGCATGTTGAGCATTCATGATGGAATGATTTGACATACGGAGTGGGATGAGGTCCATATATGTAAGATATGGGCAATGAGTCTCCAATGAAAAAGGACGGGCAATTGGTCCCCATATTTGAGAATACGGGCATGGGTGAATACCGATGGGTGTTACACTCCACTATACCGGTATAAGCAGAAGTTGAGTTGTGGCATGAGCATGAGTTTGCATTGCATTCATGAAAGATGAAAATGTGATCTGAGATATTGAGAATAATGAGAATGAATTGTTATTGAGATGATGCCTCGTTGGTTATTTTACTTTGTCCTTACTGAGTCATGAACTCACCCTTGCTTATATGTTGTTTTAGGTGAACATTGATGATGGCATGCTTCGGGTGGAAGTAGAACATGGATCGATTGCATTTTTGTAGTACTTCACACTACCTAATAGTTCATTCCTTTTGGTCATAAACAATTTAGCAACTTCAATTGTAATAATTGGATAACTTATGGTTTCCCTTAGTTCCTTATGATTCGTATTATCATCAGTTGATGCGTTTCCTAATTGAAACTTATTTATGATGTCTTTGGTAATTATTTGGTTCATATTACATTCGATTTATGGACTATCAAGTTGCTGAAATTTATGATTATCATGTTGTTGAATGTTTATTCTTGAAGACTAGATGTTAGTAATACTAATTTAATGGTTAAGAATTGGTAGCCAAAGTAGTTGTAAGGGGATTTTGTTAAGCTAGGTTGTTACAACCTGAACATGTCCTCCAATGTTTGAATGGTTCGCTTGGATTGACCATCTGTTTGAGGGTGAAATGCAGTGCTAAGGCGAAGCTCAGTGCCCAAAGCACTCTGCAAACTCTTCCAAAACTTAGAGACAAACTTGGCATCTCTGTCAGAAATAATGGTCTTAGGCACATCATACAAGCTCACAATATCCCGCACATAGATAGGAGCCGAATCGCTTGTCGTATTCATCGTGCGGATAGGAATAAAGTGTGCAGAATTGCTGAAATGGTCCACTACTACCCAAATAGCATCCTTCCCTCATGGAGAGCAATGTAACGCAAACACAAAATCCATTGAGATATCATCCCAAGGCTATTGAGAAACCTCCAAAGTTGCAACAGTCATGCGGGATGCTTATGCTCGGTTTTCACTTGCTGGCAAACTCCGTAAGAAGCCACATACTTAGCGATATCCAAATCCTATTTCTATTTTTAGCTTCTTAATTAAACAGATGTTACACTACCCAAGCTCCAATGACATGTTTAGATTGGAAGAGGACGGTCCGCTGACATGTGATAGGGAGTGACACTTGACTATATAAATTGTGTGCATGTTTGACACACACACAGATGTTGTAACCTTTCCTGACTTAACACACTCAATTTGGTCAATCTATTCAAACTAAATGATCAAGGCCTAAGATACAAACATTTATTTCCAAGCATGACACATGAAATAATAAGAGGTTCACCCCCATTCTGTATGGGTTAAAGCGGACTTTTTAATTGTCCTTTCAAATCAAGCTAACAAGAGCATATCTTGCACTCTCTCAAAGAAAAAACGCCTCCACGCATACAGTTATCTTTATTCTATTGGGATGCGCCCCTCTGGACTTTGTGACGACAATTTCTACTCCACCTCTTCATTGATGTTTTCAATTAAGTTGATCTCGTCAGCAACACCTCAACCGTCCATGAGTCTAGCTTAAATGATCACATATATTTGTATTTGCATGTATGGTCCACACATGCATGCATCGAGATGTTATCATGCTGTCATACTGACCTCATGCAAAGCATTACGTCTATGTACTCTGACTACAAGGAAGAAGTCAAGTAAGGGGCAATGGACAATGCTATAAAGGATTAAGCATAAATTAAGAGTATTTGATTACCAAAGGTCCTTAATTTTTCAAGTCTAGCTTCAAAGGATTACTTGCAAGAAAAATAGTTCTGAATATTACCTACAAAAAGGGTTTTCAAATAATATAGAGAGACAACCAAAGTCCTTTCTGAACTTCCACCAAACTTAAATTATTCTAGAACAAGATACATACATTTATATCTAGATTTGATGGTGTGTGTAGGTAATACAAAAATAAATGCACACCATTTCATATGGGTTAGTATGTATTCTTTGAATACACAACCAAATCAAACTAATAAAAGCATATCTCCCAAGCATATCTTGCACTCGTTCAGCAAGAAAAAGCCTCCATGCCAGGAGAGTTATTTTGAATATCTTGGGGCTTGTTTGCCTCTGATGTTTGTGGCATAAATTTCCCTTCAACCTATTCTAGCACTTCATTGATCCCTCCAACCAAAGACACATGATCATTCCCCAACACCCTAACTGTCCATGAATGATCACACCCTACGCGAGCTCTGATGACATGTTTAGATTGCAGAGGATGGTCCGCTGACATGTGACAGGGAGCTTCACTTGGCTATATAAATTGTGTGCATGTTTGACACATGCATACAGATGTTGTAACCTTTCCCAAATTAACTCACTCAATTTGGCCCCTCTCTCCAAAATAAATGATTCTGGCCAAAGATATGAACATTTATTTCCAAGCAAGAGGCTAAGAGGCAAGTACATGGTAGATTGGTGAACAACGGGTTGGTTGCCATTGTCAATGATATTGCTTTATCATGTTATTTATTATGCTTTCATTAAGCTTATTTACATACCATGATATTGATGATATTGAGTTAATGAGATTATGATGTTGAGTAAATTAGATGAATTATGTTAATGAATAATTATGATGTTGTGACATTTACATTCATTATGATAAGAGTGCACGAGCTAGGTCGGTGAGAAAGTCATGTAACTATTCCAGTGAGGTCAGTGATAAAGATACATGACTAGTCCGGAGTGCTCTAGATAAAGTCTTATATTTGTATGAACTAGTTAAAGGCCTATAAATGTAGGGACCCCATCCTAGAGAAGATGAGGGAAGAGTGTGTCATCGACAGGTGAACACCCGTTGTACCAGTATCAGCTGATGAGATGCATATGAGCATGACCATGATGGTGCATTCGCATATATGAGTAAATTATGCAAATTTCCCTATTTAGAAGACTTGTTTATTTGAGAATGAGTATGACATTAAATAAATGGATGGTGATGATAACATTGATTATGCTTCATAAACTATTTTTATGGCTTTATTTATGTATTTGTTGAGTCTTGGACTCACTCTTACTTTATTGCTGATTTTAGGTGATCGTTGATGGCTTCATTCATGGGAGGGAATAGATCATGAGTGGCACATGCAAATCAAATACACTTGCAACATTGATTTAAAATGTTTCCTTATAAATATATAGACTTTGGATATTTATCTTATTCATGAACTTATTTATTGCTTAGATAAATACTTGAGACTTATTGGTGATTTTATTAGTTGATTGGTGTTACTTTAATTGTTTACCGTGGACGAGTTTTAATCTTGATATGCTTGCTGGAATTTATTATAATTTAAATTGGTAGCTAGTGTAGTTTGGTGATATTTCAGACTCAATGTTGGGCCGGGGTGTTACAAGATTGGCAGAGGACAGTCCGCTGACACATCACAGGGAGCGGCCCTTCTCTATATAAATTGTGTGCATGTTTGACACATGCACACAGATGTTGTAACCATTCCCGACTTAACTCACTCAATTTAGCCAATCTCTCCTAACTAAATGATCCTGGTCTAAGATACAAACATTTATTTCTAAGCATGATGATACACATATATGAAATAAAAAGATGTGCACCCCATTTCTTATGGGTTAAAGCGTACTTTTTAAACATACATCCAAATCAAGCTAACGAGAGCATATCTAGCACTTGCACTCGCTCAAAGACAAAAGGCCTCCACGCATATATAGTTATATTTATCCTATTAGGATGCGCCCCTCTGGACTTTGTGAAGACAATTTCTGCTCTGCCTCTTTGTTCATGTTTTCAACTAAGTCGATCTCGTCAGCAACACCTCAACCGTCCATGAGTCTAGCTTAAATGATCACATATATTTGTATTTGCATGGATGGTCCACACATGCATGCATCGATATGTTATCATGCTACCATACTGACCTCAAGCGAAGCATTGCGTCTACATACTCTTAACTACAAGGAAGAGGTCAAGTAAGGGGGCAATGGGCAATGCTACAAAGGATTAAGCTTAAATTATTAGTATTTAATTACCAAAGGTCCTTAATTTCATGTCTAGCTTCAAAGGATTACTTGCAGAAAAAAGTGGTTCTGCGTATTAACTACAGACAAGGTGTTTTGAGACAAAATAGAGAGACAACCAAGGTTCTTTCTAAACGTCCACCAAACTTAAATGATTCTAGCATAAGATACATACATTTACTTCTAGATTTGATGATGTGTGTAAATAATACAAAAATAAATATGCACCATATCATATGGGTTAGTATGTATTCTGTGAATATACATCCAAGTCAAAGTAGTAAAAGCATATCTTGCACTCGTTCAACAACAAAAAGCCTCCATGCACGGAGAGTTATTTTGAATATCTCCAGGGCTGTGTGCCCCTGATATTTGTGACATACATACATTTCCCTTTAACCTCTTCTAGCACTTCATTGATGCCTCCAACCATAGACAGATGATCATACCCCAACACCTCAACTGTCCACAAATGATCACACCCTACCCGAGCCCCGATGACATGTTTAGATTGGTAGAGGACAGCTCGATGACACGTGATAGGGAGCGGCACTTGGCTATATAAATTGTGGGCATGTTTGACACATGCATACAGATGTTGCACGCTTTCCTTACTTAACTCACTCAATTTGGCCAATCTCTCCAATCTAAATGATTCTACGTGCCCCTGTTTGTGACATGCATTTCTCTTCAACCTCTTCTAGCACTTCATTGATGCCTCCAACCAAAGACAGATGATCATACCCCAACACCTCAATTGTCCACAAACGATCACACCCTACCTAAGCCCCGATGACATGTTTAGATTAGCAGAGGATGGTCCAATGACACGTGATAGGGAGCGGCACTTGGCTATATAAATTGTGGGCATGTTTGACACATGCATACAGATGTTGTACCCTTTCCTGACTTAACTCACTTAATTTGGCCAATCTCTCTAAACTAAATGATTCTGGCCTAAGATACGAACATTTATTTCCAAGTATGATGATACACTTATATGAAGTAAAAAGAGGTGCACCGCATTTCATATGGGTTAAAGCGTATTTTTAAACGTACAACCAAATCAAGCTAACGAGAGCATATCTTGCACTTTCTCAAACACAAAAGGTCTCGGACATACAGAGTAATATTTATTCTATTGGGATGCGCCCCTCTGGACTTTGTGATGACAATTTCTGCTCTGCCTCTTCATTCATGTTTTCGATTAAGTCGATCTCATCAACAACACCTCAACTAGCCATGAGTATAGCTTAAACAATCACAGATATTTGTATTTGCATGGATGGTCCACGCATGCATGCATCGAGATATTATCATGCTGCCATACTGACCTCATGTGAAGCATTGCATCTACATACTCTGACTACAAGGAAGAGGTTATTTAATTACCAAGTAAGGGGCAATGGCAATGCTACAAAGGATTAAGCATAAATTAAGATTATTTAATTACCAAAGGTACTTAGTTTGCAAGTCTAGCTTCAAAGGATTGCTTGCAAAAAATTGGTTCTGAATATTACCTACAAACAAGGGTTTTCAGACAAAATAGAGAGACAACCAAGGTTCTTTCTGAACTTCCACCTTTCTTAAATGATTGTAGCACAAGATACATACATTTATTTCTAGATTTGATAATGAGGGTAGCCAATTCAAAAATAAATATAGACCATTTCATATGGGTTAGTTTGTATTCTTTTAATACGCATCCAAATCAAACTAGTAAATGTGTATCTTCCATAAAAACAACTTATGAGAGCATATCTTGCATTCATTCAATGACAAAAATCCTCCATGCACAAAGAGTTGTTTTGAATTTCTCTGGGGCTGCGTGCTTCTGAAGTTTGTGATGTACATTTATGTTCTCCCTATTCTAGCACTTCATTGGTGCGTCCAACCAAAGTCAGATGATCATCCCCCAACACCCCAATTGTCCACGAATGATATCACCCTACCCAAGCCCCGATGATATGTTTAGATTGGCATTGGGCGGTCTGCCAACACGTGGTAGGGAGCGGCACTTTGTTATGTATATTGCGTGCATGTTTGACACATGCACACAGATGTTGTAACCTTGCTCAATTGGCCTCACTCGATTTGGCCAAGCTCTCCAAATTAAATGATTTTGGCCTAAGATACGAACATTTATTTCCAAGCATGATGACACATTGGTGAAATAAAAAGAGCCCATTTCACATGGGTTAAGGTGTACTTCTTGACCAAATCAAACTAACGGGAGCATATCTTGTACTCGCTCAAAGACAATAGGCCTCCATGCATAGACAGTTATCTTTGTTTTATTGGGATACACGCCTCTGGACTTTGAGACGTCTGTTTCTGCTCGGCCTTTTCATTGATGTTTCCAATTAAGTTGATCTCATTAGAAGCACATCAACCATCCATGAGTATAGCTTAAATGATCATAGATAAATGTCCATGACATTGACTTTGTTGGAGACATCAATGACGACATGGAGCAATGTGTCGACCATGCATACAGATACAAATCTATGTGATAATTTAAGCTAGACTCATTGACGGTGAGGCGTTGCTGATGGGATTGACTTTATTGGAGACATGAATAAAGACGTGGAGCAAAAAAATGGACGTCACAAAGTGCAGAGGAACGCAGCCCAGGAGACATCCAAGATAAATTTTTATTTCACCTACGTGCATCATCATGTCTAGAAATAAATATTTGTATCTTGGACCAGAATCATTTAATGGGGAAATAATAAATTTTTGTATCTTGGGCCAGAATCATTTAATGGGGGGATTTTAGAAAGAACCTTAGTTACCTCTCTATTTTGCTTGAAGACCCTTGTTTGGAGGTAATATTGAGAACTCATCTTTAAATGTAGTACTTCGAAACTAGAATTGACAAAGACCATTGGCAATTAAGAACTTCTAATTTACCCTTACTCCTTTGCGCCATTGTCGATTGCCCACCTGAGTTGACCTATACATTATAGTTAAAGTTTGTAAATATAGTGCTACGTGTGGGGAACATGAATTCTGTAATTTTAGAGTCTAGCTTCAATGGATTACTTGCAAAATAAAAATTGTTCTCAGTATTACTTACAAACAAGGGTTTTCAGATAAAATAGAGAGACAATCAAGGTTCTTTCTGAACTTCCAGCGTACTTAAACGATTCTTGCGCAAGATACATACACTTATTTCTTGATTTGACAATGCATACTTAAATGATTCTGGCACAATATACATTTTATATTTGATGATGCATGTAGTTAATATAAAAATAAAGACACACCATTTCATATGGTTTAATATATATATTTTTAAGACATGTCCAAATGAAACTAGTAAAAGCATATCTTCCAAGCATATCTTTCACTCGTTCAACAACAAAAAGCATCCATGCACGGAAAATTATTTTGAATATCTCCAGGGCTGCATGCCTCTGATGTTTGTGGCATACATGTCCCTTCAAACTCTTCTAGCACTTCATTGATGCCTCCAACCAAAGACAAATGATCATCACCCAACACCCCAACTGTCCATGAATGATCACACCCTACCCGAGCCCCGATGACATGTTTAGATTGGCACAGGATGGTCCGCCCACACATGGCAGGGAGCGATACTATGCTATATATATTTTGTGCATGTTTGACACATGCACACAGATGTTGTAACCTTGCCCGGCTAACCTCACTCGATTTGGCTTGGCTATGCAAATTAAATGACTCTATCCAAAGGTACTAACATTTATTTCCAAGCATGATGATAATATACATGAAATAAAAATAGATGCACCCCATTTTACATGGGACAAAGCGAACTATTTTAACATACATCCAAATCAAACTAACGAGAGCATATGTTTGTTCTATTGGGATGCGTCCCTTTGGACTTTGTGACGAAAATTTCTGCTTCGTCTCTTCATTGATGTTTCCAATTAAGTAGATCTCGTCAGCAACACCTCAACCGTCTGTGAGTCTAGCTTAAATGATCACAGAGATTTGTATTTGCATGTATGGTCCACACATGCATGCATTGAGATGTTATCATGCTGCCATACTAACCTCATGCGAAGCATTGCGTCTACATACTCAAACTACAAGGAAGAGGTGAAGTAAGGGGGCAATGGAGAATGCTACAAAGGATTAAGAATAAATTAAGAGTATTTAATTACCAAAGGTCCTTAATTTTTAAGTGTAGATTCAAAGCATTACTTGCAAAAAAAAAGTTGGTTATAAATATTACCTACAAACAAGGGTTTTCAAACAAAATAGAGAGACAACCATGGTTCTTTATGAACTTCCACCATACTTAAATGATTCTAGCGCAAGATACGTACATTTATTTCCAGATTTGGTGATGCATGTAGATAATACAAAAATAAATACACACCATTTCATATGGGTTAGTATGTATTTTTTTAATACACATCCAAATCAATCTAGTAAAAGCATATCTTGCACTCGTTCAATGACAAAAAGCCTCCATGCATGAAGAGTTATTTTGAATTTCTCTGGGGGATGCATGCTTCTAAAGTTTGTGACATACATATCCATTCTACCTACTCTAGCACTTCATTGATGCATCCAACCAAAGTCAGATGATCATCCCCCAACACCCCAACTGTCCACGAATGATCACACCCTACCCAAGCCCCATGATATGCTTAGATTGGCACAGGACGGTCTGCCGACGTGGTAGGGAGTGGCACTTTGTCATATATATATATATATATATATATATATATATATATATATATATATATATATATATATATATATATATATATATATATATATATATATATATATATATATATATATATATATATATCGCATGCATGTTTGACACATGCAAACATATGTTGTAACCTTGCCCGACTGATCTCACTCGATTTGACCAAGATCTCCAAATTAAATAATTTTGGCCTAAGATAGGAACATTTATTTCAAAGCATGATAATACACATAGGTGAAATAAAAAGCAATGCACCCCATTGGACATTGGTTAAAGTGTACTTTTGGAATGTACATCCAAATCAAACTAACAAGAAACATATCTTGCACTGGCTCAAAGCCAAAAGGACTCCACGCATGGAGAGTTATGTTTGTTCTTTTGGGATGCGCCTCTGGACTTTGTGATATCCGTTTCTGCTCCACCTTTTCATTGATGTTTCCAATTAAGTTGATCTCATCAACAACACCCCAACCATCCATGAGTCTAGCTTAAATGATCATATAGATTTTTCCATGACATTGACTTTCTTGGAGACATCAATGATGGCGTGGAGCAATGTGTCAACGATGTACAAAACTATCTGATAAATTAAGCTACTTGTTGACGGTGAGGTGTTGCCGATGGGGTTGACTTTATTGGAAATATCAATAAAGACGTGGAGCAAAAAATGGACGTCACAAAGTGCAGAGGCACGCAGCCTAGGAGACATCCAAGATAAAAAATTTATTAATTTTATCTAGGTGCATCATCATGTCTACATATAAATGTTCGAATTTTTAAAATAATATAATTTTAAAAGATATTTACAAAATTAAATAGCTGCCCCAAAAAATTACAAAAATATGTCCCTGTCGCTAGTTGAACTGGTGACAGGGACCGCCCCCCTGTCGCTGGTCGAGGGCTTCCTGTCGCCAGTTCAACTGACGACAGGTACCTCAGCCCTATTCTACTTAGCCAGTTTTTGATTTTCATAAATTTTAAATGGTACGAAATCTGTTAGACTCGCAGTAACATTTTGTCATCGTCGTATGTTGTTCTACTACGGTTAATTTCTGAAGAATTTAGCGAGGACGATTGAGGTATCAACGATTCGTAAAGAGGAAGGTAAGTGATATTACGATTCACTTGGGAATTCATACACACTGATATTACAGAACTTGCAGCAGAACGTCATAACACTTAATTGAAATGATAATTCAGAACATTGGTAATAATATATTACTGCTGTCCATTTTTTCTCGTGGTCACGACCTCAACGTCTCCCATGTAGACTGCCTCGAGTCGGGGCACCAGATGAGGTCCCCGCGGCGACGTCCGAAGTGTCGATGTTTCCTTGGTCCTAAGGATTTCGCGTGGGGCATGTCTTGAAGGTGTGCCTAGACTCCCTGCAAATGGAGCACTTCTTCGTACGACGTTCGGTTTCTGCCTCGTCCATATCGTTCCCGATGCGTCATACCTATCGCCGGCCAACCTTTCCCTTGAGCCTACCAATGTCCGCAGCCCAGATTAGTTGCTCTCAGGTGGGCTGGCCAGTGAAATGGCCAACCACGGCGTAACCATACATCTCTCCACTCCATGTTTGCATCACCGCCTCCTTGGTGAAATAGTCAAAGAGGTACTGGCCAGGATGTTGCGCCATCGTCCAACAGGCGGCCATGACATGGGAGCAGGGCCTATGCAGAAGAAGGGGCTTGTTACAAGTGCATACGCAACTATCGTGGCATAGAATGCATCCATGGGTGATCCTCTCGCGGTTTGTCCCGCGACGTCCTTTATCCCTGCACATTATCTCGAAACGAAGCTCCCTCGTGCCCATCTTGAATGCCCGGTGCATCTCACCCTTCTTGCTCTTCTCCTCCATGTATTTGGTGGTCATGGCGAATAGCGTACTCTGTCATTTGCCATGGCGAGCGACGCATTACTGCATCTGTTAACAAAGTAATTT
This sequence comes from Ampelocalamus luodianensis, assembly GCA_036346255.1. Lineage (NCBI taxonomy): Eukaryota > Viridiplantae > Streptophyta > Magnoliopsida > Poales > Poaceae > Ampelocalamus > Ampelocalamus luodianensis. The sequence goes on from CM070623.1 coordinate 32,459,877, forward strand.
GTGGTAGCGCGTACCACTCCATGTACTCCCCGTATGTCTCCGGTCATAGGGATCATTGCCGCACTGGATGCGGTCGTCCTGCGCGTCACTCCAAGCCTCAACCCAAGGGTCCATCCTATCCGCCCAGGACATCGTGCCCCGTACTCCCTTCCTAGTGTACCTGCGTACGGCAAGACAATTATTTAGTCATCATGTAAAGCACATTGTACGAAAGTAGTAAAACGTGAACTTACGCGTGAACGTGCGCAGGCACCCGCGCCCCACCCCCCCAAGGGGCTAGGATCTCCTGTCGCAGACCGAGCTGGCGCATGACCCGCTGCACCTGGTACTCCTCAACGAAGACATCATGCACCAATGCCCTCCACGTGTACCAATACAAGTAGTCTCGTGTGCACAGGCTCGACAGTCTCTGGGGCGTGCGCGCGTACACCCTCTCTGTAGTGTACGGTGTCCAGATGACGCGGTTATCCATTAGCTGATAGAACATCGCAACGTACTCCGGGTAGGACCCCTGCGAAGTGATTGGCGTATAGGTGACCTATGCAATAGAACACCGTAAAGTTAGCACTGAAAATCGTGATTACAATACAAAAATAACAAATGGTCATGAAACTAACCCGTCGGTGGCACCACAACATGCCCATGGTCGGCCCGTCCACATCGTCGTCCTGGACGTACAAGCTGACCGCGTACGCTCCAAAGTCCAGCTGTGGTCGTCCAATCTGGAAGCGCTCCAAGGACCACAGCTGCAGAAATAGCGAGCATCCGGAGAGGATGGAGCTGTCCTGGGCACGGTGGCACGCGTCGCACAGTGCGCGGTACGTCGTGCACAACACGGCCGGACCCCAAGCGTACTACGGGATCTCGTCAATCGGCGAGTCCGCCACCTCACGCGCGTATCAAACGTAGTGCTTGTCGACGCTGTCGCCGTGGGAGCTCAGGAACAAGACCCACCCAAAAAGCCATAGCATGTAGGCCTCAAAGTGCCTCCTAACAACGACGTCGCCGACGTTCTGCGCCATACGCTCGGGCTGCAACAAGGCATGTACACGTCAGCAAGTTTCACATACCAATTTATATGAGAGGACAATAGTTACGAAGACTTGCGTAGAACTGGCAGATCCACCTCAACGTCAGCCCGTGCGGGCTGCTGAACTTAGTGTACCTGCTGCCCGGTGGGAGCACATCGTGGAAGCTCGCTAGGAGGTTGGTGCGCCACGTGAACGGGATGTCGTGCGCCGCTAGGGAGAGCTTGTGCACGGCAACCCGGTCAGAAAGCCCACGTCCTGCAGCGTCGGTGCCATCTCCCCACACGGAAGGTGGAACGTGTGCGTCTTTGGCCTCCAGCGGTCAACCAGCGCGTTAGTAGGGCCTCGGTCGTACGAAAAGCGCCTAGACGTACGACCAGGACCGAGGTCCTGGTCGTCCTCCCATGTCGCCTCCACCATCCTCGCGAGTGGAAGGAGGCCTGCCGCTCGCAACCTGCGTCAAAACGGTTAAGAACAAACGTGACTACGCGTGAAGTAAACAAACCGCGGTGGAGTGCATTACGTTAGAAATCTACGAACCTCGGAACGCAACCTGCATGCAGCCTCCATGCCCTGATGGGCATGCGCAGCCACAACGCGCCAAGCTCAATCGGCGCCTCGCCCTCCGGGGGGGAGCATGGTACTCAGGCGGCTACGGTGATGCGCGTCAACCACCGGATCAAGCAACTCGTACTGGCCTGCGTCCGCCATACCTAAAAATGCAGCAATAAACAAAGTTCAGAATCTTTATGTAGGATACGTAGCGATTACAGATTTTTTTTACGATTTTCATGTGTCAGCCTATTCTCCAAGATTAACTGGTATTTCTGGCACTAACAAAATAATTACTCTACTTAGCTACTCAATACATTTTTAACAAAATAATTACTCTTCCTATTTCTGGAGATTGATCCTTAATCGTTCCAATGCTACATAATTCCGACCTTACTCAACTACTCTGGATTTTCTTTATAATCTTCAAATGTGTCATGTAATTTTTCTAGTTCAAAAGATAACTCCTGCATTAATAATATAATTACCACGCACAAATGGGGAGCTTAATAAAGTTAGAATTATTCTGATTCTGCCATTGTGCTATCATTACCTGCTACACAACTTAAAATACATGCTACACAATTTAACTACTTTTATCTAACCTACTCAACCCTATGTCGCTATTTTTGTTTGCTAACTAATAAGATTTTCACATAATGTACAAAGTTTCAGGAAAATGTACCTGCGAGATGATCGATCGGACTCGATGCTCTGACGACAATCTCTCTCCTCTGCGACAAACTGATAGAGCTTCCCTATCTTTCTTCTCTCCCTCTCATTCTCTATCTCGCTTTTTTCATGGAATTAAAATGAATTATGGACTAATTTTTTGTCGTTTTTATAGACTGGCGATAAGAACCTATTACCAGTTCAACTGGCGACAGAGACCTGTTCAACTTCCTATCGCCAGTTCAACTAGCGATAGGTAATTGGACCAGCGACGGGGCTGAATAGGGTCCATGTCGCCAGTTCAACTGGCGATAGGTTCAACTGGCGACATGAACATATTTTTGTAATTTTTTAGGACAGCTATTTATTTTTGTAAATATCTTTTAAAATTATATTATTTTTTCAAAAAATCTAAATGTTCGTATGTTGGGCCAGAATCATTTAATAGAGAAATTTTAGAAAGAACCTTGGCTGCCTCGTTATTTTGCTTGAAGACCCTTGTTTGGAGGTAATATTGAGAACCCGTCCTTAAACGTCGTCCTTCGAAACTAGAATTGACAAAGACCATTGGCAATTAAGAACTTCGAAACTAGAATTTTCCTAACGGTCAATTGGTATTATTTCAAAAAGGACCTTGGTTGCCACTCTATTTCATTTGAAAACTTTCCTTACAATGTAGCATTGGTAAGGACCTTTCGAAAGTACTTTTTAGACTTAATCCTTCAGCTTTTCATTGCCCGCCTTGCATTGAACTTACTCTGCGTTCAATGTTTTTAAACATAGTGCATCTCATGAGGAACATGTGGTTAAACATAGCGCATCACGCACAAGAAAATGTTATCGCCATGGTGTCATCAGTCATCACAACCATGTAAATGCGTTAGATTGCTCATATGGTTGACCAACAATCTATGTTTGATGGTAACTCATTTTCTTGATGTGTTCATTAGATTTTATCACGCCACATGTTGCTCATTAGATTAACCACGCTTTTATTTTTCAGTGTTGTTAGTTCCTTTGAAAATTTATATATAGTAATATGGACTTTTGTACAAAATCCTATATACAATGGTCTTACATGAATAGAGGTAACAAAAAATGTACCAGTAATCAAACCTTGTTGGGCTATAAATACGCACCGGTGCTTTCAAGTGCTTCACACACAAAAACAAAACCCTCAAAAACCAGTAGAATTCTAGCATTGAGAAACTTATGCCTGAAAGAACAGAAGGACGCCCTACTGATGGGCTTAGTGTCTTGGTCATCGATGAAGATAAACACCATGCCAATTCAGCAAGGTCCATGCTCTGTAAACTCAACTTTTATGGTAAGCGCCATCTATTTCTGTCAGCAATCCATGTGAAACTATATGTGTGTTCTTTTTAAGAAGTAGATACTGTATTACTACTTTTTCCATCTTTTATATGGGTCTATATTCCTCAGACACTGATTCTGACATTGCAAAGGTTGGCACGCAGAAACTCTTTCTTGTATAGTTCTGAAAATATTTTGCATTCGGAATAGACCCTAAAAGTTTTCGTTGTTTTTTCAGTGACAATGTATTCAAGTCCCATAAATGCACTCCATTTTCTTGAGAATCATGCACAAGATGTTGATTTCGTTTTGGCAGCAGTGCACATGGAAGAGTTGAGTGGTTTTCAGTTCCTTGAAGTTGCCAGAGAGGTGCATAAAAACATTCAAGTAATTAGTAAGTAGATAGATTCTTTGCTAATTTTGTAATCTCCAATTCTTCTATGTCCAGGCATCCCGTTTTTATCTCTCCCTTGTATCTGACAAAAAAAAACTGAAAATGATTATGCTAATAAATCTTGCAGTGATGTCAACTGAAACAACAATGTATATAATGAAGAGGTGTGTTGAACTTGGCGCACGGTTCTTGGTGAAGAAGCCTCTTGATGCTGAATCAATGAATAATATATGGCAACATCTTGATCTAAAAGTTCTAGGGATGGAGAAGATCAAGCATTTATTTCGAGGTTGCAATTAGTGTTCTCATTAATTAATTTCCTTTTTATAGTTGGTGGAAAAAAACTGATATATTGTAGTCTCATCTGAGCTCAAAGAACGTCCCACTTTTGTGTGAATGCCGTTTCTCCATGTTTAATTACAAATCTGTGAATAGTTATTTATCTAGATTTGCATGAATATATATTTTATATTAGCATACTTTTTGAAATATACTTTTATAATGACAGAATTTGATTTCATAACTTTTTATTACTAACATATTGTAGTAAGTTTTAATGGTTAAAGATACATTTCAAACTCCCTCCAAAAAAAAGTACATTTCAAACATTGTGTCAAGTAGAAAAAAAAGTCATGTCATCTTTTAGATATCATGAAGTAACAAGTAAGAATAGGAATGAACTACTATATTGTATCCATATGTATGTAGTTGTTGGAGATGAAACCTATGATGGACAAGAGATGGGGAAGTGTGTTGTACACCAGAAGGATGGTACTAAAAAGAGGAAAACTTTTCTCATTTGGACTCCGTATCTGCAGAGAAAGTTTCTGCATGCTCTTAAAATACTTGGAGAAGGTAATATCTTTTTTAAGTTCAAATCGTTTAACTACATGATTAACTTTTGGATTTTAGATGGGTAGAAAATTATACATGTTGATTTATTTCAGATGCTCGACCTAAAAATATTAATGCGATCATGAATGTAAATGCGATTGAACGTAAACATATTTCTTCTCATCTGCAGGTATGTGTATAGTATACATTTATTGATTACTCTAGAAATTTTGTGCATGCAATTCATTACATACACATCAGTTCAACCAAGTCAAATAGTCTTAAAAAAATTGAACTAAGCTGATGTGCCTTGTCTTTTTATATAAAAAAAACAAAGTGCCTTGTTTTTCATATAGAAATAAATGCATGCACTGTTCCACTCAGAAATTTTTTTATTGATTCTAAAAAAAATGTTAGATTGATCAGTGTGTTGATTTCTAGTATATCGATTATCAAGTCAATCGTTTTCCTCTTGGAATAATTATTTCATTTAGTTTATAGTAAACTCTTTCCTCAGAAACATCGAAAGAGAATGGCAAGGGAACAAAACAAGGCAATGGTTGCAAACAGATGCAGGAAGGGTGCCTTAAATTCTAAATCTACAAAGATTCGTCACACAATCCCTAACACACCCCACTATCATCCCTACATCCAACCAGCAAAAAGAACAACTGTACGTGAGCTAACAATGCAGAATTAGTTATTACTATTACTCATAAGATTTTGCTGTGCACTTAAAAGGAAGCTGGCTAATAATTCTTTTCAGATGCAAAGCTTCTCTGGAGACACGCAAGGTGGTGATGCTTACACAGCAATGCGAAGAGCCTTGCAACTTGGGACTGTCTTTGATGAGTCGCAGTACTCCAATGATGAAGCAAACGAAGCAGAAGAAGATGTGATGGGAGGAGATGGCAGTGCTGCTGAAGCTGGCTCAAACTCATCTAGTGATGATCAGGTTTTTGCAGAAACTTACAGGGCAGATGCTGCACAAGAGATCACAAGCAACAGCGATTCTGATGTGACGGGAGCAGTTGTGAACCTTGTGGACTATCCAGACTCCGAGGATGATGATGAAGTGGAGATATATCCAACCAACTAGAGATGAAGTTTGGATTTCGGCTATCGTTAATTGTGGTGAGTTAGAGATCAAGAGGGAATACTGGCAGTACAAATAATGCTGCCCATAGATGTTCATGGCAGTGACTGCATCGTACTTTATGTAATAGTTGAGAACCCTTCTTTGAAGGTAATAATCCTTTGAAACTAGAATTGATAATTAAAGACTTAGTTAGTTACTTTTAGTTGTCCTATGTGCTATTGTCCATTGCCCACCTGAGTTGACCTATAACCTGTAGTAAGAGTTTGTAAACACAGACACAGTGCTTCGTGCGGGAAACATGACGCGTGTATATATCAACATGTGTAAACATCACCGCCTTGAGCGTCTCCAGAGAAAGCTTTGCATCTGAGTCAGTTTGGGCTGCCCTTTGGACGTTGTGATTGCAACTCACTATTGTCATCAATCAAGTAGATCTCAACAACAACTCTACTGTCCAGGGATCTCATTATCCATCTCCTCTATCATTGATGTGGATGGCTTTGGGTCCACGTATGCAGGTCTCCTGACACGTGTATGAAGGGTTGATGCACGCAGATGATATCACCCCTGTTGGGCTGATCCTCATCAATTTTGTGTTTTCCTCTACTTGCCTGCCTGTTTTTCTCTTTGGCTGGTCAAGGCTAGGCTCGTGTATTGATGCAAAGAGATTAAACATACAAAAGGGAGTCCACCCAATGCTACTTCCAATACTTCACCTAACTCCCTGTGAACTACCAACAAAATTTCTATTTTTCTTTTCTGATTATTGCAGCCGCTTGCTCGATGGCCTGCTATGTAGACACTTTTCTTTCGCACTACACACTAGTCTGCTGGGTTCATCCCGCTGCTCGCTCACCTAATCACCTCACCACTCTGTTGATTCGGTCAACTCAAATTGGTTTGGTTAAGAGTGTCAGAAATATGCGCTCTTCTGGCAAAGTGATGTGCAATATATACACAGTGATGTGCAATATATACACTGGGCGTAATAGCAACAAAGAACAGTAGCATACTAGCATCATCACAATATCATATAACTGGAATTCTCGGTGGGGACGATATATTTTTGAACCGGCCAAAAAAAATCAGGTATTTTTTAATTAAAAAAATTGGCCGAGATTTTACCGAGACCTCGCCAGTAACCATATTAGATTTAAAATTTGTTTATAAATCTCGGCCAAGATTGCCCCAAGATTTTCGGTTACCGACAGTAAGCGGAAATCTTGGTGACCTACAATATTTTTTCCTACCAGTAACCAAAACTCTGGGAATACTATTTGAACATATCAAGATCATGAAGAACACACAAATTACTCCTAGCAGAATAGGCTTAATCATATCTAAGGGATGTATACTTCCACTTACAGGAAGTGCTCCGGTTAAGATCGCGGTAGGGTTGGGAAACATTGTTGAGGAAGGCACATGATCCAACGAAGACAAGAAGTAGCGAGCAGTCGTGTGAAGCGCTTCCCAAAAACCCGATTTGCTCCTTCCCATGTAGGATCAAGAGAGGACCAATTTTAGAGACATGACTCTCCCCACAAACGGTGCACACTGGCGTAGGGAAGGAGTAGCCGAGGCAGCGCAGCGTAGAGCGATGGAACTTCAGGCAAAAGGAAGAAGACAAATTAGGCTTAATCATATCTAAGGGGTGTATGCGGCTACTTACAAGAAGTAATCTGGCAAAGATCACAGTGGAGTTGGGAAACGTTGTTGAGGAAGGCACATGATCCAATGAAGACAAGAAGTAGCGAGCAATCACGTGAAGCACTTCACAAAAACCCGATTTGCTCCTTCCCATGCAGGACCAAGAGAGGAGCCGATTTTAGAGACACAGCTCTCCCCATAGACGGTGCACACCGGTGTAGGGAAGGAGTAGTCGAGGCAGTGCGATGGAACTTCAGGCAAAAGGAAGAAGACAATGGTGTTTTTTCTCTAATGTGTGTTGGACGGATAAGACATCTCCAACTCTTATAGAAATCCAACATCTCGAAAGGAGGCACATCAACATGTAGTTAAAAATTGGAAGCGCGTTAAATAGAATTAATGCATTCCAAAATAGCCCCTCGAGTTTTTTTTTTTTTTGAGACGGTGGGAACCGTAATAACCCCTCGAGATTTGTGTGATTTAAATGTTCAAGTTTGAACCGTTCTCATCCTCTTTCAATTCGTTCACACACGTCACCATGCATGATTCTAAGGTGCAAAATGAAGCTACAACTCCACACACAACCAGACTCAAAATTGTCACACCATTCACTCATACACTCCACGCGTGAGTGATGGTGTGGCAAGGCCCATGGGTGGCGAGGCGATTGAACGCACTTGTGTTCGTTTTTGCTTACTTTAACTAGGCATGACATACTCCCACGTATAAATGAGTGTTTCTTACCTAAAGTAGTCATGTGGTACTAAACTTTCCATATTCCACTATACATGAGTGAGCCTATGGGATTTTCCATGACTTTATAGAGTTTTATTTGGGGCAAGCCCAAATACTCCAACAATCCCTACCAGATCCCAAAGGCACCAGAAAACGCAAAGTTTTGTCTATTGATCCAAAGTCTTTTAATATACCAATTTTTCAGTAGAGACTCGTAAGGGTTGAACATCCATTTAGAACCTCAATCAATAAACAAAAAAAGGCAATACTAACAATAAAAAAAATGTACGAGTAAACTACATTGATCAAAACTTGTATACCTATAAATAGACACAGCTACTTTCAAGTGGTCCACACTCCACACACACACAAAAAGCACAACAACTACTAGAATTCTAGCATTGAGAAACTAATGGATCAAACAACAGAAGGACGCCCTGCTGATGGGCTTAGTGTCATGGTCATCAATGAAGATAAACGTCATGCAAATTCAACAAGGTCCATGCTCTCTAAACTCAATTTTTATGGTAAGCCCCAGCAATTCCTGTCTGCTATCCATGTAAGATAAAGTACTATATGTTTGTTCTTTTCAAGAAATAGATACTATATTACTACTACTATTTTCATATTTTACTAGTATATATTCCTCAAACACTGAATCTGACTTTAGAATGGTTGGCATGCATAAACTCGTTCTTGTATGGTTCTGAAAAATGTTTGAATTCTGTTTTTGCAGTGGCAGCTAGTGTATACAAGTTCCGTAGAAACACTCCATTTTCTTGAGAATGGAAGAGTCGAATGATTTTCAGTTCCTTGACGTTGCCAGAGAGATGCGAAAAACCTTCAAGGGGTTTGTAAGTAGGTAGATTCTTTACTAATTGTCTCCAATTCTTTTATGTCCAGGCATCCTCTTTTTTATTTATCTGATGTACAAGTTAAAAAAAATGAATATGATTATGCTGATAAGTCTTACATTTGAACTAGTTATGTCAACTGCAACAACAATGTACACAATGAAGAGGTGTCTTGATCTTGGTCCACGTTTCTTTGTGAAGAAGCCTCTTGATGCTGAACCATAAATAATATATGGCAACATCTCGATTTAAAAACTCATAAGGATGGAGAAGATCAAGCATTTATTTCAAGGTTGTAATTAGTGTTCTCATTAATTAATTTCCTTTTATAGTTGGTAGAAAAAACTGATATATTGTAATTAGTTTTTATCTTGGTGCACGTTTCCGAGTGAAGAAGCCTCTTGCTACATGACGTGTACGTGGAGGCCTACTCCATCCACCGGGTGATGAGGCAGTTCGGACTACGACAGGAGGTCTCAGTCCCTTGGAAGAGCCACTGTTGTCGAACGTCCATGGGTAAGTTAATCTTGAATATAGTATCTTCATCGTTTTCCATGTGTACTAACATTTTCAGTGTGATGCTTTTCGTAAGCACAACAAGAAGGGTGTCCTAGGTACCACATCATGGGCAGTACACATGGAGCCGTGGGTGGAGTAGTGGGAACATGCCTTGGAGGACGTGGTCCAAGAGACTCCCCCGTATGACCACCGACGTACTACGACTACATCGAGTGGTACAACACTCGGACAAGAGTGTGTTGCATACCGGTTGTGGATGACCCACCGCCATATGTTGCCATGACGAGCAACACATACCCCACACAAATCGAACTCTGCATTCCACCACGCGATATGTAGTGAACGGTCTATAATGTTTATTTACTTGTCATGTTTTTGCGTTCTAACTTGTTCTTCGTGCTTAACAGCGATCTATCAACGAGGGTGTACTCGGAGGTGACCTCTATCCTATCCCGATCGGGGACCACATCAAGAGGCACAAGACCTTAGAGATGCCATGCTCCGTATCCGAAATGTGGCTAGGCATACCATCGAGCTAACGCTATGTCGGCGGCCAAGGGACGTGGTGGACGCACGGTCACGTGCGGATGTACATGGACGAGGGTAAGCAATAGTGCGTCACGCCCTACGCTCACGACGATGGCTCCTCACCCGGACTTATCAGGCGGGTCCTCATGGCTAGACTTGTTCAAACGCTGGGTCAGACCGGGCTTTGGGCCGGGCCTGAAGAGCCCAGCCTCAAATGGGTAGGCCCGAGCTCGGCAGGCCCGAAAAATGGGTTTCCCATTAAAAATAATATTTTAATTCTTTTATGGAATAAAAAGTAATATTTAATTCATTTTAAGAATAAAAATAGTTCTTTATTATTTTTATTACATTTTAGCGGGCTTTCGGGCGAAAATGAAGTCCCACCCGGCTCGGGCCGGGCCACCCATGAACACCTCTACTCATGGCACCATGCCAGCATTACCCCTACCCAGTTGGCAGGTACACCTCTACTAGTCATGTGAGTTTGTTCCTTTTTAACAGATTTTTTAACTAACACCAAGCTGTTCGAACAGGACCTTAGTTCCATGCGTGGACGGGCGAGAGCATGGGGACATCCATTCCAATGCAATGACCAGGTCAGCAACTTCTCCCTCATCGTGTATCATTTTAGCACTTGCATTACGTTTAAATGCATGCCTGGCTGTTTGATAGGGCGTCAGCATGGTTCGGACAAGGAGCTTCCCGCGAGGGAGGGGCTAGATGTCTCGGACAATGATTTTTGGAAATGTTGGTACTAGGTTTAACAACGACATACATAAAGTAAAGTTATTACAAAAGAGAGCCGACCGGCCAAATAGAACAATATACAAGAATGACAGCGGAAGCGAAAGTGTCATAAGATGGCTAGAACAAAAGTCGACCGGTTAGCCACACAACCCACAAGGCAACCGACCGGCCGCCAAGCTAGTCGCCCATAGCTACCACAACACGGCTCGCAAAGTGAGGCCCCTCGAGCTCACCTTCTTCCTCTGCAATGAACAATTAGCGTAACAGCCCAGGTACAAAGATTGTCTTTGTACCCGCAAGACTGACGTGTGGAATAGCAGACCTATTCATAAACTACATGCAAGCTTATTTAGGTGGAGGTTGTATGTCTCATTTTGCATGAAGCCAACTTTATTTGCAATAGTGTAATACATTTTAAAAGCAAGTTTGCAAATCTGTTTTGTTATCAAAGTAACAGTAAGTAAAGATACATACAAGAACCCCCTGGAAGTGACTATCCCAATAGTCACCACAACATAGCACGAATCCCCGATTCGTACCACCCATCAAGTTTTAGTTTAAAAGGTTGTAGTCTAACTCTTGAAAGACCTTGCCAAGCGTGTCCATAACCTAGGACGAGGCTATTCGAATAGTTTTAACCTGCAGGGTGTACCAATGTACCCACACTTGGACCGCCTTCAAGCCACAAGCACACTCACAGAGGTATGCCGGCCGACTAAGTCCTACGAGACATTTCAATCTTGTGTATTAACTACGAGCCGCTCATATGGATAGAAACCCATATGCTTACATTGCAAGCCGAAAGACAACAAATCCCATCACGGTGAAGTCTTTGGGCACTACAATGTCTCCCAACACCATCCCTCCTGCGACTCCCTGCGACTGGAGCCAATACACGCCAAAGTACTAAGTCAAGAGAGGTCTCATACCCTCTAATGTGGTCGACACGCTAAAATGCTTGGTTTAGTGTAACAAGATGTTCGGTCCTTGTTGACTCGGGCACCATTCCAGTCACACCCAAAAATCACACCATCATACCATTGTGCCCAAGTCTAAATCTTTTTGTTTTCAGTTTTAGTTTTCATAAGTAGACATGGCACAAGGTGGAAATCATAATCATAATAAGTTTTAAGTGATCAAGGTTATCGACAAGTCGATAACCGCCCATTCTACAAAACTAAGCATGGCTAAGCAATTAATTCGTAAACTACTAAGTGACAAGAGCCCATCCATGAACTCTAAATCACAGCAAGTAACCTAGGCTCATGGTAGTAGAGGATAATCATTTGCTAAGGAAATGCATCTACTAGGCCAACTATTAACACAAAGTAGCAATGCATACATAGAATTTGTAATCAACATAAATACTTAAAATCTGGGATTAACATGATCAAGCGCTTGCCTTCTTGCATTGCTCAAGCGTTGTGGAGGGTCGCTCTCGGGATTACCGCAAATGTCGAATCCTAGCGAAAGGCAAAAGAACCAAGAACAACCAATAAGACAGAGCGCACTTAAACAAACGAGCAAGCAAAAATTATCCAAATGCTACTGAATTTACACATAAGGCGAATACGAATATACCTAGACATAGAAAGCTGAAAAACCTAATTTGGATTTGTGGTGCAAAAGATATTACCTAAAAACCCATTTTCTACCATAAATAGATGCTTGTAGCAAAAATATTTTCTAGAGGTTTTCTAGACTTGAAATTTTTATGATAGGTTGCTACTGACATTTTAAGGCTAATACAAGTGGTTTCATCTTAATTGGAGTTAAAATGATTTAGTTATGATTTTCTAAGGTGCAAAACTAGCATAATGCACTTTCGAGAAATAAAAACATGTGCAAAACCCATTTCACATTATAGCATGATATGAGAGGATTTCCTAACATCAAATTTCTATTTTTAGGATTTACTGAAATTCTTGGTGTCTATTACATCATTAAATGAATTTTTAATTGCTACTAATAAGGTTAAATTTATTAACATATTTTTAGTCTTGATTTAGGCCTACCACCATTTTTAGATTAAAGTTTAGTTAATAACAAATCTATCAAAGTTAAAATCATTCCATTAGCAGATATCTGAGAAAAGATATGCATTTTCCAAGTTTTAATACAATTCGGAATATCTAAAAATAGCGAGAAAACAAGCTATAAAAGATTACGAATTTTCTACTACTACGAAGCGTAGCTAAAAGCATTTTATATTAAACTTTAGTGAATTACAAATTTATTACGATTGGTTTCATGTAAAAGGATCTATCTTGAATTAGTTATGAATTTCTAAAGTTTTGATACAATTTTCGATTGATAAATAAATACTTACGAAATAAAAACCAACCCAACCGGAGATAAATGGCGTGGGCGCTCGTGGGCGTTGATGCAAAATCCAACGAGCCACACGCGACGGAAAAGCGCGCCGCCGCGTGATTCATAACGAGCCCACCGTTGGATCAAGATCCAACGGCTCACGAGGAAGGATGCAGCGGGCGGTGCGGTTGCCTCGGCGATCCACGGCCGCGAGATCTAAAATGGCGGCTCGATCACGCCTTGATCGGATGGTCCGGTGCAGCGCGATCGAGGCGCGAGATCAAGTAATGGGCGGCGAGAATGATGAGGGGAACCGGAGGTCGAACGCATACAAGATCTAGGCGCGCAGATCTCCAAATGGGCGGTGGTCAAGATCGAAGTGCATTTAGGAGTCTTGACACGTGGGGCGCATGTCGGTGGTGAGAGTCACACATGCGATTTAACCCGTGCCACGGTGCGTGGACCCACATGGCGATGACTTAAAGGAGGCTCTTAGGGCGGCTAATTAATTACTAATGACCAATGATTAGTGATGATTAGCAATTAATGTGTCCTAAAGATTTTGAGCAGAGATGATTTAGGGACGAGAGGCCCACACGTGATGACCCAAAAGGTAATTTGGACACATTTATTGCTAACAATGATTAGCAATAAATAAACCCAAAATCACCCTAAGGACTTGATTTTCGTAGCTAAGCTAATGGGCCCACTGCGTGTACGTGGGGTATCCCGATAGCTAATAAATGCGACACTTAATTAACCTAAGATTAACATTAATGATGCCTAAACGCACGGATAAGCGCCGTACGTGACTTAAGAAATGGACCCACATCTCCGGTGAGGCATTAGGCGATTAAGACATATTAATGGCATCCAATGATTAGCAATTCATGTGCCTAAAAATCGGCGAAAATGGGAGCTTCTCAGCCGACAAAACCGAGTGGCTTTCACGGCTTGTCGCGGCGACTCGGTGTGGCGGCGCCACAAACTATCAAAATGGGTTCGCAATAGTGTTGCGGACCCAGCGATGATGACCTCGCCGGCGGTGGAAGTGCAGGCAGCCGAGCGGCGGAAAACAAAGAAGGGGCCGACACGGCAAAACATGAAAATAGCAAGATGCTCGCTGCGGTCCAAGGAAGCGAGTGCCATGACTTCTAGGGACTATATAGAAGCTACCTTAACCGAGAGGAGCTCCAAAGATGGTGGGAAGACTTGAACACGATGAAGTCCACCGAGTCGAAGAAGATGAAGTGGAAGATGAGGTTACGAGCAAAATGAGTGGAACCAAATCATCACCACGGCTTCATTATAGCTCAAAGGGGCTCCAAAAGCAAATAATTGCAAAAAGAACCACTTACCGGAGCTGGAGAAGAAAGGGGTGAAACCAACGAAAATCTCCAAACTTAAAATTGAGTGATTCTGTGAATGCAACCCAAAATAAAGTTAGGGAAATATAAAGGAGGTTGAGGAGTTCAAAGGGTGCAAGAAAGGTTGAAGATGAACCACTGGACACCAAGGCGCCATTGGAGCCCTCGGGTCAATAATGGTGGATTGAAGGTTTGAGGTAGTTTTGAGCTCAAACACGAGAGAGAGCTAGGTGCGGTGCAAAAGAACACCGGGAGGACCTAGAGGGCCAATTTATAGGAAAGGAATTAGGGTTTGAGCAAAAACCGAGTCTATGGTGGGCTCGGTTCATGCTACGGTCATGGACCAAGAAGCAGCGGGAGCAAGTGAGCATGGTGACAATGGAGGAGAAAGCACAGTGCGCATTAAATGCCATGAGAGAGCGTTGAAAAGCAAACTTGAGGTGACACATCAAAGCCGTCGCGCTCTCTCTCCTTCGCCATTGCGCGCGCGCATGAGAAGCCGAGAGGAAGAAGAACAAAAGCGAACAATGGCCGTTGGATTGAAAATGGGCGGTCACGATTAAACGAGTTCGCCGGACGATCGGTGCCTCGGGAATACGGGCGGTTGGATTGAGATCCAACGGTCCCAATCGGTTAACGCAACCGGAGGGTCCGAATGCTCACATGAGCGTGGGCGGCGATTTGAATCCAACGGCTGATATCGCGCGCGCGTTTTAAACGCGGCTCGGTGCGACTAGGTGGTTCAACCGAGTCAAGTGGCTCGGACTCGAGCCCGACTCGAACCCAATGAATAGTGAGTCGACTTTAGGTTTTAAATTAAAGCTGGGACTTTTGAGGATTTATTTGGGGTAGCAAAATAACTCCAAAATTCTGAAATTTTTACAGGAGCTTGCTGACTGGGATATTGACCTTGTGTAAAATTTTCAGAGGTTTTTATGCATTGTATTTTTCTCCGAAAATTCTACAAGGTACTGGTTTTAGGTTTGATGAGAGTCAAACAGTTTGACCGCCCTCTAAAATATTCAAACAATTTCTAAAAATTGTGAAATTTTTCAGAGGGTCACATACCATCCCAAGAACTTAGGAAAAATATTCCCAGGAGATGATCACAACATTTGACAAGAATGTTTTGAAGGAACAAGATTTGGATCAAAAGACTTGTGACTTTGCATTTCCATAAGTCTTGTACAATACTTGTCCAGACACACAAAGGAAATACATGATGTAAGAAAAAGTTTTAATTTCTAGTCATTTTCTTACATTTGAAACACAAGCCCAAAATTTGGGATGTTACATTGGTATTTTGATTTTTGGTATGTTTCGCCACTTTTTTTACTATTTGCTGTGGATTTAGGCCGGCGGATGCTAGTACTTCTGGTGGGCGAACTCTATTGGTGTCATGATGGAAAGGCTAGTTGAACATCCACCAGTAGTTATGCACAAAGTTATGTGCAACTCTTCTCTCGTGGACTTCCTCCAAAGTAGCACATTCTGTGCTATCGTCTTCAAGACTCGCCTGCGGTTCTCTGCTTCCGAAGGCACCGGCATCATCATGGTCTCCCAGTGACCTGCGTACGAATTCCACATACACCATCGGCTTCCGTATATCGCCGCCTTGAGCTAGAAAGCAATCTGCATGTATGGCCCCATGCTACGCTACCATTCACCTTCATGAGCTCCCACACGCCCTACCCTCCCCTACTTGTGTAGGTGATCGTCTCAATGGCAAGCTTCTTCGTCGTTGCCTCCATGTCGAACTCCACCCGGATGCAGCTCTGAAGCTCATGAATATTCATCGCTTTGAGCCCCTCCGCTTGGACCACCTTGTACTAGCATCTCAACAGATTCAACCCATCGGGTCCAGCACATACGATACCATCGCTATAAAACACTACTAGGTCTAGCATATTTGAAATTACCTAAAGCAATAATAACCCGATTTACATTACGCAATATAACAAACTAAATTACGCAATATAACAAACAGGGTATGTAATTAACAATAATTAATTAACTTTACACGACTATTTACATGTGATTATTTCTTCAATTCCCACTAATAAAATAGGACTAAATAAAAAAAAAATTTACTACCTAATTATGAGTATTTAAATTGCCACTAATTACCCATGACACAGATAATTACGACATATAACACAAAAGAGAGCAATTAAATGCGAGTAAGTCAATACCAATAAATTACTTATGACTAATGAATTAATTACGATTTATTACTTACCACTAACTACCGATCATTACGTACCAACGAATTAAATATGGTCACGTAAATTTGACCAGTAATTTTGCACTATAGGAGGATCAGCACTACTCAACTATGCAAAATGTAATTACAGAATATTAATTACGACTAATTAACTATGAGTATTTAATTACGACTACTTAATTGCCACTTACAAACTACGGCTCCAATGCTACTAACTAACTACGACTAATAAATTAGCGCTAATTAACTACAACTAAAATCATTACAATTAAAGCATACGAAATAATTTTACCTTGCCTTGGTGTCAACCTCACGGTACTTGTACGGTCCTAACCACGGCTCCAAACACTATTTCCTCCACAACGTATTCCAAACAAAGTTTTAGTTCAATTCTCTTTGCTCTCAACGACAAGTGCGAGAGTGAGAATGAAGAATTCTGAGAACAAATCCAAGAGTAAGAGCGAGAGCGAGCGCGACACTAGTATTTATAGGCGCGCAAAGGAGTTGAACACATGGAAGCGTGATTAACAATACAAAATGACAGGAAGACGACATCGATGTGATGGATGAGACGAGGAGAAAATGATGGGAGACGCTTTCTGCGCCGAAAGCAACCGAGAGAGCTAGAGGGATGGGCCAATGGCCGCACCAGCGAGGGTGTTTTGACACGTCCGAACGCAAGAGGGACGGATGGAGAGAGGATCGGGCTTGTCCGAAGGACAGATGGATAGCAGAGGGAGCTCCATCCTTGGGATGGATGGACGGACCCTCATCCGCAGGTGAGAGGGACGGGCAAGGCGAGTGCGTCTGCTGTGTGGCGCATCCGTAGGTGGGACAGGCGGACGAGGCGAGCTCGTGTGCCGCGTGGCGCATCCGCAGGCGGGACGGGCGAACGAGGCGAGCATATGTTCTGCGTGGCGCATCCGCAGGCGAGAGGGACGGAGAGGGTCTTGTCCGTCCGTGGGGAATGGACGAAGCGAGAGCTGCGATGTGGCGGGCTACAGGCGGCTGCCGTGCGACGGAGGGATCCGTCCCACAGAGCTATGGACGACACTGACGTGGCGGCACAGTACACACCCGTGCCACTTTCGGACGGAATTGTGCGCCATTTCGGCTTTCCGACCACGAGCACCCTATTTTTGCTAATTTGGTCTCACACAGTGCCATTTATGGAAGAAAAAACGGCAACTCAGGTAGACAAGTGCAGAAAAAATAATAATTACGACATGCACGCTTTCCAAGCAAAAGCAGTTAACTCAAATTTCTGTGTCAGCTCATAACTAAAATGGGTAGAATTCCAGAACAATAGTTATTTCGAATGCATGCATGAAAACTAACAGAAAGTCCTTCTGAAACTCGGCACTTCGGCAGTGATCAAGAAAACTATGCCACCTTACATGAAGTTCAGGTATGTTTTGACTGATTATCACAAGATAGTGTGGCTCTAAGATATTAAAATTAGCAAGAAAATTGAATGGCGTAAATGAATATTATTTGTAAACAAGAGAATACATTAACAGTGAACAACTTAACATATGCAGACGAAAATTGAACAGTAACAGATTTTAAATGGGATAGCTGCAGAAGTAGTAAAGCATTTTCTGCATAAGGATACAGAAAAGGATACAGCTGAAGACTATTAACCCCGATGCCTGTATTGCATAGTATACTGCAAGATCATGCCAAACAGCAGTGTAAAAAATAAGTGCCAGACGCTAAAAAGAACACAAAATGCAAGTGAGTTAGCATACCTGACGTTAAAAAAAATGGTCTCTACTTGCTTCAGTAATGGAGATCACGCTTTCTTATATGATGTTCGCGAGAGTGTATCTCATCATGGTATTTTTAGATAATGGCAAAGAGAACTCTCCCGGTCTCAAGATGCACACAATCCAGTTTATTACAATGTTTAAAGTTCCAAAAATCTGAAGATGGCACGAAGCCTTACAACCAAATGACGACTGAACTTTAAACTCAATCATTATAGATCATGTGACTAAATCGCCACCCATGATTGTTGAAGATTTGTTTCGCCACATACTCTAATTTGCGCTTCCGAGCAACATTGACTCCTTTTGGGTTAGTTTCTGCATGTTTACTCAAGCCCTTAGTCATTACTCACCCAATAAGATAACTCAAGGGGAATAGTGATAATCTTTTTATCAAAAACAATATTATTTTGATATAACCAAATAGACCAACATAAGACACTCACTCCCACAAGGAGTTATGTTTTTTAAAATATTTGGGATACCAGTTATCCAATTCCTAAATATGTTGGCTATATTCACGTGAGGAGATAAATTAAACGCACATTGAACAGCCCACCATACAAGACGTGCAAAAGGACAATCAATAAAAAGATGCTAAATTGTTTATTATGTAATACATAAACAACATTTTTTACTTCCCCTCCAATTTCTTTTGAGCAGATTATCTTTAGTTAAAACTATCTCTCTTTGTGATACCACAGGAATATTTTTACTTTTAATGAAATTTTAATTAACCAAAAAATTTCTTAATGGGGGCTCGAGAATTTCCATTTAGCGCCGCATATAAAGATTGTACCGAAAATAGTCCAGACTTATTCAACTTCCACCTAAAAACATCTTTTTGAGAGCCCAATTGTAAATTGACAATTCTTAAAATTAACTCATTCTAAGCCTGTAACTTAGGCCCAATAATAGGTCTACGAAAAGAAATATTTCATCATGGTATATTTCAAGCTTTCCTTCAGATACACCATAATGCATGCTTGTTGGAGGATCTCCATCAGGGGCGAATCCACCGGGTAGGCTTCATCAGGCTGAAGCCTACCCTCCACCGCACAACCCCAACCCAAGTCCAACCTTCACATGGCCACTGCCATGGATGCGTCTGCGTGAGCTTCAAACAAGAAAAATAGCAACTGAGACCGAGGGACGGGACTACGGGAGAAAAGCGTGTGGGCTGGTCCCCAAATCGGCCCAACTCACATCCGCCAATGTCCCCACCCGTCCCGCACGACAGTGAGGCAGTCCCACCTCAAGTTGCCCATAATTCCCCAGATCGGCAAATCCCCAATCGAGCTCACCTGACCTGAGGGCAGCCAGAGGGAGGTCCGCGCGCCAGAGTGAGCCCGGCGAGGCCGAGGCAGGGGCCAGGGAGCCGGGTGGGGGAGGGTCGGAGGGGAACCGGAGGTGGCGGCGAGAGGAGCGACTCTGCGACTGAGCGTGGGAGCCACTCCAGCTGAGGAGGAGGGCAGGAGCAAGACCGCATGCCGGCGTGCGTGAGGGAGGGGGAGCCGCTGAGGGCCTGGGAGGCGACCGGCGAGTTGGGCGTGGCGGCGCCGTGGCCGAAGCCCGAATGGGCACTGCCGCACTGGGCACTAGCTGAGGTGCTGAGGAGCCGCAGAGGAGTAAGCCAGTGAGGTGTGGGAGCATCTGTATTCTGTGGTCGGTGGTCTTGTTTTTGTGTATGTGTTTCTAGTTGTTAGATAATGCAGGTGATTTATCATTGTAGGAAATTCATCCTTGGACCCACATGATGGAGGTGCCACAATTGCATGGCTTTGGTCCAGCTGCTAATCGCTTGTTAGAGGCATATAACACACTTTTAAAGGTACTGCTGGAATGTTTTGTTCATTTATTGGCCATTTCAGATGTTTTTTCCTCCATCGCTACATGTCATGATCTGGCTATTTGAAGGGATGAAAACAATGTAAAAGTTGCTTAGTCAGTAGTCACACAGTATGTCATAGTACTATAGTAATTCTATGGCATTCCTCTCAGGTATCAATGAACCGGGATTTATCATAGTTGATTTTCATACAACATGAAGATTGCTAGTGTGTTCCTATGTGTTAAACCTTGTCAAGCTTAAAAAGTATGAACTTAATGCACAGGGCAGACGTTTTTATTTTCCTTTGCCAATAGTTCAAGACTATGTATTTTACAAATTAGTTTACTCATTCGATCCTTTGAGCCCATCCTCCTTTTTCATCCTAGATTCGCCACTGATCTCCATCAATATCTGCATTGGGGGTCATATATTGAGTTTTTGGCTAAAATAATGATGTCGGCGTGCGCAATAACAAAACTAGCCTTCGCGTGCACTAAAGACAAAAAATGGCACTATGTCCATGCCTTAGAGGAGCAGATTTACCGAGGATGCGACACATGGCGAATCCAGTCCCCATTGGTATGGAAATGCCTCGTCCGGCCCCAGGGCAAGGAAATACCCCGTCCGGCCTAAGGGGTATGGATTCTCTCTCTTTCAGAAAAGTATTTTTTGTCAGAATTTCTGAATATAGTAAATAAGCTCTAAAAATTATAAAATATTTTTTGAAGGCTCTTGACACATTGTACTTACTTTTTAAATTTTTTCCATAATTTTATATGTTATGCATTTTTCTCAAAAATTCCTTTAATGATAACATTTGTAGAAATTTCAAAATATAGCAAATGAGCTCCAAATATTTTGAAATTTTTTGTGAAGGCTCCCAACACCGTGTACTTGCTTTAAAATTTTTACTGATTTTTTTCTAAAATTCCTTTAATACTATTGTTTGTATGCAAATGAAATAATGGATTTGAGGAAAATTTTAAACACATGTTCAAAATATTTTCCACTTTTATTCTCAGTATAATTATCTCAAGTTTACAATTTTTTATGTTACAAATCGAGTCTAACCCCTGGGGCAAATTTGCCTTGTCCTAACCCTTGGGTTCCTAGTGCGGTAGCCCCCCACCATTTGTTTTTTATTTTTTAAAAAAAAAAATAAAATCTTGCTTTCAGCGTCCTGGATTCTTGCTAAAATATGAAAAATATTGTTTCATATGATTTTGTCACATGTGATAATACCTCCCCAACAACGAAAGTTGATCTGGTCAGCAGGGGCGGGCCAGGGGATCGACCACGTGGAGAAAAAAATTGTGGAATGAAATTTTTTTGTAAATGTGATAATATTTACTTCTTTTTTTTACTTTCACCTTTACCCTATTCTCATCGTAGTCTCCATAAAGAAAATAAAAACCATATCAAAATGTTGTCGGAAGTCGGAGTACAATATTCTTTACATCCCGATTAACTTCGGGTACCAATACTATTTTTCTTCATGCTACGAGTAGTGCTAATCGTACTACTACTTTTACTATCTACGATTTTTGGTTTGTCTAATCTAATAACTCGATTTGTAACATCAAAAAATTGTAAACTTCATATAATTATACCAAGAATAAATGTAGAAAGTATTTTGAGCGTGTTTTTGAAATTCTCCTCAGATCGATTATTTCATTTGCATACAAACAGTACTTTTAAAAGAATTTTTGAGAAAAATACAGAATATATAAATTCGGGACAAATTACACAAGCATGTACACTATGTGAGGAGCATTTATAAAATTATAATTGTTGGAGCTTATTTGATATATTTAGAAATTACACAAGCAAATAACTATTTTCGCACCCCTAGAGCTGGATGAGGATATTTTTGTGCCCCTAGGAATCGGACGGAGTATTTCCGCGCCCATGAGGCCGGACAAGGCATTTCCACGGCCTGCAAGCCGGATTCGCTACTATTGCGCACGCCAACGAAATATATTTTAGCGATAAAACTCTCATATATATCACTGAACTGATCTTGATTCGACACTGACCTATGTCACTAGTTCTACTTCTAGCATTGCTTGTACTTCCTAACATGCGGTCATATCTGTCCCCGAGGATTTTGGTGTTCATGTTGACCAACGACTTGCCCGCTGTTCTGTTCCATCAAAGTTGATGGAAAAGGATCCTACGTAATGAAGTAGTCATTGCAGATGATCCACGGTGTATAGGTGTAGGTGTAATCTCTACCGTTCGATTGAAAATCAAGCATTTAGATCAATCACGATAGTGCTTGATATAGTGTTTAGCTACAGTAAAATTGCCACATCTTAGAATTCACTGTTTGCTACCGTGTTTTACTGTAGAACACTGTTTACCTCCAAACCAATTCACGATAATGCAGATCCTTGTACCTGCATGCCCCGAGGGACATTGGAGTGTATGTTCCCACCACTGGCCAAGTGACAACTCTTCAGGCGTATGGACAATCTTCGGCATAGCCATTGTAAACAGGGACTTAGGGCTTGTTTGGTTGGTGTTTTAGATTCTATATCTAGAAAAAAGTAGTGTTTGAAGGTAGTCTAGAAAGTAGATAATTTTTGTCTACCTAAACAAACCCGAAGATGATTTATTTGGTTGGAAACCTGTGCCTGAAATTGGTGAATAAAAAATAAATCGCTGGATTGAAGTAATCAAAAGTGAATGAAACTGCCTAAGAGGCCTGACTCCTAAGCGCTCGTTTCCTGCGCCTGAGCCAGGCGGCTCAGCTAGCAGCAAGGAAGCATCCAGGCGCTGTGCTGACCAGGCAAATCTTCCCCAGACCCGGAAGCAAACAGCCCCTTAGCTACAACACGGATGTCGTCATCGTTGGATTCGAGGCCTGGCGTCGTCGGAGAGGTGGTGTCCCTGCAGGCATTGAGCTCCACAACGTTGTTGGGGTTCGGATCTAACGTCGAGCACCTGGTGGGCGTCGCAGCCGTGATGACGATGGCGAGCCCTCCATCCTCGTCACCTTCTCCAGCAAGCCGTCAATCTTGGTGTGGAGGTGCCGCAACATTTGATTTATCGTCGCGTCCTGTGCCTCCGTGGTAGCCATGGCCCATGGGGTCGGCACTTCAAGCTCCTCACCAATGGCTTCTAGTGCACAGCAAGAGAGTGGTGTGGGAGGCTCATACTATTTTGTTATGGTCCTGCTGGTACACGGAACTGATTTGGAACTGATTGGACAGGAACAGTATGAGAAATAGGGATTTGGGGAAGACACAGAAATAGGGGAGGAAGATAGGGCAAATAGGGTTTCCATTTAGTTCCTCTCGCACTTGTCTAACACACTCCATGCTGCCCTCCGTCTCGGTGCCCACAAGTCATAAAAACTATAACGCTGTATTCGTCTTCGACCAACATATCGCCAATGTCGCTGCCGTCCATCTCAGGCTGCGACCGTGCGCTGCGTAACCTGAGTTTGGTCGAAATGCTGCCCTAACTACTTAAGAAAACCAAACGGGAAATCCACCATATCCACAACCACCCCAGGGAAAAACAACGAAAATTTGCTAAAGATGAGAAAATACTGTAGCTGGAGTACACATTGAACCTAAATATCACGAGAATGCAACCATAGCAGGTGAAAATTCTCGGTACTTCCAAGCTAGAGTTGATTCATTTTTAGAAAATTGGTGTTCAGTAGATCTGCAAACATGACATGGACGCACTCAAAGACGACTAACAAAATCCAGCGAATAAATAGGGCGGTCCTTCCAGCGTAAAACACACTCGGTAGAATGCTCTAAGCTGCAGCACCCTTGCCCTTCTTCCTCTGGAGCTTCTTCATGTAGAACTCAAGCTCCTTGCCCTCCAGGATGTACCTATCAGTTGAAAAGTTCAATGTAAGTAGGCTACTACATGAATTAAAGGGGCAACTTCTTGGTATTGTTCTCAAGCTTCAAGCCAACAAGCAGCCATCACTCAAACTATAGAGTTTAATATAATTTTAACTGCAGTTTCTGCACATATAACAACTTAAAGCATTCTTCTTCGCAAACTACATAATTTCCACAAAATATCAAGATCTAAATCCTACCCAACCAAAGCTAAACAAACTGATGCACTGATCTACCTTACTTCACTTCAGAATTCTCATTAAAAAGGGAAAAGAACAAAGTGTTTGGAGTGTTCAGTGTTACTTACCCATCAGCCCGGCCACACTGCCCAGGGCGGGAGGAAATGCAGGCCAATAACCTTCCACTGCCAAATTGCTCTTCAATGTGCGGGTCAAGCGTTCGTCCCTGCTGACGCTTTTCGAGCTTCCTCACGACATGATTGCTCTTCTTCGTTTCCTCTGCTGCAGCTTCACCCTCTTGTCCCTACGCATATGAACATCAAACAATAAAGGTTTCATTCCAAACAGTGAGGAACCGTGTTAGGTACACTTCAGCAGAGGTTTGAGAATCAAGGGAAAAATAATTTAATGCACTGTCAACCTTGGTTTTCTGCAAAAAGATGGGTCAAAACAAGCCATAATGTCTTTATTAAAACGACATGTCCCATGCAAATTAAATCGGTTGTTTAAAACAAAGTGTTCTTTATTGAATTTATCTATACAAGAGCAATGCAAGGGAAATATTTCATCATTCGGTGAAATCCAATATAAGCAATGAGGTGGAGAAACAAGATAATCAGGTACTAAAATGTTGATAACTGAAATAAGTACTATTGCAATCCCACAATCATAGGTGCAGTGTTTAGAGAAGTTTGCACATGCTTAGAATAATGAAATAGAATAATATTTCACACAAAACAACAAAATGCCTCGGAATGGATGAACTAAACTATCCAGTTATGACCCACTGAAGGATACAAGCAGCAGTAAAACATGGGTCACTAAGAATAATACCTCAGCAGCATCCTTCTTTGCAGCAGAAGCCTTCTTCTTCCTACCGATGTCAACTCCATAGTGAGTGAGGTACCACTGCTTGAACGGGGCAGCATCAACTTGCACAATGGCACTCTTCACAAGGGTCTGAGTTCTAACAAGCTCATTGTTTGATGCATTGTAGACCACATCCAGGATACGAGTCTTGCGGGTTACAGCCTCACTTCCCCATGCATAGTTACCAGTATCCAGACGAAGAGCCCTCCACTTCACGTTACCTCCGCGAACACGGACTCTCCTCACTGTCTTGTTGCTTGACAGTTTGGTGTTGGCAGGCTGGCGGCCAAGCTCATACCTTCAAGACAAATGAGAAAGGCCAAATTAACATCTGGAACAATGTAGATAATAATGAAAGTCACACAAACGTCCTTGCAAGTTACAACCATGCTAAGCTAGTACTTTTACAAAGATGCAATATCTATGCACATCATCACAACCTCAAGAACAAATAATCCTGAATGAATTCAAATGTGCTGGATAAATTGGGTACTCACTAAATGAAGGTTCGCGCAGAATACGAAAGATAATTGTACCTTTACATAGCAAAACAACCATACCTAAATACACAATTGAAAATACAGAATAATTATGCACCACAACGACTCTCCAAACCACTACATCATCAAAAGGTTATCAAAATTTTAGGTTTCTCAAAAAACTAACAAAATATTCATTAAGATTCAACTGTTACTTTGTTTCTGACTTACTGCTACAGTGAGTGAGCCCAATTTTGTTGGAATCATCAAAGTTCATGACTCTACTATCACAGCCCATTTATTTGCATGGAAACTAACCAAACTAGCAAAGCCCTAGCAATTTCACACATAACTGCAGACACCTCATCTTCGCATGTAACCCGAACCATCTAGAAGCATGAAAACGCATAAATCAAAGCAGGTTATAAGTCATCTGCTGGTTATAAGTCATCTGCGAACAGCATACCCGCACTCTAGCCTAATAACACACTGTGAGAAGTGAGAACAAACCATCCAAATTACCACTCAAAACACTTGGTACAAGCATAGCAAATAAATGAGGTACAAGCATAGCAAATAAATGAGGTACAAGCATAGCAAATAAATGATTCAACAGAGAGGTCCAAAAGCAGAAAACAGCAATCCATCCACGACTGATCTAAGTAAACACTCATCTAATCTACCGAGAAACCTCTACACATCTACACGAATCGAAAGGAACGGAAAAGGAAGAGAAATTGACATTACTTTCTCTTCTTGCGCCACGGCTTTTGCTTGCCGCCGGTGGCACGGCGCTTGTGCATCGAGTCACGCGAGATACCTGCACAACCACAACCACCGCCTCGGCCATTAGCAACGTCCAAAGCAAACAATCTCCAAGGCACAGGCACGCACCAAAGCACCACAAGCAGAGAGAGAAAGGTGGGGGGAGCGGAGGAGAGGTGAGCGCCGGGGCTTACCCATGGTGGCGGCGGTGGCTGCTTCTCTGCCTCGTCTGCCCGCGCCGCCGCAGCTGTGGTTGGGTCTCGACGGGAGAGGCGGGGGAAACCCTAGGGGCTGGGCTTAAATAGGGTGGCGGCCGCGGCTTAGGGTTTACTTAAAGGTGGGGATCAGATGATCCAACGGTGCACGATGAGGCTATCTTCATTCTTTACAGGGTAGCAGCCCATTAGACCCAGGCCCTGGCCCAGATAGTAGAGGCAAGTAGTGATTATTTTGGGCGTCCTCTAAAAAAAGAGGAGATGTATTGGGCCGGACCACCATGAGTGATTATTCGTGTTAATTTACTTCGGCGCAAAAAAATATTAATTTTAACTTACTTCCCCTGAAAAAAATTAATGTTAATTCACAGGAAATTCCTCTAAACCCTCTAGAAAACGAAATTCCTCTAAAAAAACCTAGAAGAAATTTCTTCAAAAACACCAAACGAAATCATTCCTAAAAAACAAGGGAAGTTAAAAAAATTTGGATGATGTAATAAAAAAAGAAATAGTTTAGGTTTAGGAAAAAAAATAGAAACAGTGTTTACCAATCATTGACGGCAGCATATCTGGTGGACATGAGCTGATTTGTGAACATGTGGACATAAGCCATCCCAGCTGTTCATTCCGAAATCCACAGTCGAGTCACCTCCCACTTCACGCTTCTTTGTGATAACCCACAGTGTGACTCCTTTTCTTCGTTTGCCCACCGCACCTGCCTGAGCTAGCTCCCTTCGCTCCCCCTATTCCCCGTAAGAGCGAACTAGGGTTCTCCCAGCGCCGGCGCCCTCTGCACCACCCGCCTGCGTTGGCCCCTGCGCCGCTCGCCCGCCCGAGCCCCTCGCGCCACCACGCCCGCGCTGCCCACCCCTGCTCGCTCCACCTCTACTCGCTGCGCCCTCGCGCCCTTCACCACACCCCGCGCCGTCGCCCCTCCTCTCACGCGCCACCGCTCGGGAACCTCCACCCGTGGCAGCGATGCCCCGTCCAATGCCACATCTTTCGGTCCCGACGCCCCTCACCCGTAGGACTACAGCGACAACCCAATCCACGCCAACCTTAGCTTGTCTCCATCCTTGAAACCCGAACTCATTGCTTTCTATGTATGATGAATCATGTGGTAATTGATTGAGCGGGTGGTTGATTAATCTGTGCAAGGACATGGACTAAGGAGGAGCATTGAATGTTTAAGGCAGCTGGGCAAAAGGGACGCCGACTCAGGTGTCCAGCCATGCCCAGAAGTACTTCCTCCGGCAGACTAACTCTGGCAAGAAGAAGCGTCGGGCCATCTTCGATGTTGGCATCGCAAACTACAACAATGATCAAGTGCATCAGCTTGACATTTGGATTTTTTGAGTTTAATAATTGTAAAATTTTGGTTTAACATTTCTATTTTCACTTGTTGTACAACATGGTAATGGATGGGAATGAATTATGTTGTGTCAAATTGAATTTGACTACTGTCAAATTGGATGTTTGTGAAATTAATTCAGATGTTGAACAAATGAAATGAATTCATAATGTGGCTTGCTGGTAGGAATTTGCATTGGGAAGTTTGGCAACCGACCTGGGAATATTGGCAATCTGTGTTGCTCAAATCTGATTGTTGTCTGATTGAAATCGAAATGTTTTCTGAAATCTATTGTTGTCTGATTGAAATCAAAAATGTTTTCTGAAATTTGATTGTTGTCTGATTGAAATATGGAATGTTGTCTGAAATGTGGTGTCCAGATAACATTTGTGGATTCTGGATTCTTGAGTTAGTTTGTAATAAGAGGTGTCCAAATAGCATTTTTGGATTCTGGATAGCATTTGTGGTGTCCAGATGTGATTTGTGGATTCTGAACCACAAGTGAAGTACATTCTGGATTCTTGAAATATGGTGTCGAGATAACATTTGTGGTGTACATTCTGAAAGCAATTGATGTTTGTAACCTCATTGTCTCCCCAGCATTCATAGAATTGAAAGCAACTACAACATTTAGAGATTATGTAACAAAACTCCAAAACTCCACAACTGAAAGCATAAATGAGCAGTACCTCATTAAGAAATAACAACTGCATTTCAATACAGAATTCAGAGATTACATTCTGGACAGTAGTCAGACTACATTGCATATTACAATCAGGCAACATTTCAGTACTTAATTTCATAGGGAATTCAGACTGCATTTCAGATTGTTATATGACCACATTTCAGAGGGAATTTAGACTACATTTCATATAGCATTTCATATTGCACTTCATATAGCATTTCATATTGCATTTGTATAGCATTTTGGACAACAGTCAGACCACTTTTTAGTACTTAATTTGTATTCTGAGCACTTGAGCAATAGGTTCATCAACAAGGTATTTACTAGATAATTCCTCGTAAAAAAGAAACATTTTCAATTTCATTTCCCACAATTTCTGAATCAACATAATCAATTACCTAGAGGCATTCACATATCAATTCCTCATAGATTCTTCTCTCAAATTTATTCTACAACACAACTGATGAGGACATGACCCCTATAGATACAATCAAATTTGTTATGCTTGCTGTTCCAAATACAAGAGCTTGTACACTTCACTTAAATTATTAGGTAAGCTCGTTTTTAGGAGTGTCTTTATATTATATGAACTATATGATGCTACCTAATGATGAAAATGTATATTTGTGCAGCACCACATCACTTTGTGTCCAAGCCAAGCAAAAGTTCAAATTGGACACGTTCTAGAATCTATTTCAGCCTCTGGAGACAACTCTGACTTCAAACAGGCATAACTTTCGCATACGAACTCCGTTTGAGGTCTACAAGTACTTGATTGAAAGCTTATCTCGTCCTCTTTCAAACGGATTGGCCTCACCTCCAAATTCCTTTTGTGCGCGCTGCAATCATCGAAATAAGGTGTTGCATCACCTGTTTGGGCCAAATTGGGCCTTGTAGCCTATTTGGGCCGGCCACCTCTTTGGCCACCCCCTTGGGCCGTACTATTCATGGCCATACTGTTCACGTGAACAGTACCCATAAATAGTACCACCCCTTAGCTCTTGGATATGTGCAGCTCCCCTCCTCTATATAAGAAGGCCGCACCCCTCTAGTTCCCCTTGGATTTTGTTTAGTTAAAAGTTAGCTTCCATGCAACTTCATGTATTGACTTGTGTCGACTAGTTTAACCATAATACCGCTTCAGAATCCCAATTTATCAAGTATTTCATTCATATTCACAATTTTAGATTGCTTATTTATCTTATTCTTGCATGCTTCTTCGGTGTATGCAGGAATTGATCTTCGTGATCAGGTCAACCGGGTATTTGTGCACGGTTGATAATGACTTGTCGAGCAGTTCAGCGATTGCGTGGTTTCGGGCCTTGTGTGTTCATAGCCAGGATCGTGAGAGTTGAGCGACTACCACCAAACGTATCTTCTCATAGAAAGATCGGGCCAAAAATAGGATCTTCGGGTTCATCAATAACCACGGCACACAAACTGCAAATGTGCCTGCTTACACATTCAGTTCTATTCACAAATGCTTAACACACGGAAAAAAGCATCACATGGAAAGAAGTAACAGAACCAAATTTCATAAATGAAAATTCTTAACTACAAAATTGAGGGTACATTCATACAACCAATATTACAACTTGCTACATCCATACATTTTTCTTTTGTCAATCCCCACACTAAATTGTGGCGACCAGTTGCCTGATGCGGTAGAGGATGCCGTTGGAGTCGCCAAGCAGCACCTGGAGAAGAGGCCGAGGGAGTAGGTGGCAGCCACCCAAATCCCTAACCCTAGCTGCGATTTTGGTGCTTTCGCCGAGCAGCACCTGGAGAAGAGGCCGAGGGAGTAGGAGCGGCTGGGGCCAGTGAGGTGGTGACAAGGGAGGGGGAGGCGAAGCCATGGCGCAGTGCGGGGAGGACGAAGAGGGAGGGGAGGTGGCGATGGAGGACGACATACCCCTAACCCTAGCTTCGAATGAGGATCCATGGGGCATGGCATCGCTCCAATGGGGATGGAGGGCATCTGCGTCGGGATGAGGGAGGAGACTAGAGAGGCGCTGGAGGGGGGTTTCGCAAAAGCCATGTGGCTCACGTGGGTGGTAAATGCAAAGCAGCGTAAGTGTGATGGGGAGCCGCCCATCTCTATCCAGCCCACCCATTTTGGATCCAACGGTTGGGAATGAGTTTGTCCATATGCTCACCAATTAGACCTTGTTCACTAGATATGTCGCCGTCATTGAATAGTTAAATCCCGCCACGTTGTTGTGGCGTAAACATGCCTGCAGAGTCAATCGAATAACCAGCAAAATGAAGAAGTGATTTTAGTTCAAGGTTTCCATGGTACATGTACTTTTACATTCTACAAAAATGTTATATTGATCCAACTGTCGAAGCGGGTACCGTCGTCGCCATCCCTTCCCCCGTTCCCTAGCTTTGAACTTTCTAATTTGGACGGACCCAGCGCTCGGACATAATCGTACACTCCGACACAACATCCGGACACAATGTTTGTAATAAAAATAATCTATGTGTGTAATAAAATGTGTAAATGATAAATACAACGCAAAAAAATAAGGAAAACATCACATTATCACTGAAAATGCATGAAACCATTGGTATAGAACATGGTTGTGCTTTTAAAAACTAGTTCAAATATCCCAAAACAAACAAATTTCGATGTTACAACATTGCAACAATTGAAAATAACAGTAGAAACATCCGAAAATAATTGCTGCAACATCAACAAATTTGCAACATTTCAAACTTACTTATAAAATATTTTGATTTCATGTGTGCAACAATCGACGATAATAGTTGCAACAAAATCTTGTTTCCTACAAAATTTCAGCAAGATGTATTACAACAAACCACTTTCTGCAACAATAAAGTGGTGAAGCGTCTACAACAAAAAGTTTACTCTTGTACAACAAATCAAAAACTCTATTGCAACAAAAAATATCTCTTACCACAACATTTGATGCAACAACATCGCAACAATAAAAAAACGCTCCATGCAACATTTCGAATCAACTGTTGCAACAAAATTGAGCAAATGCCTGCAACAAAACGTACCCGAATGAAGCTGGTATGCCCTTTGTCGGCGCGGTTGGGCGAGCGACAAACCTTGTGGATGAGGTCAATGGTGGCCATCTGAAGGAGGTTGGGCAACTTGGCGACGCGCTCAGCATTGTTGAGGAGGTATCCGACCGCGCATTCCTGCACACACACACACACACACAGAGCACGAGGAATGCGTTCCTCCGAGTGACCACGTCCTGTTCCGTGGTGAGCTCACACTCCACGAGATCGGGGAGGAGCTGGTCGTCGTTGGGTAGGTAGTAGATGGCGGAGAGCGTGTGGCAGCGGATGAAGTGGTGGTGATGCTCGAGGTTGGCAAGGATGGATGACACAAGCGGCTCGAGCAACTCGAGCTCTTTGAGGCTGCAGAGGAAGATTAGCGTAGAGGGGAAGAACGCATAGAGTTTGGAAAGCATCGGAAAATGGGTGGTTGGTGTTTTGCTTTCTCGTGATGTGTATGGATAAGGTTAGATAGGGATAGCTATGGAGTAGAGCGTCCGATAGAGTCGATGAGATCGGACACATGGCTAGTATGATTCCCCTTCAAATTTCAAACTTACAGCTTTCACCTTTCAAGATTCAACTTTCAACTCTTAAAAAAATATCAACTTTCACTTTCGACATCCAAAAAATTGTACCATTCAACTCTCAACTTTCAAATTGAGACTTTCACCTTTCAACTCAGGTTCCAAGAAAAGCTCACAAACTCAAAAAAAAAACTTCGATCTTTCTACTCAAATCCATAGAACTTTCTACTCAAGATTTGGATCTCACATACCTTTATTCGCACCAGAGCAGAGGAATATGCACCGCCGCGCGTCATCACCGTCGCTCCCTCGGCCTCCTCACCGGGATGCAACCATCCGGATCTGGGTGGCGCTACGGCAAGGAGGTGAACCGCTGCTACGCCACACCGCCCCTAAGCCGTTGCGCCTTTCCGTGATGTTGCCCGCATACATGCCTCGGTGCACTCGCGCAGGCACAACCTCGTCATCATGTGCCTGTGGGCGCGGCTGTGCCTACCACCAAACAAACACGACGGCTGACACGTCCCCGTACGCGCGCAGAAACGCTCATGTACCCGCGGTGTGTGGAAAGTGGAAAAAGAAGGTGTGCGATGCCATCGGTCGTGGGCCGTGGCCTCCATCTACATGTCTCCGGCACTTCTGACTGTGCGCCTGCAGCTCCGCCATCGCAGACGCTTAATAGCATTTATCACTGCAACTCAGGTTATTCGGCCATGCCCTCGTCATTGCGATAGAGCGAGTAGGATAGGACATCGGACGCATCAAGGTCTCGAGTTCATTGCAGTTTGCCTGAGCATGTGCTTGTGGACGAGGAATTTTTTTATTTGGCTGTGCTGCTACCGAAATTCCAAAAATAACCCCTTGACACCGAAATTCCAAAAGTAGCCCCCCAGCGCGAAAGTACCGGAGGTTGACGCGTGGCACATCCCGCGCTTGGGGGGGGCACGGAAACTTGGTGGCCAGCGCAGCAGGCCAGGCGGGTGAGGAAGGTGGCGGTGCTGGGTGCTTTCCCCGCCACTGGAGCATAGGAGGTGGCCGAGCGAGCGCGGAAGGTGGCGTACGGGCCCAAAAGGTGGCCGGGTCGGGCGCTTTTCACGCCACCGGAGCGCAGGAGGTGGCCGAGATCTTTCCGCACCACCAGAGCGTGGGATGTGCCGCGTGTCAACCTCCGATACTTCCGCACTCGGGAGGGGGCTACTTTTGGAATTTCGATGCCAACGAGGCTATTTTTGGAATTTGGGTGGTAGTACAGGGCCAAATTAAAAAAATCACAAACGAGACCATTGGCACTTTAGCAATCAATTTTGATTCACTGGAACTTTCAATCGGAATCGGATGCACAAAATCCAACTAATGGGACGCCACCTAGTGTGTAGCAAGTAATGGAAAAGGATACCAATCCGACAAAACAAACTCAATAAAACCACACAGGGGAAACACCTCACCCCGGAAATAACATGGCAAAACCTTAAACACCAGGTCAACTAAGAAGCACAGGAGATAATGCTGGGAGCAGCAGCCCATAGCTGCACAAATAGCTTCAGCTACGGCTGACAAAATAGCCCGAGGCTCGCGAGTCTGATCGAGCTCGTCACGAGCCGAGCCCCATTTTTAGCTTACCAAAAAAACGAGCCGAGCTCGAGCAGGCTCGCGAGCCGCTCGTTTGGCTCATTCGACCCACGTAGGCCCAGTGCGACAGTGCCCCCCAGTCCACTACGCAGTCGCCAATTCCCCGTATCCCCTTTCCCCACTCCCCATCCATCCCAAATCGTCCTGATCCCCAATCCACTTGGGACTTGGCCACCTCCCAATCCCCAATCCATCGCCGGGAAGAAGCCTCCCCATATCCCACCTCCTGAAGGACCTCCCACCACCTCCCGAAGGACCCGAACCTGGCCACCTCCCCAATCCACCGCTAGGAAGAAACCTCCCACCTCCTACCCCCCGAAGGACCCGAGCCCACCACCGCTGGGGAGAAACCAATGGCGATAGAGCCTGGACGCCCTTGCCGCCGCCTCTGCCCACGCCGTCGCCCTGCGGAGCTACCCTACGCGCGCCAGGCCTACACCTTTGGCCTCCGCACCATGGTCTGCCTCCCCTTCGGCATCGGTGTCCTCGAGCTCAGTTCCACCAAGGTCCGAGCCTCTGAGGTCATCTTCCACATCCGACGAGGAACTTCCTTGGTGGCGGTGAATCCCTGTCTGGCCGTTTCGTTGCGGATTTGGGGGATTTGTCGATCTGTTCTTGAGACATAGGGTTTGTTTAAATGTTTTTGATTTTGGTATTCTTGGATGTTTTTCGTGGTTATTGCTACAGTTTTTAGATCTTTGACTGGTTTGGTGGAATGGGTTTTCAGGGATTGGGGATTGGAAGGCAATGTTGGAGATGGGCTAATCAGAACCGCGGAGATCCTGTCTGGAAGACTGGAACCAATTCCACATCCGCACCAATCCCCACCCAAATCAAAATCAAGCTAGTTCTTGGGATTCATATATACCATACTCAATGTGTAAATGTTGATGATTATCCAAGATTAACCATGGAGAAGTGGCAGAATGAGATATTTCGTAGATGTGGAATTGTGGATGATGTTTTTGGGTTGCGAATTGTGATTGGTGTTTTGTAGGCATGGATGATGTTCTTTAGATGAATAAGTGTTTCATGCATTTCATGTTGGATCGGCGAAGAAAACAGAAATTCTTTTCGCTAGTTGTTTCACTATAGACCAAACCGAGCCGCTCGAATACTGCCGCCTGGTCCCTGCTTGTGAGGGCTCGCGAGCTGCCTTTTGAACCAAGCTGAGCCGTCCTCTTGGCTCGTGCTCAAAACAAGCCGAGCCGAGCCGACTGTTGAAACAAACTTGGGCGAGCTTGGCTCAAGCCGGCTCGGCTCGGCTCGTTTCCAGCCCTAGCTTCAGCTCAAGGACAGCAGCGTTGAAGCCGAGTGACAAAGCAGTAGCCTCCACCATCTTTCCTTCGTCCTCCCAAAGCAACATTTTTCACAACTTAAGAATGGGATTGCTGGGTCGGGCTGATTTAGTATGAATTCATACAAAGAAGCCGTGCCCATCACTCTAGCAACGACACCAAAATCACAGTGCCAACAAAGTATTGGAGTTTGACAACGATCAAGGTGCTAACTGGAAATGATTAAAGACCGAGCCGTCGCTTGGATGGCTAGCTACACCAGGTGAGCGAGCTGCCCACCATGGTGACTCCGGGAGTTCGAACCTTGTGTGCCTCAACATTTTTTTAAAAAAAATGGGTACCCACATGCGTGTGGGTTCAGTGCGAAAGCGTGTGCCCACGCTACGCTAGGCCTAGTGCCTCCATAAAAAAATAGCAACGTGTAGAGGACACGCACACACGTGGGTTTGTGTGTGGTGGTGTGAGTGTGGTGTGTGTTTGTAAAACACGTCCTACCATCGAGCTCTGGCGACCCTGTAGGTGACAAATGCGTCTGTTAAGAAACCTGGGTCCAGGCCTTGTAGGTCTGGCCCATGATTGGCTCCTCATCCCTTGTAGACTATATATAGGAGGGGACCATCAACCATTGTACGTACCTTTGAGAAGAGAAATAAAGAGAGAAAAAAGAAATCCCCACATCTCTGTGTTCAATCTACTATTGTTCTTGAATTGTTCTGTGCGATTCTATTCTTGTCTACGAGATGATCGCTTGGACTGGACTCGCCAGCGATGGTTTCTCAACAGCGTCAACCCTCAACCCTCAAACTCCCCGTCGGTGCCACCATCGGCGGCCACCTCCCCCAACCTGAAACCCACCAGCAAGACCCCTTCCCGTTCATCTCGCAGTCCACAGCCTCCATCCACCGTCAAATCCCGCTCCACCACCCCTTTTTTCTCCATGGCGACTGGCGTTGTGTTGGATGCGCCTGTTGGCTATATGCCTAGGATCGCACACTAGCATGGAAGACTAACAATGAGACGAAGAGAGCTCAAGAACAAATAACTTGGGCAAGTTTCTGGTTCTATTCTCTGAAGCTTTTCTCTAGGAAACAAGACTACTACTTGCTTACTTACAATGATTCTAGCTATCGCTATTTATAGAACACATAGACTCACGCATTCATACGACCATTCAACTACTTCTAAAATACGCTCATACCGCATTGAAGTGACTCTCTGCTTGCATACCGCATGTGTTCATATAGTTGGGCAACGCGTTGCTTGCATTCACATAGTTGGAACGCCGACTAGCATTCACATAGTTGGAACACTTGGGACCACCGCCATGAATAGCATTCAACATTCTCCCCATAGTCTTGGCGTGGTCCAAGTTCACGAACACCGCGGTGTCGATGGTTACTACCTTCTGCCGGCAATGCCTTCGCCGATGCATCGCCCATTGCTCATCGATCTTGGCGACGAACACGACGCAGATTCGACCACCTTCGACACACTCACGAATGAAATGATACCTTGTGTCGATGTGCTTACTCGCCATGAAAGACAGGATTCTTCATGAGAGCAATCGCGACTTGTTGTCGACGAACAACTTCACCGCCCTCGGTTCGTCCCAACTAGTTCACCATTAATGCCTCGAGCGAGTGCACGGCATGCTGCCGTAGTCGCCGCCATGAACTCACCTCGCAGATGAAAGAGCCACCGCTTACGCTTGCGTGAGTTCCACGTAACCAAGCGATCGTTGGCGTAGAATGCCATGCCGCTCGTGCTCTTCCGGTCATCAATATCACCACTAGATCACCGTCTGCGGAAACCGTGATCTCCTCTTCTCCGCCACCTCTCTCATACACCGGTCCAACTCAATTGTACCTTTGAGATATCGGAGGATCGCTTCACGCCTTGTGATGCATCACCGTGGGCTTCTCCATAAATCTACTCGCCATGCCAATCGCATAGGAGAGATCCGGCACAGTGTGAAGAAGATAGCGTGACATCCGATGACGCCACGGCATTCGGTGGCGCCAATCAGTGCCCTTCTCGATCCTTGTGCGGTGGGTTCTTGACTCCATAGGAATCTTGGTGGAATTACAATCAAACATGCCAAATTGAATTAATACCTTTTGGCATATGCGATGCTTGATAGAGATGCCACCATCTCCTTGTGCCACCTCAATGCCGAGGTAGTACGTGAGTAAGCCGAGGTCGCCATCTCGAACTCACCCATCATCTGCTTGAAGTCTTCAATTGCTTCGATCCTCCCGATCCACGATCGGATCATCCACATAAATACCGACAATGATGCCGCTTTGGCCTTGCCCTTGTGTACACGCTTGCTCCTGTGCACACCTTTTGAAGCCAAGCCGCTTCGCACTTTTATCGAGCCGCGTGTTCCACGCGCGTGCCGCCGAAGTCCATAGAGCGCTTTGCTCAATTTGAGCACTAAGTGCTCCTTGTCTTTCATCGTGAACCCCTCCTTTGGGTCACATAAACCTCTTCTTCGAGTTCACCATTCAAGAACGCCGACTTAACATCGAGGTGATGTACTTGCCACCCGCAGTTAGCGCAATAGCAAGAATGACACGATAGTGTCGAGCGAGCAATTGGTGCAAAAACTTTTCAAAATCAATGCCTTGCCGCGCACATAACCTTTGCAACCAACCTCGCCTTATGCTTGATGACCTCACCATCCGAGTTCTTCTTGAGTTTGTACACCCACTTAAGCCCGACGCCTTATGTCCGATTGGCAACGTGGTGAGCGCCCACGCCGCGTTCTTCTCGATGGCCTCAATCTCCTTGGACATGGCTTCCTCCCATGCCACACGACCGTGACCGATAGCCTCACGATAAGAGGATGGCTCTTCCATCACCACAAGCATTGCTTCCTCATCGCCTTCTTCATACTCCAACTCCACACGCGGTGTATCACGCATGATCTCCTCCATGTGCATGCGAACAGGTCCATCATCACTACCGATGTGTCGCCTCGACCACGGTGTGGGCGGGTTCTTGCCTGGCGGCACCCTCTGCCGTCATCGGTGCACTAGTCGCCACGACTTGTGAAATGGTCGGGCGAGTCTTTGCCATGGGCACCGGCTCGCTGCCGAGCGCCCATGAGCGGGCCGTGTTGACTCTGCTCGCTCGGGGTTGGCCTCCTCTTCGAGCACGAAGTCGGAGACCGATCATCTCCCGCTTCTTCCGACCACTTCCACTCCACATTCTCTTCAAATATAACATCACGACTTACATGGATCTTGCCGCGATGTGGGTCCAAGCAGACGGTGAGCTTTGCAACCCTCCTCGACGCCAAGTACACGGCGTCGACTACGATCGTCGAGCTTCTTGTGTGTGGCGTGGTCACCTTGGCGTCGCGCGCGTGCACCAACACACGGACGTGTGCGGTGCGCGCTTCCTTCGACCATGCCTCGAAAGGAGTGCGATCACCCATCGCTTTGGTTGGGAGCCGTTCGTAAGATAGATGGCATGCCGCACCGCCTCCCCAAAATCGCCGGCACGCTCATGCTCTTGAGAAGTGAGCGCGCCATAGCCATCACCGTCCTGTTGCGCTTTTCCACCACACCATTCAGTTGCGGTGAATATGGTGCGGTGAAGTGACGTTCAATTCCTGCTTGCTCGCACACCTTTGCGAGCTCAACCGACAGGAACTTACCACCTCGATCGGATCGAAGAACCTTCACGCGGTGACCACTTGCGTTCTCGGCCAAGATTTTTATCTTCATGAATGCCGAGCATGCTTGATCCTTAGTCCTCGATCACATGCGACCACATCCACCGGAGTAGTCATCAACAATTAGCATAAAGTAACGACATTAGCCGGTGTTGATGGCGTGATCGGTCCACATAAATCAATATGCAGGAGTTCGAGTGGCTCCTTTGCTCGGTAGTTGGCTGCCGCCGAGAATGGCGATCTTATGCGCTTTGCCACTGACACGTCCGACACACGGTGGTCGATGTGTAATCGGCACACACCGCCGCCATTCCCTTGTTGGCGAGCATCTTCAAGGCTTGGAAGTTGACATGGCGAGGCGAGCATGCCACAACCATGCTTGGTCATCGAGGCTTGTCAGCGACAACCGCCTCGCCAATCGCACTGATGCGATAGAGACGATTCTGAAGTTCGCCTCACCTTCATGATCAAGCGGAGGATCCTTGATGGACACCTCGAGCACGCCCTCATCCATGAGAACTCGGTGACGGGCTCGGTGGTGACCAAGACTCACCATGTTGCTGCGAAATGCGGGATGTAGTACACCTCTGGGTAGCCATTGATCACCATTTTTGCACGTGAAGAGAATTGAGCCCTTACCCTTGATGCGCACCGATGAGCCGCCGCCGAATCTCACCTCCCGGTGACTCCTTCGTCCACTCACGAATTTCTCCTTGTCGCCATCATGTGGTTGCTAGCACCGTTGTCCGTGTACCAAATATCGGTTTACCTGAATGTGCTCGGCATTATGCACCCGACCACGCTTTCTCCTCATCGAGCATAGCGACATCTTGTCGTTCTGCCAACCGTAGATCTCCTCGAGACCGCCAGAACAGCGATCTTGGCTCGGCGTCGTCGGCTCGCGCGAGGTAAGCCTCCTCCTTCTTCTTGGGCTCGACATTGTGTTGAATAGTGCCCCATCTCATTGCAATTAAAGCAACGAATGTGACTCTTGTCACGACCACGCCACCGAGCCACTTGCCTCATCTTTGTGTGGCGGTCCGCCACGACCACCTCTACCACGGCCTGCGCGACCACCACCACCTGGCGGGGTTCCGCCATCTGCGGTGCCTTGTTCTTCGGCTTGATGTCAAATCCTGCCGTTCTTCTTAAATCGCGCCTCCACTCGGCCGAGTGAGGAGCACTGCCATCGGCGTTCCCACCGATGCCGGTGCCCTTTGCGCGCGGCTCCTCAAATGTCTTGAGCGTCCCACGGCCTCCTCGAATGCCAAAGTGTTGAGATCAAAGAATCGCCGATGCCGCTATCACACCGATAAACCGCTTACGGCATCGTGTCGAGCGGCTTCTTCACGAGCATGGCATCGCTCGGCGTCGCCGAGACTTGAGTACACAGCGGACATGGTGGTGAGCCGACCGGCATATTGGTCGAGGACTCACCGCTGTTCATGTGCATGACGTCGAACTCATTTTTCAACGTCTGCGGCGCGCATCCTTTACTCGATCCGCGCCGACGAACCTCGTTTTGAGCGCCCCACACCGCTAGCCGTCGTCTTCTTCGCCACTTGCATGAGGAGGTCTTGAGGCGCTTGAAGGAGGTGCGACCTGCGCCTTCTTGTCAAGCGGCGTCGACCACGCATCGCCGTCGGCTCGACGACCTCCCAAACGCCTTGATCCTCCATCATGGCACGAACACGAATCACCCAACCGTGTAATTCGTGTGTGTCGATTAATAGTACCGAACGCATCCGCCCGACTTGATGTGCTCGCGACGTCTCTCCGTAGCAACGATCGACATTGGATTCAATCGTAGAATCTTGGGCATGAACACGGGAGCTCGATACAAATGTTGGCTATATGCCTAGGATCGCACACTAGCATGGAAGACTAACAATGAGACGAAGAGAGCTCAAGAACAAATAACTTGGGCAAGTTTACGGTTCTATTCTCTCAAGCTTTTCTCTAGGAAACAAGACTACTACTTGCTTACTTACAATGATTCTAGCTATCGCTATTTATAGAACACATAGACTCACGCATTCATACGACCATTCAACTACTTCTAAAATGCGTTCATCTTGCATTGAAGTGACTCCTCGTTGCTTGCATACTGCATGTGTTCATATAGTTGGAACGCTTCGTTGCTTGCATTCACATAGTTGGAACGCTTCGGGACTAGCATTCACATAGTTGGAACACTTCAGGACCACTGCCATGAATAGCATTCAACAGCGCCGAGTCCTGGTCCAGATCTGCTAGACTATTCCTCCTCGGGCGACGATAGTCCGGTGGTGGCTCGCCAATCGCGCCTATTGCCAGATCTGGCCAACTCTGGGCAATCTTCATCCACGGGTACCATCCTGTGCTACAATCCGCCCACACCAACCTCAACCCCAGTCAGAGTTTTGCACTGCCGGGAGAAAGGAGTTGCGCAGGCCTCGCCTCCCAGCGCTGCCGGTACACTCCTCGACGCACATAACTGTAGCCTCGTGCTTCTTAGTAATCTTTTGGGCAGTCCTCAAATCTGCCTGATGGCGCGCTGCACTGACAGAGCTACTGCCAAGAAGAGCTCATCAGCTTATCTTTTCTCACCAAATGCGGCTGTGGAGGGTGAAGGCAATAATGCTAGCGGAACAATTGGGCAACCCAGTACTATTTCTTCTCCTTCGCTATCCAAACTGAAAGAACAGCCTTCAGCAAGACTTGCCGCTCTTAATAAATGAACTCAGTCGAAGGGTAGTTGGGGTTGGCGGCTGGTGTTCATGGCAATCTTGGCAAGGTTGGGCAGGGTGGTTGGCGCAAGGTAATGCCACGCTATTGGTGGAGAGCTCGGCATGGGGTAGAACCCTCGCACCCGGCTCGCCGCATTGAAGTCTCCACCAACCAGGCAAAGCGGCAAACTGGAGTTACTCCTCCCCGTTCAGACACTTGTTTCAAATGTCTTGCCAAAGGTCACAAGATAGCGCATTGCAGGTTTTCGATTCGCTATCTCAGATGTAGGGAAAATGGTCACCTAGCTTGTCATTGTCCTCAAAAACCAAGCCATCACTATCGTCTTCGCAACTCTCAGACTCAAGCTCCACCCTTACATCGCCTTCCACTAAAACAACTACTAGCCAAAGCGTCCTACTGTTCGTCGCAGCGCAACATGGAGGATTACCCTGCTGGTCAGGCCATCAATAGGCCGGCAGAGGGCTTCTGCACCCACACCATCACCCAGGATATGGAGGCTGAGCTCCTGCGCCTCCGTGACACGGTAGTCGTCGTTTTAGTGGTGGAAGCCCGGCGAAATCCGCCACCAAGCCTAGTGGCGAGGGCCATCCAAGTGAGGCTCCACATCCCTCTGAGAGATATTCATGTCTCACGCTGTCTTCCTGAACTTCCTCATTGAGTTTGATACTCAACGTCAGCATGACGTTGCTCTAGAGACATGCAGATGCTCACTTGATGGCTATCAGTTCTAGTTTCAGTAGTGGGACTAAAGGCTGACTCCCACCACAACATTTGGAGGTACCACACCCTCCTCTACTTAGAGGGCGTATCGCTCTTTGCCTGGCGACCTTCTGCGGTCGAGGGGACTGCCAGTTTAAGGGTGGGGATGAGCTCTCTTGGGAGAGGGAGCGGAGTGCCACTATTTGGGCAGTGTGAGTGTGGGTTCGCAACCCTGATGCAATTCCGAAGAGCACCCACCTCACGCTCCTCAACCCTCCAATGGAGTCCATCCATGACACGGACCAACCTTCCCCCATCGGTGTTTCAAGGGAGGGCCATAGATATTGTGTGCTTGTGCATATGAGCATCCTTGAAGACTACTCACCACATGCCCGCACTCCTACCGGCGGCCAAAATCAATACGACAATCCGGACGATCCTAAGGAGGAGTTCCCCAAGCGGGTTCCTGATGGAGTGGAGTGGTAGCCAAGAAGGGTGCCAGCTGATGTCCATTCGCGCTTGGGCCCAAGGCGTGACGACGACGACAGAGATGATGATCGTGAACACAGGGCGCGCGGGGCACGATCGGTCCTACTACGAGGAACACGATCGTGCGCTCAGCCGGGGCCAGGGATAGTTCACGGCCTATGGGGCTCTTCCCGTCAAGGTCCTCAAGGCCAGCGCCGGTCACGTTCACCTTTTGGTCATTACAAGCGATGTACTAGCACGGATGCCGGGGCGGCCTTCGCAGCTGCAACCACACAAGACCACCGCCACGAAGGTATCACCTTCTCAACAAGAGCAACAAGAGCCAGGCCACTCCAGAACCTTGCAAAACTCCTTTGGGGGTTGGGTGATGCAGCAGGATCCGGATGAGCACGACGGCATAGCGAAGGCACTTGGCGGCCTTCTGCTGGAACTGGAAGCGAAAGTCGACATGCTGGCCCCGGTTCGTGTTGCACCAAACCACTACGAAGACCCTATGTTGCTAGAAGCTGCCTTGGTGTGGAGCCCGACCAGGGACGTTGAGAAGGCGGCACCACCGGCCCCCATGAACCTCCTAAGCCCCTGTTAACCGTGTAAATGTGAGAGAGACGAAAAATGTATTGATATGTTTCACACAATACAAGGGGAGAGAGAGAAACACAGTGCAATGGGAGATACTACTCTTAACACCCCTCCCTCAAACTCAAGGTGGATCTGACATATTGAGTTTGAGAAGATGAAGTCTATGTTGTTCTTTAGTTTGAGCCTTCGTGAAGAAGTCTGTCACCTGAAGCTCCGAAGAAACATATTGGAGACAAATAGTTGATTGTTGGCAATGAAAACGTGTGAATGAAGCATCCACACCAACATGCTTGGTTAGCTCATGCTTGACAGGATCATTTGCAATTTGAATAGCAGTGATACCGTCACAAAGAATGAATGTGGGTGCATCACACGGAACACCAAGATCAGCCAAAAGCCATCGAAGCCACACAATCTCTACAGTGGTAGTAGCAAGAGCTCGAAGCTCAGCCTCAGCACTGAAACGGGACACTATAGTCTGTTTCTTGGACTTCCAGGAAATGAGAGAGGTGCCAAGAAAAAGACAATATCCAATGACCGA
The DNA here is from genome assembly GCA_036346255.1 of Ampelocalamus luodianensis. NCBI lineage: Eukaryota > Viridiplantae > Streptophyta > Magnoliopsida > Poales > Poaceae > Ampelocalamus > Ampelocalamus luodianensis. Next base: position 32,503,921 of record CM070623.1, read on the forward strand.
GCGACGGTCAATAGGATCACTGGCCCAGGTGGAGTCGGAGTAAGTATGAAGCTGAAGCTGATTAGAGTGAGCATAGAACAAACGACGAGATGTCGTCGTACCGAAGTACACGAAGTAAGTGACTATAATGGACTGAGGTAGGAGCACTGACAAACTAACTGAGAACATGTATTGCATGAGCAATATCAGGCCTAGTCACAGTGAGATACACAAGGCTGCCTACAAGATGCCTGTGGCGAGTGGGATCCTCAAGGGGGGTGCCATCAGTAGGACGTAGCTGCAAATGAAGTTCCATAGGTGTAGCAACAGTGCATGTATCAGTAAGACCTGAGCGAGAGAGCAAATCCTGAGTGTACCGATGCTGAGAGATATAGTAGCCATCATCAGTATGATCAACCTCAATTCCCAGAAAGTAACTGAGGGGCTCCAGATCTGACATCTTGAACTGCTCACTCAATTTTTGCTTAACAAAGGTAATGTATTCTGAATCATCTCTAGTAATCAACACGTCATCCACATAGAGCAGAAGCAATGTACGCCCACGCTTAGAGGTGTGAATGAAGAGTGCAGGGTCATGTTCACTAGGAGAGAAACCAGAAGCTCGAACCACATAGCTAAACCGCTCAAACCAGGCACGAGGGGCTTGCTTGAGCCCATAGAGAGCCTTGCGAAGGTGACATACATGCCCAGATGGAACCTCAACACCCGGAGGTGGTTCCATGTAGACTTCCTCATGTAAATCACCATGAAGGAAGGCATTCTTAACATCCATTTGAGAAATTTTCCATGACCGAATAGTAGCTACAGCAATCAAAGTGCAAACTATCGTCATGTGAGCAACTGGAGCAAAAGTCTCATCATAATCTCGACCATGAGCCTGCTGAAAACCTCTAGCAACAAGTCGAGCCTTATAGCGTTCCACAGAACCATCCGACCTGGTTTTTACCTTGTACACCCATTTGCATGTGATAGGGGCTGACTGAGGGGGTAGTGGCACCAAATCCCATGTACCAGTACCTTCTAGAGCTGCAAGCTCATCAGACATAGCTAGCTGCCATTCAGGTAGTAGAACTGCCTCCTGATAAGTACTAGGCTCATGAGCTGCTCCTGCATAGAAACCATATCTATCTGGAATCTTAATGGAAGAATGGTCACGAAGAGCATACCTCGATGTCTGAGAGTTGTCAGTGCAGGGATCATTAGTACTTGCCGGAGGAGCAGAAGTCGAAGGAATAGGAAGCTCAGAATCAGATGAGACTCTGGGACGACGACTATAATGGAAAGGAAGTGTATTTGAAGGTAGAGCTGGTGAGGGAGAGGAAGGAACCTGTGAAGGTGACTCTGGTGACAGAGATGATGATGGCAGGTCAGAAACTGACTCATCTGGAGAGAAGATAGGTAGAAGAGAAATAAATGAGGTAGACTCTAAGGAAGTTGAGGATGATGATTGAGTAGAAGAAGAATAGAAAAAAGGTCGATCCTCAGCAAAGGTGACATCTCGAGAAAACCGAATGCGACGAGCAGAAGGGTCATAGCAACGATAACCCTTGTGCTCAAGACTGTACCCAAGAAAAACACATTCAATAGACTGAGCAGTCAATTTGGTACGCTCACGAGGTGCTAAGAGAACATAGCAAGTACAGCCAAAAACACGAAGATGGTCATACTTGAGAGGAGAACCAAACAAAATCTCACCAGAGCACTTGCCCTGAAGACGAGAGGAAGGCTAGAGATTAATGAGATAGATAGCTGTTGAAACAGCTTCTCCCCAGAAATGAGCAGGAACAAAAGAGGAAATCATGAGAATACGTGTTGTCTCAATAATATGACGATGCTTACGCTCAGCAACACCATTATGAGCATGAGCACCTGGACATGAAAGTTGAGGAAGAGTACCTTCAGAAGAGAGAAACTCACGAAAGGCTGTGGATAGGTACTCCCCTCCTGAGTCAGAACGAAAAACACGAATAGCACTAGAAAACTGTATGAACCATGCGAACAAAAGACTGATATATAGAGATCAATTGAGAACGATGCTTCATGAAATAGACCCAAGTATATCGAGAGTAATCATCAACAAATATAACATAGTATTTGTGACCACCCTTCGAAACAAAAGGAGAAGGACCTCATACATTAGAGTGCACTAAATCAAAAGGATGACTAGAACAAGTAGTGCTGGAAGGGTATGGAAGTTGTATTTGTTTGCCTAGCTTACAACCTTTACAATAAAAACCAGCATCTACAGTTACACGACCCAAAACACCCTGCTGAGCTAAAGTGGACAAACGAGAACCGCATAGATGGCCTAAGCGATGATGCCACTAGGCAAAAGAGGACACTGAAGTGGAAGTAGCAGAAGTGACAGATGACACGGAAGCTGGAAGGTGTAAGGTGTCAAGAACGTAGAGGCTCGTAGATCCTCTACGGCGACGACCAGTACCAATAATCCTTTTGCTCTGACGATACTGCACATAACAAGAGATGTCATCAAAACCAATGAAATAATTCATATCAGCCAGCTGACCAACAGACATAATATTCATGGACAGCTGTGGAACAAAAGAAATAGCAAGAACATGAAACTCAGATGTGGAAAGAGAACCCTGATGTGTAACAGAACAAGATGTACCATCAGCTGTTTGAACAGATGGACCATCCTTCATTGGCTGGCAAGACACAAGCTGAGAGCAATCAGAGGTCACATGAAAAGAAGCCCCTGAATCAAGTACCCATGGTGAACAAAGACCGGAAGCATCGGGAGGCGGTGGCCGAGGCACTCTTCGGCAAGACCACGACTCAAGGATCGCGGTGGTGGAGGACCTCCTAGTAGATCCACGACGCTGCTGCAAAGGAAACCTCTTACGGTATTCAGCCAACATCTCAGGGTGAAGGGCAAAGCAGCAATCAGATGTATGTCCTGACTTCTTGCAATAGGAACAAACTACATCTCCTGAGGAAGAACCTCGATGCTAAGAGGCAAGAACACTAGTGTGAGTCATCTATGCAGTAGGTGTGACTAGGGAGCTAAGACGTGTCTCCTCAGCAATCAGACGAGCAAGTGCATCATCCAAGGTAGGAAGAGTTGGGCAGCCAAGTAACTGGGTACGACTGTACTCAAACTCTTGCCTAAGGCCCATCACAAACTGAAACATGAAGGTCTGTTGCTCATGCTTTTCTTTAGCCATACAGGACTCACATCCAGAGTCTCTCTTTGGAGTCATAGAGGCAAGCTGACTGGTGATGCGAGTGAAGGCTCCATGGTACTCCTCTATGGGCATATCCTGCTGCTGAAGATTGTGCAAGCTTTGCAACAAGGAGAAACGAAGTGCTCCACTAGGCTGAAGATATCGTTGCTCAAGATATTTTCATATCTCTTTGGCGAAGTGGTGATGCTCAAGGCTCATCCGAAGTGAAGGAACAACACTCAGAACTAGAGCTCCTATCACCTTAGCATCAGCCTTTTTCCAAACCTTCTTGGTGGCATCATCAACCTTTGAATCGGGAGGATCATCGTTCAGGTGATCCTCAAGGCCGACTGCCCTCACAATTGTCATGGCCGAGAAAGCCCACTCCCTGTAGTTGGAGTCATCTAGCTTGATGTCAGTGGCCAAGAGGGAGCTATCTTTTGCCATAGCAGTAGAGAACAACAGAGGAAGGCACAACAGAGAAGATGATGGCGAAAGGCCCTTGTTACACCAAGGAGTAGACCAGAAGCGCAAGCGCCACACCAAGCTTCGGCAGTGCGGGAGCTGTGGGCGGAGTCGCGCAACCTGCTGGGCCTCCACTCCCTGGACGACGATGTTGTCGCCGTGCCGCGCGCCGACCTTGAATCGGGATTCCCCCTTGAATCCCGTGGGCCAGTGGCGCGTCGCGACGGCGAAGACGAGAAGCGGGCGGCCCGGGAGACGTGGTCGCAGAGGAAGACGAAGGCAAGCTACGTCGGTGGAGAGGCGGCGGCAGAGGAAGCTCGGCGGCGGAGAAGGCCTCTAGGGTTTCCAGGGCCTGGCTCACGGCGAGTGGCGCACCTAGTGGCGGTGGCGGCAGAGGAGCGGCAGGGGAAGCTCGGCGATGGCGCACTCGAGGGCCGGCGGCGCCTAGGGCTTCGACGCAACCGGCGGCGCTTGGTCGCGAGTGCGATTGGAGACGAGGACGCGAGCAGCGTCGGGGGTAGGACCTGGCCGGGCGAAGCGGCGGCGGAGGCAGGCGACCCGGAGCCGGGTGTCAGGACGACGGGAGTAGGGGAGGTAGAGCGCGAGGGCGACGGTCAGCTCGAGGCGTAGGGGCGACAGCTTGCTCCAGCTCTGATACCATGTAAATGTGAGAGAGACGAAAAATGTATTGATATGTTTCACACAGTACAAGGAGATAAGTACAAGGGGAGAGAGAGAAACACAGTACAAGGGGAGATACTACTCTTAACAAACCGAACCTCAACAGGAGGGCCAGCCTGAGATTCCGTTAACCAAACAACAGCAAGAGGATCTCATTGCCGTAGGGGCTTTGGAGGTTAGGGAGGTCGAGCTTCAGCTTCTCCTGCTGCCTGGAGATCGACCTTACATGTTCCCGTCCACCCTCAGTTCTTGGCCCGCCAACGGCGAACTCTGCCGTCTCGCTGGAGCCTCCCTCAATTTGACGCAGTGACCGTCTCGCAGCAAAAAAGATTGGTAGCTCTGAGGTGGGTGCAGCAAGTAAGGCCTCTCTCCTGGTGCAAAAGAGGTTTGCAAGTGCTTCTGTGACCCATAGTTTGATTGAGGCAGCAAAGGAGAGCTTCACCACCATCCTCAATAACCCATTGGACCCGGAAACCATGCAAGCCATGAGGGCTTTATTGGGAGTTGACGGCAAATCGCAAGTGGACTTCCCAGCCATGGGGCTCATTACTGAGGACCTCTCGGCACTTGTCCAGGAGATTGCAGCGGCATGAGTGTCACGTGTCTGATGTTTAGTAGCAATAGGACCATGAGCAGTGTTGTTTCTTCATGCTGTTTGCACCTTGGGTATCTTTCCCAGTAGGTAGTAAGCTAGCAAGGTCCAGGCTCTCTGGTAGCCCGTTGCGCCTACCCCCTGTTTGTAGGGCGCTGCTAGCATATGGTGGTTCACAGTGCTGGCTAGGAATGGGTGTATTGTTCTTTTGCAGGTGCCCTAAGTGCTTTGTACTAGTTAGGCATGTGAGAATATATATATGTTGTGTGTTCCAGCTTATTACAGTGTCTTCTTGTTTTATGTCGAGGCCTTGCAAAATTTTAAACTGGAATGTGAGAGGCCTTAACGCTCCAGCACGCAGACAGACTGTCCGGGAGCTGGTGGCAGATACTTTGTGCTCTATTCTTTGCTTGCAAGAAACAAAACTTGCAGCAATCACACCCAACCTCGTAACTGAGATTGCAGGAGGAAGGCTTCAAGGCATGGTATACAAATCGGCTGACGAAACTATAGGAGGTATAATGGTTTGTTAGGACCAATCACTGATGCAAATGGATAACCCGCTCATGCTAAATAGGTCCATCACACTGACGGTGCTCGTCCTTGGTCCCTAACCGTCGTGTATGGCCCACATAATGACCAGCACAAACAAGCTTTCCTTGAGGAGATAAAGCATATTCATGATGGGATTGATGGGCCGTGGCTGATAATTGGTGATTTCAATCTTATTTATCAAGCCTCTGATAACAATCTGAACCTGAATCGAAGGCGAATGGGGCAGTTCAGAGCGGCGATTAATCATTGTGAGTTAAAAGAGATCCATCTTCAAGACCGTAGGTTCACCTGGTCCAACGGCCAACGCAATCAAACTTTGGAAAGGATTGACAAAGCCTTGTGTAACTTGCAATGGGACTTAGCATACCTAGATTCCTTTTTGCGGTCGCTCTCATCCTCAATCATACCTAGATTCCTTTTTGCGGTCGCTCTCATCCTCAATCTTTGATCATTGTCCCTTGCTGATCTCCGATTTAGAACAAATTAGAGCCCCAGAAGATTCACCTTCGAAAACTTTTGGCCGTTCATGACAGGGTACAATGAGGTGGTCCAAGAGGCTTGGTCCTAACTAGTACATGATGCGGACCCGATGAAGAGACTGTTAGCCAAAATGCAAAAAACTGTGAGGGCCTTAGGACTTGGAGTAAATCACAAATTGGTGACTACAAAACTCAGATGCATATAGCTTTGGAGGTGGTCCTTCAGCTTGACAAAGCGCAAGAACAACGTCAACTCTCCCAGGAAGAACATGAACTATGCAAAGAACTCAAACTTAGAATCCTAGGATTAGCAGGCATACAAAGGGTGAAATGGAAACAACGCTCTAGGCTGAATTGGTTGTGGTTAGGAGACGTAAACTCAAAATTCTTCCATTAAAAAGCAAACTTCAGAAGAAGCAAGAAACTAATTCATACCTTGAGGCACCAGGGTAACACATTCATACTACACTCAGAAAAGGAGGAGGCTTTGGCCAAGCATTACACAGAAATTTTAGGCACCGCAAAACCAGTGACACGTACCTTCTTCTGGGACCTTTTGGGCCTGAAAGAGTTGTCGGCCAACGCCTCTACTGATTTGGACCAGCCCTTCACTAAGCAGGAAATCAAGGTAGCAATCGACGAAATGCCAACAGATAAAGCTCCGGGTACGGATGAGTACATAGGTTGTTTTTTCAGAGCAAGCCGGGAAACCATAAAAGAGATTGTGCTATCTGTGTTTCAGAAAGTGTACACCCTGAATGGCTTACATTTTAAGAAAATAAACATGGCTAACATAATACTTCTTCCAGAAAAGGACCGGCAATCGAGATCTCCGAATTCAAGCCGATTAGCCTGATTCACAGCATTGTCAAGATCCTATCGAAGATGCTCTCCATCAGGTTCTCGAAATACATGGATGATCTAGTTTCCGCAAGCCAAAGCGCGTTCGTAAAAAAGCGGACTATACAAGACAACTTCCTTTACATGCAAAACATCGCCATGAGCTTTCACTGGTCCAGGACACCAATTTTTTTTTTGTTAAAATTGGATATGCAAAGGCCTTTGACTCCGTCTCATGGTCATATGTGCTAGACATGCTGCATCGCAAGGGGTTTGGAAGCCGATGGAGGGCACGGATTGCGATGCTGCTTAGCACATCAACCTCGAAGATTGTACTAAATGGCATTCAGGGACCAAACATAAGGCACCAGTGCGGGGTGCAGCAGGGGGATTGCCTGTCACCTTACTTATTTATCCTGGCAATTAACGCTCTGCACTGTATTCTGGACCGAGCAAATCAGCATGGATGGCTAGCGCCACTCGATGGGAGATTAATGAAAGCAAGACTGTCTATGTACGCTGATGATGCAATGATTTTCCTGTCACCAACCAAGGAAGACGTTGATAACCTGAAAGAGATATTGCGGATTTTTTGGGGAGGTCATGGGGCTAATCATAAATATCTCCAAAAGCGTCGTCATACCAATCCAATGTCAATCACTTCATCTAGATGATATTTTGGAAAACTTTTCGGCTACTCGATTGCAGCTGCCATGCAACTATCTTGGCCTCCCACTCTTCTACCGCAAACCAGGGAAGATATAGTTCCAACCTCTTTTGGACGAGGTACAAGCTAGATTAAGTGGATACAAGAGGAACATGCTATCCCGAGCAGTGAGGTTAGTGGTGCTAAATGTGGTCATCTCATCCATACCAACATACCATCAAACAGCGACAGAGCTTCCATGGCAAAGAGCTTGGTTCTGTAGTGGAGAGGGCATCTGATTTGGAGGGAAATATTGGGTAAATTGGAGTAGGGTGTGTCAACCAAAAAAGTTCGGTGGGCTAGGGGTGTTGGCCCTAGAGCCTTTTAGTCGTGCACTTCGTCTCCGATGGCTATGGTATCAATGGAAGGCACCAGAAAAGCAATGGAATGGGATGCCATTGCCGATAACAGAGACTGACCAGGCTTTGTTTCGGGAATCTACAACGATCAACATTGGCAATGGGGATAAAGCAAATTTCTAGAAGGACAAGTGGCTAGGTACAAGGCCACTGAAAGAACTGGCTCCAGGACTATTTTGCATTGCGAGAAGGAAAAATCGAACGGTGCGGGACACAATGCACGGAGAAAAATGGGTAGCCGACCTTAGGAGAAGAATTACCATGCATCTACTGCATGACTTTGTCAAAATTTATTCCATGATTCATCAGGTCACACTATCTCAAAATAGAGACGATACAACTTGGAAGTGGACAGCCTCAGGCGACTACTTAGCCAAGTCGGCTTACAACGTGCAATTCTTGGGGGCCGTGGAGGCTCCATTCGAAAAGCTAATTTGGAACATCTGGGCACCGCAAAAGTACAAAATTTTTGCATGGATTCTCGTCCAACACTGGCTATCGACAGCAGACGTCCTAACCTGTCGTCATATGCAAAACGATCACTAGTGTCCCCTATGTACAAACAACCTGGAAATAGCTATGCACCTATTCGTTTGAGTGTCCTTTTGCCAGACAGTTTTGGTCTCTAGTGGCTGCCTGGGTGCAACGAGCTAATCTAAACCCCTCACAATGGACATCACGACTAAAAATAGTTGACTGGTGGATAGACATCTTCCATTCTGGGCATGGAAACTGCAAAAAAGGCCAAGCCTCGTTGATAGTCCTTATCCTCTGGCACATTTGGAAAGAAAAAATAGACGAATTTTTCAACATCTCAGGTAGACACCAATAGATCTCTTTTAGTAATCAAAGAAGAAGCCCGGGCATGGATGCAAAGTGGGGCCACCAAGTTATAGATCTATCTGCCAGACAGGGAGGATACTCATGCCAGAGGACAAACATAAGTGAGAGAGCCATGTGGATACTCACGCCAGAGGATCGACATAAGCAAGAGAGCCCTGAGGGGTTTCGGTCCTTTTGATTGAGTATCCTTTGGGATGTGCACCTTTCTGTTGTTTTTCTTCTCCTTCACTTTTCTTTTGTTCTTTCTTGTTTTTTCGTTTCTTTTATATTTCTGTTTCTCTTTTGTATGTGACTTTCTACTCTCTTTAATGCAATAATGGCATTCTTGTCGTTTCAAAAAAAAAAGAGAGAGAGAAAATGGTTGGGGGTTATAGATAAATTTTGGCATGGTAAAGTAGGATGGGGCACCGGAATCATTCACGGAAAGGAATTCTCTGGGGGAGAGGGCCTCGGCTGAGGCCCTCTCTCGGGCCGTTGGATGCGGGGGCAGGGGCAGGGGCGGGGGGGGGGGGGGTAGGAGGTGATGTGTGGTGGGCAAAGAGGGGCCTCAGCTGAGGCCCTCCGCCCTGTATTTATTTCCATCATTCACACCCTGTGCTTTCTGAATTTTGTTTTCTCTGCAACCACTCTTTCTTTCATTTGTCATCCCTCAATTATGACCTTGTTGGGAAGCACAAAACGAAATAGCATGATTGAAATTTTCTTTGAGCTTAGGCAACCAATCGAAAAAACAATCTTACTTAGATCAAGATAAGTGATCATAAGGTATAATTCCTCATCAATCTCCATTACCTCATTATATGAAATAAAATACACTGCAATGCCAACAACAAACGAAGAAAATATGCAAACCACCAACGGTAAAGTTTGCAGGATCACTCACTCATCTTGATCATGTCCATTGCTCAGTGCGGGGAAGGTGGGAGGCCAGACCATCATGAAGGGATGGATGCAAAAGTTTTGACAAGTTAACTTCACCCCATTCTCAAACACCTTCTCCACTGTCCTCCTCTTGATATGCATCAAGTAGAATTCATCATCCACACCCAAGTACACAAACTCAGCATTATCCCCACCTCTAGCAATCAGAACACCACTACTACCCCCAGACCCCCAACCTGGCTTTGCAAGATGACCAAACATTTCAAGTAGACAGATGGTATCAATCAACACCCAATTGCTTGTCTCGTCGCCGATGTTCATGTCATGAAGCCAAATACGAAGCTGCAACCCCTTGACATGGATGAGATAAAACTTGGAATCATCTGCTCGAGACAGGTCGAGCAATCCGTGATAATTGTGCTTCAGTCCGTCAGGGAGGTTGATGAAGAACAAGCTCATAGACACTAAATCCAATCCAAGAATGTACCCTTTCTGACCCAACATATAGAACCTGGCGCTGACAAGCAAACCCGAGTTTTTGCAACGCAACCACGGTTCTGGGAGCTCCATCGATGCCGAGGTACGACTGTCGTCCCAAGCTCTAGCTTGAAGGGAAGCTGCTTGTGCAAGGACGACTCGACGGTTGTTGGCATACACCAATCTCACTTTATAGTAGGACATGGCATCGCCACCGTCCTCAGGGAGAAACTCGTACATGTCGGACATGGTGTAGCCTTGGGGAAGGACGAGCGGGCACCGCGGGAGGAACGCGAAGTCCCCCACCGGGAGCAATGGGCTGCACACGGCAACTCTTCGGCGGAATCGGGTGGTAATGTCCTCAACGCCAACAAGCACGCGACCATTGCACCAGTCCAAAATATTAAAGCTATCACTACACCTGTATTGCTCCAGACGGGGAAAGTAGGTTCTTGCGCGGTGGACGACGGCGGCGAGCTCAGGGGGCAGCCCTTGCGGCGGCACAATCTTGGGGCATATAAAGATGGGGATAGGGTAGGAGGCAAGAAGGCGGGGCGGGTGGAGCTCACGGAAGCGGCTGAGGAAGGCCGGGTCGGAGGTGACGCGGAGCCAGCGCTTGCAGACAAGGGCGGCGCGGACGAGGGAGGTGGGGAAGCCGAGGCGGAGGAGGATCTCACGCAGCAGATCGTCGTTCCCGAGAACTATGGCGGCCACGGCCGCCTCTTCCGGCGTCAGGCGAAGCTTACGCGGACGCCCTGGTCTCCTACCCCTCGTCTCGTTCCCTTGAACTCCTTGGGCTCCTTCCACTGTTGCCATGGCCGCACCCTTTCTTGCCTTCTTTTTGTTCCTTTTGTTCCCCATTTTTCACTCCTTGCAATTTGGATATGGTGGGAATTGGGGGTGGAATTCTTGGAGGAGGAAGAAGGATTTAGTAGGACTCGGGGACGGAGGAGGGGTTTGGGAGTGGATCTAGTAGGAGGGTTTGAGATTTTAGGAGGAAGAAGAGGTCGTACTGCAAACTCAAGTTGGATATGGCCTAGCCTAGCTAGCTTGATGCCTGTGGTTCGCAACTGAATGGTTCTCAAGTGCTAACCAGAAATCTGTGAAACAAATCCTCGTTGAATTCAAAGGAAACGAGGTCTGGTGCAAATAATTCTTTTCCATTCTTTCCTGCGCCACAGTTCTCTTACAGCTACTAGAGTTCAAATATCAGCTGTCAAATTAAATAGCAGTGGGATCAGATCGAGCCTGATTAATTTTATCCTAAAGATAAGGTTCGGTTATTCAGTGCTCTGCGGTACACTACAACAACAGTGAAATATGCACGGTAGCATTTTACTATAGTGAACCCGCTGTGGTAACACATCTGAACCTTTAGTTCTCGATCGGACGATAAAGATCATTTCTAATGTTATGTCACTGTAGATAACAAGCTTCAAATGTTGCGGGTTTTAGGGTGGCGAGCTTGTATAGTACTAGTAGCAAAACGCGCTGCGTTCGTATAGTGGATGTTCATGGTATGAACAGATAGCTAAACTATTTCAGGCCACGGTGCGATCATGTGTAGCATCTGAGAATTCGTAATCTTTAAACATGTGCGGATGTATATGCAGTAAGAGTCACTGAGCGAGAAACTGTTGAAACGCAGGATATGTAACATACTCTGAAAAGCGTAGATAAAGGATACAGAGCAGAAGACTACTGCTTCAATATCTCAGAATGTGCATATTCATTATTCATGAGTCAAGTTCAGGAATGATAGCAGTGAAGCACGACCTCGTAGATTATGAAGAGCATGAGTCCAGCTATAGCATATACACACGGGATCGTACTTCACGCTTTGAAGTACGATATAATCTTGTCGGTAGGTAGCTTGGTCTGGGTATTATGTTCACGACAGCGGGAGTAACACGGCACGCATCATAGAGTGAACAAAATCAGTACATGATGTATGATTGCAGTTGTTTCCACAGTGTGCTGGCGTGGTGGCAAAAAAACCTGTGAAGGTAGAGCTGTGCTCTGTGCTCGACGTTGGCATTTTCTGTTCAAAAAATACGAAGAAGACATGATCGCTGTTAGTTGGCCGAGCACATAATCTCCCATCAAACCACTCCTTAAATATGGTTTCAGAATTGCCAACGCCCAAGCACTTTCTTGTCCCATCAAATGTGTGCTGTAATAAGAAATACGCCAAAAGCTTCATGCCATAAAAGGTTCATCCTCCAGCAAAAAGCTTTGCTAATGAAAAAATAGATGAGCGCTTCTACCTCCTCAGTATCCCAACCGTCCCCAGTTTATCTGAATCTTCACCTTTGGGGGATCATATTATGCCCTCTTAACATGCCAGCAAACTTTTTGTTTGCCCTTTTATCAACTCATCCTTCCTGAAAGAGCAAAATCGTTGTGCAGATTCACTGAACCACCAGACATATGTCGGTTTCACACAAAAGCACATCATGCTCGAAATAGAAAACGTGATATGTACCTGAAAACGGTTTCTGAACAGAAGTAGCTAAACCAGCAGAGAGGAATATGCTTCATTTCGTAACACTTGCACATGTAGATGTGTGGCACAGAATTTAGAGACCCCTTTTCCTGAAAAAACAAAGCATAGTTTGCCATGTCGCCAGCTCAAACATTTGTTCGTCACACATAAACAGATGACATAGAATGCAGCGACACTTATACTATGCACTTGTACCTGTTACACCCAATCATTAAAATGGAAATGTGCAACTACTGAATTATTTTATGTGCTATTGCCATGTTCGAATACTGGAAAGACAAACACAACACAGATCACCTCCACGGAGTGAGAACAGCATCTAATCAATGCTAGGCATGTTTAAATGAGACAATTCCCACAGTTTGCAATGCCAGTGAACTTTTTTCACCATTCAAGCACTCCCTTTGGTTTCAACTTTCAATAAAGTACATTTGAATGAATCGAAAGGTCATGAACCTTCAGGAGAGGGTAAATAGGACAAGCAAAAATGATGATGTAATAACAAGTGACCGGGATAATTTTCTGGCAGTAGATGCTTATATACATGAGGTACTGGATGAAAGCACTAGCACAACGCTATGGTGCTAACTATCTCTATGCTCAACAGAATATCAACAAACCCGTGTGGTTATGCAGTAGAATCCTACCGCCCATCTACTTGGTGTAAGGTAACAATACCGAATCTAGAACTGGCTAAGGTTGTACCACTGAAACTAAGGATTGATTGGCTGTAATTATTAATTGGATTAGGTTGTAAATAGTTCAGATGATAGGGAAACGGCATTGGGCGAAGCACAACAGAATTTATTCTAGGCGGTCGGTTCCCAGACGACAGGAAACAACAATCTGCCGGTGAACTCACCATGCAAATCTACACACTATAACAGAATCGAGAATTAAACCCTAAGCAGCTGCAACAAACAGGTTATCACACGGATGCATCTCACTCAAAGCACACCCGGTAGTTAGTATCGAACAGAACACAGCTGCAAATTCCACGGATGCAGTACCAACCGAAAGGAAGGCGCGGGGAACTCACAGCATTCTCCATGGTGGTCCGCCATCCCTGCATGGAGGAGAGGGCGAAGCGGAGGCGGTCGTTCTCGTCGTCCGCGTAGTACTTCTCGTCGTCCGCACGGCCGCGACCATCCAACACCTGCCAAAGAAAATACACGACAGCCCCGTCCCCGCATGGACGCGAACAACCGGGCAAATCGGACAATCGGTGAGCGGATTCTGAAGAAGGAGACCGAGGAGGCTGGATAGGAAAGGCACCGCACTGCACGGGAGACGAAGAACAGCCGCGGCAAGGAGGAATCCCCTCTAGAAATACAGACCGACGCAAAGGGCAACCCCACAACCTGCAGAAGCACTAAAGAACAAAAAACGGCATAGAAAGAACAGACAAGGCACAAACGAAAGAAAGAAGAGGCAAGAAGGAAATGCAAGGCAAATCGGGCACCTTGGATAGCGAAGGGCCGGCGCGGGAGCAGGGACACAGCACGACCGGACTGAACCGCGGTAGATCAAGAGGACGGGTGCATGTACGGGGGCATGCGCAGTAAACAGGGGAAACTGTCACGATCTGATTGTGAATGACGAACCGATTTGGGGGAAAAGAACGATTTGTATCAAAATGCCAGGAGAAAGGGAAAGTATGCTACCAACTATAAACCTAACTACGAACAGATAATATGGCATCAATCATGTTGCCCTTTTCTTCCACATAGTCTGTTTTAATACAAGTTTGGATTCCGAATCAAGTAGGTGAAGTAAAACTGAGAATGACAGAGTTTGACGGGTAATAGTAAATACAGAATTGTCCTAACAGTAAATCCAAAGCTGTCCCAGGAGAAGACCATCTATAGCGTCCATTTGAATCGGTACCCAATAATCCGGTCCGTCCGTTATCCTTTAAACTCCCGCTCCTTCTCTGAAACAGACATCCAAAACTGAATTGAGCAGCAGTCTTGACAATTGCCCTCCCTTGACTGAAACCTTGTCTCAAGGTTCATTGATTGGAAACCAGCTACGGATGGTGCTGCTATAAAAATCTGGAAAGGTTCCTTTAATAAAATCAGCATCCTCCCATGACGAATCCTCTGGTGGCAAATTAATCCATTGAATTAGCCATTGGGTAACCAGTCAGGGTGGCCTGGGCATAGCTCTCGTATCCAACACTGCGACTGGTGCAATCTTGATTCTCCCTTCTTTGTCCAGCAGTGGTAATTGTGGATCAGGAATTGCTCGAGGTCCCAAGTGTTTCTTGAGCTGGCTGACGTGAAATACCGGATGAATCCCAACTCCCTCTGGCAGTTGCAACCTGTAGGCAACCATACCAACTCTCTGCATGATCCTAAATGGTCCATAAAACTTGCTGGTCAGCTTTAGAGATTGCCTTAACCCAAATGCAGCTAATCGGTAGGGTTGCATCTTTAAATAGACCATGTCTCCCACTTCATACATCCTTTCACTTCTATTCTGGTCAGCATATCTCTTCATTCGTTCCTGAGCCTGTGCCAAGTTCTCTTTAATCTGCCTGAGCATCTTCTCCTTTTCTGATAGAAAATCCCGAGCTTCCTTGAGTTCGGGTCCGGGCACTGAAACTTCACTGATGATAGGAGGGGGAGTTCCATACAATGCTTGATAGGGAGTAGTTTTGAGTGATGAGTGATAAGTGGTATTATACCACCATTCGGCTAATGCCAACCAATAATACCATCTTTTCGGTTCCGAGAAAGCCATACACCGTAGATAAGATTCAAGGCATTGATTGAGCCTCTCGGTTTGGCCGTCGGTTTGAGGGTGATACGCCGTACTGAATCTCAGAGACACTTTCCATGCTTTAAAAATCTCTTGCCAGAATTGGCTAGTGAAGATGCGGTCTCTATCCGTAACTATGGCTTTTGGTAACCCATGTAACTTGAATACATTCTCCAAAAATGCTTGAGCTACTGACTGGGCGGTATACGGATGAGCTATGGCAATGAAGTGACCATATTTGGTAAGTCTATCAATGATAACTAATATCACCTCCTTTCCATTTGATTTGGGTAGCCCCTCAACAAAATCCATAGATATGTGGGTCCAAGCCATGTCGGGAATAGGAAGGGGCTCAAGCAAACCCGGAGAGTGACAATGTTCACTCTTAGACCTCTGACAGACAGCGCATTCTCTTACAAATTTGTGGACATCCATTTTCAGCCCTGGCCAGAAGAACAATCTCTTGATTCTCTGATAGGTAGCGGCAATGCCCGAATGTCCCCCAATAGCCGATGCATGTAAGGAATCCAATATCTTCTTTTTAAGAGCTGGTTCTCTCCCCACATATATCCTTCCTTGATATCTGATCAATCCAGAGTGTAGTGCGTAGTGACTATCTCTATCAGCTCCAACTGCTAATTGACTAAGTAAATCTTGGCAATATGGATCACTCTCATAGCTTCTACCAATTTCTTCCATCCACAAAGGAGTGACTGTAGTGAGAGCATGACATTGTTCTCTCCTAGATAACGCATCTGCAACCCGATTCTCTTTCCCTTTTTTATATTCAACCACATAATTGAACTCCAGCAATTTCAGCATCAGCTTATGTTGGATACCTTCGGAAATCTTTTGCTCTGTAATGAACTTTAAACTCTTTTGATCAGTCTTGATGGTAAGCAAACTGCCCAAGAAATAATGCCTCCACTTCTTTAGTGATTCCAGAATCGCCATGGCTTCTTTTTCATAAGTTGAGAGAACCATAGACTTCGCCCCCAAAGCCTTGCTATAGTAAGCAATGGGCCTGCCTCTTTGCATCAACACCGCCCCTATTCCAATGCCACAAGCATCGGTTTCAAGAGTGAAAGGTTCAGAGAAATCCGGCATGGCCAACACCGGAGTTGTAGTCATCTTTTCTTTAAGCTCTAGAAAAGCCTTCTCTTGTGGCTCTTCCCACCGAAAAGCCCCCTTTTTCAAGACATCATGTAACGGCTTGCAAATGAGACCATACCCTTTTACAAATCGCCTGTAATAACCAGTAAGGCCTAAAAAACTTCTTAACTGTGTTATGTTTGCAGGACTGGGCCAGCTCCTCACTGCCTCAATCTTGGATGGATCGGTTGATACACCTTCACCGTTGATAATGTGTCCCAAATAATCAATTTGTTTAACTGCAAAAGCACACTTACTAAATTTTGCAAAGAGTTGCTCTTCCTGCAGCACTTTCAAAACAGTCTCTAAATGGACGAGATGTTCCTCAAGGTTTCTGCTATAGATTAATATATCATCGAAGAAAACCAATAGAAATCTCCTGAGATACTCACTGAATATCGAGTTCATTAAAGATTGGAAAGTGGCTGGAGCGTTTGTAAGGCCAAAAGGCATAACCAAATATTCAAAATGCCCAAAATAAGTTCTAAAAGCTGTTTTATAAATGTCACCCTCTTTCATTCTCACCTGATGATAACCTGACCTTAGATCCAACTTGGAAAAATATTGGGCACCATGAAGCTCATCGAGCAGATCTTCTATAACTGGAATCGGGAACTTATTTTTCACTGTTTGTTCATTGAGCTTCCTGTAGTCAATACACATTCTCCAACTCCCATCTTTCTTCCTTACTAAAATGGCCGGAGAGGCATAAGGACTTTCACTCGGCCTGATTATAGCTGATTCTAACAACTGTTTGACTTGTTCTTCTAACTCATTTTTCTGATGATAAGGCACCCTATAGGGTCTTACATTAGGAGGAGTGGAGTCTGGCTTAAGAGGAATAGAATGGTCACAGCTTCTGCTCGGTGGTAATCTAGAAGGCTCCTTGAAAACTGCTTGATACTTCTCCAACAACAAAGTTACTTCGGCTGGAATTGGGCAATCCAATTCATTCTTCTTCTCAGGAGTAAGCTGAATCATAAAACCCATAACCCCCTTGTTGCAGAGTTTGTTCAACTGGATAGCATTAATAAGTCTCTCTGGATGTGTTGTAGTAAAGTCATAGAATGTAACATCCTGATAACCATCCTTCCTAATACTCATTTCCCTAGTTTTCAGGTTAAACTTTATAGGACTGTGAGTGTAAATCCAATCACACCCAAGGATTACATCATAGGACTGTAATTTCAGGATTTTGAAAGTACCCACAAACTTCTCCCCTTGTATGTCATACTCACAATTTGCCACATGAGCTCCAGAATACAAAACGCCACCACCAGCTACTGTAACTTTCTGTAGTGTATTGTTCTGTGATATGCAATGGGCACTTTCAGCGAATTTCAAGTCCACAAAAGTATGTGAACTCCCACTGTCAACTAACGCTACTCCTCTTCTTCCCTTTATAGTTACTATTACTGAAAATGTGGCCACTGTAGAAACCCCCTTTAAAGCAAGCAAGGAGATTTGCAATAACTCTTCCTCTCCTACAGGTTCTTCTTCTTTTTCGTTTTCTTCTTCTGGCATATCCTCTAATGCCAAGTTTAGCTCTCCAGTATCCTTATCTTCAGGACCCATCACCATAATATTCAATACCTTGGACTGTTTGCAAGAATGCCCTGGAACCCATTTCTCTGCACAGTACCAGCATTTTCCCGGTTCTCTGGTTACCACCACCGGATGTACAGCTCTGTTTGACTTCATTGCGACCTCCATGTTATGCCCTGGTCTGTTCCCTACATTCTTATAGTTTTGCCGCTGGAATCCTCCCCTAACAAAGCCTCCTCTCTGGTAACCCGAACTGGAGGAAGAACTCGTTTTCTTGGCAGCATTAGCTCCTCTTTCCAAGTCTTTAGACATCCAATAAGCCTCACACAAGCTCTGGGGTCTATGTGGCTTGATGAAATGTTTGATGTCCTCTCTTAGCCCCTTAATGAAACATCTTACAAAGTAATCATCTCTTAACATGGGATTCTCACTCTTCATAATAGCCATCAGCTCCTCAAATTTATCAATATACTGAGCTACGGTAGCTTGATGTTGTTGCACAGCATGGAACTCTTCAATGATGTCATAAATACTGTGTACAGCAAACCGGTCACATATCCTCAACTTCATGATAGACCAAGCGATTGGGTTGTTCATGATACCAGAGCTTCTCAACCAATTATCAGCTCTCCCCGTCATGTAGGAAGTAGCCAAATCGCACCTATTTTCCTCTGGAACATTAGCCAATTCAAAGTACTTGTCGCATTGCCTAATCCAGCCCAATGGATTTTCACCATCGAACACAGGGAATTCCAATCTTGGACCTTTCGCAATTGATTTTAAGAACTCCATATTCCTCTCTTCCGGATGCACAACCCTGTGAGTATGTTCTCTGAACTCTCTTCTATCTCCCATACTTCCAAAGAGATTCAGAGTAGGAGAAGTCATAGTAGGTTGTTCAACAACAGGTACCTGAAAGTTCCCCCTGAGCTTCGGGGCTACTGAATGACCGAAGGGCGAATTGCTAGCATGAATGCCACCCTGCTGAGAATAAGTGGGTACCCCCATACTGTTCAGATCTAGATCGGCCATTGCGCGAGCTTTCCTTCTCATTTCTTCCTCAGCTTCAGCTTCCACATCGATAACCCGTGGATCGATATCTCCCGTCGCCGGCTTCACCAGGGAGCGCAGAAGTTCCTTGATCTCGCTCATTTCCCCTCGTAAGCCATTCATATCGCCTTGGAGCGCTCCTATTTGGGCTTCCACCTGAAGCCTCAGATCCGCCATATCTTGTCTTACAGACGCTGGTTCCACACCATCGGCGCCCTCTCCGACCCCATCTTTCTTGCCCCGAGTCATCATTCGCTCGATTCTTTCCAGCCACGATGGTCAGCGAGGGGTCAGGACTTCACCGAAATATAGATCACTAACTCCTTCTTCTATTCAGATTCCAACTTGTTTCCAAGGAAAGAGAAGCTCTGATACCAAATTGTCACGATCTGATTGTGAATGACGAACCGATTTGGGGGAAAAGAACGATTTGTATCAAAATGCCAGGAGAAAGGGAAAGTATGCTACCAACTATAAACCTAACTACGAACAGATAATATGGCATCAATCATGTTGCCCTTTTCTTCCACATAGTCTGTTTTAATACAAGTTTGGATTCCGAATCAAGTAGGTGAAGTAAAACGAGAATGACAGAGTTTGACGGGTAATAGTAAATACGAATTGTCCTAACAAGAAATCCAAAGTCGCCCTGGAGAAGACCATCTATAGCGCCCATTTGAATCGGTACCCAATAATCCGTCCGTCCGTTATCCTTTAAACTCCGCTCCTTCTCAAAATGACATCCAAAATCGAATTGAGCAAAGATCTTGTGAAAACCCATAATGAAGATCAGACGGAATCAAAGGCGTCACAGGCGGAACAAAGAACATGCACGGGAAAGAAACAGCACCGAGGAGAAAAGGAAGTAACCTGTGTAGGCTGTAGGACAGGAAGAAGCATCAACTTCCCTGAAATAAACAAATTATGGACACTATTGGCCCCCCTACACCACCTAAATTTCTAAATTAGTCCTCTCACTCACGAAATTTTGGATTTAGCTTCCTCTGCTGCTGCCGTCGGATACAGCAGCAGTAAAGCTGTTGCCATCCCCCACGGTAGCACCGAGGTGCTGCCCTCCCACACAGCATGAGGTACAAGGAGAGAGAAAGAAAAGGAAAGGAAAAAAAAAACAACAAAAATTCAGAAAATTCCAACATGAAAAGATTTAATAAAAAAATTGAATTTAATTGAAGTTTATTTTATTCATTTAATTTTTTGGAGGAATTTCTAAATATAGAAAATGATCTAAAAAAAATTATGATTTTTTTTGTGGAGCCTCCCGACACATTGTAATCATTTTGAAAATTTTTAATTTAATTAAAGTTTATTTTATTCATTCTACGTCGATCACTTTGGACTCTAAAGAATTAACGTTGTCGAATAAACACCGAGAAATACTATAAAAGTCAAAGTGCTAAAAAATGTATGAATTTTCTACAGTAGCTAGGATAAGATTTTAGATGAATTTAGGTGGAAGAGTTATTCCATTTGGATTTAGTGAGTGAGAGTTATAGCAATTTGAAATTAAGTTTTTCAGAAAATACTCAAAACAGTGTTTCGGTTACTATTCATTAAATTTTAATTATTTAGTAAAAAATTGTAGAATAGTAGTGGACAAAAAGATTACGTAGATAATAGAGAATAAAATTATAAGACCAAAATAACTTGGTTCAACTCATTTGGAGTCTAGAAACATTTTCTATGGATTTTCAAAGTTAAAAGTATTTTCTAGTGTGAAAATAATTTGGTTAAGCATCAATTTCCAAAAATTATATTTTCTGGGCTAGAGACAAGTTTTAAACCTATTTTAAAATAAGTTCATTTAAAATGAAAAAAATCAAAATTGGTTTCAATTGATTTGGAGTTGAGTTGAATTAGATATGAATTTTTGAAGTCAAATGAATTTTAAGTGGATAATTAATGTTCAGACGGTCCGATCAGAGCCAAGTCTGGTCGGATGGTCCGATTAGCCCAAAAGTGATGTTCGGACGGTCCGAACGTTCCAAAAGTGTTGTTCGTACGGTCCATACGTTACTAGGATAATTGTTTTAACTTCAAACCCTCTAAGTTTGATCAGGCTAAAAAATAGCAAATAAATTTCTAAAATTATATAAATTTTCAGAGGTGTTCCTGGGATGATCTAGTACCTAGATAAAATTTCTAACATTACTTTTGAAGATTTATTCTTCTTCCTTTAATTCATTAACAGCAAGGGCTTTATAACTTGGTTTGAATTTTTACAAGGCCGCATTAAGCTCTAAAATTTTGAAAAAAAATATTTTTATTAATGATAAATATTATAGTATTTAAATAAATTATTTTTCCAAGTTTTTCGGTGAATTTTTCTGTTTTTTTTTAATCGGTTTTTTTCACTTTTTCTTTTCTTTCTCTCTCCTTGTACCTCATGCCAGTAGGGAGGGCAAAGATTTTGGTGTCGCTGTGGGATGGCGCAGCTTTCTTCTGCTTTGCACCCGGCTACGATGAGGTGGTCAGAAGGGGCTAAATCCGGAATTTCGTGAGTGAGGGGGCTAGTTTAGGAATTTGGATGGTGTAGGGGGCCAATAGTGTCCAGAATTCGAAATAAACAGGGCGGGTACAGGAACGCCGGGCAAACTGACGACCGAGGTGTAGGAGTGTTTGGTTCCCAGCATATCCCTAGTCTAACTCATACAGGTTATTCAGGCTGAATCCAGTCAAGTTGAGTGGATGCAAGATGAGTTATTTGGTTGACTGTTTCTGTTGAGACAGACTGTGTTGAGATGTTGTTTGGTTGGTTGTATGAGGAGAGTGAATGCAATGTTGGGTTGTTTGGTTGGCCGCATATGGGAGTGTGTGCTCACCTCTTGTATTGGGTGGTAAGAATACCTCCTTAGTAGAATATGTTAGTAGGATGGAAAAATGGCTAAGGACCTCATGTTTAAGCTAAATATATCATCATCACCACATTTGAGGTATGATATGGAGATAAGATTAGTGTCATTTCAATACCAAAATTTTCGTGCTAGAGAAAATCAAAATTTGTAGACTTGAATTCCAAATTTTGTAGACTTGAATTCCAATGGAGTGAAATTGTCTCTGCTCGTTTACATCCAAAATGACATGACACAAAACAACAAATTTATAGTTGAAATTTTCGTGCTAAAGAAAATCAATATTTTGTAGACTTGAATTCCAATGGAGTGAAATTGTCTCTGCTCATTTACATCCAAAATTACATAACATAAAACAACAAATTTTCAGATACAAACATCTAGGATTCGTAGTAGTCCAAACTCCAGAAGTTCAGTTTTTGCAGTAGTCCAAACTGCAGAAGTCTTTGCAAGGGTCCAAGCTCCAAAAGTTCAGATATCCAAAAGGACAATGAACACGATGTCAAGGTTGAATAGAATGCGAGAACGAGTGGGTGCTCGGCTGGTTGGTGGCGCAAGGTGGCAGCCGAAGGCTCTGGCGCCCAGCCCACGCATGTTCGAGCCCCGGGCTCGGCGTGCGTGTTCTCACGGGGGTTTTTCTTGGGGCTCAGCTGGAGGGTGCTCTTCTTCTTTAATGTGGGCCGGATGGGGTAAAATCCCGGACATCAAAAAAAAGGTTAAACAAAATGCATTATAGTGTACAAATCTCAACACAGCCTCAGAAATCTCAATGACCAAAATCAGAAACATCAATGTACTGTTCAGATATCCAGAAGTTCAGATCTCAAGTAGTCCAAGCTCTAGATACAAATCTCAGATACAAACATCTAGAATTCGTAGTAGTCCAAGCTCCTGAAGTTCAGAAACATCAATGACCAAATCTCAGCACAGCCTGACAAATCTCAATGACCAAAATCAGAAACATCAATGTACTATAGTTAACAAACAATACGAATGCACAGAGAAATCACTTTGACTGCTTAGGTCACTTAGATGCTCCAGAAGTTTAGTTATCTAGAAGGACAGTGAACACAATGCGACGGTTGAACAGAATGAATTACAGTGAACTGAATGCATTACAGTGTGCAAATTTCAACACAGAAGCAGTACAAGCTCCAGAAGTTCAGTAACATCAACGACTGGATCATCTTAGGACAGCCTGACAAATCTCAATGACCAAAATCAAAAACATCAATGCATTGTTTTTGTTGTTTTTTGATGCTCTCAGTGTCGGGCTGCTCAAGATGCGATTTTGGCCTCGTCGCCACTTGTGTCTAACTTTGATCACAAATTAAATATGACAATTACTCTGAAATTAAATATGACAATTACTTAGACAACCAAATAGTGCGAAAATATGCATGCACAGACGCGAGCCAGAGCTTAAGCGGGAAACTAAACACAACAGACAATACAAAACAACAAGTAATCTAGAAGCTCAAGACCAATTTATATCCAATTGTCGTATTCAATCTCATTTTGACATTAGTTCTTCATCGAGCATGTACCGAGCCCACAGACAATAACTGAAACATCATGTAGTAGAACCATAACTCCAGAAATAACAGGAGAAATAGCAGCATTACAAGAAATAACTGAAATAGTAGAAACAACAGATTACGAAGACCGTAACTCCAAACCCTGCAGCAGTAACAGAAATAGCAAAAATAGCAGAAACAACAGATAGCATAACCAAGCATTAGTAACAGAAACAACAAAAATAGCAGAACCATAACTCCAAAAATAGTGATGGAAGTTTAGCCAAAAGCAGTGATGGAAGTTTAGCTCAATGTACTTACAAAATTGGAGGGGGTTTTAAAATACCACCTCTGGGATGTTCGTCATCCACAAATAGTTAGTTAGGATCAGTTGGAGGTGTGAGCGTCCAGGTAAGAACTAACCCACATCGCAGTCTAGGCTCACTCATTTGGATAAAAACTAGACTTAGAGCTTTGTTGTTAGTCAGGTAGGTAAGAACAACCAAGAGTGCCTCCTCATCAAAGCCTTGGAGATCCATGACAACATTATACAGGCCAGGATGACACTCGGCATACACGGTGTACTTGATGGCACTGGCCATCTCACGTACATCATCTGACATGTTGTTCAAGATCACAGCTTCCTCCTTGGACACAAGGGGAGTTCTCTTCCTCTTTCCACCTGAGCTCGATCCATCTTTGCCACTAAATTCAGCACCACTAGCACCACTTTGCCACTAACATCCTGAAAGTACCGGCTAATGGTCTCAATGGATCTCCTAAATATTGGCTGCAAAGCGGCCAACAACTAGGAGAAACATGACCACTTGTTCCTCAACACAGGTATTAATGCTGTCTCGGAGTAACTATCTTGCACGAAACAAATTACAGAGATGGAAAAAGAGGGCCCTCCTCATTCTAAGCTGCCCCAAACAATGTGTGTCATATGAATTGTAGATCCATTGGAGGTTCGATTGCGAACTATGTCCCTTTGTACCATAGGACCATACGTAATCACAGGAGTGGACTGTCTAGCACTAGCTCTTCTAACTATGGCAAGCATGTAAGCACACAGGGCGGCAACTAGCATATTATGTCGGACCCCGCTGCCCGGCCTCCTCTCTCGGTCTTCACCATCCACGCTGTCCCCCTGGCCTCCTTCTCCTCCTCCGCCGCCGCCGCCCCGGCGTCCCTCCTCCTTACCTCCGCCGCCTCCGTCCTCCTCCCCTAACGTTGCCCCGGCTTCCCTCCTCCTCCCGCGCCACCGTTAATTGCGGTCAATAGTTGTTATGTCGGACCCTGGGTTTTGAATACCCGAAGCCCTCATGTGTATACCATACTAGTCCCATGATCAATAGCTAGCACACACAATCACAATATTGATATTCACATCCATACATTCATACATACAAAAAATAAAGCAAACGGTGGTGCATAACTTAAGCGATGAAAGGTTATTACATCACAGGCCGACCGGCCAAATAAAAACAAATATCAATAGAGTAACAAAAGTAGCAGCGGAAGCTGAAGCTATAAAAGCAGATAATTTCGGTGGCATGCCCATCCAAACCCAAAGGCAACCGACAAAAGACAAGTCCTAACAAGGCTCGTCACCAAACCCACCAATTCCGAGTGCGACGAAAATATCGTCTAGTGTAGGCTCATCCTCACACTCTGAATAATAATTTAAGCAAGATTGAGTACATTGCGTACTTAGCAAGACTTGTAGTGTATCGCAAAATTTATATAAATGCAAGACTAACAAGAGAAGGGGCTTTATTCTACAAGTTATTTTCAGCATAAAGCAAGTTTCATTTGCAATATCAATATGTAGTATTTTTCAACGAAAATTTTAAAGAGCAGTTGAATAAGTAAAAACAACAAGTAAGTAATTAAATAAACAACAACGCACAACCCTCCTCGGCTGCGAGCAACTTTTAACTCTTAGCCATAGACATGACACTCAACTCAAATAAGTACACAAAACTATTCCCACATTTTCCCAACAAAGCTGCTTTTATGAAAATCAAGACTATACCCGACAATACTACACTTAGCATGTTCATCACCGCGAGCACAACCATTTAAATAGATTTACACTCTATAGAATGGTACAACTTTACCTACATCACATAAATTCTCTAGTTTATTCGGCATTCGTCGATACCACCGCTCACTACCTTTAATGAGCAGTCTAGAGTACACATCGAAACCTTTACATCATCTCATCCTAACCATGCACTTAGCTCGGCGAATGAGCACACTCACATCACCCGGGTACACCCCCGTCTCAGTGAGGCATTTGTCGTTGTGTCGACAATCACACATGCTCGTACCACTACTGCCTATCAATCATGCAAGGCTAGTTTTCGACAACTTAATTAGTTAAGGTCGTCTCATACCGGTACATGTGGTTGCACGCTTATGCTTAGGTCGGATATACCGGCGTTTGGTCCTTAATTGACTCGGGTGAGAATAGCCCCTATCTACTTGTGAGACTCCTCTCTCACATTTCTCATATTATAATATAACTAGCCCACGTTGAAAACTAGGTTTTTCATTTTATTTTTATACAAAATAATAGACGTACACCCCTCAGGACTTTGTTTTCAAAACTCCCAAATCCATGTTCATCGTGTCGTCCTTTTACAAGTTTTAGAAAAAGACTATTGCTCTAGTCGGCATTTGATCGATGTTCGCACTTAAAACTCCAAGTTTGACATTATCTATTGCCTAAACCATATCCTAATAGCTACAACAGTAAGAGAATCAATATTTCAAGGAAATTCATGCATCAATTAGGATTACAACTACCGTTATCCCAAACATAGCAATTTTATTCTAAATACACGCATGCATAATAGATTTTGCAAAAAGAAGTACAATAATTAATATATTAGGATCAACATGGTCAAAGGGGCTGCTTGCCTTTCTCTAGTTATTCTAAATAGGAGGATGGATGGTCATCGAAAATATCGTTCGAACGATCGACGTCTAATCAAAAGAGCTGGAAACAAATTAAATAAGGCAAAATAATTTTAGCAGTAACCAAATCCAAATATTTTTGCATATTCTGGTAGATAATGATTTTAGATGAATTTAGAAAAAAGAATAACTCATTTGGAGTTTCTATGCAAAAGTTATTAAAGTTTCAATTTGGTTCGATTTGAAAAAACCTAAAAATAAAAGGTAACGTTGATGACGTATTTCTGATTTTTACGCTTCCCAGCAGAGAAAGCGTACTCTTCTCTACATTCTTTTGAGATTTATGCTTTCTAGTAGAGAAAACGTATTCTCTTTCGAGCTTTACTAAGGTTTACGTTTTCCAACCGAGAAAGCGTATTTCCTCATATCTAAAGTAGCTTTATCATTTTTTCGGATTTTCATAAATCTTACATGTGGGGCCGACTTGTTAGTCACTCATTCCTTTCATTTATTGATTTCATTTTCTAAAAACAGAGGGGTCCTACATGTCATAGACTCATCGACTAAAAACATTTAGAATTAGATTTTTGATTAACTATTCAGGTGGTACCACCTGTCATTCACTCCTTACCTTTGACCACTGTCATTAAGCATTAATCAAGACTTTAACTCATGGGTCCCACTGACAGAGAGAGAGAGAGAGAGGAAGGGAGCTGGGCACGTGCGCATGGCCAAGAGCCACGACAAGCTCGTCGCTGGTGATCAGAGCGACGGCGAGGCTCGGGAAGGCCAAAAATGGGATCCACTCGACGGTGATGCCACTGGGTGGTGGTGGAGATGGAGAGATGACTGGAGGCAGCGCTATGCTGGAGAAGAGTGGCGAGCTTCTCAGACTTAGGGTTTTCATGTTTGCGCCTAATCGGCGATAAATGAGTGTGCATATTAGCTTCAGGGTGCTATTGCGATGCTGTCGGCGGCTTGGGGACCAATGGTCACCGGCGGCGACATAGTTTCTCGCGGTGGCGCCATGATCGGCTACAGTAAAGTCCATGCTAAGCTAGCTAATCTTTCGATCTATCGTGCGTAAAAGCTTCAGGGAACTACTAGAAGCTCACGCGAGTCCTGGGAAGTTGGGGATGGCTGGACTAGTGGGGCGATGTTGAACAGCGGCGCCGCGAAGGAGGCTCTGTTGATAGCATGCTTCAACTATGGAGATGCTATAAAAGGGTGCGCATTAGCTTTCTAGTACTCCGAGGATGGTAGAGACAGAAAGAATCGACCAAGGGCTCACCGAGTTGACGGCTAACTAGAAAATAGTTGTGGCGGCCGGAAATGAGAAAGAAGATTGATCAAGAGGATTCTCCGCGATTGAAGCTTCATTAACAAACGGAAAAGCATCGGTGAGGTGTAAGACACGATATGACATGGGAAAGGAAGATTCAAGCTCACCCGATTGCCGGAAACGAAGATGCTCTAGAACGGGTGTGCACCGGAGATGAGGAAGACGATGGTTTGTCGGAGCTACATCAAGCGTAGAGAGAGCATCAGTGAGGAAAGAGGTGCATGATGATGTAGTTGGCGAGGGCAAGGAAGCTCACTTGAGGAAATGTTGTTGCGGAGCTCGCTCACTGGCGCCGAGAATAACGCTCTCATTCTCTATGGTTCAAGGAGCTTAGAGCTCAGTGAAGGCAAGAGAGTGAATGAGGGGTGAGCTTGGGCGATGGTGACGCACTTAGAAGCTTAAATAGGGGTTTGAATTTTGCGAGATGGACGGGGAGAAGAAATGGTCGCGGTGAGAACCCGTGCTCAATCCTTCGGTGTTGAGGGCCATTAAGGAGGTGGGCGGCATGGGCGGAGCAGGGCGGATGTGACTGGATGGTTGGGTGGCGAAAACAGTGGGCGGTGAGGGTAAACGGTGGGGCGAAGTGATCGCTGGCGTGGGCGAGCGGAAGTGGAAGAAAGAGGCTGGCATGTGGGTCCCATGCCTCAGCGAGAGGAGACAGGAAATTAAATCATGTTTTTCTGGAATTAAAGGCCGAAGGTTTTGCTGAATTGTTGTACCAAGCAAACTAGGTCCAAATTTCATGAAATTTTTTGTAAGGGCTCCTGACTTGGTATATTTTCTTATGTAAATTTTTCAGAACTTTATCTTGTCTGTGATTTTCTCAAAAATTCTTACAAGTTTCTATTTTCATGTAATTACATTGTTACTCTTGAGGAAAATTTACAAAAGTTGCTTAATAAATTTTTTCCCTAAGAAAATATGCTCAAAATAATTATCTCACTTATTCTCATTCTATTTTCCCTAAAATTCTTACAAGTGCATGTTTGTATGAATTTCATGATTTGCTTTATACAAACGTTCAAAAATCTTGCATGGTTAGTTTCTCATGTAAAAATATGCTCAAATTTTTTCTCTCATTCAATTCTGTCACATCTTCCTAAATTACGAATTTTTGGGATGTTATATGTTAATTATCGTTAGTTGTTGTTAATTACTGTTAATTGTTGTTAATTGCAATTAATTATCATCAATCACCGTCAATTATCATTAATTTTCGATCGTTGGCTCAAGGGTATTTCAGACATTTATCAACTCGAAGCTCTAGCCAAACTGCTAAACACCAAACATCTTCAGCTCAATCGTTCGGTCCTTCAGCCTAGCCAAAAGTTGATTTTCAGAAAAGCAGTCGTCATACCAAACAGGCCCCTAGACCTGTCTGTTTGGGCTTCAGCTTTTTTGCCCAAACAAATAGGTGACTTTTCCAACGTGCTTTCGGGAAGAATAAAAACCACAAATCACTAGAAGCAAAAACTAGCTAGGATTTTTCACTCACCTCCGACTGGATCCGGTGAGATTTAACGTGGAGTTTTAGGAGTTCGAGTGGGGATATGGATTTTAGGGGGATTGAAATTTTAGGAGTTGGAGAAGGAAGAGGAATACAAGACATGTACAACGCGCCGTCCGGGCAGGCCACACTCCAGGCTCCTCCGGGGACACGGCCCTAACACTTCACAGCGATCGAGTCGAGATTGCGAAAACCATAGGAGGCCTAGGGGCACCATGTTACAACCCTCTTCTGATATTACTTGGATCAACACCGAACAGTTGGAAAATTACAGTAGAAAAGTGGGGGTGGGTAGGAAGAATAGAATAGAAACGAAAGAACAGGTGGGAAAGTTCAGAGAAAGATAGGAAAGGAATATTCAGTCATTACAATTTTCATGCCCATAACAGATTCAGAATTCGGTTAAGTACTCAATTCCCTCACGCCGAACTGTTTGGTGGCCCCTCCCTTCCTGCAATAACGCATAGCTCAAGAAACCCAATCCTTCATCTGATATCGATCGGATGGCCGTCTCAAACGTTTTGATATCCTTCTGTTTTGCCGACAACCTGAAGGTTCCTGGTCCTTATCAGGCGCTCCATCTGGGTTCATAACACCCCCTCTCCTTCAAGACGCTGAAACGCCTGGCGGAGCCTCGAGAATCGATTCTTCAGCTCGCGGAAGTCTTCCCATGTAGCCTCCTCTGGCGAGGACCCTGACCATTGTACCAAGACTTGCGTTCCCGAGATTGGTCCTGCCCTCTGAAGCCTACTTTGCAGCACTCGTTCAGGCATCAGTGTGCCTTCTGGTAATGGCAGCCCTTCTGATGCCGTCTCTCCTGGGGGTAATGCCTTCTTCAATTGTGAGACATGAACCACCGGATGAATACCACAATTCGCTAGCAATTTGAGTCTGTACGCCACAGCACCTACCTTCTGCTCAACCTGAAATGGTCCAAAATACCGAAAAGCCAACTTATGATGAGCCCTTAACGCAACTGAGGTTTGAACATACGGCTGTAGTTTGAGGTACACCCAATCCAGAGGAACAAAACTTCGCTCAGTTCTCTTCCGATTTGCTTGTGACTTCATCCTCTGATTGGCTCGGTTAAGATGTTGCCTTACCAATTCAGTCATCAGCTCTCTACCTTGTAACCACCCAGCCAAATCCTCTGATGCACAAGATGATGTATCCATCACACCAAAATGCCTCGAGCTATGCCCATACAACACCTCGAATGGAGATTTCCTCAAGGTCGTGTGGTACGACGTATTATACCAAAATTCAGCTAGAGACAACCATTCAGACCATTTCTTCGAACAGGCATGCACAAAACAGCGAAGATAGTTTTCCAAGCATTGGTTGACACGCTCCGTTTGCCCATCGGTTTGTAGGTGGTAAGAAGAACTCATCCTCAATTGAGTACCCACTAATCGGAATAATTCTCTCCAAAGGGTGCTTGTGAATATGCAGTCTCGATCAGAAACAATGGACTGCGGCAGGCCATGAAGTTTGAAGACATTGTTGACAAAAACTTGAGCTACCTGAAGTGCTGTGAAGGGATGAGCTAATGGCAAGAAATGAGAATATTTGGAGAACTTGTCCACTACCACCAAAATACAATTATATGCAGCTGGTTTTGGAAGACCTTCAATGAAGTCTAGAGATATCATTTGCCATGCATGTTCAGGCACTGGAAGAGGCTGTAGAAGTCCAGGTTATCTGACATGCTCTGATTTTGCTTGCTTACAAATGGTGCAAGATCCAACAAACAGCTGAACATCCTTTTTCATTCCTGGCCAGGCGAACAGTTTCTTTGTCTTGTGGTAGGTTACCTGAACTCCTGAGTGTCCCCCGATAGCACTGGAATGCATAGACTGGAGGATGCGCTGCTGTACTGTGACATTGATTCCCACCCATATGCGCCCTTTGTAACGCAGTATTCCATCCTTCAGAGCAAATTGCAGAAATTGAGAATCTCCCATACTCAATTCCGCTAATATCTGACAAGTTCGGGCATCGTTTTTGTAGCCCTCTGTCAATTCATTCAGCCAGGTCGGAAGACAAGTCGACTAGCCACTAATTCACACTCCTCCTGCGAGCCCTTCCTGGAAAGAGCATCTGCGGCTCTATTCTCTACCCCCTTTCTTGTACATCAGCTTGTATTGTAACCCCAGTAATTTCGTCATCGCTTTTTGTTGCCAAGGTGTGGTCAGCCGTTGATCATCTAAATGCACAAGACTCCTTTGATATGTCCGAATGACAAACTCAGCTGGTTGCAAATACGAGCGCTAGTGTTTCACTGCGAGTATAATGGCGAGACTCTCCTTCTCGTAGGTTGACAACCCTTGGTTACGTGGACCCAATGATTTACTGAGATATGCTACTGGATGCCCCTCTTGCAGCAAGACAGCCCCAATGCCTTTATCTGATGCATCAGTTTCTACCTCAAACCTTTTGGTGAAATATGGCAGTGAGAGTACTGGTGCAGTAATCAAAGCCTTCTTCAGAGCTTGAAATGACTCCTCCTTCTCCTCTGTCCATACAAACACTGAATCCTTCTTTAACAAGTCAGTAAGTGGTATGCTAATCAACCCAAATTGGCGCACAAATTTCCGGTAGTACCTGGCCAGTCCCAAGAACCCCCGAACCTCCTTCACATTTGTTGGACTTGGCCAATTGCGCACTGCTTCTATATTTTTGTGGTCGGTTGATACCCCATGCTTGCTGATAACATGACCTAAGTAGGTCAATTGCTGCTTAGCAAACGAGCACTTAGATTTCTTGATTTTCAGCTTATGGTGATCTAGAACTTCAAACACTTGTCTGAGGAAAGCTTCATGACTTGACAGGTCAGGGCTATATACCAAGATATCATCGACAAACACTAAAACCCCTTTGCGCAACAAGTGTGCTAAAATGGTATTCATCAACCC
Organism: Ampelocalamus luodianensis; assembly: GCA_036346255.1. Classification (NCBI taxonomy): domain Eukaryota; kingdom Viridiplantae; phylum Streptophyta; class Magnoliopsida; order Poales; family Poaceae; genus Ampelocalamus; species Ampelocalamus luodianensis. The sequence continues at coordinate 32,536,080 of CM070623.1, forward strand.
TTGGAAGGTAGCGGGTGTGCTGGTCAAACCATAGGGCATCACACGGAACTCAAAATGTCCGTGGTGTGTTTTGAACGTCGTTTTGTGTTCATCTTCGGATTTCACGCGGATTTGATGATAACCAGCATGTAGGTCTAAGCTTGTAAACCATTGCGACCCCGCTAACTCATAAAGTAGCTCATCAATAATTGGAAGAGGGTATCGATTCTTGACTGTAGCTGCATTCAAATGGCGGTAATCCACACAAAACCGCCAAGTCTTGTCTTTCTTTTGGACCAATATTACTGGAGATGAAAAAGGGCTGGTGCTGGGCTGTATAATACCTTGCTCAAGCATCTCCTTCACTTGTTTCTCAATTTCATTCTTCTGTATAGGATTGTATCTGTACGGCCGCAGATTGACCGGCTTCACTCCAGGCAATAAGGGTATTGAGTGATCAAAAATCCTGCTAGTTGGCAAGCCTTTGGGTTCCTCAAATAGACGATCAAACCTTTCTAGTAATTGCAATATAGTCGAAGGCGTCTCTGTCCCTTCTGCCTCTGTCGCCTCACAGGAAAACAGAAATTCAGGCTTTGACCTCTCCTACTGCGCCTCCCATATCAGACAACATTGAGGCTCTCTGGGTTTAATGCCCTGTAAACATACCTTTTGTCCTTTATAATCGAAGGATAGCACCTTTTTTTAACCAATGAACATGCATTGGGTTGTGCTGTTTTAACCAATCTATGCCCAAAACTACAGCATAACAACGCAAGGGTAACACTCTGAATGTGGTGTAAAAAATATGTTCCTGAACTTTCCACGGGCAGAGGGGAAATTCAGTATTGCATTCCAATGTACCCCCATTAGCCACACGCACTCGTACTGGCTTGATCGATAGTCGGACACCCCTCAATTTACTTGCAAACTCCTCACTAACAAAACAATGAGAGCTTCCTGAATCTACCAACATGACCACCTCTTGATTACATGCGATGCCCCGCAATCTAAAGGTGCCGCGTTTCGTTGCCCCAAAGACTTGCTTCATTGGATATCGATAATAGGTCTGCCTCCACCTGTGAACTCTCCTCCTCATCCTTCTGAGATTTCTGATCTCCTTTCTCTATCATTCCCCATAACTCCTCTACTACATGAAGTTGAACAGTTGCGGCACACCTATGTTCCCGTGACCAACATTCTCCACAGGTGTGACATAGCCCTTTAGTCCGTCGATAGGCACGGAGAGCTCCGAGCTTGTCATCCACTGGAACAGCTCTCGCTCCATCCATGCCTCTCCGATCATTCGACTGACTATTTGCTCCCGATCCCCCTTTTCCTGGTGGTGGTGGAAGCGGTAAAGCTGTGCGTAAGCTAGACCGTATACCCAGGGCGTAATCACCACGTCGGAGTTCTCTTCTCGTCGTATCTAGCACTTCCTCCTGTAAACCTGCCAGAGCTACCGTAGTATCTAGGTCTTGCGGTCGATGTAATACCACTGCTGCCCTGATGTCATTCTTCAGTCCATCCACAAATTGAGTTACAAAGAACATATGATTCTAGGAAGCATGATGTGCTAACAGGTTATGCATCAACTCATTGAATTTCTCAGCGTATTCTGCTACTGAATTGTTCTGGCGTATTCGGTTGAATTGCCTGACCAATTGCTGGAATTCCTCCCAACCAAATCGGTTGCAGACCACCTCAGCGAAGGTATCCCAATCATCAATTCTGAGATGGATTTTTGAGGCTTGTAACCACAATAAAGCCCCACCCACAAAATACATCGTAGCCATGTTAACCATAAACTCTGGTTGGACTGAGCAGATTCTGAAGTAATTCTCAGATTTTAATTGCTAGGCTTTGGGGTTCTCTCCATTAAACTGCAGAAAATCCATCCTAGGGGGAGGGTGATGGTACTGATTCCCATAATGTGATTTACTACATGTTTCCCCAGACTCCCACCCATGAGAACTCACATCAGGATGATAGGACGTGCCATGACCTGGAGGTGGGGTGATTGGGAATCTATTTCCCATCGCTTTTTCCCGTTGTGTCGATTCCTCACCATGGACGAATCCTTTCTTGCCTTCCGGTGCTCGGTCCTTCCCCGACACTGGTTCTTGCTTGGTGCCCGTCAGAGGTAAGATCGGTGGCAAGTTCCCTGGCCGTACTGGATTCCGAGCGATCTGACTAACCTGCGTCCTCAGATCCCCAACCTCCGAACGTAATCCCTCCATGGATGTTTCCATCTCCGGTCTCCATTTCTGAAGCTCGAACACCGCCGGCTTGATTTCTTCCACCGTGGCATGAATCGCCTCGCTCTTGGCTTGCAGGGTCTTGATCGAGTCGCTCTGGGCAAGGATGACCCTCGTCAGCTCTGCCATCTGTTGTTCCATCTCCAGAGCATGGACTTGGGATCGCGTTTGATAGCGCGGATGATACAGGACTGCGAGACAGGGCTCTGATACCAAATGCTACAACCCTCTTCTGATATTACTTGGATCAACACCGAACAGTTGGAAGATTACAGTAGAAAAGTGGGGGTGGGTAGGAAGAACAGAATAGAAACGGAAGAACAGGTGGGAAAGTTCAGAGAAAGATAGGGAAGGAATATTCAGTCATTACAATTTTCATGCCCAGAACAGATTCAGAATTCGGTTAAGTACTCAATTCCCTCACGCCAGACCGTCTGGTGGCCCCTCCCTTCCTGCAATAACGCACAGCTCAAGAAACCCAATCCTTCGTCTGGTATCGATCGGACGGCCGTCTCAAACGTTTTGATATCCTTCTGTTTTACCGACAACCTGAAGGTTCCTGTTCCTTATCAGGCGCTCCATCTGGGTTCATAACACACCAGCACAGCGTAGGCGCGCCGCTCGGTGCCGCGATCTCGTGCCATTGACAGTCATAGATGCTCTGTAGCCAAACCAAGCTCAGAAATAAACAAAACTCGACCGCGTTTTATTATTATAAATAACTCTCGAAGTTCATCGGTTTAGAAACCTTACGCTGACGCAAAGCAAATCAAAGAAACATATACATAAAAGAGAAGCCATGCATCTATCAAGCATGAACCAAGTTATTTATTTCGTAGCTGCTGGTACTGTGCTACGTATCACCATTCACCTCTGCATACGAACCCAGAGAACCAACAAAGCACATGTGTCAGCTAGCTTATTATTTCGGGGAAGGAGAGAGGGAAACGAGCTCCTTGGACTTGAGCCACGCCTTGACGACCACGACGGCGTCGAACGGCCTGTCGCCGCCGCCGGCGCGGTCCCGGGCGATGACCTTCAGGTAGTACGCCACCCCGGCGACGACCTGCTTCTGCGCCGCGACCACGCGGGTGAAGGCGAGCTGGAGCGGGACGGGGTCGCCGGCCGCGCCGCCGCCGCCGTGGCGGAGGTGGCGGTTGTGCTCGGCCACCGCGAACCGGCCCAGGGACTGCACCTCCTTGTTGGTACCCACGTCCTTGATCTCCGTCCGGCCGCCCACCGCGACCGCCGGAGCGTGCGCTGTCTTGGCGGCGGAGACGGCAACGAGGGAGAGGAGGAGGAATGTGGCAGCGGTGAAGGTGGAGGTGGCCATTCTTGCAACTGTGTGTTGTGGAGGAGGGACCTGCCGGCTTGGTGCCTATATATAGGCACGGTGTCGAGCCGACAGTGATTATTATTGAAGAGGACATCGCTGTAAAAACCACAGAGAAAAACATGGAAAAAATATCGCCCATGCATGGAATGATAGGCCGCTCGCCTCTGTGACCAATGACGACAAGAGGCCTTCGGTGTGCGTAATTCTGGCGAAAATCCGGTCTCTGCTCCCTTGCTACCTTGCGATTACATGCGTACATATTTTTATTAAAAAAGAGGAGAAAAGAGTGTGTCGATCAGCTTGTCAGATAAGATCATAAGATCAGCAGTAATAAGTTTGTACTTTTCCCTTTCAGGCTTTCAGCTACCAGTCTAATCGGGTGTTAGCTTAGAACGATTTAAGCATTTTGTAACAATGAAGTTGGCAAAGAGAGTCCGTTCCAATGAACTGTGTTGGCTTCCGCGAAATTTAGTTCTATGTATGAGAAAGTACTTCTCACGACGAATCTAATGCTCACGTTCTTCTCTAAGTAGTTTCGCATGCAATAGTAACCAAATGTACAAAAGTTTGGTTTCAAGCATATTCAAACCTCGTATAGTTTTAAATGGATGGAGTATGATGCATGCCAATTTGCCAATGAAATTCCACATGACAAATAGCTACTGAAAGAGTAACAACTGGAGAATCAGCTAATTGTGTCGATGGCTTAGGAATAAGGACGGGTGGTAGGGGTTACTTGCAAGCAAGACATCCCTAGGAGAACATGGCCAAACAGTCCACACCACCACCTCTCCGTGAAACGGCCAAAATGCTAAATCCAGGAGGAGACGTAGGCGTCGAGTGAGTGCAATGATGATCTTGGCTGGCCCGTCTGCTTGTGCCCAATCCCGGTTTCTAAGGATTGCATTGCATTATTCGTTCTTGAAGTGGGTGGTCCTTGTGTAGAATCATGTGTCACGGGCAACCCAAAATGCTAGCTTGATCTACTCTCATCTGTACTCGCTGAAAGAGAAAGTACGCAGTACGCTCGTCCTTGCTTCGTCAGGGTGGATGGAGCTGCCAAGTATAAATGAATTGTTTCGTCTTTTCTTATTAGTTTAAATTTTTAGATAAACTGTTTGGTACATGTAACTTAATATGATATCAGAGCAAGAAGTCTTGGGTTCAAGACCCGACTGACGTAATTAAAAAATATAACTACAACCCACTTCTATTCCATATCTTAGGCCTGAGGGAGCATACATGTGAGAGGGAGTGTTGAAGTATAAGTGAATTGTTCGTCTTTTCTCATCAGCTTAAGCTTTTAGATGAACTGATTGGTACATACAACTCAATACTACCTTCTCCTGATAACGATAATCAGATGCACTCTTGCTCTGTCAAAACAGAATAGAAAAAAAAAGGATAATGAGTTTCATCCTTAGCAGAGTCCGGAATGGAAGATCTTCTCTGGCTCTCAGTCGATCAACGTAGATAAATAGAGCTAGCCGAAAATTGTGATCTCTCATTCTCACGAGAACAATACATGGTTTCATCACAAAAGAAAAATAGATGTTTTTCTTTTAACGGGCGGCAAGAGCATCACTGCCCATTCATTAAAGAGAGAACAGAGTTTAAAAGATACAACATCCTAGATGTCTATACCGAGATGAATGTTAATATGAATGAAGCATATCTATTGCAATAGCCTATAGAGCATATATATAGTACAAGAGGATACACACAAGATTAAAACCATAACAATAGGAAATACCACTAATACTCTTAACAAGTCCTCCTCAAATGCAAGGCGTATGCAATAGCATTGCATTTGAAAAGGGGTTGACACTACGATAGGGAAATCCGAAGTCCGAGTCTTTATAATGTCGTCGTAGCGTGCAGCTCTTGGAAAATTGTGTTAGTATCAAATGATCTCCTCCCATCCAGAATCATGCTGCAGCCCACAAGCACAAAGTGCAAGGGCTAAGAAAGTAGGTAAGCGGGAGCAAATTCGACCACGGCAACACGATGAGAGAGGATGTGGAAGGTGACACAAATAGAGAGAACTGTCGAATCAAGCCGAAGAGAGAGATAGAAGCACGACAGCGTAGATCGAAGCCCAAGACGGCGATGACGTAGTGCACAAGAAGTGCAACGGAGGCACAGTGCAGAAGAAGCGCGGCGGCCTTAGAAGCTCGGGGCGATGGCTCAAAGATAAGCGGCGGTATCATAAAGACTTCTACGATCTGCAGCTGCTCGGAGAGAAGAGCAGCGGCTGCTGCCATGCAAAAGAAAGGAGAAGACCATATTCAATCCAAGAGGATGAATCGTGGCTAGCAAAGCAATTGGCTGACTGGCAAGGATTTGTGAACTCGCATGGCTTAGACGAAATCAAGGAAATGTTACGGCTTGGATGGACGCAAACGGACGACTCAAAAGAAAAGCTTGCTCCAGCATGGTCTCAGTTCCACCACTTCCCCAACCAAACATAACATCTGCCATCCCCCTCCACATTTCCTCCCCCTGCCATTTCTTCCTCCCTTCGTCCTCCCTCCCATCTCACTCCTCCTCCACCGAGTGACGAAGAGGAGCCGGGAGCAGAGGCCGGCGCGGGTGCGCGTAGCGTGGCGCTGATTTGCAGTGGCGGTGGCGGCGGGATCTAGCGGCGGCGGCCGAAAGGGGAGGAAGCCGAGGCGAAGGGAGAAGCGCGAGCCCACGACGGAGAGGCCAAGAGGGCCCGAGTGGCGGCGGGATCTGGCGCGGGGAAGAGCCCGGTGGCCGGATTTGAGGTGGGGAAGTCGGATCCGGCGGCGGAGAGGCCGGATCCGGGCTTGCCGGCGGCGGAGACGGCCGGATCCGGGGCGGGCGCATGCTCGGCGGCGGCCACGGGAGCGGCGCAGCGACCGGGAAGCGGCGCGATGGCGCCGTGCGTCGGGAGGGAGTCAGAACCGACCAGATCTGACTGGAGGAGGTGGTGGCACCGGGCGCAGTCGGCTTAGGCGCACCCGAAGGAGGCTGCTTGGGCACGCTGGGAAGGCTTGGGCGCGCGGAGAGCACAGAGCTCGGCGCGCGTGGAGATCCGGCGGCGGTAGGAGTGGCGGCAGCGACGTGGCCGCCCTCGGGAGTAGAGAGCACCATCCCGGGGGCAGCAGCGGAAGACAGCGGAAGACGGCTGAGCTAGGTTCTAAACCTAGGCTCTGATACCATATTAATATGAATGAAGTATATCTATTGCAATAGTCTATAAGGTATATATATAGTACAAGAGGACACATATAAGACTAAAACTCTAACAATAGAAAATACCACTAATACCCTTAACAATGAAAATAATACGTAATAAGACTAGAAGATCTTTGTGAAATGGGATGCAATGTACGTCCCCGGTTCCCACGTCCTGCAAGTGAATTGCTCCTTTTTCAGATGGGAACAATATATCGTTTGGGAACGGGGACCCTAACAGCAGCAGCACTTTCGGGTTCGGCTCCAGCCTCAGGAGCAGCCAAAGCACCACCTCCGCAAGACTGGCACGTGTTGGATCTGCAAGTATGAACTCTCAACCAGACAAAGATCACTGTTGCCCATAGCTTCCCGGCCGACTATGCCATGCTAAACCTCCAAAGGATCCAATCAGGGGCTCAAGGCTCATCCCAATCACAAGTCCTCGTTTGCCAGCTCCCACTTACCCATGATGGGCGATGGTACGTAAGGCAGGGGAGTAGGGAATGCGCAATGGGGAAATGGATTCTCTATACTGAATGGTTCAATGCAGATGATCTATAATGTTACGCATCAAAAGCCGATATCTACCGTTCAAGCAAAATAAAGGTTCAGATCAATTGCTATAGTGTTTGTGCTACAGTATTTTCGCTACATTAAAATCGCTGCAGTAAATATCTGCAGTATTACTACCGATTATTATTCACTTGCTTATAGATCACTGTTCGCACAGATCCGGGCAAGGCTGCCTGATCCCAGCTTGCTCTTTCGTCTCTCATGCATACCATCATCCCTTCAACACCTTGGTGTGTACTGGCTTGAGTACATCATTAAACAAAAATCAAATGAATTGAACACCAGCAGCAGCTATCAAGGCCACACCAAATGTGAAATTTGATTTAGCAAAATCGATATTTTATCCATGCAGCTCGGTTTCAACATTCTGAAACAGGAGTTGGGATTAAACAGTACGACAATCAGGAACCGATAACGCTATAATCTTCTATCGGCACACAGAAATAGACTAATCTGAGCTCAAGACTAGACCTCAATGCTTTCTTTGTCGGGTACATAAGTTAGACTCCACACGGGGAGATGTATAGACAGACAAACACCGCAATAGTTACATCCTACTACAATACAACTCTGCTTTTATCTACACAGCCGCCCTTCCATGCTCCTCATCGGTCATATGGGAACTCATTGTCGTCTTCTTTCACTTTAAACGGCTCTGGATGACGGCAAGAACAGTAAAGATTCCACATCTTGAAGTATGCCCTCTCAAGGTTTCGAACCTGAAAACAGTTTGCAAGCAGCACTAATCAGATGAGATACGTCTGAGGTTATCACACAAGAACATTTTGACTGTCATACAGCAGTAACTTACCCCATCGGGCTGTATCAAATAATGGACAGGTCAAACGAACTTCTTTAAGCTTAGTGGTCAGTGCTTGGAGTTTTGCTGGATTTGCTGCCAGTTCAACTTCTCTATCTTTGTACTCCTTCATGCTACAGCCGAAATGGGAAGGGTAAATTATGCATCACGCTGTCCCAGACAGCTTACAAATGAATCAGGTTCTGACCAATGCTTACCTGCTAACAATCATCTCATCCCCAAGCCCAGTCGCTAAACAGAGGGAACCAGCTGCTCTGGTTGCCATTTTCTCTAGTGGAAGTGTGATCATTGGCAATCCAGCCCATAGAATGTCCGTACCAGTTGTGTGTGCATTGCAAAGGGGGCTGTAATCCAGGAAGTTCACAATGATCCAAAATACAGACAAAGTATCAGTATGACGTGCTGTGTTTATCACACAAAACAAATGAAACCACTGGTTAAATGCATGCGTGTCAAGGAAAAGGTCTGCCAATTCACTTCGTCGGATATGCTCATGTTTCAGGGCAACATCTGTGAATATGATCTGCTCAGGCCTTTTTTTTCTCTTTTTTTTTTTTGAAAAGGAAAAGATCCTAGCTTTTATAAAGCATATAACAGTTTTACAAAAGTTGAGCCAAGTATCTGGGAACACCAGATTGCGCTACAAGCCCAAACAGCAGAAGGACAAGCAAAAAGATTACAGATTTCCAAGTCTGCCCGAACTACAAAAGTCCCTAACCAATCTTCAATGGCTTTCATGAAGTTGTCCAGTTTAGTGCGGTCACCCGGTGATGAGGGTTCGCCAACGCTGCAAACAAAATAGAAATTTTTATATCACATACATAAGTTGCCGAAGGTAAACCCCCTCAAATGCCACCCTGTTTCTAACATTCTAGAGAGTCCAAGCGGAAGCTGCAAAACTAAACAAAATGACGTTGTAATCAGTAGCCCCCTCCTATCTAGCCAATTCAACTGGAAATCATCGACAGAAACTAGAACACGGTTCCAATTAAGAGATTCTTTGATATAAAACCAGAAAAACTTAGCAATGATACAGTTGAATAGGACATAGTCAATATTATCTAAACAGCCACAAATATTGCAATTCAGACCCCCTTTCCACCCCTTTTGCTAATTTGTTCCAAAGTCTGAACTTTATTATGATAACATTGCCACACAAAGATTTTAACTTTCAAAGGGATTTTGCATTTCCAAAGTTTTACAATTTACTGCAAACAACACCCCCAAAGAGAATCTGTCCATATAAAGATTTGACTGAGAACAGCCCAGAATTTTCCAAACACCTGACAGCCTTATCAGAATTATTGTTAAGATCTACTTCAGCTAGAATTTCTTTCAAACTCATTCCTCTTGCAGCAGCATCTGTATATGATAGCATTCCAGTATCGTAAATGTTAAATTCAGTGTGTTCATACGATTCTTCTTTTTCCATATGAAGTGTATAGTCAGTATAGATGACCGAAAAGTTCAGGCAACTGAGATAAATCTACTTACGTGCTTTTACTCTCATTTCGTCAGCGGCTGGAAACCTTAAGAGCCATAACACACTGTTAGGAACGCCGTTTGAGGATATTACACCTTCAAAAGATAGTCAATCAAGATTAGCAGCGTCCCTAAAAAATGCCACTATAAATCTAACTATGCTTTCAGAAAGAAAAAAATGCACGGAAAATATGAAGTTTTAAGGAGGTACAGATAGTAGACAGTTACCATGTATCAAATATTTCTGGATCCATCTTGTAAAGCTGATTAAAGCATGTAAAAAGGAACTTATCCTCTGGTAACCCATAATCTGATCTTTTTATGCAGGATTGCAGACACACGGGACTAAAGACGTCACAACTTTTCTGGTATAATAGCCATAGTGAGAAATAACATGAATGAATGAGAGCAAAAATAACATAAGGCAACATGAAGAGTACCTGTTTGTAATCATTGACGAAATAGCAATGCGGGAGATGGACAAGCTTTTCAGAATATATATGTGCATAGCGGGTCGGAGAAACAAACTGGAAGGATGTTACAAAACAAGAATGACAAGTCAATTGAACGCACCTAAAGCCAAGAAACTGCTGAACATCAAAATTCAGATTATAATCAAACACTCAAACCTCGTCTGTAACCAAGTAGTCTATGTAAGAAGCACCTGTTGTCCCTGGGAACCCCATGTATGAAACTTGAATAGGTGCTGGTTGCATCGCAAAAAAAAAATCAATCCTTGCACCCTATTAAAGTTGAATGCACACAGTGAAGCAGAATGACAATAAGTCAATAACACCTAGCAACTTCTAGCATAGCAGATGCCCCGCCAATATGACTATGGTACGTACAAGAAAATATCATTGCAGAAAATATTGGAATTAATACGGATTAAGCCCAATTTTAATTCTAATTAATTCATAGAAAATCTCAAATGCCTATGTGCATGTGCTAAAACTGTTTAATCTCACATGAAGAGTTGAAGGGAGTTACACTATTTTAAAAGGTGGAATGTGGTAGCCCCCTTGTAGAACTAGAGAAAGCCAATACACGCACGCGCTCGCTCGCTCGCCTCGCCGAGCTGTGCGGTGCGTGTGCATGTGGGTGTGGGCGCAGGCTTGTCGGGTGTGGACATTTTTTTCTTTATCTATTTGAACCCGTCCTTGAAGGCTTGTACGAGCGAGAACGAATAAGGTTTTTGGGGAGCGTTCGCGCGACTACTCGCTACTTTCTCTTCATCCGATTCTCTGCTTCCATTGGATTTGGGTACGGCTAACACAAATGGCTAGAGTAATTTTCATGATTTATCTAGTATATTTCTGAATTAAAGTAATTCAAAAAATGCTCATGTATTCAACAGAAAATGGAATGGACAAAAATGAGAGGCTCAGAGCAATAGCAGGAGGTTGTCATTGGACAGAAATGAACATAGCAAGAACATCAAAGGGCCTCTTCATAGCAATAGCATTTGCCATGTTTCCATAGCACACCCGCAAATTGTGGATCAAATGCATCGGCCTCTTCATTCTTTGCAATGCACATATCATAATCACGAAGCTACAAAAGAGACAAGAATTTTAGTGATGGATTTGGAAGGAAGAAAGAACATGTCACAGTGTAGGATCGTTAATAGCAATCAGAGGGGGGTGAATGATTGTAATCCCTAGAGGAAGCTTTTTATCAATCTACTGTCTTCTGATTGCGTCACCTGCTAATACAGTAAATACGCAAAAACCAAAAGACAATAATGAAGATAATTTTCTTAGTCTCAGAGCAAGCGCACGCCATCGTAGCAAAGCGAGACCTTTGGATCAAACAGTTCGGGTATTGTGCCTACGATACATGTTCTCAGAGCAAATTAAAGAACGAATGGGTTAACCAATCTGTTATTGATTCAACTCGGTAGCAATAAATATTTGTTGCAAGAACAATAGCATACATGCTTGCTGCAGTGAGCACAAAATCTCATGTACTAGCCAAAAATCTGTAGCAACCGCCAAAGACTTAGCCAATCTCCTTGCTGCCAACAACTAAACAAATTCCCGCCACCAAAACGATGCCGCTCCGACCGTAATGCTTGCCACAAAATTCACGTGATAAAAGAAATCGAGTTGTCGCACTTTGGATGCACAAGCAAAGACAATCAACCAACAGTACAACTCTTTGGATTAAATCAATGCAAAAGTCTCTACATCATGTTGCAAAATTACAGCTATCAAAACACGCTTCACCTTCACGCACACCGCCGCTAGCCCTCACCTTCACGTGCCGACCAGACGCACAGCTCCGGCCGCTAGCGCCTTCACGTCAAAAGTCGCCGGCCTAATTTCTTCATAAGCCGTCAACCCTCACTCTGCAGCCATATCTTTTTATATATATAACCCTAATCACTTAACCCCACGCATCGACCCATTAAACTTAGGCCCAATACATGGGCTTAACACTGTCACAATTTAACCTGATCCAATTTTAGACACCTAAAATTGTCACGTGTCGTGACTCGGATCGCACATCCGTAGCTCCACCACGTATCATCCATCTTTGATCTCCACGCGCCCAACTCGAGCCCGACCGTCTCCTCCAAAGATCCTCGACCTTACGGACCATGACTCGCACCAAGCCACCTCTCGGTCACCGCCGTAGACCACGATCGCCTCGAGTTATCCTACACATGCAAAGACCAAAACACCATCTTTTCCTAAGCACAAGTTCTTTCCAACTTGACCGACATAAGTCCACACACGCACACACGCCTCAAATAACATCAGACCTAACATTGTCAATTATTCATCACTAAAATATTCTAGTCCCGACCACATGGTCTAACAATCTCCCTTGATGAATACATTGACAATATTTCAAGATTGCATAATGAGTAATAGGAAAATGGAGAAGCCGAAAAACCCAAAAAAAAAAAAAAGAAAAGCTCCCCCTTAACACAAGGAGCTGAAAAACTCCCCCTTAACACAAGGGAAGCGAAGCAAATTTCTCTTATTTTTCTCCCCCTTTGGCAATGTAATCATCAGGAAGCATCAAAGAAAGAATCATTCTAAGAAGGAACAATGAGAGTAAAAATCAAGAAGCTTTGTAGATTATCCAAGTCACTTCGCATTAATTCAATAAATTAACCAAGCCATCTTTTTTAGTAGAGCTATCTGGATCATATAAAATCATATACCATATAGCAAAGTCAAGACAAGTCTTTTAAAACGATTAAGCAATTTAAATTTATGACATGCGTCTCAACAATGACTAAACAGATTATAAACACCACAAAGAGATATCATCATGAAAAGTTAAAGTCTGACAGTGAGGCAAACTTTAAATCTAGATCAGCTATCAGTCTTATGTAACAACCTATTGCTCCACTTTCAATTCTTCTTTGCATGTGGCATGCTTGCAGCATACTTCTTTTCAAGGGTGGCATGCTTGTAGCATACTTCTTTTCACTGATGGCATGCTTGAAGCATACTTCTTTCGTTGGAGCACTTTTGTGTGCATTTTTTCTTCTTTTGAATACGTGACATGTATGGCATGCTTGAAGCATACATCTTTTCAATTTGTTTCTTTCTCAATTTTTTTATATTGTAACATGCCAAGTTGAGTGAGCATAATAGGATTGTAATGAGAGACATACTTGCTTCAAATCCAAGATTTAAAATAAGAATCACAAACAAACTCATCCTTTTCGATGGACATCACAAAGTGATAACACTAATCAATCTAGTCAAAGTTTTCAGCCATGTCATGCTTTAGTTCTAATGTAGCAAATTAATTATAACCAGTCAAGAACACAGCTACACAGCACATGAATAAATATGATAAAGAAGGCTCTACAACTCATTTGATTTCAATGGCTTAGACTTGAAGAATTGTTTGACAAGTATAATAAACAAAGCTTCTGAATTGTTAAACCACAAGCTCCCCCTCACAATAAGCCCATAGGATGCAACACACCCAACTCACTTCGCAAAAGAGCAAATCAAAATTCAAACTTAACAAGGTGTAGAGCAACATCACCTTTTCCACATGGTCTCTCAGAAAGTGAAATCTCTTGGAAGCCATCAAAGAAAGTGAAGAACCATCAGGTGTTCCAATCAAGTAATGACGTAAAAGACTGGAACCAAATCAAGCTCATGTTCTCTAGCCTCGTCAGCTGTTCTTACATCACATCACAGGAAACATCGGTCTCACAATACTAGGGTTAGTGAAATAAGATTTAGGAATCCAGTACTGAGATATACGATGAACAAGTGCAGCAAAACTAGAACCAGAAACATGTGTACATGAGCGATCAGAATGCAAAAAAGAAGCCTGTCTAATTGCCCCTTGAAATGCAGGCAATGCTGAATAAACATTATTTGAATTGTAACCCAAACCAGCACGTGAAACAGATTGAAAATCATCATAAAAGTTATCTACAAACCTAGCTTTTACATTAGCTCTAGGAACAACAAAAGAAGATGCACGTTTTTGTCTTAAAGCATTCAATCTTTCCTTTTTCTCTTTCTTAACACGTCTAAAGCAAAATTCATGCAAGTGTCCATCTCTACCACAATAGGTGCAATAAAATTTAGCATAATCAGAGTTCTTTTGAGATGATAAGCTGACACCAACAACATTACTAGAGGAGCTTTGCACAAAACCAGCAGATTTGAACACAGTTTGTTTTGGTTCAGATTTTACTTCAAATTTTCCAGGTTCAAGAAACTTAGCAACCGTAGGAGGATTATTCTTGGCATGCTCAACAAAATTAAATCCTAGACCATGATTTTTAACACTTACTTTTGACTTGTCTAGAATCATATTCAAATTTTTCTTGCCAAAAGCAAATCTTTCTAAAGTGTCCTTGGATACTCAATTTCTTTAGCTAGAGTAGGACAATCGGTGCATGTGATGATTCATTCACAATTTTCTTAGAAGCATTAGACTGAGCCAACTTTTCTTTTCAAAGAAAATCATTAAGTTGTCTAGTCAAAGCTTCTATTTCTCTGATGAGTTTAGGACAGTTAGAGCAAGAAGCTATCTCATGATAGAGCATCCGTTGAATTGTCTCTGTGATGAATTAAGTCTAGCTTCTAGCAACCCACAATTAGAGCAAGTTTTAATTTGAGCATTCGAAGTACTTGACTCTAAACATGTAAGAGAACTAAACTTGAGTTTTTTAATTTCACTATTTGCAAGTTTTAACTTTTCATCACAAGAATCATGTGTCAATCTTAGTTCATCAAGTTTAGCAGTTACATCCTCAAGTTGAACCAAGGTTGATGCATTAATTGTTCTAGCAGTCTCCAGCTCAGAGTGTAAAACTTGACAAGACTCACAAGATTCATCATCAGGAATAGAAGCTCTAAGTCTATCAATTTCAGAAGTTAAGCTTTCAACAAGACAATTATTTTCTTTCAGTTTCTTTTTAGTCTTTTTCAATTCAATAGCAAGTTTAATCAAACCATCTTCAAGTTCATCATATGATGGTCTTACCTCATCGAGATCACTGTCATCGTCGTCGTTGTTGTCGTTTCTTGCCATGAAGCACATGCCCGTAAAGTCGTTGTTCTTCTTTTTCCCTTTAGAATCATCGTCGTCGTCGATGTCGTCGCAACTCTCATATTCCACATCACTCAAATCAAGATGCTCAATAGCCGATATGATCTTTTCAGCAAGCTTGCGACGGAAATTGCCACCCTTGGTGTTATTGTTCTTGGATGGCCGACGACGGTAATTCTTATCTTCCTTGATCACCTTCCCCTTAAGCTTAGGACACTCCGACTTAATGTGACCTGACTCGTCACACTCATAGCACGTGATCGAACGAGAGACGCCACCTCGCTTCTTCATCCTCATGTTGTTGAGTGCCTTGTATGCCCGTGAGGAGATCAATACCAAGTCTTCTTCAGGGAGCTGTTCGAACTGTTCATCTGAAAAAGAAGATAAAGCAGACAAATGAAAAGAACTCGACGAAACAGCCTGCATGGGGTTAGTTACAAGAGCTAAAGATGAAGATTTATCAATCTTGGATGGCAAAGCTTCCATCTCATAAGTTTTCAATCTAGAAAAGAGATCATCCATGGTTAAAGTATCTAGATCGATAGTTTGATTGATAGTCGCGACAACCATCAACCACTCAGAACCTAAAGATCTCAAAATTTTAGTTGCATTATCTTCATCAAGAGGAATAACATCAACGCCACGCAAATTACTTAATATCTTTTCAAAGCGAGCAAAAGATCATCAATAGATTCACCGGACTTCATAGCAAAATCGAATATTCTTTTGATAAAGATTTTACGCACTTTCTTAATTTTAGTAGTTCCTCATGATAATCGCAAAGAGTCTTCCATATTAAGTGGGCGAATTAATATGAGCTACACGATCAAATTCTTTGAGAAATCCTTGAAATAGCAAGTTACGAGCTTGGGCATTTAAATCAACATCGGTTTATTTAGATCAAGAACAATAACAGAACCACATATGGTCTACAAACTTTATTCCAAACATCACTACCTTGAGCCTCAATATAAGCTTGCATACGACACTTCCAAAAAGCAAAATCGTACCATCTAGCATGGGGACGATTCACATACCTCTCGACGCCATAGCAACCTTGCTCGATACCACTTGTAGGATCGTTAATAGCAATCAGAGGGGGTGAATGATTGTAATCCCTAGAGGAAGCTTTTATCAATCTACTGTCTTCGATTGTGTCACCGCTAATACATAAATACGCAAAAACCAAAAGACAATAACAATGAAGATAATTTTCTTAGTATCAGAGCAAGCGCACGTTCCATCGTAGCAAGCCGGCCTGGATCAAACAGATTCGGGTATTGTGCCTACGATACACGTTCTCGTAGCAAATTAAAGAACGAATGGGTTAACCAATGCATTATTGATTCAACTCAGAGCAATAAATATTTGTTGCAAGAACAATAGCATACATGCTGCTGCAGTGAGCACAAAATCTCATGTACTAGCCAAAAAATCCTGTAGCAACCGCCAGCACTTAGCCAATCTCCTTGCTGCTGCCAACAACTAAACAAATTCCCTGCCACCAAAACGATGCCGCTCCAGCCCGTAATGCTTGCCACAAAAATTCACGTGATAAAAAGAAATCGAGTTGTCGCACCCGGATGCACAAGCAAAAGACAATCAACCAACAGTACAGCTCTTTGGATTAAATCAATGCAAAAAGTCTCTACATCATGTTGCAAAATTACAGCTATCAAAACACGCTTCACCTTCACGTGCACAGCCGCTGCTAGCCCTCACCTTCACGTGCACAGCCAGACGCACAGCTCCAGCCGCCGCTAGCGCCTTCACGTCAAAAGCTGCCGGCCCTAATTTCTTCATAAGCCGTCAACCCCTCACTCTGCAGCCATATCTTTTTATATATATATAACCCTAATCACTTAACCCCCCACGTACGGCCCATTAAACTTAGGGCCCAATACATGGGCTTAACACCTGGTCACAATTTAACCCAGTCCAATTTTAGACACCCTAAAATTGTCACGTGTCGTAGACTCCGGACTGCACATCCGTAGCTCCACCACGTATCATCCATCTTTGATCTCCACGCGCTCCAACTCGAGCCCGACCATCTCCTCCAGCATCCTCGACCTTCTGGACCATGACTCCGCACCAAGCCACCTCTCGGTCACCGCCGTAGACCACGATCGCCTCCGAGTTATCCTACACATGCAAAGACCAAAACACCATCTTTTCCCGGCACAAGTTCTTTCCAACTTGACCGACATAAGTCCACACACGCACACACGCATCAAATAACATCAGTACCTAACATTGTCAATTATTCATCACTAAAATATTCTAGTCCTGACCACATGGTCTAACACACAGCATCAAAATATTAATAACCTGGTAATAAATAGCCCCAAGGAGAAGTAGGTTATCAGTGCGACGTGGATTCTTCTCGTAAACAACATTTCCATGCTCCAGTGCCTGGCTATATTTTCCTGATCTATAACTCTGATGTGCAAGAGCCAAGTGCCCCGCTTCATCAACTAAATCATTTGAAGAACCAAGAAGTGGAAATTAGGATATCAACTAAAAGTAAAATTTAAGAGGTGCAGACCACATGCAGCCTTTATCTATGATTTTAAAAACTACACCACTTAATCTCAAACAATGCAACAGGTACATTCCAGTAGCTTAACATTTGTAGCAGCAACTTGCCTCCACTAGCACGACGTGCCCAAGCATGGGCTAAAAACAAGCATCAAAGATACAGCTTCTCATAGCTTACCAAAGGCAATGTGGTAAAAGGCAAACCAAGCAAGCTCTAAGATACTCTAATATAATCTCAAGTGTCTTTAATTGTGGTTCTTTTACAAATAAAAAACAGTGCTGTAAACATCACACCTCACGAGTATACTTAAGCATGACAACTTATGGAGCAAAAGGATAGAACATTCGGAAGAAACTGAATAATTCAGTTTTTTTATAAAAATATCCCATTACTCGCCACAGAACACCAACAAAATGTATATATAAATTTAAAAGACTAAAACACAAAATCAGGAACTGTCCACAAATCTCTATAGCAATACGTAGGTGCTTCGCACATCTCAAACTATTATCACTATACAAAATCCTACTAGGTTATTGACAAAGATTACCCTTATTGCCGGACACTCATGGGCGGATCCCCAGTAGAACCACAGTACCCCCAGTGCTTTTCGTCGGCCAGGCCATCGAAATGTTTTGGAGTCCCTCTCATCGAACTTAACTCTAATTTGATACTAAATGATAAGGCAAAGTCACAGGGGCGGATCCAAAATAAAATATCATTGGATCACTCTTCTAAACATAATGGTGTCATTGCTCATATATTAGGCTACTCCCAATGCTCCACCTTGGTAAGTATCTTAAGACTCCACATAAGCAAATTTTTGATGTGACACTGTAATTAAGGAAGAGAGAGAGCAGCCTAGTATCTTATTTAGATACCACTCATACACAGTATCCTAGGTAGAAATAGTGGTAAAGACATTTATATCAAAGGCATAAGATACAACACTCTAGGATACAATGCATTGGGAATGTGGTATCTAAATACCTTTCATGCAATAAGAAACTGCAATAAGAAACCACCCATTGGGAGCAGCCTAAGTTTTATTTGTTAACTCCAAAGAGGATTTGTACTAGGCTTAGCAAGAAGTCATTATTGGGGTCACATGACCCCAATGCTTACACGCTGCATCCACCCGGGGCAAAGAGGTACTTTCGCAATAGGGAGCACCACTCCATTTGAAGTCGTACAAGATTTATTTCTCTCGGTAGATTTGAACCCAAAAAAATGAAGATGGCCCTCTCCATTGAGGCATGAAAACCTAGTTGTACTGGCTCCATTCCTTAATAGATGTCATTCTAGGATTTTGTACAACAACCAAGGCATGCATACAAAATATTATCTTGCCCTCTTTTTTTGGGTCATTTATTGCTCTAGGATGTTGTGTGTACTCTAGTTCATAATAGTAAATGACTTTGAAAATAGGAATGAGAGGGGTATGCAAAGGAAGAAATGATTAAAAAAATTACCTAGAAATTGTAGAATGACGTGTATTGAGAAACAAAATTTGAAAGCTAGAATGATATGTATTCGGTAACAGGGGAGTAATAATTTGATATCACAATTATTTATGATCTCTCAGCTTTTATCTTTTGGTTACCAAAGGATTAGTAAATAAAATACTGTTAATTAGGAGTGGGCTAAATAAATACCTTATAGCAAAATAGATCTAGTCACATAATCACCTTCTAGAATCGACAACAAACCCGAGGAAAAAGCAAAGGCAATATTCTAAAATGCATTTTTGTTCTTACCCTTAGCATCTAAATGCACAGATGTCTGCCTTGGATTTTTCTCAGCTTTCAATCACCATCCATCGCAGCTGCACCTATTGACTTACTGCAAACCATGAATAGCTGTAGATGCCATTCGCAGTATTATGGAATTCTCATTATTTTTGCATTGGGCAGTATTATGGAATTCACATTCTTTTTTTATTGTTTGATTGTGGAAAGACATAAAAAAACAATCACAACTCACAAAGGAATAAGAGAATGAAATAGCAAGTGAATGGCAACAGTGGTTCAATCAGTGTCTTGGCAGACCGATCATGGTGGAGCCCCACGTGTGTGCAGTTGTTCCGGGTCTCTGAAAGAGGCAGGCCGTCGTTTGCTTCGTGTGTCACCGGAGTTGCCAGTCTACGGCCAGGGCGGTGAGTGTCTCTGCTACGCCCCATCCTCTGTTTGGTTCTGGCGGTCGGTTCGAGTGTAGTGCTTGTCGGGTTGTCTTGCCTTTGCTGCCGCTGCCATGCTGTTGCAGTGGCTTGTTGTGCTGGTGTTGCTGCAGGCTTCGGTCTCGGTGTTTCAGGTGATCTCTCGGTGCTGCAGGGTGGGGTGGGTGTGATCGGAGATACAGGTGGGTGCTTTGGATGGTGCTTTCGGTGTCGCCGTGAGCGGTGATGGGTGCTGATCGGAGTTGTTGTTGGCTGCTCTTCAAGCTTTTGCAAGTGGTTTGTTTCTTCAGCTTTGTGCTTCGGTGATCCTATGTTTGGGCCGCCTCGTACATGATAGCCAGTTCTAGCTTGGTGGTGGGGTTATGCGTCTTGCCCGCCTTTGGTGGCGTGAGAAAGAGCTTTTTTGTGTCGTGAGAGAGTTATGGGTGTTTTGGTGTGGAGCTAGTTGGCGTGTGCCTCTAGCCTTGGTGTTTGTGGTGTTTTTCTAGGTGTTTTTGGTTCGTGGTGTTTCCCTTTTGAGGTGCCATGTTTGCATTTTCCTCTATTTGAAATGAACGGCAGAGTTTTTGCCTTTTGTTTCATTTTTTGATCTCTTTAAACAATATTTCAAAAATAATCCCCACACTAACTTAATTATAAAAATAACCCCCCGGCAAATGAACCATGCCACGCCACGGGTAAGCTCAAACTAATTTCCAAAATAATGACATTTTTCGCCATATCACCGCCGATGGTCCACGGGATTGCGCCGATCCATGGTGGACCACATGCGTGGCATAGCGTGGCTTGCCACGTGGGCTTGGGCGGCTAAGGTGGTGCACACATGGCCCTACGTGGCGGCCACGTGGCTTGGCCGACGGTGGTGCGCACGGGGACCCATGGTTCTGGTAGTCGGCGGTGGGATGCCAGAAAGAGAGGAGGGACGGGGAGCACGATGCTCACCTTGGCAGCGGTTGGGCGCGTAGGGATGGGCGGCGATGAGGAGAGAGGCGACGGTACTATTAGGTCGACGACGGTGCGGCGGTTCCAGCGACGCCCCGGTGAGGATGGTGCAAGCATGGTGTAGAACGCGCGACAACAAAGCCAACAGTGTAGAAGATGGTGGCGCAATCGGCGGCGGAGGAGCTTGCGGCTGACAAGGAAAAAACGGCGATTGCGACGCAGAGACAGGGAGAGAGGAGATGAGCACCGAGGTGGAGGATGAGGAGGATGAGGGGCACCTGGTGCTCCCTTTTATAGGGGCAAAGGGGCACGGAGGGAGGAGATCGGGCGACAAGATTCACGACGGTGGTTGCTGAGTTCGATGAAATTGCGCACGGATGAGGAGGAATACAGGCAAAACAGGAGTGATGGGATACAGGGGAGATAAAAGCGCACATTTTCATGAGAAAAGTGGGAGGGAATGGCGGTGGTCGCAAGCTTGAGCCAGACAGCAATGGCGTTGGGTGCAGGTGGCGTGAGGAAGAAGAAAAGAGAGGAGGGAGAAGACCCTCACGGGTGGGGCCGGGCTGTAAGAGCGAGAGAGAGAGAGAGAGAGAGGAGGAGGCGGAGTGGGTTGGGCCGACGCGAGGTGGGCTGCAGGAGATAGGGAAATGGACCAAACGTGAGATAATTTAGAGGGTTTTTAAATGATTTCTGATTTACAAAAATTGAAAGAATTCAAATAG
Organism: Ampelocalamus luodianensis; assembly: GCA_036346255.1. NCBI lineage: Eukaryota > Viridiplantae > Streptophyta > Magnoliopsida > Poales > Poaceae > Ampelocalamus > Ampelocalamus luodianensis. Next base: position 32,557,655 of record CM070623.1, read on the forward strand.
GTTTTTAGAAAATAGCAAATAGAGCTAAAAAATCTGGAAAATTCACAGAAATTATCTGAATTATTTTGAAGTTAAATAAATTATTTCCAATTTAAAGTTGGTTTTTATTTTTGCACATAATTTTTTTCATTTCTGTAAAATAGGAAAAACATTTTAAATTCTAGAAAATAATTAAAATTTCCTTTTTAACTTTGAATCTAAGAAAATCCCAGAAAACTCAATAAATTTTATTTTTGACTTTTAAAAATCCAAAAAAACCAAGAAAACTCTTTTAAATATCAGGAAACCCAATAAAATAATAACTTTATTAATTTTAAATTTGGTAACAGAACTTTGGGATATTACAACCACCGCGCCATGCACGACCACCGTTGCCAAGCCACCACAGACCCTCCCAACCCCATTGCCACCACCCCTGAAACCCCCTTCACCCACCATTGCTCAAGCCCCGACCAATTTGATCGGAGCATCGCCGGACCGTCGCCGCCAACTTTCCCTACTCCGCCTTGTGCCACCACCGCCGCCACCCCATTCCCGAACCACTATGGTCCAAGCAAAACCCAAAAATGGGTTGCTCCGACCATGGTGGTGCTCGCCGCACCACTCGGCGCCGTCACTCGGCGCTGGAGCTGCCGTGATCGCCATCGGCTTCCCTCTCCTCGGCTCGGTGTGCAGGAGCGTGCACCGGCTCAGAGTGTATATAGCTTGGTAGTATGAGTTTGAGATTTCTGTGGGTAAAGTTGTTAACTCTGCAGAGTATATAATGGTATTCGAATACGTCGTGTTTCCGGTTAATGAAGCTGTGTTCATGGGTGATTCCAATATATGGGGCATAGGTAGAGTTTTATAGATGTTAAAAACCACTGTTGTTATATTTAATATTAAACTGCTTTCAACTCAAAGTAATGCATCTACATACACCTGATATGGTAAAACTACCCCAATCACTTGATAATCCCGGTTTTGGAGAAGGAAAGATTGTCAGAGGCAACAATATTGGTTGGTTTTGGAGAAGGAAAGGAAAAAAAATTAAACAGAGCACTGGACGGATCAAGGTCGGGTAGCTCTTTGGTGATTAGAGCGAGCTCAAAAAATTAGTGGTATCTTTGCAATGCTACGAAAGCAATTTTCTCAAGTAAATAATAGACCAAGTCGAGCTAAGTGACAAATCTCTTGCAATCAAAGCTCCCAAGCTTGTTGGGCATGGAAAGCAATATCTCGACACAGCATTAGCAGGTATTTAAATAACGTCAATTCTTCGTTGATACTGGTCGGAGCTTTTTTATTAATTAATTTTTATTAATTTTTTGAAAGTTAATCCCGTGTGATTTTTATTTCCAATTATGACCCCTTTGGTTACGTCATCACCCGTGACGTGACAAAATAATATTATCATGTCATAGAATAAGTTCGCAAAATAGCACTTTTGGTCACGCTCTGGTGGTAGCGTGACAGGATCACGCCACTAGTGGTAGCGTAACAAGAGCTTGATAGGATATGAGCTAGCGTGACAGTGTTATTTTGTCACGCCACGAGTAGTGGTGTGACCAAAGAGATCAGAATTGGAAATAAAAGTCGGAGGTGTTAACATTAAAATAAAAATAAAAAAGAATTAATTAATAAAAAAATCCTACTGGTCGCGTGTTTGCGCGATCGTGGCCCACGGCGTCGGATGAAGACCGTGTGAATGAGAACGAGCAATCTTTTAGTAGGCGAGCACGCCGTTGCACGGAGGGCGGCGGCAGAACGGGTTCATGAACGCCGTCACCATGTAATAGTAGATTAGTAGGATATGAGATGCAGTTAATACTTGTTCATCGTTTTTTTTCTCTTTAAATGATCGTACCTCTTTAACCGTGTTCCCGATTTGTGTTCTATCTGCACAATTGTGATCCATACGACAAGCTTAACAAAACAGTATTGAATATGTTTAAGAGCAATGCTAATAAAATTATTTCTCAACTTGCAACTCTAGGTATTCACTGTTAGCAACTCAAGGCAGAGTTCTATTCGTGGCTCCACCTCTAGCTAGCAACTCTAGGTATCCACCACTAGTAAGTAACATGTATAACTGATATCAACTAATATAGCAAGTAACATATAGAACTGCTAGCAACTAAAGTAGTAAATAACATGTACAGTCAGCAACTAATAACATGCATAGCTAGCAACTAATAACATGTATATAACTAGCAACTAATGTAGAGCTGCTAGTAACTAATGTAGCAAATAATATGTAGAGCTAACAACTAATAGAGAGTTTGACAGTTACCCGTCCAACACCTAGAATTGCTAGTTGCTGGCGCCTAAGTAGTGAAACCTATAATTACTAGTAAAGAAGGTTTGCTAGGCGCCAGCACCCCTAGAGTTGCTAGTTATCATCACCTAGGTAGTGAAACTTATAATTACTATCAGTGGAGAAACACCTAGAGTTGTCAGTAGTGGACAATTAGAGTTGCTAACTGAGAAACAATTTTAGTAATATGTTTCCAAAACATATTCAATATATGCCTTGTTTTTGTTAAGCTCGTCGTATAGATCTTAGGGGTTCAGACAGAATGTAAATCGGACACTTGGTTTAATAGATATGATTATTTAAATAAAAGCCATGAACTAAGTATAAACTACATCTCGTATTATGTTGTTGAACGCTTTTATTCATTTGACTCACCAACCGTATGCATGTGTGTGAGACAAATGAGGGGGAGTAAGCAATGCGCTTAACCAAAAAAGGAACAGTTCACCCGGGGAAGCCACACGCTCGTCGAAGAAGGAAAGGGATGGTGGCGGCAATGGAGCCCTCGAGCGCGAGGTCGCGGGTTAGTGGCATCCTTTGGTTTTTTTTATAGGATTTGTCTATCCATCATTCACAAAAATTTGACTGATTCAGCCCACAAAATCAGTCACTTTTTCAACCGTACGATCTCAATCCAACGGTCCAGATCCTTTCCTTTATTTCTATACAAGCCAAATCTAACTCAACCTCATTCCCCAACACCTCTGCGCCGCCGCCGCCACCATCCCCTCCGCGCGCCCCCCCCGCCTGCCTCGTTGGCGCCGCCCCCAGCGCCGATGAGGCCCGCCGGCCCCACCCCAGCCACCGACCCACCACCACCGCCTCCTCTTCCTCCACCGGCACCGCCCGCCTCCTACGCTACCGCTTCATCTTCCTTCCCTGATGCTCCTACTCCTCCCATGCTCCCTTCGCTGCCACCTTCTTCCCCATCTCCGGCGGCTACATCCGCCAGATCCGCCATCGCCACCCTCGCCGCTTCTGCTCGTCCACGCCGCCCTTGCTCCTCCCGTGCTCCCCCGCCGCCACCTTCTTCCCCGTCTCCGACGGCTACCGCCGCCGGATCCGCCATCGCCACCCCCGCCTCCTAATTTTTAGTCGATTCCTGTGCTCCCCCGCCGACCTCCACCACCCACCGCCCTCCTCCGACCCGCGGTCGGCTGCGCCACCGCCGCCTCGCCACCCCTCCACCACCGCCGTGCTTCCGCCGCCCCTCCCTCCCTCTATAGTCGGGTCCCGGTGAACCCAAAACCTAATCCGGCGAAACCCCGCCCTAACTCGCCGCCACCACCGCCGGAGAAGACAATCATACCGCCGCCCGGAGCACGAATCATGGCACGGATCTAAAGGTCAGAAATCTGACTGATTTTCTAAAAAATTCATTCGACTGATGTATATCAGATTCATTTTTTTATAGACCCGGTCTCTTTGGATTGAATGAGATTTTAGTTTAAATTCTATGTCAACCCGAAGGAATTGGGTCATATCACAGTGTATCTAAACAAGCCCTTAAAGGTGGGTGTGTTTGGCTGTTTGTACCAAGTAGTATATATGTCGGTTGGTTTAAGAAAAAGATTATCTATATATTTAATTGCTTGAATAAAACTATCTCATCCTAAATGGCGGGATACATATTTATAGAATATTCTCTTTAAATGCTAACAATCCCATTCACCCCAAATAATAGAACCACATGATACAAAACCGTCCCATTTCATTCAACTTCATCCTACCAATGAACCGCACCCTAAATAAAGAGATAGTAATACCGAAACATGGTTTCTAGAGAAATTTGCTTCTGCGATTCTGCCTTCGTTTGTCATTTGCAATCGCTCACCTCGGGGCGAAGCAAGAGTTACCTTTTCTTTTTTCCTCACTCCTACATTGGCCATGGCCGATAAAGTGAAAATACAGGTCACATTTTTGTTCTCTAGCGAAGCCAATAGCCTCGTGTAGAGCGTGAGAATTTTGCTAGATCTATATAAAATTAAGTTTGTTTGACGTGAAATTCTATCGAAGTACCGCATTTCAAACTCCAACCACATCTTCTACCACTAATTAAATGATTAAATAGGACTAAACAATAGGTACTAAATAATTACGTGTAATTAATTTGGCATTAGTTACCCACGACACAGATAATTACGACATATTACATATAAGTAAGCAATTAAATGCAAGTAAGTGAATACAAATAAGTATGATACCAATAAGTCATTACATCTAAGTAGTTCCATTGAATTAATTACAATTAATTAGTTGCCACTTATTAACTACCGCGTTGTCCGGGCTACGGAGGGACGAACGCGCGCCATGTGGTCTTGTCCGAAGCAGGACGGGACGGACACACTGAATCCAGGCTACAGAGGGATGGATGCGCGCCCCATAGTGGTGCGAACCAGGAAAATCTATCTTATGGTGGTGTGGATGTGGCTTGTCTGTCCTATAGTGATGTAAACATGGGTGACATGGTAACACAAAAGCCGTTCGTGCCATTCAGATACGATGAACTACGATATTTTTGCAATTATGACCGTAAGAACGTCGTTTTTACTCTTGCCGGTCCAAATAGCACCATTTTTCAGCCAAAACTCGGGATCCGCTACCGCGCTACACGAGCGGCAAACACGGGCCTGATTGAACCAAGCTGGACCGAGCGAGCGTGCTCCAGCTCCACGCCACGCAGCGCCACTGACAGGACGAACACCTGATGTCCGCGGCTCATCTCACGTGGGCCCCACACGTGTCGCCCGACGCTTCGCCCCAGTTGACTAGTCACCCCCACCCCCACAAGCAAGACACAGCGCCCAAGGCGAGATCCCATCGGACGCAGGCAGGGAGGGACCCATCCATGTTCCATCGCCTTCCTTCCCCGACCCGATCGACGGAGCCCTTCAAAAAAATTCAAATCTCCCCGTCTCCCTCTCTCCCCTCCTCCCCCCCAACGTCTCTGTCTCTCTCACTCACTCTCTCTAGAGCTCTCTCTCTCTCTCTCTGGGGACTCCGCAGCGATGAGGTCGCTCTTCTCCAGGCACTCGCGCCACCCCACCACGCCGCCTCCCCCTTCCTCCGGCGGCGAGACCCCGCCGCGCCGCCGCTTCCCCAAGGAGAACGTCGACCCCTCCTCCCCGGCGCACCACCCGCACGCCGCGGACCACTCACCCTCCCCCTTCCGCTCCCCCAACTCCGCAGCCAAGCCGCTCGGCACCCGCAACCGGAGCCTGCCCCCGCGGCCCCCTCCGTCGAACCCCCTCAAGCGGAAGCTCGACGTCTCCGCCGCGGCGGCCGCGGGCACGGCGCCGGATGGCGCCGCCGCCGCCTCGGCGCCCGACTCTGGGGTTCAGGTACGGGCTACTGTTTTGGGGTGCTAGGGTTTGTTGGCGCGCTAGATCTGGCTTGACGGGGGGTGTTTCTGCGTGTGGTTTGGTTGCAGGTGGTGGTGAGGATACGGCCGCCGTGCAGGGTGGAGGAGGAGGATGCCGGGGAGGATGGGCGGGGGCCGGAGGCGTGCGTGCGCAAGACGGCGACCAACTCGGTCGCGATCCAGGGGCAGGACTTCACGTTCGACGCGGTCGCCGACGCGGGCTCCGCGCAGGTGAGGTTGGGTCACTGGGTGAAATTTGGGCGGTTTGGGGCGTAATTTTTGCGTGGTTAGGGTTTCTGTGGGCTGGTATGGATTAGGGGTAGGTAAATTTCGGTTTTTTCCCTGGTGGGCTTAGCGCATTAGCGGTTACATGTTAGCTCTGATTCACTTAAAGCTTTGCTACGTTTTGGGGTTGTGGTGGTAAATGGTTTGATCTCTGGTGCTTATGCGTGAGAGTGAGATTTGAGAGAGTTGATACCGGAGTGGTGTTCTTGGTTTGGTAGTTCCTTTGGTTGATATAAGACGGAAATTTGATTCATTTGATGGGTTTAGCATGATTTTTAGTGTGATGTGCCGCATTTATGGTCAGGGTCTAGGTCTGCTTTTAGTGGAAGTTTGCTAGGTTCAGTTGTTACCGTAGTACCGTAGTGAATAGTTTCGTTTGTTGTGCTTTTTATGTAGGAGTTAGTTTTTAAGTTTTTTTATGGGGGTGCTTAAATTTTAGAGTTTTATGTACTTCTGTATTTTGTCATTTTGTGCGTCGGATCATATTTGCTATTTGGTTCCCCTATAAAGTTTGACTAATTTCGCTTTATCTTTGGTTAGTTTTATTATATAGTTCTGCTAGTTAGTGCTTTGATTGGACATTTGTTGTTTGGTGCGGTGAGGGTTTAGGTGTTTAAATTGTTTGAGCTTTTATAGGAGGATATATTCAAGCTTGTTGGGCTGCCACTTGTTGAAAATTGCTTGTCGGGGTTCAACAGCTCAATATTTGCCTACGGACAGGTAATTCTTTTTATCTTCATTTAACATTTAAATCTTGTTATAACTGTTACTTTTTTTTTTTTGAAAAGTTATAACTGTTACTTGGAGACATATTGACTAAGCTATCTCATTTTTATTTGGTCATCTTGAAAAGACCGGCAGTGGAAAAACGTACACGATGTGGGGCCCTCTCTCTGCACTGTCTGAAGACTCAATGGGCAGCGAGAGAGGACTGACACCCCGCGTTTTTGAGCAGTTATTCTCCCGGATTAAAGAAGTAATGTGACGAATTATTCTAAGTTGCCTTCTCTGTTGCGAGTTTTTCTAAGTTGACGCTGAAGCTTGTTCTATCTGCAGGAACAAGGAAAACATGCAGACAAAGAGCTAACTTACAATTGCATCTGCTCTTTTCTCGAGGCAAGTGCTATTCTTAGAACCTAGAACATATTGTAGTTGTTCTTGTTTCCAATAGAAAATGTGATCCATCTTGATTATAATGTGCAGATATACAATGAGCAGATAACTGATTTGCTAGATCCCTCGCTCAAAAATCTTCAGGTGAAAAGCAAATTGCAAAGTTTAGTAGCATAGCCTTTTCATCATTTTACTAATATGAGCCATTCATGTGCAGATTAGAGAGGATGTTAGAACCGCTTGTGTTTATGTTGAATCGTTGACAAAGGAGTTCGTTTGCACTATGAAGGATGTAACTCAGCTATTGATAAAGGTGTGTTTATCTCGATATTGACATCTAAAAGATTTACTGATGTATTTAAATCCCATATTTTTGTGCTGATGAACATTGATCTTAATTTCCATCAGAGTTGTATTTGGTACTTATCACTCTCAGATACGATTTTGGACAATGCACATTATACTATTATAGTTAATACTTTATGTATAAGATTTTTCTCGTCTTGTCACTTAACTGGTGGATACCAATGTTCCCCTAGGCGTTAGGCGTAAGTCGGGCGGCAAACCAGCTCCTAGCGCCTAATCGCCGCTTAGGCGGGATAAATTGGCTAGGTGGGAGGGCGGTGCTTAGGTGGTCTAGGCGGGCGCCTAGGGGAATACTGGTCACTGGTGGATACTGTCCCCTGTCTATTACGTGGACAATGGAGAGGGCTAAATTTACAAGAGTTCTGGTTGTCTTGGAAGACAGTAGTACTATCTCGGAAGATTTTTACGGCAACTACTTGATTTACAGATGCTGGATAGTTTTGTTTTTGCAAAATTTGATCACAATAGTTGCATGCTTATTTCTTCAAGATTGATGTTGAACTTTGATTAAACACATCATATTCTGTCTTAATTTGATGTTGAACTTTGATTTATTATGAATGGTGCAGGGCCTCGCAAACCGGAGAACGGGGTCAACAAGTGCGAATGCAGATAGCTCACGTTCGCACTGTGTCTTTACGTGTGTCATTAAGTCTGAATTAAAGGTAGTTCTTGAATTTGGGTATCTCTTACATTATACTCCCTCTGTTTTTAAATACATGACGTTTGACCAAACGTACAGTCAACCTTATATAACTTTGACTATTACTTTTCATATGATTTTGTCAGTAAAAAATTACAAAATTATTATATTATGAAAATATTTATCATGACAAATCTAATAATACTATTCACTCATGATCAATCTAAATAGTTTTTCATATATTATTAGTCAAAGTTAGATAAGTTTGACTGCACGCTTGGTCAAACGTCATGTATTTAAAAACAGAGGGAGTAGTTTTGTTCATAGTATTCTCTACCTTTAACTTTTATTTGGTACTTGCTAAGAAGCAAGGTATAATTGTAACTGTGAGATGCAATAATTGTTTTGGTGGGATGACCCCATTATCATTTTTCTACTAGTCTTGTGCTTATGAGGGGTGTGGTGGTGACGGATAAATTCATTCCATTCCTCAAACCAAACAAAAAATCAAAATAATGAGAAATGAGTTGGTCCTATGATCAACCCATTCCTCAAACCAAACACCCCATAATTATTGTCTTAAATCATTGCTGATTTCAGTGTAGATGTATCACTTTAATGCTTCGTTATTGTTCTGTAGAATCTGCAGGATGGCTCAAACAGCACAAGAATAAGCAGGATAAACTTAGTAGATCTTGCTGGATCAGAGCGGCAAAAGCTAACTCATGCAGCTGGAGATCGTTTGAAAGAATCAGGAAATATAAATCGCTCACTTTCACAACTTGGGTATGGTTCTGTTTATATTTATACTAAGAGCTGGAAGTTAAACGATTTAAATCGGATCCTTGTTAATTTTCTCCAGACGTAATCTATATTGATCATATCTTCTGCTGATAGCTGAGTTCAGTTAAGTGTCTGTAATGAACTATTTGTGCTGCATTGTTTGAAGTATGTCCTCAAATTATAGCTGCACAACACTTTCAAGGTACTGGGTAATTGTATAAGTTGGTGAACATGAGTTATGACATACGCAATGCATGACTATGAGACTGCAGTACTGCACATGCCTGTGTTTATCTATGTCCTATATGTACTGGTTTCCATCATTTGAGATCAATATTGCTAGTTGTGTTTTCTGAACTTCTGCAGTCATTGTCACCTTGTTGTTTATGGTAGCCTTCTAAATATGCAGAATTTTGCTGGTTCTTGTTGCTTGATGTATCATTATTTGCATGTTGTACCACGAACATTTTTTTAATTTAGTTAAACCACAACACACTACTCTCTCTGTTTCATATTATATGTAGCTCTTGGCACAATAATTCAACAAGATGTGTACTAACATGACCAAATTTAACATTATTAAACATGTGTAATGTCCTAGCACAAAATAAGCATCAACTATAAACATGATGTTGCAATTAAGTGAAAGGTATTTGATCATTTGATGCTTGTTGGTTCATTATATGCATTTTGCACTAAGAATATTTTTTCATTTAATTAAGCTGCAAAATACTACTGTCTGTTTGTAATGATGCCGATTTTGTGAATATTGTAGCTCTTGGTCCAATAATTCAGATGTGTGCTAAATTATCAAAGTTATCCTTATTTAAGATGCCGATTTTGTGAATAAGTGATATGCAGTTATGTAGTACATGGATATATGGAAAGAATGTGACAAAGTTGTCAAAAAGCTTTAGTTTTCTTAGTTGGTTCCATGGAACAAAAAACCGGCCGGTAACCGCCGGTTATCGGCGGTTACCGGATTTCCCGGTGGGGTCCGGGATTTTGAATCCCGGCCGGAAATCCTTCATATTCAAATTCAAATTCAAAATTCCAGCGAAAACATCTCAAATTCAAATTTATTTGGACAAAATTCATCCGGTTTTCTACCGGGATCGTTCCCGGGCCCTCACCGGGATTGGGTCCGGTTCCGGGTTTTTGAACCCTGGTTGGTTCTCTGTGCTTATTTGAGGCAGCTTATTTATATTGTATTTTTTAAGACTTCACTGTTTTTAAGGGTAGTAATGTACTAGTATGTGTGTCAACTGTCAAGGGTGTATGTGGTGTTATAATGGTAGTCTAGGGTTTTGTGATTTGTCCCTTGTATTCTATATATATTTATCCTTTGGGCCTTATGCAATACATCCAGTGGAGTTGTGTCTAACTCAAATGCTAATTTGCAAGACCAGCTTGTACATTTCATCATGATACACTAGTGTTGAGTAGTTGTGAATTGAAGGTTCTGAATTCTGACAATTTTGTTGTTTGTCACTGCAGAAATTTGATCAATATACTGGCAGAAATATCAGTGTCTGGAAAACAGAGGCACATTCCATATCGCGATTCCAAGCTGACATTCCTATTACAAGAATCCCTGGGTGGAAATGCAAAACTTGCAATGATTTGCGCTGTTTCGCCATCACAAAGGTACTATCTGATTTGAACCAAAAGTCATTTTTTCTCTGCCCTTTAAATGTTGTTTCCTCACTATATTTTCTATATTGTTATACAGCTGTAAGAGTGAAACATTAAGCACTCTTAGGTTTGCTCAGCGTGCGAAAGCTATAAAAAACAATGCTGTTGTCAATGAACAAAAAGAAGAAGATGTCAATGCGCTGCGTGAGCAGATCAAGCAGTTAAAGGTACTACTGTGTTCTTATTGACAATAAAGTTTCTTCATAATGCTTTGTTTTTCTGACTCAAGTTTCGCCAATAATTTTTTAAATTTCTCTATCCGACATTGCAGGATGAACTTCACCGAATGAAGTCCAATGGAGGCTCAGAAGGCAGCAATGGCAGCTTTTCCACTGGATGGAATGCTAGGCGCAGTTTGCATCTGCTGAAAATGAGCTTGAGTCGTCCTACAACATTCCAGGCTATCAAAGAAGATTCCGATGAAGAAATGGAAATTGATGAGAATGATGTTGAGAAGCCCTACAATCATGAAAATATGGTAACATCTCCTGTTGGATTACAAACTTCAATGGAGATAAGTGCTGGCACTTCACATGTTGATGCATTTGACGGGGACAAGAATTTGATGCCTACAAAACGGTCGTGTTCTGATGCTAATAAACATAGCAGTGGTATCGATGCTGGAGATAACAAACGCAAGTTAAATCTCGCTGCCAGTATACAGAGAGGACTTCAAGTCATTGAAAGTCACCAAAACAATGGTGCATGGAGGAGAGCATCAATTGGGTTCAATGCTAGAGTTGTGGATGTTCAGCCTTGTAAGGTTGACGTAGCTATTCAGACTGATCCTGAAGAATCTCATGCAAGAGATAACCACCCTCTGGCTCTAATTCCTACTTGTTTACGTGAGGCTTCTGCAAATGAGAGCAATGATCCTAATGCTTGCAGGGATCTGCAATTAGTACCAGGTGATGGAGCAATACCATCTGTTGATCTAGAGCAACAACAGATTCTGAAAGTAAGTTTAATCAAAATATGTTGGTATGTGTTTATACATCAGTTAGCTGGAGTTGTAATAGCAGCAGTTATATTTAGCTTCTGTCTGTATAGGCTGTGGAGAAGGTCTTGGCTGGAGCAATCAGGCGAGAGATGGCACGCGATGAGCAGTGTGCAAAGCAAGCTATAGAAATTCAACAGCTAAATCGTTTGGTGGGTGTTTTGTCTCTATTCAGAAACAATCAACTATTTTTTTTGCCCCATTAACCATTCTACTTTTGTAGGTCCAACAATATAAGCATGAACGCGAATGCAATGCAGTAATTGCACAAACACGGGAAGGAAAGATTGCGAGGCTTGAAAGTTTGATGGATGGAACTTTACCGACCGAGGAATTTATACATGAGGAGTATCTATCTCTTATGAATGAGCATAAGGTTATCTTAAATTTACAGTTTCCATTTCTTTTCCTGTATGAACAAATCATGTTTCCTTTCCTTTTTAAGTTGGCAGTTCATTTACTTATGAGCTACTTTCCTTGAACTGACAAATGCAGATCCTCCAAAAGAAATATGACAACCACCCTGAAGTTCTACGTGCTGAAATTCAGCTAAAGAGACTCCAGGAGGAATTGGAGATGTGCAGAAATTACATGGATGAGAAAGAAGTTTTGCAGGAGGAAATTCAAGATCTGAAAAGCCAGTTGCATTATATGCTTTCATCATCTGCGTCAATTCGTAGGATGTGGCCTCCACTGCAATTGTCTCAGGGAATTAATCCTTCACCTGGAACAAAAGATGGTGATGGTGATACTAGTGTTGTGGACGCTCCTGATTGTGCTGAAGCTGAGAGTAAATGGGTTACTCTCACAGAAGAGCTTAGAGTTGAACTTGAAGCAAATAAATCGCTTGTTGGAAGGTTGCGGTTGGAATTGGAGTCAGAGAAAAAATGCTCAGATGAAGTTAAGGAGGCATTGCAAACAGCAATGCAGGGACATGCTAGAATCTTGGAGCAGTATGCTGAACTTGAAGAGAGGCATATTGGTTTGCTTGCAATGCATAGGAAGATCCGTGATGGTGTTGAAGATGTGAAGATTAGAGCAGCAAAAGCTGGTGTCAAAGGAGCCGAATTACGGTTTATCAACTCCCTTGCTGCTGAAATGTCAGTTCTGAGGGCAGACAATAAAGGTCTTCAGGATCAGCTAAGGGATACTGCTGAAGCTGTTCAAGCAGCAGGTGAATTACTTGTACGATTAAAGGAGGCTGAGGAAGCGGCAATACTTGCCCAGGTATGAATTTTCCACGTTGTTCAGACCTAAGTACATTTCAATAGACATAACAGATATTGAGAATTTTACAACAGAATCTATGAATTTGGGATGTCACCAAACTTTAGGATGGAAATGCATATTGAGTGCGCGAATATACTGTTCTAAATGTGCGTTATCAGCCTAGCACGTTAAAGCGGTTACATAGTTTTCTTGAGTTTTCAAGTGTGTTATACTAGTATTTTGAGATTAAAACATTCTCTCTCTCTCTCTCTCTCTCTCTCTCTCTGTCTGTCTGTTGCAGAAGCGAGCCTTGTTGGCAGAGGAGGAGACGGAGAAAGCCTACCAGGAGATCGACAACTTGAAAAAGAACTACGACCAGGAAATCCTCGCGCTAAATGAGCGCCTCGCAGATTCCTCTCAGCATAAAGACGCTACACAGCCTGCCGCATCTGGCGATGTCGAGACCGCTAGGTACGACACGGTTGGTAGTCCCGCTGACCAGCAGTGGCGGGAGGAGTTCAACGCCTTCCAACAGGGCGGATCATTTGAGGTCTCCAAGAGCACCGACCTCAACTCGTGGTTTTCCGGGTACGACAAATGTAACATCTGATGATGCACACTGTTCCTTCACTTCCCTTTGTACCTTAGCCAGCCAAGGGGGTAGCATGTTGTACACCTTGTGAGCACAGAGGACGATGCCCCTGAAGACGCGTTTCTCCTCACTGTCTTGTGAGGCCCAGCGAGATTCTTCGGATCCTCCAAAGTTGCATTCGGCCTTGTAAATTCAGATGGACACTTCACATTACAAGAGCGAGGGCGATGCTCTCGTGATTTTATCGCGGTATCTTTTTGCCGATAAGCGCAAGTTGTCCCCCATGTCAAGGTAATCTGTCCTAACCGTCTTAAGGTATGGTTGGCCACGGTTCAGCGTCCTGCCAGAGTTCATGATGCTGCCATGCTCGCGCCATTAGGGCGTGTTTTGCTTTGAGACCTGGCCGCAAATTGCCTGGCTGGGAGCGACCCTTTAAGTTGCATTTCGAGTTGTTTGTTTGGTTGGCTTCCTGCATCGCTGCTAGCCTGCTAGGCCTAGGCGACTGAAAACGAGCGTGTGGGAGCCACGCTGCTCTATCTACTGTTTCTGTCGTCGATCCATCATCCTATTTTCCATTCATCAATCCCAGGTAGGAGCAATTCTAGTGGGGGCTTCGTTAGGCTTCAGCCTATCCTCCCTGCTGGTGTCGGACCCCTCCCCCCAAGCTTCGGCTGTCCGTTTGGCGATGAGGCGGCGAGGTGCCAGTGCGCCGCCGCGGACGGAGTTGGGGCGGGGGAGCCACCGTGGCCCCCTCCGTAGCCGGAGGCGGCGAGTCGGCGAGGCGCATTGGCGGGGGAACCATCGCGGCGCCGCCCGTAACCGGAGGAGGGGAGCCGGCCAGGCGCGCCAATGCGCCATTGAGGATGAGGAGGGAGCTACCAAGTTGGAGCGGGGAGCCACAGCCAAGGCCAGCGACCTCAGTCCGAAGCCGAGGCGGAGGAGGCATGCCAAACTGAAGCTTAAAAATCGAGAACACTGGGAGGCCAAATCGAAGGGAAAAGGGGGGATAAATAGCACCGGGGTAGCACGGGGATTCGGTTCCTGTTGGCTGGCGGCGAGTTCCGCCGTAGTCGTCGCGACGACGTTAGATTAGGCGGCGGCAGTGCAGTCGTTGTGGCAGCAAAGAGATGGCTAGATGGGGAAAGAAGTAGTACTAGCATCATGTATTCATGTGTGCGCGCGCGTACAAGATGAGGGGAGAGAGGGAGAGATTAGAGGAGGAAGAACGGTTGGGCTGCCTCCCTGCCAATGGGCCTTGCGGTCATGTGGTTGGACACTGGCTGGACCAAGTCCAGCCCATAATGAAGTTATAGCTGAAGTCCAAGTCGACTTAGGCAAAATAAATACTTCGTGAAAATATTAGACTTCATGAAATTTAACCAAAACGTAAAGAAAACTACTAATGCAACAACACACTATATGGGACTGTAGGACTAGCCACGGTTACGTAGATCTACTGCATTCTTAAATTTCAACTCGAATGAGTCTCAATATATGTGCAGAACTGCAGGAAGGGAAAAAACCTCCTATGGCCCAAAACTAAGTCTGAACTCGACTATGAAAACTGAGGTAAGTCTTCCTTTGATCATTTCGATTGATGATGACTCTAATTCCACTAAAAACTATTATTCCTAATACTTGCATCAAAACATTATTTTCTAAAATAAATTGGATGATATATTGATTTGGGGATAAGCCGACTGATGGAGCAGTCGGTTGACTTTCTTCAGCTCCCATGAGCTTCTTCCTTCAGCCAACTGCTATTGATATTCATTTAAGTACAATTTGCTATTTTGAATGTTCATGATCATTTAAGTACAGTTAGTTATTGTTTCATTAATTTTGCTAATTTTGATGTACAAGTCGTTACCAACTGGTACCATATTTATATATTTTGGAGACACTTTCCATTAGTGAGGTATCTTAATTGTATCTCTCTTTACTTTTTGCTTTGCTTTGCTTTAATTCATGTATGAATTTGATTTTACAAGAATACAAGACTATGCTTGTCTCAAATTGGATTAGTCATTCGAGGTTTTGAGCCCACCCTCCATTTTCATTCTGACTTCGTCATGGATCCTAGGCACATGCTTCTAACTAAACAACTCATCTTCGGGTTTGTTTGACCAACTAAAAATTATCTAATTTTCAGGCTACTTACAGACATCAATTGTTCAGCCCTCCAACCAAACAAGCCGTTAGTGATCAAAACTCTGCCCCTTTTTCTTCCAGTGCAATATTGGAATTTTTTCTGTGGGACTAGGAACCTGTAGTGAAGTGGTTTTTACACAGGTGGACCTCCCCAGGTACATTTTTCTAGAGCTTGATAACCCGTTTCCAGAATGCTTTTGGATGATGCGAGCATCCATTGACGCCTCCAAGCTCGAGAGGTGTGACTGACGAGATAGGTGCCATTGGATCACGGTGTCGCTTCGTTTGTTGGTTGAGCCATGGCAGTCACGTCTGAGTCCTGGCCACGCCGATCAACCCAACCCAACCCAACCAGCCAAAGCAGCTGCTGCTACTAGCCTACTGCTAGCTCAGCCTGTCTCCACGATGGCCGGGACCATGGTCGATCGATCGAGACCATTCCATGGATTTAACTGAGCGACAAGAAAAGATTTCGGTTGGGGCCTGGGGGCGTCTCGTGGCGCCCGTGCCGCTACAGGGGGCGGTTGCACTGCAGGCCCCGGCCTTCCGGTGGCTGGCCCACTGCAAAATAAATTTTATGGCACCGGTGCTACGTGACATCGGGTTTAGATTCACGATGTCTAGTGAGTGCTACATAACACTTGAAAGTTTCGTTAGAGGATTTAAGTATATCCAGACCTGATGCCACATAGCACCGGTGTCATAATTTTTTTTTTTCCGAGCCACCCAGGCTAGCCACCAGACTCTTGACAAGGAGTAGCTGCCGTTGTGTTAATGTTCGGCGATGTGATCTAGAGTTCACAAGAGTGAAGAGAGAACTATCAATCCGGCTCGTGTAAAACTCAGATGCAGCTGTGGTTGAGACTCGAGGCTAAACGTGAGGGCGAGTGTTAAAACACGAGCATGATTGCCTGTCTTTGAAATAAAAGTCTCGACTAAACGCGAGGGCGAGTGTTAAAACACGAGCATGATTGCCTGTCTTTGAAATAAAAGTCTCGACTAAACGCGAGGACGAGTGTTAAAACACGAGCATGATTGCCTGTCTTTGAAATAAAAGTCTCGACTAAACGCGAGGACGAGTTGTTAAAACACGAGCATGATTGCCTGCGTTTGTAACGAAACCTCACGGAGGCAAACAAGCACACGTGTAAGGTGATGCAAAGAAACAGGGGAAAAGCTGATTTGCAACGCTGGGGCAGGGCACCACAGTGCTGGTGTTAGATGCTCTATATTCTTTCATCTTAGCTGTCTTTGTTAGCTTCTTGTTTGGTTGGACGTCGCTATGTTATCTCGCTAGGGGACAGTCATCCCAGCAGATGGATGGACCAGGCACTGTGTGCGTAGATCGGTTAAATGAGACCCCTCACCTAACCAATCAAGCCAGAAACCTCCGTTCCGGAGAACAGGAAGAGGAAAATTCTGAGCATTAGATTTAGAGGCGAAAATACGTGGTTTCTCTTTTATCTTCGTTACCTGAAATGTTGCGCTTTCACGAGTAGTTACCTGATTCGCTGTTCGTCGAGTTCGGGATTCGGGTTCACGGTTCATGGTATGCCATTTCGTAAAAGTAGGGTTCGTTAAGGGGTATACCTCTTCGGTGAATCGGAGATGTGATTTGTGTACCTACAATTTCGGTACGCTAGTCTAAGATGGAACACTATTTTATCTCCATAGAAGATCAAAACACTAAGCAACTACAGAATTCCATACACACAGGATCTCTCCGTAACCATAAAAGGGAAACGAAATAGAAAATAAAATGGAAAGAGAAGAGATAAGGAAGGCATGGGCTGATACGGCCCATCTGGCCCAGCCATGCACCAGGGAGTGGGAGGAGAGGGTTAAGCGTGAGGGTTTAAGAGGGCTGAGCGTAGCTTAGTTGGTGATAGCTCAGTGGCTCGCTCTCACTTGCCTGTATTTGAAGCTTGGCTTCCATGTTGGTGCTCACTCGGGTTTAGAAATAGTATACTTATACGTTGGTGCGTTCAGTGGTCAAAACGCGTACCCGCGCTCCGTGGAGTTAAGTCCCCGCTCTAGATTAGACATGTGTTTAGGACGCACCCACGTGTGTGTGCGTGTGTGGGCATACGTGTGTGTGAGCGTGAGTACGTCCGGTATGTACTCTAAAAAAAGCGTACGGGTCACATGCGCCAGCAGCGCCGCCCTTCTCCCTCACGAGTCAGGACTCGCATAGTGGCACGCCTTCCTCTTGATCTCTCTTCCTCTCACCCCCTCTCTCTATCTCCCTCACCAATCCGGCGTGGCGACCGGCGTTGGCGATGGATGAGGCGGTAGCACGGCCGCCGACAAGTACACGAGGCGACAATGCACTCCAGCCTGCGGGGGATGACGAGGTGGTGCGGGCTGGCGATGACCTAGACCCCACCGCCGCGAGATCTCACAGGCCTTGCTGCTCCAAGATCTTGCCATGAAACTCACACGCCATCAGGTTAGCATACGTGGAATCCATCCACATGTTGCCTCTATGTTTTGGGTTCGCCATCCTGCAACGAACCAGACCGCGGATCATCACGAATCAGATTGTGTTCGAACCCCGAACTGGTTCGCACGACTGGGCTAGGGGTTGCCGCGAATCCCGTAACTATGCTTTTATGTACCAATCAGTTTAGCGAGAAGATTATATTGGCCATTGAGAACAGGTAAACATTTCTATTTCTGCATCAATTTTAGCTCGATCAGGATTATGATGTGAACTTCGTTGATACTTGATCCACCTGTTCTCAATTTAGGATAAAAAGGTGGCAATCCTGCTTCATGATTGTGAAATCTCAAGGTTGAGTTCATTCGATCACGACCGATCAATTTATTCTTCACTAAATATTCGCCGATCAAAGCTATTAAAAGTATCATGAAAAATCCTTAAAACCTATGCTCATTTTGACCCTAGATTGATTGACCGCTACTCTTGATCTGCCATGCATGCCGGCAAAGAGAAAGCCTTGATCTGACATGCCTTGCTTGTCGATTTATTACATAGCCAACGAGAGCATGGAAAGGAGACAAGTTTTCAGAGCCTTTTAGATTCTGGTCTGCCAAAATCGACCCTACAACCCAACTAGCATGGCTGCATTCTCCCATCCATCTCTTGTCCCAAACCAGAGAATAGCTCAGGGGTAAACAGTGGAAAAAATTGCCACAGTTGCATATACACAAAGGCAATTAATAGTCAATGTGATAAATTTTAGAACCCTACAACCCAACTAGCATGGCTGCATTCTCCCATTCATCTCTTGTTCCATACCAGAGAATAGCTCAAGGGTAAACAGTAGAAAGAAAATTACCACAGTTGCATGTACACGAAGGCAATAGTCAATGTGATAAATTTTAGAACCCTCCAACCCAACTAGCATGGCTGCATTCTCCCATTCATCTCTTGTTCCATACCAGAGAATAGCTCAAGGGTAAACAGTAGAAAGAAAATTACCACAGTTGCATGTACACGAAGGCAATAGTCAATGTGATAAATTTTAGAACCAATGGAAAACCGTACATGTCCCCCTTTTCTTTCGATGCTACATGAAGCATGATCAATTCCTACCTTTTACTAAATATCCACATCTCGCAATGGAGGCGGGCGAGAAATTCAGGCCTTTAAAAAGTCCCATGACATGTCTAGGACTTTGGTCTCCCCCTCTCTCTCGGACGTAGTCAGAAATTTTTTATCCAGAGTGTTATATAATGATAATTAAATATCGAGAGGTGACAAGTATAAATATTTTGTTATTTTATATGAGAAAATTAAGAATTATATAAAGAGTTTCATCGATCTTAGGAGACCAGGGCTCACATTAGTCCCCTGTCTCCGTCCTGCTCTCTCCCCGATGTTGATATAGACTAGATGGATGGTAAATGTTTTGGATACAATAATTCCATGTCCGTTTGAGGATGGAAAAACAGAGTTGAGACATTCAAAGATTTCCACGACACGTTCAGGACTTCGGTCTCCTCCATATTGATATCGGCTACAGCCTACAGAAAGATGGTGAACGAGTGTGTAACAATTCCAGATCCGTTTGAGGTTGAAAAAACTAATTGATTGCTACGTGTGCCTATGCTTTGTCTGTTCCATGTAGACGAAAGTGAAAGTGTGTTACCTCTGGGGCGTTACAAACTGAATGTATATGTTAATTGTTTAAATTCGCAGGCTACCATGGAGTAAGATATTTCGCATATCGATTTTTACCACCCAAAAGAAAGCCAACATTAACTGATGTTGCAGCATGCACATTCGTGGAGGTGATACTAACAGAGCTCAAGGGTAAACAGTGGAAAATTTTACCACAGTTGCATGTACACAAAGGAAATAGTCAATGTGGTAAATATTAGACCAATGGAAAAGCGTACATGCCTCCCTGTGGAGATCATGTGGATATGATTCTAATCTTAGTGTGTTGAACAATTGGCAATAGCGTCGAGGTGTTGGGAGAAACCCTCGTTTTTTATGAAGTTCCTGTGCTGTCAGGTCTGAGGCGGTCTGACCGGCTATGGTGGCGGTCAGACCGGTCCTGTCAGGTTGTTTTGCTTGTGAGAGGTCGCGATTCGGCCAGGCGGCGTCCGTCCGCCGGCGAGGTGGAGGTTCGGACCGCTCCGCCGGCGGTCGACCGCCATGAAAGTGGCTTTGGATTTTGAGCTAGGCCAAAAATAGAGGTGTAGGCAAGAGGAGGTTCTCTGCTCTTGGTCCCATAATTTTGGAGCCTCGGGCAAAAGTTCTATTGGTTTGAAATTTCGAGAGCTTGCGGATTTCCAAGTTAGAATTTGGCTAAGTCTTGGGTGGCGGTCGACCGCCTTTGGTGGGCCGGATCGGAGGAGGAGCGTCGAGCCGCCAAGGGTGGCGATCGACCGGTTTGACTTGTTCGTCGGCCGTGTGGCGGCGATGTGTGTTTGTTAGGTCAAGTTCATGTTTATCGGTGCATATGTGTTGCATGATGCATGTTTTGGCTAACGTGGGTCAAGTTGTGAAGAACTTATTCCCGATTCGTGTTTGCTTGTTCTATTGTGCGGTGGCTTGCGAGTCTATGACGGTCAACGGCGAGAGGATCGGGACTAAGCTTGGAGAGCGAGATCCGAGCGATCAAGGATACCGGGTGAGGTCGAGGACTCAAGCGGGCGCGAGAATGGACAAAGGTGACCGAACGCAGGCGATTCGATCGATCGGTTGGATCAAGCGGCGTAGGAGTCGTTGCAAGTACTCAGTGGTGCCGGTGGGATCCAGACGGGAGAGACTTGACGACGTGGAGCCGTTGATCAACCTACACATGGCGAAGCAGGCGATTGCTTCACCAGGATTGGACTTGGTCTTTTGGAGAAAGATCGAGACAGGGGTATTTTGGTAATTTTACCAAATACCGCCTTTGTGACTTTTGGCTAAATCGCGGCGCGGGTCGGCGCATGATGAAGCGGTTTAGGTCAATCGAAGATGAAGACGGCGCTTTAAAATGTGTGCGTGTGTTAACCCATTGTGTGTTAGGGTCTAATGGGTGCCCTAATGGAATATTCCCTAGAATCTAGCCTCCACTATAAATAGAGGAGGGTGCTGGCCAGCACCTCCTTAACCCTTGATTTTGGAAACCCTAGCTTTGGTTGTTAGGGCTTGGAGAGATTAGTGGGAGGTTAGGGTTCTAGAGATGGATTGATTTGAGTGCTCATGTGGTGAGCTTTGTCTCCTAGATTGGAGTGGCTGTAAACAACAATCTATCATCTATCCAATCAATCCAAGGAAAGATTTCACTAGATGAATCTCTATTTCGTTTTTGTGTTCATCCTCTCTATTTGAGATTTTGGGGGTTTCTTTGATCCGGGAGTTTCTACTTGGTTTTTCTTCTTGATCTTGCTTGCTGGGATATGTGGGAACCTATCTAAGGTCATCTTGATCATCATCCACCCACGAGCAAGTTCTTGGATCAAGTTTTCGTTTTTGCCCGGTTTTGAACCCTCCTTCGGTAAAATGGAAAAAGGTAAAAACTTTGATGTGAATCTACTCAATCGTTGCTTGGAATAGGTTCGTAATATCCTTAGGAAGGTGTGTTCCAAATTTGGCCAAGTTTGGCCGAGTAGATCAAAAGTTAGACCGATTTTAGTTTTGGTTTTCGGGCTGATTTTCCTGTTCATCGTGTTAGAGGTCAGACCGCCCATCTGAGAGGTCAGACCGCTAGGCAAATCGGTCAGACCGCCCCTGTGAGAGGTCTGACCGCTAGGCAAAATATTCGACCCGATTTCTGAGAGGTCAGACCGCCCATGTATTGAGAGGTCGACCGATTCCAAAGGTCGACCGATTTACGAGAGGTCGATCGCCGAGACAGTGATTTGAGTTTTTGTAGGTTTTGCCTCGGGGGATTGGATTTAATACAAGCCTTCCGCTGTGCTTGATTGATTGATCTTCATAGCTATTGGAGTGATATTCGTATTGAATTCGATCGTTGGTAAAAAAGTTGAGCGTGCTCCTATTCACCCCCCCTCTAGTCGCCTTTCCGGTCCAACACTCCCTTACTTCGATTGATCCACAAAGCATGATCGATTCATACCCTGTACTACACATCCACTTCTCGCAATGAAGGTGTAATGCCCCAAGTTTTCGATCGAATATTGAATTTGAGATTTAATTTGAATTCGAATTGGAAGTTTAAAATTAAGTTCAAAATCCATAGTTTAGTTTGGCAATCCGAGACCATAGATGTGTAGAGCTCGTCAAGATAGTCGAAATCGACTATTTATTTGCTCGATTTGGAACTCATGGTGAGAAGTTATGGACACTAGAAGTTGAGTGGACTAGATTAAATTGGATTTTTTTTTTTAAATCCCTGTGCAGGCCGGGCTGAATCGAGGTTGGCCCGACCTTAGCCTACACCACCCATAAAAGGGGTCGGGTGGCCGCTCGAAACCCTAGCTGCATCTGGGCATGCCTTGCCCTAGCTGCTGCAGCTGAGCCCGCCGTGACAACGGAAAAGGCTGCAGCGGCAAGGAAAATCGCTACCACGACAAGCGATTTGACTGCCGTGGCAAGGGGGTTTGCTGCAACAAGGAAAGTCGCTACCGCGACAAGGGATTTGGTATCAGAGGAGGGAGGAAGATGTAGAGGACAGTGTTTGTCGTGGTTTATTGATCGGTTCTTTGTCCGTTTCGTGGGTAACCCTCCAAAACTCTTTTCCCATCCAGTAGATTAAGTTTTGTACGGATTAATTCGGTAATTAGGGAATAATTATCCTTGTAGTTCGTGCAGGTTTATGTTTAGGGTTTCTAGAATTCACATATTTTTGTGCAAATTAGATCTGATCGGTTTTTTGGGACCTTACAATCCGACTCAGAAATCGTGATATGCTAGGAAGTTTTAGATAAATTGTTTTTGTTTCCATAGAGCTAAAGAACACGAAAATCTTTTGAGTAGGTCAAAAGTAATGGCGTCTTGATGTGGTTTTTCTCGCAGTGCATTCAGAATCTACACTGTTATCTTGTGATACAGATTACTCATATGTGAGGACCCCAATTTATTTGGTTTGTAATGCTTAACTAACCACCTAGCCCTAGCATCACAAATCAAATAAATCAAGCCTCGAGATATGTATACTTCACAGAACTGCAGTTTACACACCTCTTCACAAAATTATGCATCAACTCCATTCTAGACATAGAATCCAAACATCACGATAGTAAACAGTAGACAACAAAGTAGAGTTATTACAACAGAGGGCCGACCGGCCAAATGACAAACAGATAACAAAGCAAACAGCGGAAGCAAAAGTGCCATAAGATGGCTATAAACAAAAGCCAATCAGTGTGCCTTAGCCCACAAAGCAACCAACTGGACCGCCAAGCTAGTCGTCCCAAAACCCGCACATCTCACAGAAGTAAGGCCCTTGGGGCTCACCTGCCTCCTCTGCAACAAAAACATTAAGCAAAGCAAATGAGTACAAAAATATACTCGCAAGACTGACGTGTGGACTAGCAGACCTATACATAACTACATGCAGGCTTATTTGAGTGGAGACTGTATGGCTCATTTTAGCACAAAGCAATCTTTATTTGCAATAATGTAATACATTTAAAAGCAAGTTGACAATTCATTTTTATTGTTGAAATAACAGCGACAGTAATAACAGTAAGTAGATGACAACATGGAAGTGACTAACCCATTAGTCACCACGACTATAGCATGAATTACCCATTCATGCCACCATGTCAAATTTTAATTAAAAGGTTGTAGTCTAGTTCTCACGGGGTGTATCCGAGCGTGTCCATAACCTAGGACGAGGCTATTCGAATAGTTTTAACCCTGCAGGGGTGTACCAATGTACCCACACTTGATCGCCTTTTTGCCACAAAGCACACTTAGAAGGTATGCCAAACAGACTAAGTCCTACGAGACATTTCTAATATTGTGTATTAACTACGAGCCGCTCGTATGGATAAAAATCCATACGCTCACATGGTAAAGCCGAAAAGACAACTACCCACAAAGGGTAAAGCTTTTCGAACAACTACCATGCTCCCAACACCATCCCTACTGCGACCCCCTGCGACTCGGAGCCAATACACGCCAAAGTACTAAGTCAAGAGAGGTCCCATACCCTCTAGTGTGGTTAGCACGCAAAATGCTCAGTACGGTGGCGCAAGTAACTCGGTCCTTGTTGACTCGAGCACCATTCCAGTCACACCCAAAAGCACACCAACATACCGTTGTGCCCAAGTCCAAATCATTTTATTTTCAGTTTTTAATTTTTCACAATTAAACATAACATAAATACTGAAACACAAAGTTATAATAATTTTGTGTGATCAAGGTTACCGACTAAGTCGATAACCGCCCAATTCTACCGATAACTAAGCATGTTTAAGCAGTTGAATTCGTATCTACTAAGTGACAAGAGATCATCCAACGGTCTCTAATCACAGCAAATAACCTATTCTAGTAAAAAGTACCTTAAAAATGAAAATTAACAAAATTGGATTCATTCGATTTGGATCAAAATTGAATTAGTTATAAATTTTCTAAGTTTATTTGAATTAACAGTGTAAAAGAAATTCAATTCGGAAATCCTAAAAACATTAAGATCTTTTCCTCTGCGCACATGGTGACCCACGATCAGCGACCGTGGGGCCAGCGAGGTGTTGACTGGGTCAACTTTGACCGAGCCGGCGCCAACGGGGACGTCGAAGACGTATTTTATGAATACGTCTTCGGCTTACCAAAAACGTAACCCTAACTTAAACATACAGAGAAATACGCCTGCTCTTAACAGAAAACACATTTCGCTGCTTTACGCAAAACCTTAACCATCCGAGAGGGCCCACATGCCAAAGACTCAGGGATTTTAAACGGTTAGATTTAACTTCTAAACATGATTAAGCCGAGGGGAGGGTTCCACATGTCAATGACATAGATTAAAAGGAGATTAGTGCTAATGAAAAAGGGTTATACCCTAACGCTGCCGGCGGCTCGCTGGAGGTCCCGTGTGCGAGCGCGGCGGCGAGGAGGGTGATCCGGCGAAGGAGAGACGCTCTGGGCTCGAGAGTGGCACCACCAGGTGCGCAGCAACCTCACGAGTGCGATGGCGACGACGCGGAGTCCAGAGGATGCCGGCGGCGAGCAGGCGACGAACGGCGGCGGAGAAGAAGCTACGGCTCACACGGAGAAGACGCTACGGGCTTCGGGAAGGCTCCGAAAGGTGCGCCTTAGCTCCGCCTCGATTCCAGGAACGATACGCCCAAGATAGCGTCGCCGAAGGAGGTCCGAGCGGCCGGAATCGACACGCGGCGTGGCTGCCGTGATCGGAGAAGAAAGGGCGCGCTACCTGGTGATGCACCAAAGAGCAAAACAAAGCCACCGTTAGACTCGGTGAAGCAATGCGATCCTAAGAGACTAATTGCCGAGGCTAGAAACTCACTAGAACGCCAAGAGCTACGAGGCGAGGTCGCCGGAGGCGGAGACGAAGATGTCGCCCCAACGACTCCGTGGATGAAACGAGCTCGGGCCGGGAAAAATGGACGCGGCGTGAAACGAGAAACGCCGCGGTGGGGTTCTTTGGCTTGGGAGCGGCACTAACGCGGCGGCGCTACCTTCGGCTTCAACTCCGTCCGAAACAAAGAATCGGGCGGAGAAAGCACGAGAATGGGAGCGAGAGAATTGGGTGAGCTCGGTGGGTAGATGGACTCCGGCGATCCCGGAGGCGGACACGCGTCCACGATGTGGTAGCGGCGAGTGCGTGCGCGCGCATGCGCGAACGCCGGCGAGCTCCGGTGGCGTGAGACGGCGAGGACGATCCTGACAAGAGGGGCCCACTCGTCAGCGACGGCGACGAAGCCGCGCGAGTCGGGGTCTGGTGCAGTTCAATGAATTGGTTCGACTCGATCAAGAAGACGCTAACCGATAGATCTTAAATGGGCGGTCGAGATTTGATGGTGTGGGTTGGACGATCCGAATAGTTCGGCGCATGTGGGCGCACGATTTGCATCGGACGGTAGATGGCGTTCGGGCTCGGCGGTGCAGCTAGGCGGTGCGGTGAGCCGAAGGCGCGATCGGACTTGAGTCCGAGCCCAATGAATAGTGATTCTAGATTTTGATTTTTAAAAGGCTGAGAAGATTGGGAAATTTTTAGAGGTAGCTCCAAAGCTCCAAAAATTCTAAAATTTTTATGGTAACTTAATAGGAAAGAGAAAAACCTTGCATAATTTTTCCAGAAATTGTTATCTAGTGCATTGTTCCCAAAAAAATTCACAAGCTGCTGCCCTAGGGGTTTGACCAGAATTCAAACTGGTTTGACTTGCTCTTTTGAAATAGCAAACAAAATCTAAAAAATTATGAGATTTTGCAGAGAGGTTACTAGGGTGGTCAAGAAGATAAGAAAAATACTTCCAGAGGATGATCACAAGTTTTTGCCTCTGATTTCTTTTGCAGATAGGATTTAAGTTATATGTTCTAATTGATTTCAAAAATTTCAAAAGCAACAAATCTAGCAAAAGCTCCAGAAATTCAAAAATACTCAAAAAGTTTTAAATTCTTCTCATTTTCATACATTGAAAAATACAACTGAAGCTCTGGATGTTACATCATAGTAGATGATAGAATTAAATTCTAGTGATAACTAAAAAGATGTAGATAACTTTTCATATTTTCCATAAGTGGTATGGTTTGCCTCTTTTTGTATTGTAGAAAAATAGATACAGAATTGTTAATCCTGTTGTCCAGTAACACGATAGAAAAACCTTCGGGGGTGAAATCGAGGGATTAGACGACTTAATCAAGAAAAAATTTTATAACTAGGAAATGTGACAAATTTTGTGTAGACTGCAGAACACATATGGTTTGTTGTGTTTGGATTCAAGAATTAATAGTTGTGATAGTTTAATCGCTGGGACAGTGGGTAGACTATGCGGTGAAGGAGCGGTTGATTAGGTCGGGTTGCGCTTAGGAGCGATGTCAATCTATTTTACGCTTTTGTATTGTTGTCGCATGTTTTGAGGTGAGTATTGGTTTTTTTCCAGGAGGTGTTTCTTCGGGTTTGGTGCTGTCTTCGCATCGTTTTTGTCCCGTGGTTAAAAGACAAGTGCATTGTAGAGTGGTAAACATCGGTTTGTGTGTGTTATCTATCTTTAATGATTAATTTACCATACTATCTCTATACTGTATCCATACTTATTACAATGTTTATATGATAATGATGGAACAAGTTAATGGATAATGGAACAATTTGCATCCGCATCATGTACACCTTCATGTCATGAAAGAGAAAGACCCACCTTAGGTAGGCATGTAAGACCTATTTTGGTAGACCTCCATAGGAGTGGAGAGATCAGTGGACCGATCAGGACGGGCTTTTGAGATAGTGAACATCGACGGATGTTCACTCAGCTATACTTGTATAAGCTATGTGATGAGCACATGAGCATGTAACATAAAATTGCATTGCACTAATGACGGTGTAGATTTTTATTTAGGATATTTTGTGATAATTGTGAATATTTATGGTTTAAATTTAGAGTAGAAAATGTAGCGGTGATATTTGGGTTTTCTGCTGAGCTGGGTGCTAGGCATGTGAGAAATCGAGGCCTCTGAAAAGTTGGATGACATGGTTAGTACTTGGCTCTCCCGATTTTGATATCGACTCACATATGGTAAATGTTTGTGATACAAAACATTTCGACGGCTACCATGTAAGATATTTCACATATCGATCTACAGCCCAAAAGAAAACCAAAACTAACTGACATCGGAGGATGTACATGAAATCCATGGAGGCGGTGATCCTAACAGAGCCAAAGATGCACAGTGCAGGCAGCAGTGCATAACATGACGCATCGCGCAGTGAACAAGACGACATAGTCGTTAATGAAAGGACTGTGCCTGTGTGTTCAATCCTCTGCCACTCTAGAAAGGATCCGCCTCACGTAGATCGGCTAGTGTGGACCATGCTCGTACATGTTGACATGTTGTGTACACGGAGAGCAGTTTTTATTTTTATTTTTTTTAAAATATTTTAAAGATAGGTTTTTTCTAACTTTATTTCCAATTCTAACCTTTAGTCGCGCACTACGGCGTGGCGTGGCAAAGCACATTATCACGCTACGGATCTTGGCGTAGCAAATGAGTGTTGTCACGTCACTCCTCTTGGCGTGACAAGACTTAGCCCGAATACAGACGCGTGTTGGCTTGGGGGGTTATCTGGCAGGTTTGGTCACGCCGTGGTAGGTGGCGTGACAGCACAGTTTAGTCACGCCACAGGTCATGGCGTGACCAAAAGGGTTAGAATTGAAAAAAAAAGTTAAGAATAGACTATCTTTAAAATATTTCTTAAAAAAAGATTAAAAAAAATAAATAAAAACTACGACTCCACTTCGTGTGATTCACTAATAAAAAAAGTCGGCTAATTTTCTCGAAATTGTTTGTGTGACGTTAAAAGAAAAGTCGAAAAAGTAATTACATTAGCATGTGCTCTCTCTCTGTTTTACTGTATTTGTCCATAGACCACCATACGTATAGACCAAGAAAGCACTAAATTTAAAAATAATAATAATGAGAAATGACTATATATATATACCCCTATTAAATGTCATATCACAACTACTTAATCTCTTCCAAAACATATAAATAGGAGTGGAGAGAGAAAAAATAAAATAACTACATTCTAAATTCACTCAATAGGCAAATATATTGAAACAGACACTCGAAACATAGACAAATATAGGAAAGCGTGTGAAGTATCTACTAACGTAATCACGGTGTGTTTGGTTGCTTGTTCGGTGTGTGCGACATAACCCGTAGCTCAAGGTTTGGAAGAAAGGTTCGAGTTCGACTATGAAAATTACTATACATTTACAGAAAATTCATAGGATAGACCGCTGCTACGCGTAACGAGATTTTGTAACACCATCTTAGCATCTACTATATAGGCCGGTATAATATCACGTTGAAATTGGCGTTTTTTTTCCCATCAGTAGCCATTACAGTTGGTCTTTCTGTGACAAAATGTTCCCTGTTTTTATGCACATCCACGTCAGTAAAAGGCGTCCAGGTGATGCTCGCCAGTTGCCAGGATAGGTCGGTGAGAGGGGACGTCCAACGTTCTATCCCCTCTCCTTTTCACTTTGCAGAGAGACGCCTTTCACTTGCAGTGCAAACAAAGCGCTGCGTTTGGGTGGTGACAAGGGCATCGGCCACTGGCCTGCTGGCTGGCTAGCTAGCAACAACTCAAGACATAGCTTAGATTAAGAATTGATCCTCCCTGAGATTAAGCAGAAATATGTTCTGCAAAGAATCTTTTGCCACGTCAGATCACTACTTCTCCAATTGCAATGGCAATGATGTGGTGTCATCTGGCACATTGTCTGCTCTAGATGTACATAGCCAGTAGACAAGCTTTTCATGGAATATGTCGTCTGTCAGATTTAGAGTTCCTCTTCTTCAGTTATAAACAAAAATACATCGTGGTTTTCCGGAAAGATGTTATATGCTCTCGATGCTAGGTGTGTGTTTGGTTCGGAGCTGCAGCTGTCATCAGATAAGATATATTCAGATCAATATAAAGAGTACCGATATGACATCCGAGGAACATCAAGATCATTGCATGTAATTAAGATTTCAGGGAGTTCAGTTCGGATCAGCATCTGAATAATTCAACATTGGAACGACAATCATATACGAGTTAATTATGCTGTTAGTAACAAACTGGGTATCAATATATAACCATAACTCCCAAATCCCCCAACCTGGCCTGCTTAGGCGAAATCCTTGTTTCAGTTTGACCAACCTTTGATCCACTTGGCCAGCCTTGCCTTCCTAGAGATTCATCACTTGTTGCATAACTGTTCTCCTTCGTCACATTGATTCTCTCAAGACCCAGGACAGCACAAGATTTTCAATCCTTACACTATGGCATGCATTGCCCATTCTCCCCTTCCCTCCCTCCCTCCCTCTCTCTCTCACTCTCTCTCTCTCTCTCTCTCTCTCAGTGAAATTACTCACCGACTCCATGTCTGCATAAAGGAGGGCCGGGGTAGGTTGAAGGACCAAAGATTGAGGTAGCCATTGTCACATCACATGACTTATGGGGGGAAGAAGAAACACTCACAAAAAACAACAAGAATTACAGCGGAATTAAAGGCTCCAGAAGCGCACTCCTTGAGGATTACGAAGACCATGTCAGCCGCAAATCTAAAGTGTAGAAGAAGAAGATCCAAAAGGGCTGGCTGGGGGTGGGGCCCACGTTGCCAGCTGGGTTCCAAGAAAGGCACCCCAGATTCCTTCCGCACACAAGCACTGTGGGGGCGTGATTAGGATATGTCAACAAACCTCCCTGCATGTACAATCATTGCTAATGGGAAGGCAACAAGCTCACGATTAACACTGATGCAAGTGGATCAGCTACAGGCACCCAGGAACTACCAGTGCTTGTAAAAGTTTATCTTTTTTTTTGTAGGTGTTGAATCATTGATGCCAATTTCTTCGGTTCAACTGTGTGTGAGGATCAGCTACAGGCACCCAGGAACCGCACAATCGACTGTATGTTTGTGGAATCTTTGACCTAGAAACTAAACTAGTGTTATTTATCCATTGCCGGGAGAAGATAGAAATTCTCAGGCGCAATTTGTGACTTTAGGTTTCGCGTGTTTTTGACTATGCACTATGTTTGGATGGTTGTTCTCTCTGTTACAATGCTCTGAAGAGCAGGGTAGTCACTCCGGTGCGACAAATTGGCATTTCTCTGAGGTTGTAAACTCCCAATATATGAGCAAAAACAAGACGTAATAGGAAACAGGATCCAAACAAGGAAGAGCACTCGTCGTTCGTTGGTAATTAGAGGCATCCCAAAAGAGCCCGAAACATTGACCTTCATTGACTTTGATCAAAGACACGAGTTCAGTACAAACAAGATCACCAAAAAGGAGGGTGATCTTTCTTTCCTCTCTACATCCTCATGCTTGCCATCCTAGGGCTCTCAAAAGCTACCACTAGTCCACTACTCTCTCCCTACAGTTTGGGCATGCAGCCAGGAGTCCATCACACAACCCCTGGCCTGGCCATCTCTGCCATTTTCAACACACACACATTCAAAACTCCTCCATACAAGATCCACCCTGCAACAAGGCCTGCCATTGCATGCATCCAGAAGGCTTCACCTCTTCTCCCTGCTCCTTCCTTCCCTCCCAGGTGGGCCCACCCACTCCTCTGTGGGCCCCACTTGTACAGAGAGAGAGAAGGGGTAATAAAGGAGAAAGATGCCATGTATCAGGCAGGGTTCAGGGACTACTCTCCTCTCATGGTAATGATTGTTAGCTTCGAGCTGCTGCTGAGTGCTGGCTGCTTGTTGCTGTGCAGAGAAAAAGGGGGTAGTACGTACGGCGGCTGGCGTATGTACAGTCCAGAAGGGGCAGGCACACACACATTTATGGTTCAACCTTGGTGTGATTTACTGTCGCCTGGCCTGCATTCAAAGAGCAAACAGGAAACCTCAACAAACATGGACAAGAAGCTAGCCTACTATAACTTTGAATTCAGCCACAGTTCAAGAATCCCCGGACGGGTTGCAAAATGATGGTGATTTGATTTCACTTGCCGTAGAAACCATGGGGACGCGGCAATGGCAATGCTGGAGCAGCTGCCTGCTGGTCTTGGCCGTGGCTGGCTGCCCCCATGTGCACTATGCTCTGCAGGTCTTGCTCCCAGCTGAAGGCGCCGCCGCCGGGCTGGAAGGAGTTGCAGGCTTCTAGCCCGTGGTGCGCGGCGGCAATGGCGAACGGGTCCGCGTGCGAGCCGGCGTAGGAGAACGCGGAGGCCGGGTCGTCGGACGGGTAGGCCGGCGTCGCCATCTGATTCATCTGAAATAGATGTCGCAAGAGCCAACCGATTGCGTATATTAGTGGTTGATTTGGACTTGCTATAGTGCTGTGACGTTCACGACTGAGATTGAGCGTAAAACTGGTCGTCTCGTCTCATCTCATCTCATCTCAGCTCAGCTGATTGATTTCTTGATTGGACGGCCATGGTTACAGCCTTACAGGTACGAGGGATCAGAGTTGAAGAGCGGGCATATGCTTACATCTTTGGACGGCAGGTAATGCCCATCGAAGTCCAGCTGGGGGCTCATCGTCGCGAGCTTCATGGACAGGAACTGAAGCACGCAAAATCCAAATTGAATTAAGATTCTTTACCGCAAAATCTGTGTATTATTACTGCAGAATTCGTGCATTATTTATTTATTACCTCGACCTGACGCTGCAGCGATTGGACGTAGTTGATGATCTCGTCGAGCATGAGAGCCTTCCCGGTGATCTGCCCGCCGCATATTCGCATGTGCCAATTAAGTAAACAAAACAAAATAAATTCAAACTAAAATTAAACCCAAATTTGACCACCGGCAGTAGTAGTACCACTGCGGGGTTTCGGCTCACCGTCGCACTTATTGGGCACTAAAATAATCGTGCGTGCCACCCAAACCACCCGCACCTCACAATTAATTAATCGGTTGATTAATTACTCCTCTATTTCGCTATATTTGTCTACATCCAACCATTCGTTACATTCGTCTAGAGCCTATCATACGCACATACTAAAGAAACACTAAATTTAATAAATATTTAATGAGAAATGACTATACACATCTCTATTGAATGACATACCACAACTATTTAACTTCTTCTAAAACATTTAAATATAGGTACAGAGAGAAAAAGTTGCGATAACTACACTTCATATTTCCACAGTAGACAAATATATTGAAACAAATACTTCTAATACTACAGTGAAACAGAGAGAATATTCAACAAAGCAAAAATCTGGCGAATTGATTAATACTGCAGCCTCTAGGACCACAGGAGCTTTACATTACGGTCAAAATTACTGCCTCCACTGTAATGCTGCATTGACTTCACTTAACCATGGCCATTGCTTTGTTCTTACTTTCGGTAAATAAATTATACTTAATTATATCACTCCTAGTAGCAAAAAAGTCCAACTACTCGTACCGGCTAAGCAATATTAAAATGAAGTAATTAGTGGAAATTACTGCTTTTAACTAGCTAATTAACAAGAGGAAGGTGACAAGTACATGGGCTACTCCTCCTATTCAAAAACATATGCCGTTTTCTACGTAGTCACGGTCTGTAGTATATTTCTCAAAAAACTAATAATATATCACTTTTATACGACCGATCTAAATAATTTTCAGATATTAAAGAAAATTTAACTTCACGCTTCCTAAGACGACAACCATATATATATAGAGAAAGAGAAATGATGTTGCATGCTAGTGAACTCTAATATCATATATACATATCGTGAATTTTGTATGTAAATGTATGTAGCGGGGAGAGGGAGAAAGAGAGATAAGGTGATGAGAGTTAAAGTTGCAAGATATATGATACTAGAGTTCCATAGCACGTTAAAACCCATCCTCTCTGTGTCTGTATTTATATATATGAATGGATGGAGGCAGTAGTAGGAGGAAATAGCTCTAGTACTGTGTTCATACCTTGTTGCAGCCTGGCACCAGCGACTGCAGCAGCTTCATCCTCTCGCTTATCCTCTCCCTCCTCTCCTGCCGATTAACAAACCAAGTGTTTAGACCAACCAAACAACAATTAACAAGATAACAAGAGTGGTTAATTTAACAATCACTAGTGATTAGTTAACGATGGTGTGCATTGTGATTCGGGAATGTAGGTGCCGTACCCTCTCGGCGATGCTGTGGCTATCGGTGGCCTGCCCCCTCCTCGCCCTCACATGGATGTAGTCCTTGGGCGGCTCCGGCTTCTCCTCCGCCGCCGCGGAGGCGGCGGCGACCTTCGACCGCTTCGGGCTCGCGTTGGTCGCCGCCGTCTACATTTGTGCCAAGAATTACTCCTCCAATTGACACCATTAATTGACAAGATTAATTAACTGGACAAGAACTGATGGAGCAGTTGGGCCGTACTACGGGTATAGAAGAGGAGGTGATCTCCTTCGCCTTGCCCTTGGCCGAGGCCTTGCGCTTCCGCGCGGAGCCTTCGCCGCCGGCGTCGGCGCCCTTCGACGGCGGGTCCGGCATTGCGGGGTTACCGGCCATCTCGGAGCTCATCTCCGGCCCGGAGTTCTCCAATGCAGCCGCGGCGGGGGCGGCGCCACCGAGCGAGTTGCTGCTGGAGACCAGGGACAGCCTGCCGCTCTCGAGCGCGGCGCCGGCGTAGCCCCGGAACGCCGTCTGAGGCATCCCGCGGGGAGGGGAGCTGAGCGGCGTGCTGTAGGAGGAGTTGTTGGCGCTGGCCCCGTTGCAGATGCTGCCGAGCCGGCCGATCAGGTCGCCGATGGAGACGTCCTCGTCGCCAACGCCGGTGGCGGCCGGCGACGAGACGAGGGAACTGAGTGCGGAGTCGAAGTGCGCGGTGGTGGCGGAGGAGTCTGCCGGAGGCAGCTGGTGGTCAGCCAACGGCAGCCCCAGGACCGACATGGCGCCGGCGACGTCGAGGTCGGGCCCGGGCGGAGGCGCATAGGAGGAGCCGAGGAACGGCGCACCGAGGCCGGAGGGGAAGTAATCGCCGGGGAAGAAGTCCTTGTTGGCCATTGGAGCGCGGCGGCGGCTGCGGTGCTGTCTTGCTTGGGTGAGACGAGAGGAGGAGAACAGAGGAGGAAAGGGAAGAGGAAGAAGGGGAGGAGGTAGTTGACCGTTATATAAGAAAAGAGAGGGAAGTAACCGTATTCAACCGGTGCTCAATAGTAGCAGTGTTTTTTTTTTTTCTCATGTGGCACTTTTCACCGTGCTAATAGCAAATTTGGTCATCCCTCTACGTAAATACCAAAAATGACATCACCCACTGTGCCTCAGGGGACTGAACTCTCCACCGTGCGTCACGTGTGAAATCCGAAACATTGGGACACGGATTAGGCCGAATCCGACCCCTGGGGGCATGACCAAGGGCACTGCCATGCCTTGGAGCTACGGAGTCCATGCCCTCTGCCGTGCTTTGGAGCCCCTCTTTGGTGCCTTGGAGCCACAGACAGTGCGAGTCCATGCCCTCTGCTGTGCTCTGGAGTGAGTCCGTGGCTCCTGGCACAGAGCTGGCGAGGCACCGTGAGAGGTGCGAGAGAGTGAAAAATGAATTAAAAAATTATTTCTGATACTATTTGATACTATTTAAAACTTATATATATATATATATATATATTCTTTGGATTTTTTATTCTTTTTTTACCTCACACTCGTAACTTCAAATGTATTATCGCGGTACCTCGCTAGCTCCGTGCTAGGGAGGCACGGACGCGTGCCGTCTGTAGCTCTAGAACACGATAGTGCCCTCTGTCGTGCTCCTGTGGGTTGGACTCGGCCTAATCCGTGCTCCAGTGGTCCGGATTTCATACGTGGCGCGTGATGGGGAGTCTGGCCTCCTCGGGCACGATGGAGGATGCTATTTTTTGTATTTACGTAGGAGAGAGCCAAATTTGTTATTAGCATGGTAAATAGTTCCATATGAGCCAAAAACTTGTAGTAGCAACCCACCTTGCAATTGATCGAATACTCGGTTTGTAGAATTAACAAGATTTTTTCACAAGGCATAAATTAACAAGTTAAAAGCCATCTCCACCACCATTTTTTTTTTGTGATTACAAGGAAGACGCACACACACGAGTGCGTCTCCTTAGCACATAGCTAAACAGACGAAGGTTGTTGATAAATCAACGAAGCTCACAAAATTTCTACTGAAACACACACGCGCGTGTACGTAAAGATAGACATCAGGATTTGAACCCTGATGGATAGAGCCGTACACCTATAGCTTTATCACCACACCAAGATACGGTTCCCATCTCCACCGTCATGAACCTCATCGGCCACCGTATTGCACATCTATTCTCGGGTGTGCCTTCGCGGCTGCTCACCACCAACAGCAAGGTGCACCGGCACATTTGCTTGCTACCTATTTTCACACGCGTGTACACGTCACTGACTGATTAACGAGATCCGTGGTTGAGGATGGGTAGGAATGCGGTTGTCCCCCACCCCACAGAAATTAACCACGTCACTGACATATTACTTGTTGTTTTGGATGGAATGGTTGCAGCTTGCGTCATTAAACCAATATGATCCACGAAAACGTGTACAATTCAATTCATAGACAACACGAACTAAAAGTCAAATTCATTGAAGGTGCCTTCATACATAATTAAGTTCGTAACATTGAATGAAACAGTGAGCCGTAAGCTCGAGCCAGCTGGCCTTGGCTAGTATATATATATTTGGCCTTGTCTAAACTTGTCCAGATCCTTAAAAAAAAAAAAAAAACTTCTCCCGTACTCAAAACAAGCAAGATAAATTTGTTTGGAGCATAACTCAACACTGGACTACTAGTTTGCAATAGAGTAAATTTGGTAAAATTACACATATTTTGATATAACTATCAGAAAACTACACATTTCAGTTTATATTTCTCAGAACTACATATACTCTGGCATAACGTTTCAATAAACTACACATCCGTTGATTCCCGTTAATTGTTATGGAAACTGACAGGTGGGACCTACCTGTCAGTGAAATTCCATTATATCAAGTTTAAAATTGAAATGGAATCATCGGGTGTGCACTTTATTGAAATTTTATGCCAAAGTATGTGTAGTTCTATGAAACATAAATTGAAATGTGTTGTTTTCTGATAGTTATAACAAAACATGTGTAGTTTTGTGAAATTTCCTCTTTGTAATATTGCATATGTAGAGACCATGTGGTTTGGTTCTAATCTAGGTGATGAACAATTGACATCGTTATCGAGAAGTTTGGGGAGTGAACTCTTAGTTTTGTAAATTGTCGGTTTGCTGCCAGGTTTCAGGCGGTCTGACCGGCCTCGGGGGGTG
The DNA here is from genome assembly GCA_036346255.1 of Ampelocalamus luodianensis. Taxonomy (NCBI): domain Eukaryota; kingdom Viridiplantae; phylum Streptophyta; class Magnoliopsida; order Poales; family Poaceae; genus Ampelocalamus; species Ampelocalamus luodianensis. The sequence goes on from CM070623.1 coordinate 32,594,474, forward strand.
ATGCAATGTTAGGGGAAATGAACACCAAATACTTATGTGAGAGTGTTTGGGGATGTGATTGCACTAGGAGCCATTGAAAATGCAGACTGGACCTTAAACTATATAGAGATTAACTGAAAAGTCGAGAGATAGATGTTTTTGTTTTTGTTTTGGGAAGCGGTATGATCGGCCACTACATGATGGTTAGACCGATCCCTTGTTACCGGTGGGGTGCGGTCTGACCAGCCAGAGGCTAGTAGTCAGACCGACCGTGGCGGTTCAGTACACAGAGAGGTGTGCTGAACTTTGCGAATTGACCTAGGGTCATGGATTTGGTCATATGTGTTGCATGATGCATGTTTTGGCTAAAGTGGGTCAAGTTGCAAAGAGCTTGTGTCCGAAATCGATTTTTTGGTCTATTATTATGCAAGGAAGCTTGGAGTCAACTACGATCAACGGCGAGGATGATCGAGACTTGGTTTGGTGAAATCAAGGTCCGGAATGATCGAGGATGCTAGGTGAAGTGGTTGGTCTCAAGCAAGACACAATATGAACAAGAACGAGAAGTTTGGTGCAACGTGTTGTATCAAGTGGCTTGAGTTGTTGCAAGTGTTGAGGCGGTTTGGTGGGTGCTAGATGGAAGTGACTTAGTGTCATGAGGAAAACCATTGATGAACCAACGCGTGGCAAAGCAATCCCATCATGAGGAAAGCCATTGATGAACCAACGCGTGGCGAAGTATGGGATTGTTTCATAGGATTGAACTCAGTTAAGAATAGAAGGATCAAAAAGGGGTATTTTAGTATCATCACCAAAATACCGGGTTGGTGAGCTTGGAGAAACCACAGTGCATGACGGCGCAAAGGAGAAGCGGTTTAGGTCACAAGGAGACTGATTCGGGAGCATCCGAGTCGTTGTCCACTTTGAGAAGCATGTATGAGTGTGAGACCCGTTTATGTGTTGGCTTAATGGGTGCCCGTCGGGATTTCCTTAATTGCTAGACCTAGCCTTCATTATATAAGGGGTGGTGCAAGATTAGCACACCAACCCAACCAAGCCTAGAAACCATAATATGATATTTGGGGAAAGTAGAGAGAATAGAGGAGATTAGAGCTTAAGAGATGTATTGAGAGAAAAATTATGGGGTTGGGTGCTCATAAGTGAGTTTTTGTCCTCCATAGTGGAGTGGTTGTAAACCTTCAATTACTCAACATCAATCCAATCAAGTTTGTGTAAAGATGAGTTCTCTCTTGTTCTTACTTTCTTTCTTGTGATTTTGGGTTCTTGTGTTTGAGAGATTTTGCCTTGGTCTTTTGCTATGATCTAACTTGTTAGGACTTGTGAAAGTTGATTTAAGATCATCTTGACCATCTTTCATCCACGTTGCTGCCTTTGGACCAAGTTTAGGTTTTCACTTGGTTTTGAGCTCTCTTGCGCTCGATAAAAAAAAGAATAATTAATAATTTGCCACTCAAAAGATGTGCAATTCAAGATTTGCTACTCAATCTCTCTATGACATGTGGGCCACATGTCATAGACACATTGAGTGGCAAATCCTGAATTACAGATCTTTTGCAGTGGCAAATAATCAGATCTCCATAAAAAATCATGAAACCCTAGCTATGATCATCTCAATATTCTATTGGAACAGATTCTTGACCTTCTTGTTGAGCTATATCTGAAATCTCAAGTAATTTGGATCTCTAGATCAAAAGTTAGGTCATTTTGTGGATCGAAAATTGTGATGTTTTTCTGTCGGCATTGAGGGATCGACCAGACCGGCCGAGCGGTCAGACTGCCCATTGCTTGGTGGTCAAACCAGCCGAGGGGGTATCAAAGTTTGATTTTCTTGATTTCAACTCTATTCTTCCGTTGTGATTTTGAGAGCTCGATCTTCGTAGCTTCACATAGCTATTAGAGTGAAAATAGAGTAGAATTTAAGGAAAAAATGGGATCCTATTCACCTCCTCTAGTCGCTCACACGGTCCAACAATACAACAGCCTCTACATAAACAGCTATCATATACACACATTTTTCTTGCATCCTATCCGTTCAAAATTCATATGTGGTGTACAGGTGCATTATATCAAAGAATGAAGAGTATGCATCTTTTTATTTTATTGGAATGGTGTTCTTGTCCAACCAATGAAAGTTTGGTATGATAAAAATAATAATAAAGAAATCACGCCATTCATATTTTGCACGATAATGGTGTTTTTGCTACAAATACATTTTTATCTTTTTTTAATAGGGACAAAGCATTTTTTTCTTTGGGATTGGTCGGCCGTTCTTTTAACAGAAAAAAGATGTAAAAAAAATCTTCCCCCTTTTACTCTCGTTATAGGGAGCCGGTGGCTAGCTAGCTATTGGAGCAATGTAGACAAATATATATGCATGATTGATTTAAAACAAACAATCAAGCGTGTGGCTTTCTTGGATCTTTATTTGTCAATTATGTGATCTGTTTGGGTGCACAGATACAACAATGTCCTCAATTATATTGGGATCATTTATGATTTAAAAAATATTGGGATCATTCGCAGCTATATATCATCCTTGCACGAGAAAAAGATTATATTCACAGAATAAAGGAATTATGTTGTGCTTATTCGATAGCTTCCTATTTGAAATATCTACTCCTCTTTGCAAAAAAAAAGAAGACAAGAAATCTCTACTTCTCTCCTAGAAATCTACCAGGCGGTGTGCGTGTTATGCTCCATTTGTATCTAAAATATTATTTGCACTCCTCCTGCTTTTTCATAAAAAAGATCTAATTACAATATCCACTTTAGTTTGATCTTGTTACAATGGTTTCCACTCTATGTGTGGCCATAGAATGGGAAGCTAACTTCAGAGTAAAGTGGGTTAAAAGGGCCAAGCCCAACATGTACTTCCAATATTTTTGTCTGCCATGTCTTCTCATATTTTTTTTTGTATGCTATGATATGTGTAAAATTTTGAGTTGGGTTCATTTGCGATGGTTAACTAATGTAGTTATTTGCTGGCATTTTGCCCTAAAACGAATTTGCACGCGGAGGTTGTAAAATTGCCCTACGTTCCATTAATTCCTAGTGCCAAAGGCCTGTTGCACTAATGTTACTATAATACCTCGTTTATTTGGAGAATTAGAAAAGTGATTCAGGAATTAAGAAAGAGGGTTAAAAGGGATTAGAAGAGAGACGGGAGGGAGGTGTTGAGTTGCCGGTCTAAGGTCCAAGCCAAAATCTACCTTGGACTTGGCAAGGGGAGGGCTGAGTTGCCTATAAGGGAGGCCAGGGGAGGAGCGCTGCCCTGAGCCCTAGCCCTACCCCAGCCGGTCGCATGCCCTACAGCCGTCTGCCTAGTGTGTCATCACCTTTAACTATTTTCTTGAATTTAAAATCAAGCAACTCAAGGATGGAACCTTTGTAAGCTAAACTAAGTATGTAAAAGATTTGATCAAGAAGTTTGGTATGGAAGATGCAAAGCCCATCAAAACTCTCATATCAACCAACGGTCATCTCGACCTTAATGAGAGAGGTAAACCGATATATTTAAAGCTTTATAGATCTATGATTGATAGTTTGTTTTATCTTACCGCATCTAGGCCCGATATCATGTTTAGTGTTTGTATGTATGCACGTTTTCAAGTATTACCAAAAGAGTGCCATTTGGTGACCGTAAAAAGAATTCTAAGATATTTAAAGTATTTCTCTAGCGTTGGCTTATGGTATCCCAAAGGCGCAAAATTTGATATAATTGGATATTCGGATTCCGATTATGCGGGTTGCAAAGTGGATAGAAAAAGCACCTCGGGTAGTTGTCAATTCTTAGGAAGATCCTTAGTATCATGATCATCCAAGAAATAAAATTCTATAGCCCTATCCACCGCCGAAGCTGAATATGCTTCCACAGGTAGTTATTGCGCTCAATTGCTATGGATGAGGCAAACTTTGATGGATTATGGAATCAAATTCGATAAAATACCTCTATTGTGTGATAATGATAGTGTCATGAAAATAACCAATAACAAGGTCCAACACTCAATAACCAAATATATAGATATACACTACTATTTCTTGAGAGATCATGTGGGCAAGGGAGATATTGTAATTAGCCACATTCGGACTGAGAACAATTAGCGGATATTTTCACCAAACTATTAGATGAAGGCCGCTTTTGTAAGTTGATGAATGAATTAAATGTCATAGATTATTCAAATGTTGTTTGAACTCATGCTTCATGCACTTTGTTCCTATTTAATGTTATTTGAAGCTTTCAAGAAAGATATTTTTAAATATTTTTTCTAAAAACCTCTATGTCCATAAAATTATATTCTTAATTACTCATTAGTCTCTTAAATGCATAATGATACTGAGTGATATTTATTTGAGTGCAAAATTAGGGATCATTTGCATATGTCTCAAATTCAATATCTATCCTTGAAGCTCCAAAAAAATTGGAACTACCGGCGGCTTAACAAAGGTACTACCACGTTGTGGTACTACCGGAGTGTGAAGTTGAGGTACTATCGCATCGGTTGTGAAAGGCATTAACTGCTTTTGCACAGGTCTTTACCCCTTCATCTCCTTACCGGGCGGTCATTCCGCACCACTTTCTTGGTTTCTCTCTCCCTCACTGAAGAACTCTCAAGCCTTCTCAAAAAACCCTCAAATCTTTTTGAGTTTTCTTTGATTCTTTGTGATCTCTTGCGATCTAAGGGTCCCTCTCCCTCGGATCTCAAGGTAAAAACCTCTTTTAATCCCCCTCTTTTGCCTTGCTTTCAATCCCTAGGTCACAATTCGGTTAAATTGAGAATGTGGATGATTTAATGAGTTATTCTTGAGCAAATTGCAATAGCTAGTGTCTTGTGATGTCCATGCATCCATTCTATGGATTCAATCCATTAGAGACACCATGAAAATCCAAGTAATTTCTTGCCCTAGAATGTGTTTAGAGAAAGCGGTACTATCGCTCGTCATGCACGGAACTACTGCGGTGTGATCGTACCAGCCAGTGAACGGTGGTACTTTCGCATCCCGGTAGTACCGTCACTTGCACGTCGATACTACCGATTTCTCTGACAAAACAACCAGTTTATTCTATTAAACTTTAAACCGACTTTGATTGATCTTTGATCTGTCCTCTCTGTGTGAAGATGCCTAGGACCAGGATCACCACTCGTAAGTCCTATGGCACTTCGAGAGGTCAATACTCTTTTTCTTCTCAACCGCCTGTAGCTCATGCTCCTGATCAAGAAAATCCAGAAGAAATTCAGAAAGGTAGAGAAGATAGAGGCAAAGCTCCTGCTCTTGATGATTCAGAAAATGAGGAGAGTTCAACCCAAGCAGAAATTGAATCTAATGAGGAAATGAGAGAGCCTGAGGAGCAACCAATCAATCTGAGGATGATCACAGGAGATGAATACGCTATACTGCATAATAGAAATCAGTTTGTGCTCCCAAAGACATCTACAAATCCTAAGTTCCACACTCGATTTCAGGAGTTGGTGTATGAGCAGATGTATGGCCCCCACAGACAATTTGTTGATCACAAATTTGTGGATTGGGTACATCTGAATACCCTGGACAAGTATGATGGAGCATATCGGCTATTTCAAAGGGCCGACATCCATGGCGTAGTAGCGTTGAAATGCGACTATGATGAGGAGATCATTAGGCAATTCTATGCTACCTTATATATCTCTCCTAATTTGAATCAGATAGCATGGATGACAGGGACCACATACTTGGATTGTCTGAAGCGTGAGTTTGAGCTAGCTTTAAGGACAGAATCAAGCAAATATGAGCAGATTTATGACAAACCTGCCCTTTTGGCTCCAGCATGGACGGAGTACTATGATGAAAATATCAAATATATGCCAAGAAAGATAGGCGGTCTCCTGCCAATTCCTAGCTTGGTCAACAAGATCATTAACCACACCATTCTCCCTAAGAGTGGGAATTTTGATGCCATTAGAGGACATGCTTGGAACTTGATAGATAACATCATGCACGGTAGGAAAATTGATGTGGTAGATGTTATCCTTTGGGAGATTGTTTCTTCCAAGAATGATCGAGTCAAAAGAATAAATTATGTTCCATATATTATGGTTTTGATCATCCGGAAGACCGAATATCGTGGAGGCTTGGGATCTGTCCACAAGCCATACAAGCCACACGAAGGTCCTCCCATTCCTCCCAGGGATTAGCAAAGGGAAGATGCACCAGAAGAAGAACAAGTTTCCCTCTCTCAGATCTACTCGACCGTTCTTCAGATTTGTGACAGTCATGCATCTCTTTCCACCAAGATGGACTCCATTGGCGATCAAGTGACCTCGCTCATGGAGAGAGTCACTTCCATTGAGGATACCTTGGCTCGTCCTCCCTCTCCCTTCTGCGTTGGCCGTCATCGCATCCATGATCCTTCTCCTCAAGGACCGCAGGAGTAACCCTTTTTGGTATTTTGATGCCAAAGGGGAAGAAGAAAAGGAAAGGGAAGTGAGAGATGGGGAGAAGTAAAGAAGGAAGAAGGATGTCAAAAGTAAGAAGTCATTTTACTATATAGTACCTATATATATATATATGTCTCATTATGATGTAATGGACTTGTGAATCTTGTTATGGTATTATGTCTTTAGGATATTACAATATTGTTGAACTTGGTACTTGGTAATATGGTTAAGTTATACTCTGTGAATTGCTATCTCTATCTTGTGTTTTGCTATAGTATTATCAATTCCCTTAAGTTCAACAAACAAAAGAAACTCCGCCAATATTTTCAAAAAAAATCTCTACATGTGCTTGCAAAGACATCTTCTCATTTTTATGCACATGTTTAGGGGGAGCTTTCTTTGAAATGACTTTAAAAAGTAATTAATTCTCAAAACCCATTTGAACTCATTACAAGAATTATTTTGTTAAGTCACAACAAGAATATACAACTCATTTTTTAAACAAGCGGTATATTCAAAACTATATCTTTCTCACATATTGATTGGGTTATCATTAATTATCAAAATTGGGGAGATTGAAAGCATCTAGGCCCCTAAATTTGTTTTGGTAATTAATAACAATATATGAATATAGGATTAACATGTTTATTAAGTGTTTACAAGGTTTAGTCCCGGTGACGAATATAACAACCTAGAGATGCATGCTAAAGGTCAACATGAAGATCAATATAGTTCAAGACAAGGTATAAGTAGTCTAGGACCCCTTTTGGATTTTACCGGTCTTAGGAGAAAAGGATGGAAGACCGGATTTTATGTTAAATACCGTACTATTAAGAGGGATCATGACTAGTAGCTTGATAGCATGTTCTTGTGTCTTTTTGATCAATCTAGGATCATGCATGCACTCAGAATTTATTTTGAAAGCCAACTAAGCTTTTCTCAGAAAAATCGGTAGTATCGACGTTGTCTTGGAGGTACTACCGCACAGCGGTATGACCGGGAAAGTGGTGCGGTACTACCGCAACTCGGTCGGACCAAAACCTAGTTAGCAGTTTGTTTTTAACAAAGTGGTCTGGTCAGGTGAACGTTCGGACGGTCCGAACGTACTCGGATGAACGTTCGGACGGTCCGAACTTACTCGGATGAACGTTCGGACGGTCCGAACATATTGTTCGACCGAGTCAACTGGTTGGGTTGGACCAAGGTTTGTTTCTTTCTGAAGTTCGGTATGACCGCTTACTTTGAGCGGAACTACCGTAACCCGGTCGGACCGAACCTTAGTTGTCGGTACGTGTTTTCTAGAGAGACACCTTTTTGAGCATGTTTTGCTCTCCTGGAAGTGTGGTAGTACCAGGGTTCATTGAAGCGGAACTACTGCACACCGGAAGTTTCGAATTATAGTTGTCGGTACGTTATCTCCAGAGAGGGCCAGTTTTGGAGCTCTAAGGGGAGCGGTTGTACCGCCCTTTGTGAACGGAACTACCGGAGAATGGAACTACCGCATGTTCAATGGTGGTAGTACCATGCCGCATTTTCAATGGCTAGATCAGAGGCATTAATTACTTCTACGCCAGCCGTTGCTATGCAGTTTGGGGAAGTGTGCTAGTACCGGCCGATGATTGGTGGTACTACCGCTCGTGCTGAAAAACTTTAGGGTTTTGCCTTCAACGGTCGAATTTGTTTGTGGGGGGTATAAATATCCCTTCACCAGCTCAAGGACAGGATATAGTGAACTCATGTAACATCTTTGAGCTAAGACCATACTCTCTACACCTCACATACACTTGTTGTATTCACTGTGAGGTTGTTGAGCAAAATTCAAGAGCATTCATTTCTAGATTGATCCTTAGCACTTGATTGTCATCAAGTGAAGATTGTGGTTCTTTACTCTTGGTGTTTGCCGACACCTAAACGACTTGGCGGGAGTTCACATGGTGATCTCTTCAAGGAGAATTGTGAAGAGGCCCGGCGCCAAATTGTGAGTGGTTCGGTGTTCGCCATCTCCGGAGCGAAGGAAGAACAACCACTAGTAAAATTGAGGAGCAAGGCTTAATTCATGGAGTCGGTCTAAGTTGCTTGGGCTTTCCTCAATGTGGACTAGTGAAGACCAGCAAGTTTTCGATACCACAACAAAACATAGCGAGTCATCATTTGGTTAATTCTTGCCTTTACTTTACGCATTTATATTTCTAGCTCTTGAGTTTGTCTTATTTAATTGTGCTAGAGACATATTTGTGGAGTCTTGTCTTGTGGTGCCTTGGCTTTACTAGAATTTAGTAGGTCTTGAATTGCAATTTAATCTTGCTTAGTTCTAATCTTGTAGAAATTAGTTTTAGAAAGCAAGAATTTTAAGAACCTCATATTCACCCCCTCTAGTCGGTTATCCTTATCCTACAGCTGGGCCGCCGGCCGCCTCCCCTAGTCACCCACCGGTTGTCTTGTGTTAGCTCGCTCCCTTTCTCTATTCTCTCGACAGCTACTCGATCCAATTCCACTCTCTGTCTCCCTTAGACCCTTTCTCTAATTGGGCTGGCTGGGCCTTAGGCTCCTAGCCTCCATTTGTCCAACAACAGTGAACACCATAGCAAATCATCTTCATTCTTCAACCTCCATATTGTCCAATGACTCCAAGTCTCCAACGCTGCTGAGGCTAGCCTACCTACGCCCCCAACTTCACTGATGATAAGGGGTACTAGGGGTCCAGTGGTGGGGGAGGGGGTGCTCGAGCACCTGCTAGCACCCACGGTGGACTCGCCACTGTGGATAATGGAAAAGATGTTGTATCATTTGCATTCATCATAACTAGTCCGGAGGGGACTTCATGGGAGTGAATGATAGAGTGGTTCATCGACGGGTTCAGCTGATGGAGTTGTATATGAGCATGGAGCATACTTGAGCATTGCATACACGGAAAGATAATTATGTTAATTGTCTACATGAAGGATGATATGATTAATTGAGTATGAGAATGACAATTATAATGGTTTAATTAAATGATAATCTATTTTTTTTATTGTTCTATGATATACTTGTTGAGTCTTGGATTCACTCTTGCTTTGTTTTTGTTTTTAGGTGGACAATAAAGGCGACATGCATGGGATGAAGTAACACATATGCATTACATGCTATTAATCACACAAACATTCTTTAATTAGTTTGCTTTGATTAAATCTAGAGACATGATACTTTCATTTATAGTTGATTATTAGACTTGGTTATCATTAGTTTAGTGATTGGAACTTCAGTTTGTTTAATATTAGTTTGATTATTTCATTTGTTGTCATCCAATGTTCCCGAGTGCTTGGTTCAGGGCGTCACTCAGGCTTGTGTGACCCGAGTGTTTCTTAGGCACGGGTGACATGAGCGTTCTTGGGCGTGTAGTTCCAAGCTACGAAAGTTAATCTTTTATGCATGTATATTGTTATGTTTGTTGATATGTGATCCATTGTGGGGTTTTATTCCATGCATTGTTTGATGGAATTATTGGTAATTATGGTTTAAATTGTTAGTGAGAATGATTTAGGTGACATTCTGAGCTCAGTATTGGACTAGGGTTTTACAGTTACTCCCTCCAGTCACACAAAAAGAAGTTGTTTTGGACGTCAACACGGTCCACGAAATACATATTTGACCACTCATTTTTACTGTAATATATTAATAAAATAAAATAAAATAATAATATTATGAATGTACTCTTCGAGAAAAATCTACATGTACCATTTTCATGTGTCCAATCTAAATACTCATTAAGATATTAATTACCAAATTTTAGAATGTTTGACTGTACGTATCTCAAAACGACTTACTTTTGTGACCGACGGGAGTATTTTCTATGAAGAACTTCGAGATACTTATCTGTGATTGATAATTGAAAATGGTCGATAATCTTGATGTCTATATTTTTTAGTACTGGTGCCAAGGACTATTTGAAACACATGATTTTTGTAAGAAACAGACTAATTGCACTGGGGTTTATATGAAAATGAGTAAGTTTCAAAAAACCTCAAGCCTTATGGTAGAAGTAGCATAACACCGGGGGGTTTATGGCTTGTGGCACATAGCCGAGGGTTTTACGTCTGGTCATTTCGTTTCAGTAAGAGATATTCATATATTTGCCACACCAAAGAATGGTGTTACAGAATTTGCCACCGAACATATTATAATCATTTTTTTGCCACCCCAAAGTTTGGGAAATCAATATTTCGCCGGTTTCACACTATTGCTTTTTCATTTATGTGTTCCGAGCCATACGAAATGAGTTTGGGAGGAAGAAAAGGGGAGGGGCATCATGGTCATTTCAGAGAGCTTAAAAAAACACGGATATGTATAAAATAATTCAAAAAGTGGCAAAAAGATTGATTTCCCTTGGAATGGCAAAAAATGATTACGATATATGGAAATCCGAAAATCGGGATTTTATGGAACTACAACTTTAAAATCTGGTGATTTCAGAGATTTGCTTCAAGGAAACCCTCGAATTCCAAAGGAGAACCTCCAAGCAGGACCCAATCATACCAAAAAGATCGTACTTATAAATTTTGATTGATACGCGTGCCCAAGTTTGAAGCCATGGCTATTGACAGAAATGCATGAACATGTCCGATGCTTAAAATGCAAACAAAGCGAGAGCGACTGCATACATCTTCCCTGTGAGTCGGGTGGCTGGCCCGGTTTAGCTTTTCTAACCAACCAAACAGTGAGTTTGATAAAGGCTTTGGCGGCAGGCAGATGGCCGATTGGGGTAGACGATGGGCAGCTCTAAATGCGCGGCCGAAATCTACCTTCTCCTTCCGCCTTCATTGCCGCGCGCTGCCACTGACTGCGGTTTCAGCCTCCATATCGAGGAAGAACTCCACGCCACGGAAAGAAGCGACGGCATGGGAGATGGATCGTCTGCGCCGGTGCCGGCCGGCCACAGTGGGAGTGGGAGTGGGAGTGGGAGTGGGAGGGGGCGGGGCACTGTGGTCTGAACGATGCCATGGCTGACACCGCTGCCGACTGCGAAAGCACACATGCACCCGCGCGCGGTTATAGCCAAAACTCACGGGGAATTTGTATGGAGCGGTGGAAATTCAGTAGGACTGTAGGAGGCTTCGACCTCCTGTTAAAAATTAAGCGCTCCAGGGTCAGGAATTGGATGTAGCGGAGCAAGTTGAAAAGTTAAAACTTTGCATAACAAACGACACGTACTAATTAGGTCAATGTGTGTGATTTCGAAGGGTTTTCTTGTGAGGTCCATCCGTCTCTCGAATTCATTCGAAGGCTAATTAAGTTCACGCGGAAGGCCCAAACGGCTCACATTCCTGCTGTTTTTTTTTCAGGTAGAAAGCGGTGTATAATCCCGAATATCAATATATCTCTACTACATGTAGTTTTCCCATAACGGTTCGTGCCATATAGGCTCCATCCGGTCAATTTTATAAATCATATTATCTTTCTAGTTTTGTTTCAGATATAAAGCGTGCATGCAGATTCAATGCTAGTACATCTCTTCTGCCCTTAATTTTATAAATCATATAATCTTTCTAGTTTTCTTTCTCTGCTAAGCATCTATGCATGACCATCCACACAAACCATCTTCTCTCGTTTTTCCAAAAGCACTTAATGGAAAAGGCTCTCTCTCGTAGATTCCTCAAATTTACAAGTTACAACGCTCTTAACCTTTGTGCCCAGTCGAAATACGCTTTATAAAATGGATAGGAGGGAGTACCATTTTGCTTTTGTCAAGGGCCTCCGGTAGAACTTTTTTTCTTTCTGTTTGGCGAAAGGGTGAAGTATTCTGATTTGAATCATAGCCTTCAGTCACACTATTCGCGGAGCCGGTGCCGCACCGACTGAACCTCTTTTTCAAGTCCGCGGGGAACGATAAACAATTCGAGATCAATTCAATTTGCAACCTAATAGACGACGGATCCCAATACTAACTTTCAGCCACAGCGCCTGATAGACGGATCCAATTGAGTTCCTATTCGGGTCAAGGGTTGGTTGATGACAGGTGATGGATCATCAGACTCTGCCTCTGCCTCCTTGCCTGGACCAGCGACCAGGGAGGCGGTACGGCGCCTCTCGCGCCGCGTCGCATGCATTTGGGACGTGTTCCACGGAGTGGATATCGGATCACACTCGCATCACACGCACTCTCTCCTTCCATCGTCTGAATCAGAGGAAAACATGCATCTCGCAGCTGAAATGCTGCCGGCTTGCTATAAGGCTCCAAGCACCGGCACCGCCATGAACTCTGCGCACTGTTCAAGTGACGTCCCTGTGTCTGTGTGCGTTTCAGCTTTCACACACGACAAAAAAGAAAATGGAGCACCTCTCAAAAAGAATTTGCAGTATATTGTTGTTCTTAATTCTTTGGGTCTGAGAAAACGTATGTTCCAAGATGTCATGGTTCCAGGTTTATATATTCGATCAGGGCTGGTTATGAAAAGACAGAGTTGAAGATTTTTAATTTCTGACAATGTAAAGGATGCGCTGTGATGGTAGCTCGAGGAACCAGTAGTAATTTCCGTTTAGATAAGTATTCATCGGAAATTGCTTGCTTCACTGAATTCTAAGGTGTAGACAATGAAGTCAAAATCTTGTGAAAATTTCAGGAGAGGACGGGATTCTTTAGGATAATAGAACTTTTCAAATACAGATCGAGTAGTACAATGTTATTCATGCAAATTAGGTACACTTTTCTCCAAACGTTCGTGTATGTTTCAATAGTTCACTTGGCATTCCATAATTACAGGTGAGAAGTGTGTAAACTAACAAGACACCCGGTAATCAAGGTGGATGTTGTGAATTCAGACCCCACTGTAGAACATTAGATCATCTTAAATGTATAGTAGCTACAAATAGTAGCTTCAGAAAAGAGATACATTAGTTGAAGCTGTGACCCAAAACGCTCCACTCCAATGCATAAAAGTTTTAGGATAGGTTCACAAAATATGAAGTAAAACTAACTACAGTTCACTCCAATGCAAAGTAGCTTCAGAATGGGTCCTCAAAAATTTGAAGCGAAACTATGATCTCTTTCCAATGCACTCGAAAAGGCATTGGTCTAGGCTCGACCCACACGCATTAGTTGAAGCCACCGTAGCTTGATGAAGCTACAATTTTTGTTGAGGAGGCATCTCTTCCCCATGCTAATAGTTAGAGAGACTATCCATGGTAGGGCATTGGAGATGTAAAAATCGGGCTTTTATGTTAATCCAAAGAAACAATTTGTGTTGACATGGCATCTCTCTCCCATGCTAGAGCATTGGAGAAGCTTTACTGGTGGTATATAGTATATACGTCACATTTTATATGCTTATTGCTAACTGTAGCATATTCTAGCGACGGACACCTTGTCCCTCTAGCTGGTGATCATAGTTCGATTCTCATCGATCACAGGTTGTCAATTGTAAGATAATTGTATTAGCCAATTGTTCCCACCTTAGAGAAAAGTTTATATGCTTCTTTTTCTTTGAATTTAAAGGGGGAAAAGGCTTGTTTGGCACAATTTTTGGGTGGTTTACCCTACTCCCCTGTTCAAGAATATATGACGTTTTGGACATCGACACGGTCTTCAACATGCAACTTTGATAATTACTTTTATATTAATATGTTGATAAAATAATATAAAACTATTATATTTTGAAAATATTGTTCATGACCAATCTAATGATACCATTTTTCATATGACCAATGCAAATATATTTTTTATATATTAATGGTCAAATTAAGAAAATTTGACTGCACGCTTTTTACAATGTCATATGTTTTTCAACGAAGGGAGTAGTAAGTTTTCTGTAGCATTTATTCTCCGGTACAATCATTCAATCATAGTACGTGATACAAGACTGTAGACATGTAGTCGAACTGAAGCTGAGGATAATTTTATTGAACACGTTTTGTCGTTGTTGGTCATCCGACCAGCCGAATTAATATACACGGAGCGCTAAAGTACAAGTGAGCATTAATAATTTCATACCTATGTGCTCTTCTATAAAATGAGGAATAAAAAGTTATTTAAACGAACTCAGAGGAGCTAATGGTGTTGTGATGTTCCTTGGCTTTTTGACATGGTTCTGAGACCTGGTTAAATTATTGGCTTAATGCATATGGGTCTCATTTTTAATTAGGCAAATGTCCCTCTTACTCGCAAACAAGAATACAGGTAATTATAAAAAAGAATAAAAACCAATACTTCATTGTTCAGAACAGACGCTGTCTGCTTGTAATCAATTACCTCTAAAAAAGCTTCAACTTTCAAAACTTGTAATTGCTAGCCTGGAATTAATAACAAATAGTAATAATATGAAATATTATCTAATGCATGCATCCATCAATTTTTTTTTGAGAGAGATGCATTTGATCAATTGATAATGCTCTTATATGTTTCGAGATCAAGCACAATTTATGTATAGTAGTGGCCTGCGCGCGCCATGACGCGCGTAGAGAAAAGAGCAGAGATATTAGGTACTGGCATTGAATGAAGAGTAACAACTGAACAAAATATATCCGGCGTTAGAGGAAAACTATCGGAACCGTACCCCACTCTTGTTCAAGTTCTCAATAGCAAAAGGACAACACTACTTCTGAAAAAAAAACAATATAATAATTCTTGAATTAAGTCGGAACATCTTTTCAAGTATAAGAAATATTTGTTAGCAAACGTCATTGCTTGTGGAACACCAGTGTAAATGTCATGCACTCTTGTTTGAACTCTCCATAGACATAGGCAATACAAATACTTTATCTTAAAAAATACCACCATATAACAGTTCCTGAATTACGTTGGAACTTATGTTCAAATTCAAGAAACACATTTGTCTGAGCAAACATTCCTGGCCTACATATTTCTATCTACTGTGATTGACTTATTGCTGATAAAAATCAAACAGTATATTGGTATCCTAATGCTCATTGGATAAAGTATTTTCCAGCCAGTCCTACTTTACTGGCCTCCAAAGGAAATTGCAATTGACAATTGAACAATACAGTAGCTATTTCTCGATCATTAGGTATTTGTCCTCTTTGAAGGTATTTGTCCTCTTTGAATATTTATTTATTCTTCATGAAAGCAGAGTCCCTCTGGACGTGTTAGTTAGAAAACTATTTTATTTCTTGCATAATAAAACATGTCATCTTTTTATCTAGAAATATAGCTAATATGTACAACAAGCAAGTAACATTAGGAATACCAACTCACATGCAAACTATCTGCAGTATTTAGCTTCTGGAGAGAATTGTGACCATGTATGAGTGAAGCTAAGCCCTGGGAAGTCACATGATCACATCTTGACACATCAACACTCTGCAATGAAAGACAATATGTAGAATGGATTAGAGAATAATCAAACATTCAATTGCTGGTGAAGTTGCACACTCTATAAGTAACCAAATTACAAATTTCACGAGAGTAGGCAGCATCCAATTGCTAGGAAGCTAGAAACTTGAAATATTCAGACTTCAGATTGTAGAAGACATGATAATGTGCATCAAGAGACTGAAAAATCATTATCCCCAAAAGTGATTAACTGCAGTGAATTGCTCCCTCGGCTTAGCAATTCCAGGCCTTCATCATCTATACATAAGCAACCAACCATTGCCAACTCCTCTAGCTTCTTAAGAGTGGACATCGATCTAAGGGATTCATTGCTCACCTGTAACAGAAAAAGAAAAATGAAGCACATCACAAGTTCTAAAGATCCCAATTAGATGCAAACCAAGTGGCAGCAAGGGAGAGAGAAATAAACCAAAAGAGTCTAGTAATAATCGAAATGCAACTTTAGCAGCAACCTATAGTCAAATCAGCAGAAACTAACTCTTTTTGAACTTTGACTCTTAAAGATGCAACTAAACTATTAACCAAGTAACTCACAATTTCCTCATTTCCTGATGTGCATGGTACAATGCAATGACGAGATAATTTTCGACAAGAGAAGCAAACAGATGTACCCTCTAAAGTCTATACTGTTCCTACTTCAGTCCAGTAGTAGATGAAATCAAGAACTAATGAAATGCTGATGAAATACTAAACTATACAGTCCTACTGTACAGCTTGTCACACGGTGTAAAAAATTCTGATATTTTTCTGTTAACGGGAGATCTTTTCCAGTCCTACCAGAACCATGGCGCAGATCTAGAAAGGAGAGGAATCAATGAAAAGAAGCAAGAACAGCTGGAAAGCCAAGAAGGAAATGTGCAAAGAGGGGTTCAGGAAGAGATCGAGAGCACAGATCTAGCAAGGAGCACGCTATACGGGAACTGAAACAAAAAAATAAAAAAGGCAGAGAAGGCAGCCGGCGTGAACAGGCAAAGATCGAACGAAGAAGCAAAACGTTCAGATCCATGAGGAAATACCGAGCAGGAAAATCGAAACGAGAGAACAACGAAAAGATTTAGAAATAGCGGAGAAGACAAGAAGAAAATATGCTAAGCGGGATTCATGAAGAGATAGGAATCAAAATGCGAACCTCATTAGCTGCGTCGGACGAGTGTCAGAATTGAAGTTTCTGAAGCGAACCGGAGAGAGGAGCATATGGGGTTAAAACACTTGAACGGCCCAGATTGCAGGATACCCTTTCGTTAAGAAGATCCAAGGAAGAGACTCAGTGGTGGCTGGTTAAGAAGATCGGACGGTTGATACCTTTGCATACCCCTAAGCTAGATCCGATGGCTAGAAAAGAAACTAGTAATCACTGTTACTGTAATCTCCTTGCTTTGTCGGCAGAGATGCTCTTGCGTCATCGTTGCCTACTGCGCAGTCCATATAAGCGGTAATTGGGCTTTGAGTTGTTATCGTGATGTTAAACCTAGTTTTATGATATCAGTGTCTACATTCCCCATTTCTTATTTTCTTGTCCTATTTTCCTCCCATCTGATTGTTCGCGATTTATATCCAAGTTAGCTTTTGATTTCGGATATTGTTTGATTCCTGACAACGAGGTCCTGCACCGCCTATAGGCGCGATTCGCCGTCTTCGCCTGCGAGGAGGGAGCGGAGGCCAGGGATGGCAACCGCCGGCGTGGCAGAGATGCGTCGGAGTGCCCCGGAGATGGAGAGGTACCTAACCCACGACGCGATGACAAGCGCCTCCGTGCCGAGGCCGAGAACCACCCCGTCCAGCGCCGCGACGGCACGCGTGAGTAGCACATTGTCTCGTGATCGAGGCCAGCGGAGGGAGACAAGATCGAAGACTGCAATGGCGGTGGAGGGAGAGGAGATCGAAGAAGAAGGGACAGGGAGGCGCGTTCGAGAAGCTCCTCTCTACGCCTGTGACCACACATGGTGAGGCGGACGATGCGTATGAGCGAGGCGGAGACAGCGAGGTGGCCAGGAAGAATCAAACGGCGGAGAAGAAAGGAGGAAGAGCATCAGACGGGGCAAAACACGAAGCAATTGCAGGCAAGCGAAACGCAAGGAAAATCAGACGGCCGCAAGGCAGAGACGCGCGGAATCCAGCGGGAAAAAAACTTCTGGGCGACGTGGTCTGTCTGCCCTCGCTTCCTTTTTCCCTCCGTTTATAGCATAGGATAGGATGCTCCAAGTCAGTTTAGAGCATCTGCAATAGTTTGTTTCTTAGTTTGTTACTAAAAGAAGAGAGAGTACTCAATCTAATAAAAAGAAACAAGTTTTTCAATAGATTATTTCTTGAGCTTGTATCTAAGACTTTAATTGTTTCAAATGTGCATGATTTTTGATGATCAGTAATGAAGTACAACTTTGTGGCCTACATGTTTTAACTCATTTATCATATCAATAATAAAGTCGGACTGCACAAATGATTATTTCTTGAGCGGGTGAATATTTTGTTTTAAGACAGTGGGACTCACAAAATATATTTTTAGGTAACAAATAAGTCTTCAATAGAGTATTTGGTTGTTTCATGTGTCTTGGTATTAACCATTTGATAGTTTTTTCATCTAGAAATAACTTCACCTTCTCTCCTCCACATCACCTAAATGCTGATGTGACAACTCCTTAGTAACAGATGACGTGGACTATTGTAGATACTCTTACACGGGGCATCTGGTCAAGATCTACCAACTACGTTTCGTTGGCTCTATCATCCCTTTGAATTTGTTTTCCAATAACCTAAGACTAAAAATTATATGATGAGAAAAAAATTTGCTGAACTAGTTGCAGGGAAATGCTGCATCCCATGCTGCGTAGGATGGGACAGACAAATCAGTAACCTCCAGGGAAGACAAATATTAATATAGAAAAAGAGGAAAAAACAATGGACTTCCCACAGTATACCAACAACATACACCCACATGTCAGCAATATAATTTGATTAATGTTTTAGAAGAGCATAATTTGACTAAATTTCATTATTCATTCATTTTTTTTTGTTGCGATAAAGTTCCAATTAACTTAACGTTCTCGGAAATTCAGCTGCACAAAAAAATTGAATTAGTTCTAACTATATGTATACACCATTCTTCTATCAATTTCTATCAAGCAAAGGTTACAAAATATGTAAGATAGTGTCCAATCTCTCAGCACTTTTCTTCTTCGCTTCAGTGAACAACAGGCAAGATACATAAGTTTTATTTTGTTTGACTAGGGTCGAAAACCCTTTTGTCGTCGTAAATTGCCACTAGTGGTGTCTAAATAGGCCATCCAAATGGACCGTGTCATGTTTAGCTAACTAACAATCCGTCCCGTGCCGGCCCATGGGCTGAGATGTTGACTCAAACATAGCACATCGGCCCGAGGTCATCCTGACTATAGTGGCAGGCACCATAAGCTCGACTACCGTGCCCCACCACGCCACGCGTTGGCCTGCCACCATCACCTCTGCACCGTGCTAAGCTGACCCGCTTGGTCAGGGTGTTGATCCAAGTACAACACGCCGGATCAAGCAATCACTCAACAACAATATCAAGGTGTGCCATGCGAAACCAACGATCTTGGACCGCTTGGCGTCCACGGCCATTTGGGCGACCCGATATCTCCAAGGGGTCGTTCGCGGGCTAAATCGATCCAGTCTCGACTCTGACGCTCGATGCTCGCCTCCATCTCGACCACCTCTCTACCGCGGGCAATGTCCCGCCTCGCCTCTCCTCCATATTCGCCACCTCCACCGCCACTACCGCCTCCTCCTCCTCCACGGCGCCTTCACCACGCGCATCCCACTAGGCTTTGCCGCCGCCACGAGCGCGTGCTCTCGGGCGCTTCGGCCTGCAGGACGCGCCACGACTGTTCGGCGAATTGCTGCAGCGAGCCACCCCGTGCGGCCGCGCTGAACGGCCTTCACCGCCCTCGCTCGTGCGGCGCCATCCGCCGCTGCGGCGCCGACGCCCGCCCTCGCGATCGCCCTCTTCAACCGCATGTCCGGCGCGGCCACAGGTGGCGCCGCAATCTGTCTACACCTACGGCATCCTCATGGGCTGCTGCCGCGTGGCGCCACGACCTAGCGCTTCGCCTTCTTCGCCGCCTCCTCGGTCGGCCGGGGCGAATGCCATCGTTGTCAACAACGTCATCGAGGCTATGCGACTTGAAGCGGCGAGGCGGTGTGGGCGTGTTGCTCGCGAGATGCCCGGCCGGGTGTATGCGATGTCATTGTAGGAAGCGGGTAGGCTACACTAGCGCAAATTAAAAAATTCTACCCGTAAACCAAGATCACTGCGATTATAGATCACGGTCTTACCACTAGGCGCGCAGTGCGGAAGTTGATGCGACACGTCGAGCGGTGTAGTCGTACTCGATTGATGCGATGCGTCGAGGCGGTAGTAGTCGTACTACTTCCTCGTCCTCGTCGCGGTGTCCCACGTCAGGCTCCTTTCTTGCGGTTCGTCCCAACGCCACGGATGCGGCGCCTCAAAGGTATCCACACGTGCGGGAGGAAGCGGCGCCGCGGACTACTAGATCGCGCGGCGACTAGGGCGTGGGAGGGTGGCGGCGAGTTTGGGGATGTCACGAAAAACTCAACCCTTAACGGTGCGCCGCCCTCCTTTTATAGGCGTCCTTATAATGGGCTTCTACGAATAGAGGCCCATTAGGACTCAATGCCAGATCTAGTCGGATCCAATCCGAATTAGGCTTCAACCCTAAGTGTGTGACCCTATAGGTTCACGTATGTTTAGACATGACGCAAGTACACATACTTGGTCAATAGTTGGTAGCGACCTCTAGCAAGGCGTGCCAACTCCTAAGCGCACGTAAAGATCATATCGGACGAACCATCACAGCGTTATGTACATGCCAATCCCTTTGCCTCACGATATTTGGTCGAGCTCCAAGTGACCACTCTTTCTCGATCCTGTGATCCGGAATCCCTTACTAGGTTAACTCTTAACCTTAAGTAGCATGGCCATGCATTTACGGATCCGATCACTCGAGGGCCAGAGATATCTCTCTCGGTAGAGAGGGCAAATCCCATCTCGTCGACCATGCCTCGCAGCATGCTTCATGACAAACCCGAAAGCTACCTTTATAACTACCGATTCACGGATAGCGTTTGATAGCCCCTAAGTAGGTCGATTCACATCTCAAGTACATGCGACAATCTCGAGTCTAAGGACAAGGCGTACACATTGTGTAGAGAGAACCATAAGAATAATTACTATGTCTCATGTTGGGTCGGTCCAACCCCATGTTCTAAACATGTGTCCACATTATTGGTTTGACATCTCCATGTCTATGACACGTGAAACATGGTCATCAACCGATACATGTGCTAATCAATCATTCACGTGTGTCCTCACATGAACTCCGACTAGGGACAACTTTAGAATAACCATACAAGTAAAGAGTTTCACAAATAAGTCACATACTTGTTAATCAACACAAAGGCAATATTCAAGGAACATTTATTAAATCATGGATACAATGAAATATCATCATCAATATGATTGCCTCTAGGGCATATCTCCAACAGATCTCCCACTTGCACTAGAGTCAATCTAGAAGATATCTAATACCCATAGCTCTTGTGTGCGCCTCATGCTTAGGTCAGTGGGAGAGGCTTCGTCAAAGGATCGAAATATTCAAATCCGTGTGTATTTTGCATATCTTTAAATCTCTCGATTAAGGATCTCTCGAATGAGATGAAACCGCCGCGATATGTGTTTGTTCTTTTGGTGATTCCTCGGCTCCTTGGCTTGCGCAATGGCCCCACTGTTATCACAATAAAGATCCGAGGACTTGCACGCACTAGGAACCACACCTAGTTGATTATGAACTTCCTTATCCAAACACCTTCCTTTGCCGCTTGGAAGCGCAATGTACTCGACCTCCGTTGTAGAGTCGACAGCAGTCTCACGCTTGGAACTCTTCCAACTTACCGCACCACCGTTCAAAGGAGCACAAAACCCGATTGCGATTTGTAATCATCTTTGTCGGTTTGGAAGCTTGCATCGGTGTAACCATTTACAACGAGCTCTTCCTCACCTCAGTAGACTAGGAACACATCCTTAGTTCTTCTCAAATACTTGAGGATGTTTTTAAGCTGCCATCGATGACTCTCACGGATCGGCTGTATCTGCTCGTAACACTTAGAGCATAGGAAACATCGGCGAGTACACATCATAGCATACATGATAGATCCAATGGCGAAGCATATGGAATCTTACTCATGCGATCTCGCTCATCGGTTGTCGAAGGACACCGAGTCTTGCCAAGATTTATGCCATGAGACATGGGCAAGAACCCTTTCTTTGCCTCCTCCATGTTGAACCGTTTCAACACTTTGTCAATGTAAGTACTCGGCTTAATCCTATTAGCCTTTTGATCTATCTCTATAGATCTTAATACCCAAAATATATGCCGCTTCCCTAAGTCCTTCATTGAGAAACTATTTTTGGTGAGGTCTTAACGGACTCGAGCATAGGAATATCATTTCCAATCAGTAATATGTCATCTACATATAAGATTAGAAATACGAGTGAGCTCCCACTTGTCTTCTTGTAAACACAAGATTCTTCTTCGTTTTGATGAAGTCAAACCCTTTGACCACTTCATCAAAACAGATGTTCCAACTCAGAGATGCTTGCTTCAATCCATAAATGGATTTTTGAAGTTTGCATACTTTTCTAGCATTGTTTGGATCGACAAAACCCTCGGTTGTATCATATACACGTCCTCGGTTAAATTTCCATTAAGGAAAGCCGTTTTGACATCCATCCGCCATATCTCATAGTCGAAATATGCAACAATAGCTAGAATGATCCGTATTGATTTAAGCATCGCTACGGTGAGAAAGTCTCATCGTAGTCAACTCCTTGAACTTGCCGAAAACCTTTGCGACAAGTCGAGCTTTATGGATATGAACATTTCCATCCATATCAATCTTCCTTTTATAGATCCATTTGCACTCTATGGTTTTAACACCATCAGTAGGTCAACCAAATTCCAAACTTGATTGTCTCCCATGGATGCTATCTCGGATCTCATGGCACTATGCCATTTCTCGAGTCTGGTCCATCATTGCTTCCGCATAGGTCATAGGCTCATCATTGTCTAACAATAATATATCTCGCGCATTGCGAGCCTTTCCACCTTCGTGGTGGTAGTGCTTCCTTTGCCATGGGTTCCTCAACTTGTTACGCCACATGGGCATCATTCGTCGAGTCTTCCCGATTGGTTCATCTTGAACTTCTTCAAGCTGCACCGTTCTTCCACTTGTCTCCTGTTGAGAAACTCTTTCTCTAGGAAAACACCACTTGACGACAAACACTTTGCCCTCTAGTCGGTTGTAGAAGTAATATCCAAAGGTTTCCTTGGATATCCACGAAAATGCATTTATCCGACTTGGGTGTGAGCTTGTCATTGTAGTAAACGACAAACGCCTCACATCCCCAAATCTTTAGAAAAGACAAGCGTGACTCTTCCCGGTCCATATCTCATATGGTGTCTTAACTACTGATTTAGACGGTACCTATTAAGTGTGAAAGCTGCCGTTTCTAGGCGTAACCCCAAAGGATAATGGTAAATCATTGGCTCATCATCGATCGAACCATGTCCAACAAGGTCCGATCGCCGCTCGGATACCCGTTTCTTTGAGGCGTTCGGGCGGTGTTAGGCGTGGAACAATTCGCAACTCTTGGATGATTGCTAAATTCATGACTCAAATACTCGCCACCACGATCGGATCGTAGAGCCTTGATTTTCTTGGCACGTTGATTTTCAACCTCATTCGGAACTCTTTGAACTTTTCAAAAGTTTGGACTTATCTTCATTAAGTAGACATAGCCATATCTACTAAAATCATCGATGAAAGTTATGAAGTAATGAAATCCACCTCTAGCGATCGTGCTCATTGGTCCACATACATCGGTATGTATGATTTCCAACAAGTCGACGCCTCTCAAAAGAACCTTTGAAAGGTGATTTGGTCATCTTACCAAGCAAACAAGCTTCACATGTCTCGTATGATTCAAAATCAAGCGAAGTTAGAAGACCATCGACATGGAGCTTCTTCATGCGCTTTTCACTATGTGACCCAAGCGACAATGCCAAACATAGGTGGGATTCAAATCATTATGTCGAAGTCTTTTAGCATTTATGTTAAAGATAGGCGCATCATCAAGATTTAAAATAAATAACCCATTCACAATGGCGCAAAAGCCATAAACATTCCATTTTAGAGATCAAACAACCATTGTCTTTACTTGCAAATGAATAACCATCTCTCATCAAACATGAGGGGATAAAATGTTTCGACTCATACTAGGAACATAATAACAATTATTCAATTCCATAATAAATCTTGAAGGAAGCTGAAGTTGCATGGTGCCGAGCGGTCAACGCAGAAAACCCTTGCTTTATTTCCGACGCGAAAATCAACTTCACCTCTTGCGACTCCTCTACTTCTTATTAGCCCTGCATCGAGTTGCAAATGTGAGCAAGCGATCCAGTATCAAATACCCAAGAGTTAATAGGAGAATCTGCGAGAAAAATGTCTAAAACATTTATGACAAGTGTACCATGGGTGGAAGTCTTACTTCGGCCTTCTTCTTGCATTCATCGGAATCCATGTACTTCTTGCGTTTCTCTTCCGGTGGCGATTTCTTTACAATAGAAGCATCTTGTCTCGACTCGAGTCGGCATTAGGCTTAGGCGTTGGCTTGAGATCATATCTTTAACCTTGCCCTTATTCTTTGGCCATGGCTTCTTACCCTTTTTCTTGAAGCTAGACTTGTTCTGCACGACCATCACATGGCTAGGCCACGCACACTTCTTAATGTCACTCTCTGTGTTTTGAGCATCCCACAAAGCTCATTAAGGCCCTTATCCGCCCCATGCATATGGTAGTTCGAAATGAAATGCCCATAGCTAGGTGGAAGAGACGCTAAAATGAAATCGATTGCCAACTCTTGGCCAATTGGAAAACCAAGTTTATCCAAAGTCATTGTAACCAACCATTTTGATCACATGTGGGCCTACGGGTGCACCTTACATTAACTTGCATTCGAGAAAAGCCTTAGAGACATTGAACCGTTCGGTCTGGCACGTATGCGGAACATGTCCTTAAGCGCTATGATCATATCATACGCTTCGATCCTCAAACCGCTTTTGAAGGTCGGGTTCCATGCATGCAAGCATAAGACGACTAATCTCAAGAGAGTCATCACATACTTTCTTGTAGGCATTTTTAACACAGTGACGCATTATTTGCGAGTTCTTACGGGATTGGGGTGTCGAGCGTTTTCCTTTTATACGCCTAAGAACAATTCTCGAGTTCTGGACCCAGTCAGAATAGTTTGTTCCATTTAATTTCTCTTTCTCAAGAATCGATCGCAAAGCAAAAGGGTGTGCGTGGTTGCTAGATGCCATTGATCTACAATAGGAAATGCAAAATACTAAGACAAATAAAACCATGATAGAGTAAATCTGTATTAAACAAATTTAATAGAATGTACTCCACTAAAATCAACATCCCTCTGTTGATTCTTAGCGATTCAAGATCCATGATTAACGAGTCTACTAGTGAGCTTTTGCATCACCGCTAGGAGACAAGGTAATTCGATAAGCAACACCTTGCTAATCATATCTCTATATGACTCTTGTTGTTGGGTGACATCTCTATGCCCGCGCCCAACCTTTATGCCCCAAGGCCCATAACCTTTATGATAACCTTGTTAAGTTCACCAATCCTTATGCATGTAAGTATCAGATACAAAACCCATCTAGTCAAGGAAAGTTGATGGTGCCCTAATTTTATAGACCCACCATCAATTTACAAGACATGGGATGGTGCAAAGTTTAATTGGGAGGGCATATGTTTAACTTAACATTTTGTGAGGATCGCTATACTTCTACCATTCAAACATGCATAGGAGTAAAACAATAGGAATAGCATTCACACAGTTGTGACTCGGTATGGCCCATTTTCTCATGGTGATCTCCATCGCCATAGAATCATCCACCATGATGATCTCCATCTCCATGGTTCATGTGTGCCATCCTCCAAGTGATGTGTCCTCAGAGTACTACTATAAGCTATTACTCATAACAACTAGTAATAAAATACATGGATACTAGGAATCATCACAAGTCGACACGCAGCCGTTAATACAATACTTTGACAACACAATGGCTCCAGTAGTGTTGCGTACCCACGACACGCGAGTCATGCAAATATTACAAACATGCATCACATACACATTAGGCCATCTGGTCACATACATCCTGCAAAAACAAGTTTATGCATAGAATCGCAATCTCTGGGATAGGGGTGAGGGGTTTCCCCTCAGGTTCGAAGGCGCCGCCGCTCAGGACTTCAGGCGTCGGGACCTTCGTAAAAACAGTCAATCTATGCAATTTTTACATAGGATTTTGATCGGCAAATCATATTTACCACAAATCGACTCTGTTAGATTCGACCAATTATATTGATCTTCGCATGCGCAACCGGTTTCGTGTCACTTTGTCTACCCCGATGGCGAATCCGGCCGGTAGGGGTATGTTGTTTCACGACCTTAGCGGTATGATCACGGTACATCGATTATTAATCTGAGGTTCGATTCGATCAATCATATTGATCTTCGCATGCCGCAGCGGTTTCGTGTCACTTGTCTGCCCCGATGGCGAATCCGACCGGTAGAGAATGCGTTGTTTCCACGACCTTAGCGGCATGATCACGAAACGGACCGATCCATTACGAGAACTATACAATCGATCACATCGATCATACCGATTACATATCGCCATATGCAAATCACCGAACCTATAACATGACAAAGCAGCCGCTCGATACCATGTTGGGAAGCGGGTAGGCTACACTAGCGCAAATTAAAAAATTCTACCCGTAAACCAAGATCACTGCGATTATAGATCACGGTCTTACCACTAGACGCGCAGTGCGGAAGTTGATGCGGCGTCGAGCGGTGTAGTCGTACTCGATTGATGCGATGCGTCGGGCGAGTAGTCGTACTACTTCCTCGTCCTCGTCGCGGTGTCCCACGTCTGCTCCTTTCTTGCGGTTCGTCCCAACGCCACGGATGCGGCGCCTCCAAAGGTATCCACACGTGCGGGAGGAGCGACGCGCGCGGACTACTAGATCGCGCGGCGACTAGGGCGTGGGAGGGTGGCGGCGGGTTTGGGGATGTCACGAAAAACTCAACCCTTAACGATGCGCCCTGCCCTCCTTTTATAGGCGTCCTTATAATGGGCTTCTACGAATAGAGGCCCATTAGGACTCAATGCCGATCTAATTCGGATCCAATCCGAATTGAGGCTTCAACCCTAAGTGTGTGACCCTATAGGTTCCGTATGTTTAGACATGGCGCAAGTACACATACTTGGTCAATAGTTGGTAGCGACCTCTAGCAAGGCGTGCCAACTCCTAAGCGCACGTAAAGATCATATCGGACGAACCATCACAGCGTTATGTACATGCCAATCCCTTTGCCTCACGATATTTGGTCGAGCTCCAAGCTGACCACTCTTTCTCGATCCTGTGATCCGGAATCCCTTACTAGGTTAACTCTTAACCTTAAGTAGCATGGCCATGCATTTACGGATCCGATCACTCGAGGGCCAGAGATATCTCTCGGTGAGAGGGCAAATCCCATCTCGTGACCATGCCTCGCAAAGATGCTTCATGACAAACCCGAAAGCTACCTTTATAACTACCCGATTCACGGAGTAGCGTTTGATAGCCCCTAAGTAGGTCGATTCACATCTCAAGTACATGCGACAATCTCGGGTCTAAGGACAAGGCGTACACATTGTGTAGAGAGAACCATAAGAATAATTACTATGTCTCATGTTGGGTCGGTCCAACCCCATGTTCTAAACATGTGTCCACATTATTGGTTTGACATCTCCATGTCTATGACCTGTGAAACATGGTCATCAACCGATACATGTGCTAATCAATCATTCACGTGTGTCCTCACATGAACTCCGACTAGGGACAACTTTAGAATAACCATACAAGTAAAGAGTTTCACAAACAAGTCACATACTTGTTAATCAACACAAAGGCAATATTCAAGGAACATTTATTAAATCATGGATACAATGAAATATCATCATCAATATGATTGCCTCTAGGGCATATCTCCAACAGTCATCTCGTACACCACGGTCATTGATGTCTTCTTTAAGGAGCGCAAAGTGGTCAAAGCCTGCGACCTATTCCATGAGATGATACAGCAGGGGATTTTACCTAATGTGGTGACTTATAGCTCGATTATTGACGCGCTGTGCAAGGCCAGAGCAATAGATAAGGCAGAGAGGGTCCTCCGCAAGATGCTTGATAATGGTGTTCTACCGAATAACTTGACATATACTAGCCTGATACATGGATATTCCACTTTGGGGCAGTGGAAGGATGCGGGCAGAATGTTCAAAGAAATGACAAGTCAGGGTGTTCTACCAGATGTTGTTACTTGCAACTCGTTCATGGATGCTCTTTGCAAGCATGGAAAAATTAAAGAAGCTAGAGAAATATTTGATTCCATGGTTGTGAAGGGCCAAAAACCTGATATCATCTCCTACTGTATTATGCTTCACGGGTACGGTGCAGAAGGATGCTTGGTTGATATGCGTATTCTTTTTAATTTGATGTTGGGAGACGGTATTGTACCTAACCACCATGTTTTCAACATATTGATTAACTCCTATGCTAAATGTCGAATGATGGATGAGGCTATGCTTATAGTTGAACAGATGCAGAAACATGGAGTGAACCCTGATCTAGTCACATATTCAACTGTAATAGCTGCACATTGCAGGATGGGTAGGCTGAATGATGCTATGGACAAATTCAATCAGATGATTGATAAGGGTATACCACCTAACGCAGCTGTTTACCAGTGCCTACTTCAGGCCTTTTGTACCCATGGTGATTTGGTCAAAGCCGAGGAATTGGTTTCTGAAATGGTGAATAAAGGTATCTGTCGTCCTCACATTGCGTTCTTTAGTTCAATAATAAACAATCTTTGTAAAGAAGGAAGGGTAATGGAAGCTCAAGATATCTTTGACTGGATTATACGTAGTGGTGAGAGGCCTAATGTTATTATATTTACTTCACTGATCGACGGATATTGCTTAGTCGGCAAGATGGAGAAAGCATTCAGAGTACTTGATGCTATGGTATCAGTTGGCGTTGAGCCGAATGTTATTACATATGGTGCAGTTGTTAACGGCTGTTGTAAAAATGGAAGGATCGACGATGGGTTGACGCTATTCAGAGAAATGTTGCGTAAGAGAGTTAAACCTACAACTTTTACATATAACAGCTTACTGGATGGGTTATTTCAGGCCGGGAGAGCTGTTGCTGCAAAGCAACTGTTCCATGAGATGATTGAAAGTGGAATAACAGTGAGCATTTCCACATACAGTATAGTTCTTAGTGGACTTTGTAGAAATTATTGCAGTGACGAAGCAATCACGCTGTTCCAGAAATTATGTGCAATGGATGTGAAGTTCGATATTACAATTCTCAATATTATGATTAGTGCAATGTACAAGGTTGGGAGAAGAGAAGAAGCTAAGGATTTGTTTGCTTCTGTTTCATCCAATGGGTTGGTGCCTACTGTTCAAACCTACAGCGTAATGATGACGAATCTTATAAAAGAAGGGTCAATGGAAGAGGCTGACAATCTCTTTTCATCAATGGAGAAGGGCAGCTGTGCTCCCAACTCTCGTCTGTTAAATAATATCATCAGAATGTTATTGAAAAAAGGAGAGATAGTGAAGGCAGGAAATTATATGTCTAGAGTCAATGAGAAGAGCATGTCGCTTGAAGCTTCAACTACTTCGTTGCTCATCTCTTTCTTTTCAAGGGAAGGGAAATACCGGGAACACATAAAATTGCTCCCTGCAAACTATCAGTTTTTTGAGGGAGCCAGCCACAGTTGATACATTATATCTGAACTTATATCCTTAGAAGGAACACTTTGAGTTATTGCTTGCCGTAAGGCCCTTCTGCTTGTACAAGAAATGAAAATTACCTGCATGTAAAAAGTCAGTCCTTGATCCTTCTGTGATGTGTTGAAACCACAAAAATGTGAAGCATTTTTGAATGTTTTCCTTGTTGTAGGATGATAAAAGGTAGACCAAGTAGTGTAACACAACTGGTTGCATTTTTAAGGATAATGACTTCTGATGGTGATTGGGGGAAGGTATGCATATGTGTTGTTCCACGAGAAGCACATTGAATATCTATGCAATCTTTTCTAGCATGGTACCCGCCACCTTTGATATATATAATCTTAGTAAAACAGTTACTTTCCTTCATATGCATGCATTTTTAGTAGACGCCATTCTCAGTGATCTGCTTGATATGCAAGGGTCGTTTTACTTCTTGGTTCGATGAATTTGTTGTATGTGTGAGGGCAAATCAGCCATAAAAGAAGGAATGTATGAGGTTGCTGATGCTATGTTCCTTCAGCAGATATGAGTTAATGTCAAAGTCTCCTACACTCTATGTTGTCAGTAGGACTGGTGGAGCTTGTTGCTGTTAGATACATACATAGGATGTGCTACTCTTCCCTAGTTTTGGGTGTTTTCTGCATATTGCTCCTCCATGTACTTGTATATATTGGCCTATTAGCCCTTTTGCAATACAAAAAGCCTATTCATAACTTGGTATTAGGCAACTTAGGGTTAGGGTTTCTCTTTTCTCTCCTACCCAACTCCTAGATCCAGCGCTGCCACTCATACTGTCGCCACCGCTTGCAGGCCAATGCCGTCATCGGCTGCGGGCTTCTTCTTTACCTTGTCGCGGCCTTGCCCTGCTTAGAGCACCCCCTGAGCCGACCCTGCTCCTCTGCTCCACGCGCGCACGAGCTCCTCTACTGCACGTGTGCCCGAGCATGCTCGCCCTGCTCCTCTACGCCCGAGTCGGCCCCGTGCACGTGAAAGCATCTAGGCTCCTAAAAATAATTTTGGTAATTAATAACAATAATATGTTATGGGACTAACATGTGTGCTAAGATGTTTTAAGAGTTTAGTCTCGGGTTTTGGATGACGACATGGAAATGGCATGCAAAGACAACAAAAGATCGTCATGGTTCAAGACTAAATTATTATGTAGCACAACGACCCTTTTATAGTTTTTATCGGTCTCAGTGATTGGTGGAAAGACCAGATTTATAGGCTAGATGCAGTACTATAAAGAGGGATCATGGCTACTAACTTGAGGGCTTATTTTGTGTCATATTGATCAACTAAGTCATGCATGCATCTTGAACTGCATCTGAAAAATAGTTGTCAGTAAAACCGGTATGACCGCAAGTATAACAGCGGTACTACCGCCGTGTGGTAGGTCCAATTTCTAGTTGACAGTACGTTATTTTCGGAAAGCATGTTTTTGAGAGATTTTCCTCATTTGGAAATTTGTAGTACCGGTAGAGTCGAACAGTACTGCCATCGAGAGGTAGTACCGGACCATGTGAGTGTGTTAGTACCGCAACGACTAGTTCAAAAGCATTTAATAAACCTCATATGACCGTTGAACAGTAGGTGCGATAGTACTGGTCGATCAATGACGGTAGTACCACACCTGCTAAATTGTTTAGGGTTTTTCTTCAAACGGTTATTTTTGTGGTGGGGGGCTATAAATACCCCCTTATCAGCACCAAGCTCTGAACTCCTGACCTCATTGAATACATTAGAGTCATTGATGCACTCTCTACTACTCATTTTCTCATATTTCACATTTTGAGCTAGTTGAGAGCATTGAAGTGCATTTACATCATTTGTTGATCTCTTTGACACTTGATAACCTTCAAGTAAGGGTTGTGATTTATTACTCTTAGTGTTTGCCGACAGTTAGATGGCTTAGAGGATGATTGTGTGGTGATCTCTTCAAGAAGGTTGTGAAGAGGCCTAACACCATTTGTGAGAGGTTCGATGATCGCCATCTCTAGAGTGGATGAAGAGCAACCCTAGTGGAATTAAGGTTCATTAGGCTCAACTCGTGGAGCCGTTTCAATTCGTTTGGGCTTACCTCAACGTGGACTAGTGAAGACCGACAAGTGTTCGATATCATGGGAAAACATCGATTGTCTTCGTTGCGGTTTTCTCTCGTGTCTTTACTATTTTCGTATTTACATTTCCAGCTCTTATTTGTGTAGAATTGCTTAACTAAAATTGTATTTAGTATTGACATAGCCTTGGGGTGTCTTAGTACATTCATAATATTATTGTATTTAGTATTGACATAGCCTTTGAGTGCTTCTCCTTTGTTATCACTGAGGCTGGTTTCACCGCCAGTGACCATGACCCTGCTATTTTTGTTCACACCTCTCCTCGTTTTTTTTCCTCGAAGAGTACATTCATAATATTATTATTTTATTTTATTAATATATTCTGATAAACATGAGTGATCAAATATGTATTTTGTGGACCGTGTTGACATCCAAAACAACTTCTTTTGTGTGACTAGAGGAGTAATGTAAAACTCGGTCCAACAGGAGCCTGAATATCACCTAAATCATTCTTACTAACAATTTAAACCATAATTACCAATAATTCCATCAAGCGATTGCATGAATAAAACCCCATAATGGGTCATATATCAACAAACATAACAATATACATGCATAAAAGATTAACTTTCATAGCTTGGAACTACACGCCCAAGAATGCTCAGGTCACCCGAGCCTAAGAAACACTGATCGGGTCACACGAGCCCGAGTGACGCCCGGAACCAATCACCCGAGAACATTGGATGACAACAAATAAAATAATCAAACTAATATTAAACAAACTAAAGTTGCAGTCACTAAACTAATGATAACCAAGTCTAACAATCAACTATAAATGAAAGTATCATGTCTCTAGATTTAATGAAAGCAAACTAATTAAATAATGTTTGTGTGATTGATAGCATGTGATGCATATGTGTTACTCCATCCCATGTATGTCGCCTTTATTGTCCACCTAAAAATAAAAATAAAGTAAGGGTGAGTCCAAGACTCAATAAGTACATCACAGAACAATAAATAAATAGCTTATCATTTAATTAAACCATTATCATTGTCATTCTCATACTCAATTAATCATATCATCCTTCATGTAGACAATTAACATAATTATCTTTCCGTGTATGCAATACTCAAGTATGCTCCATGCTCATATGCAACTCCATTAGCTGATACCGGTATAGTGATAACCCGCCGGTGAACCACTCTATCATTCACTCCCATGAAATCCCCTCCGGGCTAGTCATGATGAATGCAAATGATGCAACATCTTTTCCATTATCCACAGTGGCGAGTCCACCGTGGGTGCTAGTGAGTGCTCGAGCACCCCCTCCCCCCACCACTGGACCCGTAGTACCCCTTATCATCAGTGAAGTTGGGGGCGTAGGCAAGCTAGCCTGGGCAGTGTTGGAGACTTGGAGTCGTTGGACGATATGGAGGTTGAAGAATGAAGATGATTTGCTATGGTGTTCGCTGTTGTTGGACAGATGGAGGCTTGGAGCCTAAGGCCCAATCGGCCCAATTAGAGAAAGGGTCTAAGGGAGACAGAGAGTGGAATTGGATCGAGTAGCTGTCGAGAGAATAGAGAAAGGGAGCAAGCTAACACAAGACAACCGGTGGGTGACTTGGGGAGGCGGCTGGCGGCCCAGCTGTAGGATCAAGGATAACCGACTAGAGGGGATGAATAGGAGGTTCTTAAAATTCTTGCTTTCTAAAACTAATTTCTACAAGACTAGAACTAAGCAAGATTAAATTGCAATTTAGGAACTACTCAATTCTAGTAAAGCCAAGGCACCACAAGACAAGACTCCACAAATATATCTCTAGCACAATTAAATAAGACAAACTCAAGAGCTAGAAATATAAATGCGCAAAGTAAAGGCAAGAATTAACTAAATGATGACTCGCTATGTTTTGCTGTGTTATCGAAAACTTGCTGGTATTCACTAGTCCACGTTGAGGAAAGCCCAAGCAAATTGGACCGGCTCCACGAATTAAGTCTTGCTCCTCGATTTTACTAGTGATTGTTTTTCGTCCGCTCTGGAGATGACGAACACTGAACCACTCACAATTTGGCGCTGGGCCTCTTCACAATTCTCCTTAAAGAGATCACCGTGTGAACTCCTGCCAAGCCGTTTAGGTGTTGGCAAACACCAAGAGTAAAGAACCACAATCTTCACTTGACGACAATCAAGTGCTAAGGATCAATCTAAAAATGAATGTACTTGAATTTTACTCAACAACTTCACAGTGAATGCAACAAGTGTATATGAGGTGTAGAGAGTATGCTCTTAGCTCAAGGATGTTAAATGAGTTCACTATATCCTGTCATTGAGCTAGTGAAGGGATATATTTACCCCCCACAAATAAATTCGACCGTTGGAGGCAAAACACTGAAGTTTTTCAGCACGAGCGGTAGTACCACCGATCATCGGTCGGTACTACCGCACTTCCCCCAACTGCACAGCAACGGCTAGTGCAGAAGTAATTAATGCCTCTGATCTAGCCATTGAAAATGCTGCACAGTACTACCGCCGTTGAACATGCGGTAGTTCCGTTCTCCGGTAGTTCCGTTCACAAAGGGTGGTACAACCGCTACCCTTAGAGGTCCAAAACTGGCATTCTCTGGAGATAACGTACCGACAACTATAATTCGGAACTTTCGGTGTGCGGTAGTTCTGCTTCAATGAACCCCGGTACTACCACACTTCCAGGAGAGCAAAACATGCTAAAAAGGTGTCTCTCTAGAAAACACGTACCGACAACTAAGGTTCGGTCCGACCAGGTTGCGGTAGTTCCGCTCAAAGTTAGTAGTCATACCGACCTTCGGAGTCAACATGAAGATCAATATAGTTCAAGACAAGGTATAAGTAGTCTAAGATCCCTTTTGGATTTTACCGGTCTTAGGAGAAAAGGATGGAAGGCCGAATTTTAGGTTAAATATCGTACTATTAAGAGAGATCATGACTAGTAGCTTGATAGCATGTTCTTGTGTCTTTTTTATTAATCTAGGATCATGCATGCACTCAGAATTTATTTTGAAAGCCAACTAAGCTTTTCTCAGAAAATTGATAGTACCGACGTTGTCTTGGAGGTACTACCGCACAGTGGTATAACTGGGAAAGTGGTGCAGTACTACTGCAACCCAGTCGGACCAAAACCTAGTTGGCGGTTTGTTTTTGACAAAGTGGTCTGGTCAGGTGAACGTTCGGATGGTCCGAACGTACTCGGATGAACGTTCGGATAGTCCGAATG
This sequence comes from Ampelocalamus luodianensis, assembly GCA_036346255.1. Classification (NCBI taxonomy): domain Eukaryota; kingdom Viridiplantae; phylum Streptophyta; class Magnoliopsida; order Poales; family Poaceae; genus Ampelocalamus; species Ampelocalamus luodianensis. Next base: position 32,629,509 of record CM070623.1, read on the forward strand.
TATTGTTCGATCGAGTCAACTGGTTAGGTTGGACCAAGGTTTGTTTCTTTCCGAAGGTCGGTATGACTGCTTACTTTGAGCGGAACTACCGCAACTTTTCTCTAATTGGGCCGATTGGGCCTTAGGCTCCAAGCCTCCATCTGTCCAACAACAGCGAACACCATAGCAAATCATCTTCATTCTTCAACCTCCATATCGTCCAACAACTCCAATTCTCCAACGCTGCCCAGGCTAGCTTGCCTACGCCCCCAACTTCACTGATGATAAGGGGTACTAGGGGTCCAGTGGTGGGGGGAGGGGGTGCTCGAGCACTCACTAGCACCCACGGTGGACTCGCCACTGTGGATAATGGAAAAGATGTTGCATCATTTGCATTCATCATGACTAGCCCGGAGGGGATTTCATGGGAGTGAATGATAGAGTGGTTCACCGGCGGGTTATCACTATACCGGTATCAGCTAATGGAGTTGTATATGAGCATGGAGCATACTTGAGCATTGCATACACGGAAAGATAATTATGTTAATTGTCTACATGAAGGATGATATGATTAATTGAGTATGAGAATGACAATGATAATGGTTTAATTAAATGATAAGCTATTTATTTATTGTTCTGTGATGTACTTATTGAGTCTTGGACTCACCCTTACTTTATTTTTATTTTTAGGTGGACAATAAAGGCGACATACATGGGATGGAGTAACACATATGCATCACATGCTATCAATCACACAAACATTATTTAATTAGTTTGCTTTCATTAAATCTAGAGACATGATACTTTCATTTATAGTTGATTGTTAGACTTGGTTATCATTAGTTTAGTGATTGCAACTTTAGTTTGTTTAATATTAGTTTGATTATTTTATTTGTTGTCATCCAATGTTCTCGGGTGCTTGGTTCCGGGCGTCACTCGGGCTCGTGTGACCCGATCAGTGTTTCTTAGGCTCGGGTGACCTGAGCATTCTTGGGCGTGTAGTTCCAAGCTATGAAAGTTAATCTTTTATGCATGTATATTGTTATGTTTGTTGATATGTGACCCATTATGGGGTTTTATTCATGCATTGTTTGATGGAATTATTGGTAATTATGGTTTAAATTGTTAGTAAGAATGATTTAGGTGATATTCTGGGCTCAGTGTTGGACCGGAGTTTTACAGTTACTCCCTTTAGTCACACAAAAAGAAGTTGTTTTGGATGTCAACACGGTCCACAAAATACATATTTGATCACTCATTTTTACTGTAATATATTAATAAAATAAAATAATAATATTATGAATGTACTCTTCGAGAAATAAGGTGCTATTTATTCCCACCTTATTTTTGGGATGCACCCCTTTTGAGTGTCTCATTGGTTCTCCACCCCAGTACAGTCACCTTCGTTGTTTCGGTTGTGTCTGCTACATGCTTCTTCCACCTTGTGAGCACACGAAGCTGACTGCTTAGTCGGTCGAGTGTGTTTTTCTTGGCTACAGCTCTGAGCATAAGGGATTGTTTCTCATCCTGTTGCTCGACGAATGAGGATCTCTCAAGACCTCACTTTGATGACTCTCATCCTTACTATCCATGTTCCTCTCCCACCAGCTCTGCTTCCGCTGAGTCTCTTTCCTTTTTTACTTTTCCTAACTCTTTACCTCCTCTAGTTCGTGTCTTACCACCCTCGTTTCAGTCCCCACCATCTCCTCCACCACAGTCTCCTTCACCACAATCTCTCCCGTCTCCTCTGGTTTCCTCACCTCCGCTGGAGGTTCCTACCAGCTCTCTTGTTGAGCTCTCCCCTTTTTCGCTGCACTACTCTCGCCGTCCAAGGTATACTCCCCCTTCAGTTGAGCCTTCTAATCCTTTCACTACCTCATCCTTGCTCGGTCTAGCTCCAGCCTCTCCTCCCCAGTACGATCTTCGTGATTGTCGGACTGTCGGGCCTCCTGAGCATTGTGGCCTTGCAGCCGCTGCTCTTGTTGAGCCTTTGACTTACCATGAGGCTGCTGCTCATTCGAAGTGGCAGCAGGCGATGGTTGAGGAGATTACTACCCTGGAGCACACCGGGACTTGGGATCTTGTTCCCCTGCCTGCTCGTGTTACTCCGATCACGTGCAAATGGGTATACAAGATTAAGACTCACTTCAATGGCTCTCTTGAGTTCTACAAGGCCCGTCTTGTGGCCAGTGGTTTTCAGTAGGAGCATGGTCATAACTACGATGAGACTTTTGCACCTATTGCTCACATGACCACTGTTCGGACCCTTCTAGCAGTTGCTTCTATTCGCCAGTGGTCCATTTCTTAGTTAGACATCAAGAATGCCTTCCTTAATGGTGAGCTGCATGAGGAGGTCTACATGCAGCTGCCCCCTGGGTATTCTGTCCCTGATGGCATGGTGTGTCGTCTTTGTCGCTCTCTCTACGGGCTCAAGCAAGCTCCTCGAGCCTGGTTTGAGTGCTTCTCCTTTGTTTTCACTGAGGCTGGTTTCACCGCTAGTGACCATGACCCTGCTATTTTTGTTCACACCTCTCCTCGTGGAAGGACTCTTCTTCTTCTGTATGTTGATGATATGATCATCACCGGCGATGATCCTTAGTATATCAATTTTGTGAAGAAGCGTCTCAGTGACAAGTTCTTGATGCCTGACATGGGTCCACTTCGCTACTTTTTTGGGATTGAGGCCACTTCTACGCCTGAGGGCTACTACCTCTCCGAGGAGAAGTACATTCAAGACCTTCTTACTCGTGCTTCTCTCACTGATCAGCGCACAGTGGATGCTCCCATAGAGCTTGGAGTTCACCTTCGACTCACTAATGAAGAGCCCCTTGAGGATCCCACTCGCTACCATCACCTTATTGGTAGCCTTGTCTATCTTGGGGTCACTCGATCTGACATCTCTCACCTTGTTCACATTCTGAGTCAATTCGTTTCAGCTCCCACTCAGTTTCACTACAACCACCTTCTGCGTGTCCTTTGATATCTTCGTGGCACCGTTTCTCGTCACCTTTTCTTTCCTCGCTCCAGCTCCTTGCAACTCAAGGTGTTTTTTTGATGCGACTTGGGCTAGTGATCACTTGACCGTCGATCTCTTTCTGCCTACTATGTTTTCCTTGGATCATCTCTAATTGTCTGGAAGACAAAAAGCAATAGTTTCAACACAGCTTCCCTAAGTTGAGGGCTATGAGTCTTGAGGGTTACTTGGTTATGATGGCTCCTTCAGGATTTTGATGTCTCTGTTACCGTATCGACCACCTCTTTTGTCTGACAGCACTGATGCAATCAGTATTGCACGAGATCCAGTAAAGCATGAACTCACCAAAGCATATTGGAGTTGATGCTTCCTATATGAGATCGTAGGTGCAGGACCAGGTCGTGGCTCTTCAGTATGTGCCTTTGGAGCTTCACCTAACTGACTTCTTCACGAAGGCACAGAAACGAGTTCAACATAACCTTTTTCTTTCTAAACTCAATGTTGTTGATCCACCATGAGTTTGAGGGGGGTGTTGGATATATATATATGTATATATAGAATGTGTTATTCCTCCCTAGTTTAGGGTATTTCCTGCATATTCCTCCTCTATGTACTTGTATATATTGGCCCAATGACCCCTTTGCAATATAAAAAGCCCATTCATAACAGTTGCATACAGGTGAGATGAGCATTCCAATATGATTTCTCTGTATTAATGAGAACTCACTACATTGAAGCTTCAACTACTTTCCTCACAATGTAGGGAAAATATAAGTAATATTTTTTGGGTGCGAGCTTTCACTTCAGACACGACACACCTTAGATCATATTATCTGAGAACTTATATTGAGGGCAGTCAGGGCACCAACACCTCCTGCGCAAAAGAGGAGAAGGGATCAAACCACTCGCTTGAATGCTTTACTGATGTCTCTCTTCTCAAGGAGATGGAAATTTCGGGAACACATAAAATTGCTCCCTGCAAAGTATCAACTTTTGCTGGGAGGCAGCCACAATTGGTACATGATAGCTGATGTCTCTCTTCTTGCTTTCGATTAGACCGGAGAGGCCTTGATTCCTAACCCTCATTTGCATGTTGTTCTCCACCAGGTGCAGCAGTTGGTGCTCCAGGAAGGTTTGGTGCTATTGGCGTCATTGCCGATCACACTGGAAATTTTCTCATGGCATGATTAGGGCATGTCACAATTTCACTGACTACGAGTGCAGGAACTACAAGTATGTTGGATAGCTTTGGACACTCGAGGCCAGTAAGGAAAGGGACATTTGGTGGTGCGGACTGTCAGTCAATGCCAAGATGTGTAAAGGAAAAGGGACATTTGGTGGTTCAAAGTTCAAACTCAATACTCGTCTCTAAAATCAGATAACTACTGCTGCATTTCCAAGAGGCGGTTGCTTGCTTCAAAGCAGGGCCGGATCCGGAAGGGTCACCAGGGTGCACAGGATACCGGGTCCAAAATCATTTTCTATAGATATATCTTATGTATGAACAGCATTGGACACCCCTTAACCCAAATAAAGGACACCAGACACCCGGTCATTTTCGTTATGGATCCGCCCCTACTTCAAAGAACCACAAGGTTCACAGCCTGGCCATCTTTGCATGTAAAAACCTTGAATCCTTATGTACGTGAATTTTTTGAACCTTTCATTCGATCTCATGTGCAGCCTTCAGTTTATGATGAATAAATAAAGCTGCTGTATTTGCTCTAAAAAAAAAGACAAGAATGAGCAGGGTGTAATGGTCTAATTTTAGTAAACTCTTGTTGCCTGCATTTAAATTTTAGCAGTAGCATTACTTAATGGAGAAGGATGATGTGTGATCGTGCATCCATGATTTTCTTCTTGAAATGAATTGTAGCGTTTTAAAATAAAAAATGAAGGATAGAAAAAGCAGTGACACTTGACAAGATAAAAAATAAATCATACCAGCCCAAATTGTTTCTTAAAGCTGGATCATAACTGATGTGTGTTCATAATGTTCTTGATGTGTAGCGTCCGAAATGTTAATATATATAATATAGCACTCTCTTCGTATTTGCTTTTTGGCCCAAGCACGGGTTACAAATACGTACGTAAGATAGTGTCCAATCTTTTTGCACTTTTCTTCTTCCCTTCAGTAAATAGCAGGCAAAATACATAAGTTGTGATTTTGTTTGACAGTCAAAAACCCTTTTGTCATCGTAAATTGCTACTAGTGGTGTCTAAATAGGCGCCGCATGGGCCCAATTAGGTTGACTCGATCGGCCCAGCTAACTAAACAGTTTGTGCCGTGCCGGCTCATGGGCCGAGGTGTTGACCCAGGCACACCAGTACGGCTGGAAAAAAAAGCTCGAGGCTCGCAAGCTGCTCGAGGCTCGTCCCGGCTCGGCTCGGGCTCGTGAAATTTCGAGCCGAGCTGAGCCTGGGTTTTAGCTCGCAAGCAAAACGAGTTGAGCCCAAGCTGGCCCACGAGCCGCTCGCGAGCTCGGGAGCTCGGCCCAGCAGACCAGCACCCAGTCCCTAAGACTCTAACTCCCCCAACCCTAAGTCTCCCTAACCAGCTTCCCCTCACCCTACAGCCGCCCCAAACCCAATCCCCTTCTTGCTCTTTGGTTCTTCCCATCCCCTTCTTCTCCCCGTCCTCTCCACCCTGCCCCGAGTCCCTGAGCCCGTGTTCCTCCGCACTGCCGCCTGGTCCTCCTCACCAGCCCGGGCCCCCGACCCCGTGGTCCTCCGCGTCGCCGCCCCATGTTACTCCGTGCCGCCGCCTCGTGTTCCTCAGCACCACCTCCCTCCTCTGAGTCCTCTCCCTCACGGTCGATGTAGCCTCCGAGCTGGTAGCGTCGCCCTCCTCTGCCGTGCTGGTGCTGGTGGCCTTCGAGTCTCCGACCACGCCATCCCCGACACCCTCGCCGTCGCCTCCGATCACGCCGTCGCCTCCCGGAGCGTCCCTGACGCCCACCCCCTCCCACCTCCGACCACGCCGTCCCCGACGCCCTCTACTCTGCTCCCGGTGCTGGAGCTGCCCCGACACCCGACGCCTCCCGCCTCCGCGCAGCCGCCCCATGTTCCTTCGCGAGTGAATGTGTGATTGAATCTGTGATGCTTTGCTGTGAATGTGTGATTCCTATGAATCAGTGATGCTTTGCTGTGAATGTGTGATGCAATTTTTATGCGTGATTGAATTCTAGACTGTGTTTTTCTTGTCTCGTGGAAGAACCAGAGGAACACCTTGCTGTGTTTTTCTTGTCTCGTGGAAGAACCAGAGGAACACCTTGAGTCCTTGAGATTGGCTCACAAGCCCGATCGAGCCAGCTCGAGCCTGGTTCTGAGCTGAGCCAAGCCTCCCTCCTGGCTCATTTTTGAAATGAGTCGAGTCGAGCCTACTATTCATTCGAGCCAAAACAAGCCTGGCTCGAGCTGGCTCGGCTTGGCTCGTTTCCACCCCTACACGCTGTTGGAGATATACCCTAGAGGCAATCATATTGATGATGATATTTCGTTGTATCTATGATTTAATAAATGTTCCTTGAATATTGCCTTTGTGTTGATTAACAAGTATGTGACTTGTTTGTGAAACTCTTTACTTGTATGGTTATTCTAAAGTTGTCCCTAGTCGGAGTTCATGTGAGGACACACGTGAATGATGGATTAGCACATGTATCGGTTGATGACCATGTTTCACAGGTCATAGACATGGAGATGTCAAACCAATAATGTGGACACATGTTTAGAACATGGGGTTGGACCGACCCAACATGAGACATAGCTTTTATACTTATGGTTCTCTCTACACAATGTGTACGCCTTGTCCTTAGACCTGAAATTGTCGCATGTACTTGAGATGTGAATCGACCTACTTAGGGGCTATCAAACGCTACTCGTGAATCGGGTAGTTATAAAGGTAGCTTCGGTTTGTCATGAAGCATGCTTTGCGAGGCATGGTCGATGAGATGAGATTTACCCCTCTCTACCCGAGAGATATCTCTGGCCCTCGAGTGATCGGATCCGTAAATGCATGGCCATGCTACTTAAGGTTAAGAGTTAACCTAGTAAGGGATTCGGATTACAGATCGAGAAAGAGTGGTCACTTGGAGCTCGACCAATATCGTGAGGCAAAGGGATTGGCATGTACATAACGTTGTGATGGTTCGTCCGATATGATCTTTACGTGCGTTTAGGAGTTGGCACGTCTTGCTAGAGGCCGCTACCAACTATTGACCAAGTATGTGTACTTGCGTCATGTCTAAACATACGTGAACCTATAGGGTCACACACTTAAGGGGTTGAAGCCTAATTCGGATTGGATCCAAATTAGACTGGGCATTGAGTCCTAATGGGCCTTTATTCGTAGAAACCCATTATAAGGATGTCTATAAAAGGAGGGTAGGGGCGCACTGGTTGAAGGATGAGTTTTTCGTGATATCCTCAAACCCTGGCCGCCACCCCTCCCACGCCCTAGTCGCCGCGCAGATCTAGTAGTCCGGCGCCGCCGCTTCCTCCCGCACGTGGATACCTTTGAAGGCGCCGCATCGTGGCGTTGGGACGAACCGCAAAAGAGGAGTTGTACGTGGGACGCCACGACGAGGACAAGGAAGTAGTACAACTACTCTGCCCCGACGTGCTGCATCAACTTAGTACGACTACACTGCCCCGACGTGCCGCAACAACTTCCGCACCTGCGCGTCAAGTGGTAAGACCGTGATCTATAACTGCAGTGATCTTGGTTTACGGGTAGATTTTTTTAATTTGTGCTAGTGTAGCCTACCCGTTTCCCTTCACACGCCGCCCTGAGGCTATCCTGACTATAGTGCCAAGCACGATAAGCCCGCCCACCACACCCTGCCATGCTTCGTGTTGGCCGCACACCACCACATCTACACCGTGTTGGGTTGGCCTGCTCGGCCAGGGTGCCGACCCAAGCATGGCACGATAGGTCAAGCCATCACGGTTTGCTGTCAGGCTTCAGGTGGTCTAACCGGCCATTGGGGGGCGGTGCAATCTTAGAGGAAATAGACACCAAACACTTGTGTGAGAGTGTTTGGGGATGTGGCTGCACCAGATACCATTGAAAATAGAGACTGGACCTTAAACTATATAGAGATTAACTAAAAAGTCTAGAAATGGGTGTTTTTTTGGCTTTGGGAAGCGGTATGACCGGCCACTACATGACAGTCAGATTGGTCCCTTGTTACTAGTAGGGCACGGTCAGACCGGCTAGGGCTGTCAGACCAGCCAAAGGTTGGCAGTCAGACTAACTGTGGTGGTTCAGTGCACAAAGAGGTGTGCTGAACTTTGCGAATTGACCTAGGGTTATGGATTTGGTGCATATGTGTTTCATGATGCATATTTTGGCTAACGTGGGTCAAGTTGCGAATAACTTGTGCCCGAATTCAATTTCTTGGTCTATTGTTGTGCAAGGAAGCTTGGAGTCAACTACGATCAATGGCGAGTATCATCTCAATATTCTATTGGAATAGATTCATGACCTTCTTGTTGAGCTATGTCTGAAATCTCAAGTGATTTGGATCTTTAAATCAAAAGTTAGGTCATTTTGTGGATCCAAAATTGTGATGTTTTTCTGTCAGCACTGAGGGAGCGACCAAATCGCCTACTGCTTGGTGGTCAAACCAGCCGAGGGGTATCGAAGTTTGATTTTCTTGATTTCAGCTCTATTCTTCCGCTATGATTTTGGGACCTCAATCTTCGTAGCTTCACATAGCTATCACTACTAGAAAACGGGTATTTCCCCACGGTCGAAAACCGCTAGGTTTTATTTTCCTGACGGGTAACCATCAGGCAAATCCCCTCAGGTCTAGGTGGTCAGGAAAATCCAATTTTCCTGACGGTTAACCGTCAACAAAATTATTCCTGACGGTTTTTTAATTTTGTTGATGGTTCTTTGAAACCATCCATAAAAAGAATTTTTTAATGGGTATTAACCGTCAAACAAATAAAACTTGACGGTTCTTTGCCCATCAGGTTTACGAGTTTGGCTCACGGGACCATTACCGTCAAGAAAATAAAACTTGACGGTTCTTTCATTACCGTTAAGAAAATAAAACTTGACGGTTCTTTGCCCGTCAGGTTTGCTAGTTTGGCTCAGGGCGCCATCACCGTGAAGAAAATAAAACTTGACGATTCTTGCCCGTCAAGTTTGCTAGTTTGGCTACAGGACAATCATTACCGTCAAGCAAATGAAACCTGATGAGTTTTTCCATTACTGTCAATCAAATTAAACCTGATGGTTTCTGCCCATTAGAAATTGTTTTTCGTGAGTTACAAAACTCTTACCAAAATGACTCTGTGCCTGTCAGCAAAATTATAATTCTGGCAACCCACTAGCAGAAATTATCAATTAGTTGATCACATATTCATACACATCCATGCATCATATAATCCACAATACACATCCATGCATTACTCCATACACAGATAAGAAGTTCAAGCTTATCATTTGAAGCCCAATACCATCCATAAGGCTCACTTGAAGAAAGCAACATTGTAATCCGCACAAAAGGCATATAAAAGTCCAGTGCTACCATAATACACCTAAAGACTAATATCACATACAAGTCATATAAGTCCATCTAAAAGTGCAGCAATACCATGTTCAACTATTCAAAATAGCTAGCAAGACATCATCAAAGTTCAAGTAGACAATTAGTTGCATCCGTCGCGGTCGATGTTGTTGGTATCATGGTTGTTGCTGCCATTAATATCAGCATTGCAGTTGTCGCCATCATTGTTAGCATCGTTGCCATCAATGGCATTGTCATCCGGTGCTGAGCCCACATGGGAGGATCCAGTCCCAGTCCTAGTCCCTTCCTGTAAGGTGAATAGAGTAAGCCAACGTTATGAGTCTGCCTTAGCACAATTAAAACCATTAGAAGTGCTAACAGAAGAGCTAAAACAACCCATTGAACACTAGCATTATGAGTCTTTCTAAGCACAATTAGAACCATTATAATTGCTAAAAGAAGAGCTGGAGCAATCGAAAAATATGACAAACATGTTTTTTAAAAAATAGTTGCATGTGTGGACAAAAATTCTAGACAAGCCCATTGCTACCTTACCATGAACATATAACTAAATGGGTTTGAGGTTAAGCCCATGTGATACAACACTCAACATGAGTCCACTCGCTCACTGCTGCACTGCTTGTTGCAACTCTGACACACCGAAAAGTATTAGTGTCTAGTCCAAATTAGTCCTCCAAATGATAGAGGTTTGGACAACCTTGTAACTTTCATGAGATATTGTTTGTAGCATTGGCAATAATTTTAGTTGCTAAGTATTCTTACATGTGATTGTGCAGATGTTTCATGACGTAGCATCTCTGGTGGTGGTTCTTCACCCATCTTCTGGAAAAGCATCTACATTTGGAAACTTTACAAGGTTAGATTCTTGGCTTTCTAGCTATTTCGATCAATATCAGTATGTCTCCTATCGATTCAATTAATTGCAAACATATACATTAAGATAAAGCAGGTAACACATACACATGCCCTCAGAAAGTCAGAATCCCCATAACTTAGAGGAGTTTCTTGCATCAGTAGATGTAGAAAAGCATACAGTAAGACATGTAAATGGAACAATGTTTCAAATGCCAGATGTATCAGGGAATCTTGTCTAAAACCCTATTTTTGAATAAATCAGACAGTTGGGGTCTAACAGTTAAGACTGTTTGTAAGCCTTATCAAGGTTGTATATTTTTGGCTAAGTTTTGCAAAATAAAAATTTCATAATATGGGTGTTTTGAACCTACTGATTCCAGAAATTAACCTCTCCCATGCACCAATTCAAAGTTCCCAAACTCAGCATTTGTTTTAGGCGTACGTACAACTTTCTTAGCATCGGATTCCAGAAATTAACCTCTTCCATGCTGAATCTGTGGTTTTTTCCTTTACATGTTTACTTAAGCAGCCTTATTGTTTCTTCTTTGAATTATATGTCTTGTGCAAGTAGTTGGGAAAAAATGGTTATATTACTAGATCGAACTCAGAATGATCCTTCCAAAACCATCCCAACACATGCATAGACACTTACTCTTACTATGACCCTATCAATATAGGAAATGTTCTCACTAAATAATCAAGCTAACACTTGAAGTATGCAACAATAACATTGGATGTAAATTAATTTGTGTATTAACAATGTTACCACAATCATTTGGCGGTGAACCTCTTGTGTCCGGAGTAGTTCTTGATTATGTCGGACCACATTACGATATGAGGTGGAATTGGATGGCCTGGTATTTCTTGATTTAGCTGCTAGTAGAACTTCAGCCTTCTTGACAACACCATTCCCTATTGGTACACGACCATGGGGCAAGCCACCATTAGTGTTGTAAAATATTGTTCCATCAAGTGGTTGCTGCTCCTACTCACCATCTGGATGTTGAGCACTGGCAGATGCAGAGTAATCATCCTAGAACAAAAGCAATATTTCATATGATTTGCTTTCGTAGAAGTTGAATTCACTTGACTTGACTACAGTAGTACACATATGTGTAAAGAGAAAGCAACATAACTGGGTGGATGTATATGTGAATGGCTGACTACTATAGTGAGTTAGTGACATACTGACATGCAAGATCATTGAACTTTAGATGACTAGAAAAGAGATTCAAGGAGCCAAAGTATAACCCCACTCATGAATAAACCTTGTTAGGACTTGATAACAGGGCAGTTGAAATATTTACTTCTTAATTTGGACTATCTAGCCAGCTTAACTACAAATAATTATAAAGTCCTATAATTACCATATCAAATTATACTAGGAGCTAAAAAACGAAACTCCAGTTGTTATGTTACAGCAAAGGCCGTGGATGGCAGCGTATAGGTTTGTCAATAAAACTACGTAACTCTTATGTTCTGTGAAATGAATTTGCTCCAACTTACAATGCATTTCTATGCTTTTTGGCTACAAATTGGACCACTATTGCCACTACTATCCATATTTTTCATGCCAGACTTCATTATGGAATATGTCTTCAGGCATGTAGCATTTTCTGGTCTAAACTTGTGTTCCTACAACACGGTGAAGAACACAATTAATAGCCACAACCTACTACCTTACAATATCCAAAGGCAAAAAAGAGAGAGGGAACATGTATAATATACCAGATATTGTTGGGTTTCTGAGTATGATCGTGAACCTGATCGGTTTTGAGCAACATCTTTCGATTTGAAGCGTGCCTCCTGACCTCTCCTTCGTTTTGTCAAGAATTGGTCGCTGCACCAGTTACGAGAAAGATGTGGCCATACTTGCTCATTGCACCACCAAATCCTACCAATCAAGTATGACTCATACTCTAACTCTCTTGGAGGTGCCAGCTTGTCATCAATCTCCTCTCCTTGTTTTTTTGTAGTACTCCTTGACAGCATCAACACGAGCATTATATATCATTTGCTTCACACGGTTCGAAGCATAATTTTCAAGAACTCGATCTGCTTCTGTCTCGTCACCTTCGCTGACTTTGAATAAATGCTACATAGGGACAAAATAAATTTGAGACTTTTTTTCCTATAGATCACGCTGTGTTCATTACAATACAAGTCAGTGCTTATAGTGTACTTTGTCAATGGTAACAACTTAAGGATAATGCCATACTTTGATGCAAGTATTTTATTTTGCAGTGTCAGTGTGGATGCTTCTTCACTGCATACACTATAATCATGCATACTGGAATCATGGAGCTAATATGGCCATCATGTATATATATGATGTAGTAGTGGCCCTTCATGCATACTGGAATCATGGAGCTAATATGGCCATTATTTTTTATGCATACTTATAGCAAATAGATTTTAGGAAACCCTAACTGAAAGTTGGTGGTTAGGGTGTTTGACAGTGACACAATGTATTGCAATAGGGACCACCACATTAGTTAGTTATTACATCAACATAACCACCTATACCAAAGACTCAAAAGACTAAATGAACTGAGTACTAAATGTTTCTTACCTAAAACTCATTTTTCACTCGATCTGTAGCAGTCAATCTAGCATCGTCTTCATCGACAAAGTAATCATCCCATGTCAACGCAGGGCGAGTATTAAAGGTTCTACCCTGCTCATCCTTGTCCTCTACAACACCTGGGTACTCATGTCTAAGAATAACTCCAAGTTGTGCTTAATATATGTAGTCTTTTTTGGGGCATATAATTGGCATACTTGAATTACCTACAATACTTGAATTAAGCATGACATTTGTATGTATTGTTGGCCATGTTAATCTTATCAAGAAAAAATAGAACAACACTTCTTTATGGTCAAGTGCACTTGTCTATACTTACTTGTCGCCATTAGGTCTCAAGGCAATCTTTCCAGCACACGAAGGCATCTTCAATTAAGTTCGCGACTTCTTCTTCCTTCCCCTTTTTGTAGAACCTCCATTGACTTCACCAGTGGAATGATCACTGCTCCTTTGAGAGCCATTGCCATTGCAGCTAGTGCCACCAGCAATAATCCTTTGTGAGGCATTCACATTGCTGTTGGTACCAGCGATACTACTCCTTTGGGAGGCCTTTCCTCCATGCTGCTGACCTCCATGTCGTTTGGAGGGAATATGATTCATATCCTGCATAGTTACAATCTGAAATTAGTGTAATTAAAGGATATACATAGCACGAAAACACTCCAAAACTAATATCTCTAGCACCATTAGCCAATCAAGATTGAAGAAACGAGCAGATCCAAGATTTCGGGGGGACTTACGCCATCTCCTGCGCACCAAAAGATCGAGTCGACTGCGAGGGGAGGGATCTGGAGCCTGAAGCAAGCACGTGAAATGGAAGGGAAGGCATGTTAGCTCCTAGTGGCTGTGGCTAGAGCTGGCATGGAGGTGGGAGCGGTGAGCGCTCGGGCCGAGCCTCGGGGAGGCAAGCACCAGGGGAGAGGAGGCGTGGGGCCGAGCCCGGCCGTAGCGGCGGTGGCACCAGGGGAGAGAGAGGCCAGTGGGGAGAGAGAGGCGCCAGGGATGTTTGTAGAGCTAGCTAGGGATTTTGACAGGAGGAAGCAGCTTTGACTGTAGGCAGTGCGCACTGGCGCGGTATTTTTTCCTGTGGGAGCGTGTTGAAATTTTTTCCGCGCAAACAGAAGTTTTCCACGCGCAAAAATGCAGGAAAACCCAAACAATTAACCTAACAGGCATAACTGCCAGGAAAATTATTTTCTGCTGCCCCGTTTGGGCTTGTCACTGTGCAAAGTAGCCTACCCCGTCTGGTCTTGTCACTGCGCAAGGTTGTCTCCTTTGGTCTTGTCACTGCGCAAAGTTACCCCGTTTGGTCTTATCACTTCACAAAGTAGCCTGCCCCATCTGGTCTTGTCACTGTGCAAAGCAGCCTACCCCGTCTAGTCTTGTCATCTGCAAGCTAACACATTATCAGCTTTATAAGCCTCCCCCCGTGGGCTATAAAATGCATGTCCTACGCTCCGAAAGCAGGACCACTAGACCCTCCAAACCGTAGGAAGAAGGATCTTCTCCGTCGTATAGTAACATACCATGGCAGATGCCGAGGGACTAGTCTAACCCGGGTCGCCGAAGTAAGACCTTCCCCTCGAAAGGAGGGAGGACTTTGGCCCTAACTACCGGTTGATACCGAACAAGCGTGCTCAGCTGGTATGGCCGAAATACGGACATAGGGAGGACGCTGCCGTGCAGGTCGTGGGCAGCCCTTTCGATGGCGGACGATGTTTCTTCCGATGCCCACACTCTGGGGTACAACTAGCAAACAATTTGCTTTATGTTACTGCTAATAGAGCTTCCATGTTAACCCTCCTTACCAGCAGATGGCGAAATGTGACTTTGTCCGCTGGATCGATCCTCCCCATGAACCATATTGTGATGTACGTGGATACATTATGGAACCGGATCTTTGAGTTGGAGGCACGGATTGACAATCTCAATGAGGAAAACGATGATATCCGCCAACAGATGCAGCACGAGAGGGGCAACGAGGAGGTCGTGAACATAGGAAGTTCCTATGATCCCATATGCTGCTACGCGAACTCTAGCTGCATATGTGCGTGCCACTACAACGACGGCCAACCATGTCTAAGGTGCCCCACTGTACAACACTCAATGTGGATAGCGCGAGGCACCTTCTACCATTAGGCACGGCCGGAGAAGGTTGTACCTCCGTACTGTCCCCTTCTGTACGCAATTATGTTCAATCTCGTAAAACATGTCCCGCTTTGCAGAGTGATGATGTAACATTCCAAATCTTAGGTTTGTATTTCAAATGTATAAAAACATGAGAATTATAAAACTTTTGAACATGCATTGGTTTCTTGGAGCTTTTGCATATCTTGTTGCATTTGAAAATTTTTAAATAAAATAAAACATAAAACTCAAATTGAAACTCCAAAAGAGAACATAAACAAAAACTTGTGATCAACTTTTGGAAACAATTTATCCAAATACTAGAATAATTATCATGAATTAATATAATTTTTTCTAGATTTATGGGACTAGATTAAACCCTCTGAAAATTCAAACACAATTCAGTGTCATACACTAAGTTTGAATTTGAATTATACAAAATATATCATAAATAGTAAGGTTTAATAATTTTTATGGACACTAAACCTTCCTAGGAACCCCTGTGTTTTATTTCGAATTTTTAGGAAATTTATTTCTAATTTTAAGACCCTAGTCAAAGTGGAGAAGAGGATTTAAATCTCGGTCAACTCAATCAGACTTGGTTTAACTAAGAGCTGATCAGGACCCTCCGATCGGGATCGAATGGTCCGCATCAGCCGCGCGTTCGGACAGTCCTAACGTTCCCCATATTCAGGACGATCCGATCTAGATTCGAAAGTCCGGATTGAAAAGGCTGTTCGGCGGTCTGAACGTCAGCGCTCCATCCGGCAGTTGATTTTAAATTGAATGGCTCGCGCGCATTGGGCTTAACTCTTTGAAAGCGGCATGGTCCGATTGAAAATGGACAGCCCAGATTGAGAAAGCTGTTCGGCGGTCCGAACGGCTCAATCAATGCGGACGGTTCGATTGAAATCGAACGGTCCAGAGGCGAGGTGCGTTTTGGTTTTAGATCCAAATACGCTGGTGCGGTCCAATTTTGAATGGATGGCCCAGATTGAGAAAGCTGTTCGGTGGTCCTAACGTCCCAATTGATCTGGTCCGTTCGTTTCAAATCAAACGGCTCACACGTAACTAGGAGGTTGGGCTGAGCCCTTTGAACGTGGCTCAGGTCGGTCCGAACGGCACATGGCTGGACCTAACCAGGTTGCGTGGGTTTGAGTCACTATAGTACCAGTTGGCTTGGGGTGGGTCTAAGAGGTTCACTAGAACCAAAATCAAACTTGAAAGTTTGGCCGGAGGTTTAAAAATATCAAATAAATTTATAAAAATACGAAATTTTTCAGAGAAGCTACTAGGATGACATAGATCCCACATAAATTTTGAAAACTAACTGATTATGATTTAAATACTTAATTTAATTTTTTTTAAATGATTAGGTTCAAATGAACAACATAGTTTTTTTCTTAAGTTCAAACTGATTTCTAAAAATTTGACAAAAATATTTTTATTCAAGATAATTTATCTAGTATTTGATTAAATTAATACCCAGGGTTATTTACAAGAATTAGCTTTAGTTTTTCTTAAGGAGTTTCTTTTCAACTTTTAAGTTTGACTTGAATTTGAATTGTTCAAATTCAACAAATTGTGCAAATGAGCTAAAATGTCATGTATGCTTATGAAATGCATATAAATACCTTTTAATTAACTTAAGGCTGTTAGATAACGGTCCATAAACGTTGCACGTTTGGATGGTCCGAATGTTTCCGGTCAATCTAGACGGTTGATTTCAAATCGGATGGCCACGCTTGTTGGGTTCATCCGTACAATTAGGTGGTTTGGTTCGATCAAGTCACTCGGGTTGGTGTCATTTAGGCCACGCGATCTTGATCGGACGGTCGATCACGTGAGTCCGAATGTTCGGACTGCCTGTTTGGTCCGCCGTTTGGATCGTTCGATCTGGATCGGACGGTCCTGATTGGCTCTAATTCATCCAGTCTAAATAGAGTTGACTGAGATTTAATCTATACTTTTACTTTGACCTGGGTCTTATAATTAGAAATAAATTTCCTAAAATCTTGAAATAATTCATAGGGGTTGCTGGGAAGGTCTAGTGTCCATAAAAATTCTTAAACCTCACTGTTAATGATACATTTTGTATAATTCAAATTCAAACTTAGTGTAGGTCTTTGTATTGAGTTTCAATTTTCTGAAGGTTGAACCTAGTCCCATAAATCTGGGAAAAATTATATTAATTCATGATAATCAATAAATTATTTGTATAAATCAATTCCAGATGATGATCATAAGTTTTTGTTACTGATTTCATTTGGCAGTTGAATTTGAAGTGTATGTTTATAATTTGGATAAGATTTTCCAAGTGCAATACTCTATGTAAATGCTTGAAAACAATGGTGCATGCTAATGAGATGCATATAGCAGTGAGAGAGAGGGAGAGGGAGCTCAGGAGAAAATCTAACATGAGTCCTTGTCTTGGCTTGTAGCTCTTGGTCCATCGTTGTGCCATTTCCCAGCTCCAGAGCGCGCGCGCCCACTTCACCATGTCGTTTGTGTCTTCGGTGAGTTTCTAACTCGATGTCATATCATGTCTTTTGACATGATTAAGAAAAATGTCACATCCCCAAGTTAATAAAAAGGATTAATGCATCTCATTAGCATGAATCATTGTTTTCAAGCATACATAAAGTATTGCACTTGGAAAAATCTTATCCAAATTATAAACATACACCTCAAATTGAATTCCCAAAAGAAATCAGTCACAAAAGCTTTCGATCATCCTCTCAAACCAATTTATTCAAATACTAGAATAATTATCATGAACTAATATAATTTTTCCTAGATTTATAGAACTAGATTAAACCCTTTGAAAATTCAAACACAATTCAATGTCATACACTAAGTTTGAATTTGAATTATACAAAATATATCATAAATAGTAAGGTTTAATAATTTTTATGGACACTAGATCTTCCCAAGAACTCCTGTGTTTTATTTCGAATTTTTAGGAAATTTATTTCTAATTTTAAGACCCTAGTCAAACTGGAGAAGAGGATTTAAATCTCAGTCAACTCAATCAAACTTGGTTTAACTAAGAGCTGATCAGGACCCTCCGATCGGGATCGAGTGGTCCGCATCAGCCGCGCGTTCGGACAGTCCGAACGTTCCGTCCGATCTAGATTCAAAGGTCCGGATTGAAAAGGCTGTTCGGCGGTCCGAATATCACCGCTCCATCTGGCGGTTGATTTTAAATCGAACGGCTCGCGCGTGTTGGGCTTAACTTTTGAAAGCGGCACGGTCCGATTGAAAATGGATGGCCCAAATTGAGAAAGCTGATCGGCGGTTCGAACGGCTCAATCAATGCGAGACGGTTCGATTCAAATCAAACGGTCCAGAGGCGTGGCGCATTTTGGTTTTAGATCCAAATACGCTGGCGTGGTCCGATTGAGAATGGATGGTCCAGATTGAGAAAGCTGTTCGACGGTCCGAACGTCCCAATTGATCTGGTCCGTTCGTTTCAAATCGAACAGCTCGCGCGTAACTAGGAGGTTGGGCTGAGCCCTTTGAACGTGGTTTGGGTCGGTTCGAACAGCACATGGCTGGACCTAACCAAGTCGCCTGGGTTTGAGTCGCTACAGTACCAGTTGGCTTGGGCTGGGTCTAAGAGGTTGACTAGAACCAAAATCAAACTTGAAAGTTTGACTGGAGGTTTAAAAATATCAAATAAACTTATAAAAATATGAAATTTTTCAGAGAATCTACTGGGATGACATAGATCCCATATAAATTTTGAAAACTCGCTGATTACGATTTAAATACTTAATTTAAATTTTTTAAATGAATCAGTTTAAATAAACAACATAGATTTTTCTTAAGTTCAAACTGATTTCTAAAAATTTGACAAAAAATATTTTTATTCAAGATAATTTATGAACTTTTTTATTATTTAATCCTTTTTTAATTTTATATTAAAGTTAACCCCTCACAAACTTTATTTCCAATTCTGACCCCTTTGGTCACGCCACCACCCGTGGCGTGACAAAACAACACTATCACGCCACAGGATAAGTCCCCAAAATCGCACTTTTTGTCACGCCACTAGTGGTGGCGTGACCAAACAACACTGTCACGCCACCACCAGTGGCGTGACAAGACTTTGACCAGAAATGGGCTGGCTTGACAGTGTTGTTTTGTCACGCCACAGTGGTGGCGTGACCAAAGAGATCAAAATTGGAAATAAAGTTTGCGATGGGTTAACTTTAAAATAAAATTAAAAAAAGGATTAAATAATAAAAAAAATTCATAATTTATCTACTCTTTGATTAAACTATTACCCAGGGTTATTTACAAGCATTAGCTTTAGTTTTTCTTAAGGAGTTTCTTTTCAAGTTTTAAGTTTGGCTTGAATTTGAATTGTTCAAATGCAACAAATTGTGCAGATCTAAAATGTCATGTATGCTTATGAAATGCATATAAATGAATAGTGTTATGCATCATCCAAACAGATTTTTAGAATGGACAAAACTTGTCATATCTATTTCGACATATAAAAAGTTTAGCTTTCATAAACAGTCCATAGTCAATAGATTCATGTTCACTAGCACAAGCATACCAGTTCATAAACTTCACCTCTAGATTGGTTCATCCATCCAAAAGATATCTAAAGTCAAGTACCACATGCAAAAGTCACAAAAGTCCCCATTTCCATTACATTCAAGTTCAGCTAGTCAAAACAACTACAAGAGATCACTGAAAGTCACAGATTGGTAGCATGGTTGTTGTCGCAAGAAACAATTCAAGCAGAACAACAGGAAATTTAGAAATCATTTGGATCATAAGTTGGAGGTTGAAGCTCCTCATCTTCATCCACATCATATTCATCTTCATCTTCATCTTCATCAATTCCTTTTTGAGGATCAACATTCTGGTGTTGCAAAAATTTCAAATCTTTTGGATTTGTTATTTCGTCTGAGATCAATGGAAGTGTAATTTCGAAGTCATTCCCTAAGTCGATGACAAAGGTGCCTTACAAACCATCCTCCTGATAGAACTCCATTTGTCCTATTGGTCCTTCAGGACGGTTGAAACTATGATCAGTGCTATTTGGAGGAATATATCCATGCGGGGCTACATAATATGCAACCCATCATTTTAATATATCCGGTCTAGTCTTACAAGGGTATGACAAGTAATAGACTTGTGTAACTTGACTTGCCACGACAAATGGATCAAAATTTGAAAGCCTAGATGTGTGATTGACCTCTATCAAGCCCGAATTTTCAATTCGCCTAACTCCATTTGGTGTTGGATCAAACTAATGGCAATCAAATAAAACCAGCTCAAGATGCATGCTACCTTCATAAGTAATTTTTATGATGTCTTCAATGACACCATAATACTCCAACACATTGTTGTTCTCGTCAACACTAGACACACAAACACCACTGTTCATTGTAGTCAGCCATATTTCCCGCTCTCATACTTTGATGAATGAAATCTGTATCCATTCACATCATGGCATCCATAAGTGGCAACTCTTGTGCGAAAACCGTAAGACATTTGGCATAAGGTATTAGGAATGGTAGATAATCATGCACTGCAAATAGACAATTAATTATATTAGCTTTAGGTGATTTTAGATTGCTACAAAGATGTTTCTCAAGTGTTATAAGTTAAAGCGTTGACGATAATTACTTGAGTTTTGAACCAATCAAAAAAATTGGGCCCAGCATGCATAGGGCGGCTCGATTTCCAACCATTTAACCTTAAATCCCAAAGTTGCTTTTCAGTTGGTTTCATTCTGATCTTCCAATGTTCTTCACAAAATTTACTACATAAAAAGAGTTAGTTATAATTATGTAAATATAATTAAAGAAATATGAGTTGGGTTGCATAATTTCAGCATATACACGAAGCAATCATCCATCTCTGGCACATTTATCAATATGTACAAGAAAGCAACTTTGTACTCTTCTGTTGTGAGATCACGACAGCCACGAGGGCTAATGCATTGACCCGAGTATTGAAATATGACAAGGTCACATGAACTTTGAAATGTGGAGGCACCATCATCGTACCGAGGTGTCTTGTTTCTAATTGACCAAACTTTAGGGTTAAAATATAGTGATAGAAAATTTGTAGCCTCCTCAACTAGGTAAACCTCAACAATAAAACCCTCAACTCGAGCCTTATTCCGCACTTTCTTCCTAAATTTTTGTATGTACCTGCATGGAGTAGACCAATTAATTACATATATCATTAGGCTAGAAAGATAAAAAAGCGGTATTACTTATTTAACCTCTCATATGGGTACATCCAGCGGGCCAGGACAGTCCTCCTAGTAGAGCCTCATAAGGAAGATATATGATTAGATGTTGTATAGGATTAAAGAACCTAGGAGGAAATATTTTCTCTAGTTCGCATAGAAGCACTGCAACATTCTGTTCTAGTGAGGTTATGTCATCGTTGCTAATTTCTTTAGCACGCAACTTCCTATAGAAAAAATTGAGCTCAGCCAAACATAGCCATATATTTTCAGGAAGGAAGCCACGAATGCAACTAGTAACAAACATTCCATGAATATATGAAAGTCATGACTTTTGAGGCCAAATATCTTCCTTTGTAGCAGGTTAACACCTCGCCTAATATTGGATGCATATCCATCAGGAAACTTCAATGTTTGAAACCACTTAAGGATGGTTGTCTTGTCATTATTATTGATGCAAAAAAGGTGCCCTAGGCTTGTGCCACTTCCTATTGTTCTTCAGCTCCAAGTGTAGTGAAGGACGGTGACAAATCTTAGCTAAATCTTGTCTGGCCTTCACATTATCCTTGGTCTTATCGGGTATGTCAAAGCATGTGTTCCACATAGCTTCAGCTACATTTTTCTCATTGTGCATCACATCGATGTTGTGTCGAAGCTTTAATTTATTGAAGTATGGAAGTTGCCAAAAGCAGCTTTTGTGGGTCCAATGGTGAAGTTTACCAAAGTTTTTTGTATCACCTACAAACTTGTCTATTTGGGCTTCGACTTCCTCTCCCCTTAAATGCCTAGGTGCCTCCTCAAGCACTATGGCGTTCTTTCAAAATGCATTACCTTGGGTTCTGAATTCATGGTCTCAAGGTAGGAAGCGTCTATGATAATCAAATCAGCAAGCCTTGCGACCATTATGGAGTTGAAATGCTTTACCGTCACACAAGCATTCTGAACACGCAAACGAACCATGTGTGCTCCAACCAGCAAACATACCATATGCAGGGAAATCATGAACTAACCATAGATATGCTCCCCGTATTGTAAAGTTTTGCTTAAGTGAAGCATCCCATGTTTGTACCCCCTCCCACAACTTGATAAGTTCGTCAACTAAAGGTTGCATTAGAATATTTAATTTTTTCCCAGGATGTTCAGTGCCAGGGATAATAAGGCCAAGGAATATGTTGTTATACCCTGTTTTCCGAGTAGAGAGAATTTTAATCGGGAGAAGGTGGAAAGTGAAATTGAGCAGTTCCGAGGGGGGGGATTAAGTACCTGGGCCACGGCCCAGGCCTCCTCTGCCTTGTGGCCGACCTCCAGGCCCTTTTGAGGGGGCGCCATGGGCCCTCAGCCCAGGCCGCACCCCCTCCCCTCAGCCCAAGCTGCCCCCATGCCCCTTAACCCTAGCCAAGGGGCGTCTCCCCCTCCCCTTTCTCTTGGCCACCCCCAATCCTCCCCAAGCCGCCACCCCCTTGCTGCCCCTCCTGGTGCTTGGCGCCCCCCTGCTGCCCTTCCTGGTGCTACGCGCCTCCCCCTGTTGCCGGCTTCTAGTGAAGGAAAGCGAGGATGTTTGCGGGGTTGCCCATCAAGAAGGAGAGGGAGGGAAGGGGCAAGGAGAGGATCATCTTCAAGGCTTGATCGTCATCTTCCCGCGGGTCTTCAAAGGTAACAAAGTTTTTTTTCCACTGTAGGATGAGGATTAGTTGTGAATTCGATTAATTGGGTTGGATTGTTTTGCTACCGGTAGACTTTCAAATCTGCCCAGATTGTTGCGTGTCCAATTTCGTGATCTTAGAGGCCGAATCAAAGGATCCCATCTGTTAGAGTTATGTGGGGTTCGTTCTTAGCTTTCAGTGGACATAAAGATCGCTTAATTCCGACATACAGATCAAACGTTATGATAGTTTTCGTCCCTGCTGTCCAGAATCCTCACGAGAAGGAACTGTCAAGTTGTCTTTTAAGATATGACTATGTTAATGGAAAATTCAGGGCTTTCACCCAACTAGGTTATTTTAGGCCTTGGTCTTAGCTTTCGATATTGATAAAGAACGCTAAGTTTGGTTTAGCCAATTAGAAGTTATGGCTATTACTGTGCTGCTACCCAGTTTTATCGGGTAGTTCTGACAGAAGGTGTTCCTCGGTCTTTTGGAGTTAGATATATGCAGAATTCGGGATTTTCCCCAACTAGATTGTTGTAGATAATTTTGTTACCTTTCAAACAAGTCTGAATTTACATTTCTACGAATTTCAGAGCAAACGTTATGTCAATTTTAGTACTGCTGTCCTTTATGGTTTCCTGCTAGAAGATAGTTCAATTTGAGAAAAGTATATAATTAAACATTGGGGTTTTGGGGTATGAGTTAGGAGCGTTGCGAGTAGTGTCTTGATGTTGTGGTCCTTATTGAGTAATTTAATGGTGTAGGAGGTGAGGCTCCGAGGCTAGCAGCATCATCATTGTCTCCTAACGCATCGCAACGCTAAAGGTAGGTACATTGACACTCGTATGATTTGTGTGTATTGGATGCTTGATGTTCGTATCGTGTTTATATTTGATTCATGAGAAGCTTCAATGTTGATGTTCCTTTCATATGTGAAATCCACGTGTTTAGAGATAATGTTAGTCATTATTCATAAGTTCATTCATACATCCATTTTTATGTTCCGTCCACGGGAGTGGAGTTTAAAGTCCCATCAATTCCAGTATGGGCATGTGAGACCCGCCATTCCAATGTGGGCAGTTTTAGACACCCGTATGAAACGTTCTTCATACGGGATTTGGATCCCCGTATTTTGTTAAATACGGGCTTAAGTGAACACCGACAGGTGTGTCACTAGCTATACCAGTATAAGCAGGAGTGCAGTCCATTCTTTTCATAAAATCCATTCATTCCATTCATTCATTAAACATTCAGTGCTATGTTCCTCTTCTTTAACGTTATTGTCTTGTTGATACCTGTTGTATGTCTAATTTTTCACTGTACTTGCTGAGTCTCGGACTCACTCTTGTTTTGTTTGTTTATTTTAGGTGACCGTTGATGATGACTCTATAGGGAGGGTGTAAACACACACTATTCATTCATTTCACCATATTCCATTTTCAATAATTAGACTCGGTTCTGTCTTTCATTCGTTTAGTGAAGAACGGTAATAAGGGCGTGTTTGGCATGGCTCTGCTCCACAGCAGAGCAGCTCCACTCCAAAACTCCAGGGAGCAGTCACTCCAGAACTCGAAACGTTTTTTTTCTCTATAACCAGTGGCAAAGGTGGGTAATTACCTTGAAACTCCGTGTCTAGATTCATTTCGAGGATTCCTGGAGTGGGAAAAGAGGTGCTCCACCAAAATGAACTAGAGCTCTACCAACTCCACGAAGAGCAGCTGCTCCATCAATTTATGGAGTTTTGGTGTTTGGCTGGTTTTGGCCAACTCCCCCCTAGAGTTTTGGAGTGGAGCCATGCCAAACACGCCCTAAATAAAGTTAACTGTGGTTGTCGACTTCCTCTATTTTACGATGGATTATTGCTCCTAGTGATACTTGCTTATGTTATGCTTATGTGGATTCATACTATATTCCTGTCATCGTTTTATTAAACTTTGAACCCCTTATGTCCTTAAATGTGCTATGGCTTAAGTTCTTTCGCTTGCTGATTGTATGTTGGACTATTTAGGTGACATCTTGGCTTCCGAATAGCCAGGGTGTTACATATGTACTCCGGCTTCAAGAGCATGCCCGGCGAAATATTTAATGGAGCCACAAACACTGGCCAACATGAGTAAGGAGCAGCACACAAACTAAATGGTGTGAAACCATCAGTTGCTATAGCAAGACACACATTTCTAGGATCACTTGCAAAGTTTGGGAAGTCCTCGTCAAATTGTTGCCAAGCTTCCCCATCACATGGATGCACCATCTTACCATATGTTGACTGACTATGTGACCACATTAGCTTTGTTGTCTCCTAGTGTGCATACAACCTTTGCAGTCTATCTACACTGGGGAGGTACCGTAATACTTTACATGGGACTTTGTTATGGCCTACCTCGTAGCGAGAGGTATCACATAAGTCACACTTGTCTCTATGCTCATTATCTTTCTAGTAAAGCATGCAGCTATTATAACACACATCAATTTTCACATATGGCATTCCGAGACCCTCTAAAAACTTTTTTGAACGGTAAAAGTCCTCGGGCAACTTAGACTCTGGAGGCAAAAGTTTATGAATTATCTGTAATACATCGTCGTAGTGTGCAATTGACATATTGTACTGTGACTTCATAGCTAGCAAATGAGCGACAACAGACAGACTTAAGTGTGTTGTGTTCTCATGGACTAGTTCATCAGCGCTAACGACCATTCTATAGAAATCCTGGGCAGAGGCCGTTGGCTCCTCATCAATTCCAGGTGGATGGTCACTGCCTAGGTCAATCAACAGATTGTCCACCCGATTACATTCATTGATTTCCTTGTGATCTATTGAAGGGTCGTGTTTATCATATGTTGTCCATATTTGATAGTTCGACCTAAACCCATATTTACTCAAGTGCAACTCTACAATATGCCTGTTGTGCCTAAAATACTTCTTGCACCTTGCACATGGACACTTAATGGTGTCACCTTCAACTACCCTAGGATTTGAGAATGCATGATCTAAGAACTGTGTAGTTTGTTCAATCCATTCATTTGAGGGAGCTTTACCACGCTGTCAGCCACTATACATCCATTCATGGTCTGCCATAAAATAGTTCTGTGTGTATAGCATGAATATATCAGTGTAAAATTATATTTATTAAAACTAGGCATGTTGCATATGTACTTTAGGAATATCCTATAGTGTTGGGCCCAATTTAAGATTGAACCACCATGTCATATTGTAATTTATTAGATAAGATTCTATATTATATATGACCCAGCTGACTAAGAAATATCAATATTATTCTTGTAATTACCAAGATTGGAACATTTGCACATAATTAATAATTTAGCAATCAACAGAAGAGTAGACGGGAGCTTACCAATAACAGTTGTTAGCAAAATAAGGTAGCCTCAGTATGAAGACCTTGAGACTTCCGTCTTTAGTACCCAAATCTGCTATGGAACGAGGCTTTCTACGTTTGATCAAGCTATTGGTCGTCTGTTTGCTAAGAGTCTGCAACGAACCAAGACTTAACATTAGTCTTCGGAGATGGCGTGGAGGTGGCGGGCGTGGCCAGAGATGGCGTGGAGATGGCGGCGTGGCCGGAGATGGTGTGGGGGCGGCAGATTGAGGAGGGAGCTAGGGATTTGGCGTGGAGGTGGCGGGCGCGGCCGGAGGTGGTGTGGAGGTGGTAGGCGTGATCAGAGATGGTGGAGGTGGCAGATCGGGGAGAGGCGCGGCTAGAGATGGTGGAGGCGATGGATTGGGGAGAGCTAGGGATTTCAGCAATTGACTGGTAGGACTGAGGAAGTAGTGCCGCTCGGCTCAGTCGATTTTTTTTATGTCCCGCGCGCGACATCATTTTCTTTCGCACGGACGACCAACCACTTAACCTGACGGTTCTAACCATCAGAAAAATATATTGTATTGATATTTTTAATATAACCGTCAGGAAATTTAGAATCGTACTGACGGAGTTACTATTCCTATGACCAAAATAGTATAACTTAACGGTCATTGCGGGCCTATCAGCATAATTCATGTAAACTTGACGGTCGTTGCGGGTTCGACAGTGTAATTTGTGCCGTCATGTTTGCTCTATTTTCTAGTAGTGTATTGGAGTGAAAAGTAAGTAGAATTTAAGAAAAAAAAGTGGGATCCTATTTACTTCCTCTAGTCATTCACACGATCCAACAATATAACAACCTCTACATAAATAGCATCCTACCCTTTCAAAACTCATATGTGGTGTGCAGGTGCATTATATCAAAGAAGGAAGAGCATGCATCTTTATATTTTATTGAAATGGTGCTCTTGTCCAACCAGTGAAAGTTTGGTACGATAAAAAATAATAAAGAAATCATGCCATGCATATTTTGCACGATAATGGTGTTTTTGCTACAAATACATTTTTATTTCTTTTTTAATAGGGACAAAACATTTTTCTTGGGGATTGGTAGGCCGTTCTTTTAACAGAAAAAATATGTAAAAAAAATCTCCCCCCTTTTACACTCGCTATAGGGAGCTGGTGGCCATGGCTAGCTAGCTGCTGGAGCAATGTAGACAAATATATACGCATGATTGATTTAAAACAAACAATCAAGCGTGTGGCTTGCTTGGATCTTTATTTGTCAATTATGTGATCTGTTTGGGTGCATAAATACAACAATGTCCTCAATTATGTTGGAATCATTTATGATTTGAAAAGTATTGGGATCATTTACAACTATATATCATCCTTGCATGAGAAAAAGATTATATTCACATAATAAAGGAATTAAGTTGTCCTTATTCGATCCCCTGTTAGCTTCCTATTTTAAATATCTACTCCTTATTCATAAAAAAGACAAGAAATCTCTACTTCTCTCCTAGAAATCTACTAGGCGGTGTGCGTGTTATGTTCTATTTGTATCTAAAATATTATTTGCAGTCTTCTTGCTTTTCATAAAAAAGATCTAATTACAATATCCACTTTAGTTTGATCTTGTTACAATGGTTCCCACTCTATGTGTGGAAGTCAGCCATAGAACGGTTTCTTACTTGTAGGAAAAAACTATTTTGAGGACTTATTTACAAAAGTAATTCATGATAGCTTTATGGCAAGCTAACTTCAGAGTAAACTGGGTTAAAAGGTCCAAGCCCAACATGTACTTCAAATATTTTTTATTTGCCATGTCTTTTGATATTTCTTTTTTGTATGCTATGATATGTGTAAAATTTTGAATTGGGTTCATTTGCAATGGTTAACTGATGTAGGTATTTGCTGGTGTTTTGCCCTAACTCAAACGAATTTGCACGCGGAGGTTGTAAAATTGCCCAATGTTCCATTAATTCCTAGTGCCAAAGGCTTGTTGCACTAATGTTACTGTAATACTTCGTTTATTTGGAGAATTAGAAAAGTGATTCAGTAATTAAGAAAGAGGATTAAAAGGGGTTAGAAGAGAGATGGGAAGGAGGTGTTGGGCTACCAACCTAAGGTCCAAGCCAAATCTACCTTGGACTCGGCAGCTACCTATAAGGGAGGCCGTGAGCTACCTATACCCTAGCCCTACCCAGGCCAGTGGAGAGGCGCGCCTAAACCATCGCCTAGCCACTACCTTAGTCGCCACCCTACCGCCGCACGCCCGCTGCTCTGGCCTCTTTGCCCTAGTGCGCCATCGCTAGCTATTAACCGCTAGCACTAGCCTTAGTCGCACATGTGAATTCAAAATTCCTAGCCTCCTCTCATGCACCCTCATGCTGCCTGCTACGCATGCCGGTCGCGCCTCTGAGGCGTGCCGTCGGTCGCGCAGAGGAAGGTGCTGCGCTCGAGCGCGCAGAGGTGGCCGCTGCTGGTCGCGCATGCGCTAGCTATTGCTACCGCCGCTTGCCAAGCCACGCTGCTGCAGCCACGCTTGCTCTCTTGCTTGCCGCTTCACTCTTGTTGCTTGCGTCATGCCTTGTTGTCTTTGTGTTGTGCCACTCGCATGCCTTGTTGTGCCGTGTTGGCCATCAAGGGCAAGCAAGGGAAGGCCAGAAGACCAACAAGAATAAGGAAGCAGCCAGAAGACCAACAAGAATAAGGAAGCAAGGGAATAGGAGGGAGAAGAAGAGGGGGAGAAGAGAAGGAATTAGGGTTTTGTGATTCAACTCTGTTCGTTGTCCGATTTTGAGGGGTAATGATATGTAAATCCTTGCCATGATCTTATATTAATGTTTAATCGAAGGTTAGAGTAGATTGATCACGGAGGCCCTATTTCAGTTAGTTGTACTGTAGAACCTTGCAGAGGTATTTTGGGGTATCTCTGTCCTGATTCATGACTTGCCATGTTACGAA
Organism: Ampelocalamus luodianensis; assembly: GCA_036346255.1. Lineage (NCBI taxonomy): Eukaryota > Viridiplantae > Streptophyta > Magnoliopsida > Poales > Poaceae > Ampelocalamus > Ampelocalamus luodianensis. Next base: position 32,658,723 of record CM070623.1, read on the forward strand.
AGTTGAAGGTAATTGTCTAGGCTTTCCGTAGAGTGTAGGATCACAAGATTTGGTTAATCGGTTATTGTGGCGAATTCAGAATGTACATCCAAAGGTCTCCTAGTAATTTCATCGAACACTTGATCTACACATGTTGAAACTTAGATGTGTAGAGACACAAAACTAAACATGATAAATCTAGGGGGAAGCAATCTGGTTGTTCTAATCTTGCATCAATTCATCAATTCACATCAGTTCACTAAGAAGTAAGAACAAACCGGGCTCAAGAAAACAGAGCGCCAACCGGATGCTTTCACCCACCATTGCACAGTGCCACAGCCCCCACCCGCACTATTGTGCACCCGAGTGCCCACTAGCCATTGCACAGGCGGCACAACCCTCCACGTCGACCCCTGCGGCCCCACTGTCATGCCCACGATGTCATGTGCCTAGGCGCCCATGACCCACCGGCTAAGGCGTTGAGCAGTTCTCTGCGCTGGCTGCCTCCCCCATAGTCACCGTCGCACACCCGCTACCATCTCAAAGGTTGCCCCTGCCACCGCATCAGGCCCGCCCGACTGCACAGCCCCTCACGGACTCGCTCGGGGCCCACCAGCTGAGGTGCTGAGCAATCCTCCGCTTCCCTGCTAGGTCGTCGATTGCCTCCCCCTAGTCGCCCACCGGTTATCTTGAGTTAGCTCGCTCCCTTTCTCTGTTCTCTCGACGGCTACTCAATCCAATTCCACTCTATGTCTCCCTTAGACCCTTTCTCTAATTGGGTCAGCTGGGCCATAGGCTCCAAGCCTCCAACTGTCCAACAACAACGAACATCACAACAAATCATCTTCATTCTTCAACCTCCAGATCGTCCAACGACTCCAAGTCTCCAACACCGCCGAGGCTAGCCTGCCTGCCCCCCTCTCCCCCAACTTCACTTATGCTAAGGGCTACTAGGGGTCCGGTGGTTGGGGGAGGGGGTGCTCGAGCACCCACTAGCACCCATGGTGGACTCGCCACTCTGGATAATGGAAAAGATGCTGCATCATTTGCATTCATCATGACTAGTCCGGAGAACTTTAGATAAAATTCTACCTCAGTAGGGACTTCATGGGAGTGAAAGTTAGAGTGGTTCACCGACGAGTGATCAATATACCGGTATCAGCTGATGGAGTCATATATGAGCATGGAGCATACTTGAGCATTGCATACACAGAAAGATAATTAGGTTAATTGTCTACATGAAGGATGATATGATTAATTGAGTATGAGAATGACAATGATAATGGTTTAATTAAATGATAAGGTGTTTGTTCATTGTTCTATGATGTACTTGCTAAGTCTTGGACTCACCCTTGCTTTGTTCTTGTGTTTAGGTGGACAATGAATGTGACACACATGGGATGGATTAACACATGTGCATCATATGCTATCAGTCACACAAACATTCTTTAATTAGTTTTCTTTCATTAAATCTAGAGTCATGATACTTTCGTTTATAGTTGATTATTAGACTTGGCTATCATTAGTTTGCTGATTGCAACTTTGGTTTGTTTAATATTAGTTTGATTATTTTATTTGTTGTCATCCAATGTTTCCGAGAGCTTGGTTCCGGGCGTCACTCGGGCCCATGTGACCCGAGCGTTTCTTAGGCGCGGGTGACCTGAGTGTTCTTAGGCATGTGGTTTCAAGCTGTGAAAGTTAATCTTTTATGCATGTATATTGTTATGTTTGTAGATATATGACCTATTAAGGGTTTTATTCTGTCAGACCCCCGGGCATGGAATATCCGAGGACCTTATGTGTGTACCGTACTAGTCCCATGATCAGTGGCTAGTACACACATTCACATCAATTGGCATTCACATCCATACATTCACATGTAAAGTAAAGCAAAATGGTACTTAAGCGGTACAGTTATTACATCAACGACCGACCGACCAAATATAAACAACTATTAACAAAGTAAAGTAGCAGCGGAAATAAAGACAAAAGCAGCAAAATTCCAGCGGCTTGCCCATCCAACCCTCAGGCAACCGACAAGAAACAAGGACTAGATAGACCAGTCACCGAACCCTCCGGTTCCGGGCGCGAAGAAAGCGTCGTCGGGTATCGGCTCCTCATGCTCCAAACAACAGCATAAGCAAGATTGAGTATATTTTGTACTCAGCAAGACTTGTAGTGTATCACAAAATTTATATAGATGCAGGGCTATCAAAGAGAAGGCTCTAAGCTACAAGTTATTTTGCACTAAGCATATTTTATTTGCAATATCCATAAGTAGTATTTTGCAACGGAATTTGAAAAAGCAGTTAAATAAATACTGGACAACAATAAGTATTTGAATGATCCAACAATAATAACAACTACAACTCACAACCTTCCTTGGCTGTGAGCAATATTTCACGTTCAGCCGTAACATAGCAGTTATCTCAAATAAATCACAAACCATTTCCCATGCTTTCCCGATAAGACAATTTTTGTGAAAATCAAGGCTATACCTGGCAATACTACACTTAGCACGCTCATCACCGCGAGCATGGCTATTATAATAGATTTACACTATGCAGAGGGGTACAACTTTACCCACAGCGCACGAATTCTCTAGTTTGTTTGGCACCCAGCGATGCCACCGCTCACTACCGTAGGTAAGCGATCTAGAGCACGTGTCGAAGCCTTTACATCATCTAGCCCTAAACTTGCACTTAGCCCGTCGAATGTTACTCCTTACTGAACCTAGGCATACCCGTCTTAGTGCTACATTTTTCACACTTCGCCCGGGTATCCCCATCTCAGTGAGGCATTCGTCATTGTGTTGGCATACCCATCCTTCGGTATGCGGCACGTCTACTGCCTACCCCTCATGCAAGGCTAGATCTGGATAACTTAATTAACCAAGGCCATTCCACACTAGCACTATGGTTGTACTCTTACACTTAGGTCGTAAATACTGGCGTTCGGTCCTTAATTGATCCAGTGAGAATCTCCCCCTATCTACTAGTGAGACTCCTTTCCCACTTTTTCAAAATATAATATAACTCGCTCGTGTCCAAATCTAGGTTTTTGCATTTTATTTTTATGCGAAGTAATAGAGGCACACCCTTTAGATATTTTCATAAACTTCCCAAATTCACATTTATCATATTGTCCTTGTATAACTTTTTAGAAAAATCTATCGTTGTATTTAGTAGTTGTGCGGTATTCGCACTCAAATTCCCAAGTTGACATTATATATTAAGCCATATCCTAATATCTACAACAGTAAGGACATCGGCGCGGAGCTACGCGGGTGCGTGCCGCACGGCTGAGGAGAGAAGGCGAGCGAGCCAGGCAGCGGCGCGACGCACAAAGCTGCGCCTGCGCAGACCGACTGTCGAGGAGGCGGCGGGGCCGTCGAGGAGCAGAGGAGGCGTCGACGAGGCGGTGGGGCTATCGGGGAGGTGGGGTCGTCGAGGTGGCAGGGCCGTCGAGGAGGCGTCGCCGAGGCGACGGGATTGCAGGGAGGCAAAGAGGTGGTGCGGCCGTCGAGGAGGCGTCGACGAGGTGGCGGGGTTGCGGGAGTCAAGGAGGTGGCGGGGTCGGTGAGGAGGCGGCGGGACCGTCGAGGAGGCATCGACGAGGCAGTAGGGCCATCGAGGAGGTGGGGTTGACGAGGTGGCGGGGCCGTCGAGGCGGCAGCGGGGCCGTGGGGAGGCGAAGAGGCGACGGGGTCACGAGGAGGCGGCGAGGAGGCAGGGTCACGGGAGGCGAGGAGTCTGGAGGCCGGCGTGCGGCAATGCGGATTGCTACTCAATTGAAAATGCATGAAAATGACTTAGTTTTACGCGAGGCTGTTGTTTCCATAAAATCTAAATACCCTAAATATTGGAGAGATATCCGTTACCTATGTGCATTTGTATTTCTTTTAGATCCTAGAGCTAAAATTGATGCATTTGGTACTGTACTTGATCTTCTTAATGATGCTACGGGGCTAGACTATACTAACTATTTTACAGAAGTTTGTTCTCAGTTATACGAGGTTTACCAAAGGTATGAAAATAAGTTCTAGAGAGTCCGCTCGCAACGACCTCTAGTAGCCCCCACCTCGAGTGGGAAGATAAATATGTGGGGTGCGATCTTCGGTGCCTCTTCCTCTAGATCCAGGTCTAGGTCTTCTTCTTCTATACTAGCGCCTGCTCAGCCAAGACCCACAAGGAGCGGGGAACTATCCACCTATCTAGACAGCGATACGGTGGATTTCAACTCAAAAGCTTTGACATTTTGCAATACTGGCAAGCCCATAAGTTAATGTGAGGACCTGGGGTATTTAACTCGTAATACTTAACCTCCAACTAGTTCTAGTATTACCAATTAAATATCCTAAGCCTCGATGGACATGTGCTTCCCAGAATTGCAGCACACATACATTTTTACAAAATCATGCATCATTTCCATACAATTTACAATACCAAGTCTAGCAAAATACATAGCCGACCGGCCAAATGACATCAAAGTAACATATAACAGCGGAAGCAAAAGTGCCATAAGATGGCAATAACAAAATCCAATCGGTTATCCATATAGCCCACAAGGCAACCGACCGGGCCGCCAAGCTAGTCGCACCCGCCGCAACAAAACTCACAGAAGTCGATCCCTTGGGGATCCACTTCCTCCTCTACAACCACAAAGCAATGCAGTTGAGTACAAAAAATGTACTCGTAAGACTTACGAGTAACAAGCCTATACATAGCTACATGTAAGCTGAAACAAATGAGATGGTTATAAGGTTAATTGGACGCATAAAGCAATTTTCATTTACAATATTGTAATAAATTGAAGGTAATTTGTCAAATCTATTTTTAATCATTGAAATAACAGCGAAGTAACCATAAATAACATAAGTAACAACCTAGAGGTGACTAACCCAATAGCCACCACAACATAGCACGAATTACTCATTCGTACCACCCAAGTTCAAGTTTTAAAAGGTTGTAGTCTAACTCTTGCAAAACCTAACCAAGTGTGTCCATAACCTAGGACGCAGGGCTAACAGAGAAATAAACACTAAGAATGAACGGAAATAACTCAACAGAGATCCCACCAATTCACCACAGGTAAATATCAACCGATCGGGATCCGGACCTTAACGAACGATCACCTTGAACCGAACTCCTCCTCAAAGAAAGCGGCGTGACTCCTCCTCTTCAGAGGTTTGGGCGCAAGTTTTACAACAAGCGTGAGTACACAACCGTACTCGCAAATCATACCACAGAATGCAATGTATAGATGCAGGCTTATTCCAAAGAAAAGGCTTTTGTGGTTCTTTTGCATAAAAGCAACATTTGCAATTGAATATGAATAATAGATTGAAAGCATAATTTAAAACAAATAAACAATATTAATTTAACAGTTGTTTTCACAAAGACACACACTAAGGTGTTATTTCACATAGCCATATGATTTAGATCACACACTCCCATTCCAACATTTTATGAAAACTACCCTCGTGTGAAATCCCGAGCATGTCCATGACCATGACGCGTTATTCGAATAGATTGTTTAACACTCTGCAGAGGTTGTACACTTTACCCACAAGATACAACTAGTGTAGCAAGCACTAATCATAACAAAACAGTTCGGAAACTTCATCTCAAACATTGACATTCCCAGTGTGCTTACAAACCGCTATACCACTCACATAGAATTGGTATAACACACACATTGGACAGTGGAAGACGAATCGTCCCGCGATGCAACCACCAAGTAGTCACACCTCCACCTGTCACACACCCTAACCTATCCACTTGAACATCAATGCCGAAATCCATAACTTACTAAGTTAGGCCCGTCCCATACCGGGCATGTGGTCGCATGCTGAAGGCTCGGTTCAATGGCGCACAAAGTTAAGTCCTTAATTGACCAAGGCAAGACTTCCATGTTCTAACTAAGTCACAAAGATTATCACTCCCATCACATAGACCACCATGTCACACGCCTCCACCACTTGCCTCGCCTAAATCCTTTACCACCCAGTTGGTTTTAGTGCAACACATGCCATCACGAAGTAATAACACATAGCACACAGTTTTACACAAAGTTCCATAGTCATTAGTCATAATTAATATTTGCAACTTACATGAGATGTGAGACTCGTAGCATGGCTAAGCAATTGTACTCGCATCTAACCAACCCACGTTGGTGCTATAATATTACCAACTGATAACCAATCTAGGGTGACAAGGGATTATGACATACAAGGCCAAGGTGTGATAACAAATTGGATAATAACTATACCCAAAGTATTTAAATAAATAATTAAAATAGAATGCAGTACTTTGAAACAAAGTATTTGGAAAACTGGGTTCAAGATGATCAAAGGTATGACTTGCCTTGGAAAAGGTCTATGTACTGGTCTTGATCTTGAGGTGCTCCTTCTTCCACAAAATTCCCCGACGAATCGACGTCTACTCGCAAATGAAACAAAAACAAACAAAATAAATAAATAACAGAGGGAAAACAAACTCCAAAAAATAAATAAAAATCTCAGATAAATAGATCTTGAATTTAGACAAATTTAGAAATTTGAATGGGCTCAATCGGAGTTAGGATGCAAAAGTTATGAGCTCTGGAAGATTGGAAATCTAAAAGAAACCCCAATTTTGATTTTTTGGATTTTCCCGAATTATTTCTCTGAAGAAAAATCGGATTATTGCGCAATGCTGACATCATCGGAGGACGTTCGGACGGGATGAAAATTGGTCTGACAGGTGGGACCCACATGTCGCTGACACGCTCACGGTAGACTAGGTCTCACCGAGCCTCGGACTTGGGGTCCGTGGACTAAGCCACGCGGCTCGACGTGGACCAATCACGGCGACACATCGGCGGCGATCGGCGACCGAGATGTCGACCGCCGCGACACGCACAGTGCGACGCGGCTCGATGCGGCGCCACGCGAACGACACATGTGCACACGGCCGAGGTGGCGAGCCACGCGCATGACACGCCGACGGCAGCGGCGGCGGTTTCGAACCGACGCAGAACGGCGAACGGCGGCGATCCACAGCGGTGAGTGGTACCGACGCAGAGGGCGCTATTGCGAACCTACGGTGCAATACCGGTGCTTGGGGTAGACGGTGGTGACCGGCAATGAGCTCGAGCGCGAGCAACCTCTCGTTTTGTCGGACGAGGGCTCCGACGAGGTTTAGCGCGTGGGTGGTCTCTGGAGGTAGCCCTGGTGACGGTGACGACGGCGGTGCACTCCACGGGGGCAGGGCGTCACCGGCAGCAGCACAAAACAGAGAAAAAGGCCGACGGTGAGAAAACCCTAAAACTCCGATTGCGGCGGCGCTAGGGCTCTCGGGCGAGGTGGGTGGCGGCTCTGGTTGCGGTCGAGAGGGCAAACCCGGGGGTGCCTTTTATAGGGCCGGGGCGGCACGGGATAAGGAATCCCCAAATCGAGTCCGAGAAGAACACGAAACCGATTTCGGAAATCCGGGGATAGGATTTGATTCGAGATACGATTTTAATGTAAACAGTGCGAGAGGTTAGGGATAGGATTTGGCACGTTTTCTAGAAGGGCTTTAGTTGGAAAGGAGGCGTTGTCGGACGAGCTTTGAGCTCAAGAATGGCGACGACTTCGGCGCCGCGAGGAAGACGGTGACGCGGGAAGACGATGACTGACACACGGGCCCACACGTTAGCACGAGGCGGGCGTGCGGGAGATGGGCCAAAGACAACAAGAGATGGGCCGAGCTTGAAATTCGGCCAAATGCTTTCTGAGATTTTAATAGCTTTTCTATTTTAGAAAATACTAGAAAATCAAATAAGCAAAAGAAAATAGCAAATGAACTCAGAAAAATTCTAGAAAATGTATCTGAGCACATAGAACCCAAATAAAATAGTTTTGACTATTGTTCATTTTGGGATTATGCACATTAAATGTTTTTGGTTCTAAAGTCCAATATTAAGCTTTGGAAATAAAATCAAATAAAATTCAAATGGTGAATTTTCTTCCTACTAACTATTTAAAAGATTTTTTTTAAGCTCAGAAAATTGGGATGTTACAATTATGCATCTAATGGGTCAACTAATCGACAATAGTTTAACAACAAAATGGCAATGCATACGTAGAATTTGCAAACAACATATTAGACTTTGAAAATAATAGGAGCAATATGATCAAATGATGCTACATCTGCTTGCCTTGCTGGTAGTCTTCTTGCTGCAGAGGATCGTTCTGAGGTTCAACAATTTCTTCGGAACCTAACGCAAGAACGTGCAATTCCAATAAGAACGAAGAACACCGAAAAAGCTCAAAAATAAAAGTCATCAAAATCCCATAAAATTTACACAGCAGTAAGGTCATGATTTTAAATGAATTTAGCAACAAGAATAATTCCATCTGGACTAAGTATGCAAAAGTTATGGCCCAAACAATTTCTTTCAACTCGAAAATCCAAATTAAATTGTTTTCTATTACTATTCATGGCACAATTTTCCAGAAGATTTTTTAACATGAATTTTTTATGGTAGGCAGAACATGGTATTTACTTCATTTGGAGTCAAATTGAATTACTTATGATTTTTCTAAGTTGTGAAACTAGGGTATAGCATTTTTCAGAGGCTAATACATGAATAAAACCTATTCTATATTAAAGCATATTATTAGAGGGATTTAACAAATTTTAGTTTGCTCAGTTTGGAGCTATAGAGAATTACTTATGCATTTTACAAGTTTTAATGAATTTCTAGAACGTTAATTAATGCTAAAGCAAGTTAATACAATCTTCACAGTTTTTTGGTACAGAATAGTGTCTAAACACATTTTTAGATTAAAGTTCAGTTGAAAAGAAATTTAACACAATTTGAATCATCTAAAATGGAGTTAAAATAAATTAGTTATGCACTTTTGAAATTTAAAGCAATTAACAGTTGGCAAATAAAACCTTTCGGGCTTTTCTGGAAAAACCAGCTCAATAGGGGAGGTCGGGGCCATAGATCAGAGATCGCACGGCTCCAGCGCAGGGGAGCACATCACCCGCGCACGCGCGTGCTGAGTAGGTCTAGACCGTCAGATCTAGATTTGACGGTCTAGATCTACAAGAGGAGGTCCTAAGGGGTAGGTCTAAGAGAGGAGGTCTAGGACAGCCAAGATCTACCAAAGGAGGTTCTGGACGGCCAACATCTAGACTGGGGAGGTCCGAACAGCTAAGATCTTCACAGAGGGAGGTCTTAACGGTCAAGATCAAAACTGAAGGAGGTCCTAACGGCTAAGATCTCACAGAGGAGGTCTTAACGGTCAAGCTCTAACTGAGGGAGATCCTGACAGCTAAGATCTCACAGAGGGAGATCTCAACGGTCAAGATCTACATGGAGGGAGGTCCTGAAAGATAAGGTCTAAAAGAGGGGAGGTCTTGAACGGCTCATATCTCCATGGGAAGGTCCTGAACGGTCAAGATATACCCGGGTGGTCTTAAATGTTAAGATCTGTGAGGAGGGAGGTCCTGAGGTTTTCTTTACAAAAGACCAGGGGTGGTCTTTTGCAAAGAGGACCCCGAGTGTGATCTAGGAGGTGGTCTAAGGGGTGGATTTCGCAAAATGACCACGGGGGTGGTCTTTTGAATAGGGATGATCCTAGCGGTCAAGATTAACGCCAAGGAGGTCTTTAGCGGCCACGATCTATGCTAGGGGGAGGTCCAGACAACTAAGGTTTTAACAGAGGGAGATTGTACGGTTAAGATCTAACCCAAAAAGGTCTTAACAGCTACGATTAAACCTAAGAGGTCCTGGAACTTGTCGAAGGGGAGGCCTTACGACAACAGGACTCCGGTACTTCGCATTTTGCTCGTCGGCTTGCCGTCGGCAACTTCGGTCATGACGGCGCAAGCCAAAAGTGGCAAAACATGCACAATACAAATGCGAACACGATGGGAGCACTTTCGACGGCGGAGCTAGCCTAAAACGTTGGCGAGCCGGAAAGGGGCGGAGGTGCATGCACGGCTAAATACGAAACGGCGAAAAGCTCCGCAGAGGTCCAAGATGGCAGGTTCCTAAGCACTAAGGGACTACCGCGAAGGTACCTGGGCACAGAGGAGGTCCGGCGGAGGTCGGAGGAGCTCTGGCGGCAGAGACCTGCGCCAGAGTCGAGGGCAACAACAAGGACAAGGAGCCCTGAGCGAAATAAGAGAAAAAGGATGGTAAGGAAAACTTCGCAATGGTCCAGAGGTGGTCCACGAGCAAGTAATTGAACGGAAAAGGTCCTTACCGGAGTCGAGGATGAAGGAGACCACCTTCGGCCGCAATCCGTGCAAACTCAAATTTAGAGTGACCCTGCGAAGGCAACCCAAGATTGAGTTAGGGGATAGTTTTGCGACGAACAGAGGTCCAAACGGGAGTAAAATGCAGGGCAAAAGGACCGCTGGAGCACCATCGACGACGAAGAGCTCGAACGGTCGAAAATGGCGGAAAAGAGGGCTCTCGGTGATTTGCGCACAAACACACAGAGAGGAAGCTAGGGTAACAGAGAGGTGCTAAAGGGGAACCCAAGGAGGAGCTCTGAGGTCCTCAAATAGCGAAAGTCCAACGACAATGCGAAAATGGGGCGCATAGGTCAGCTTGGTCCATGGCCCTGCCACTGACAAGCTGAAATGATGGGAGCAGCTGAGAAGGGGACTTTGGGGGCGAAAGCTGGCCACCAATAAATGCACAGGGCAGAGAGACATTGACGAGGATGAGCGTGAGGTGAGAAGTCACTACGTAACTCACTAACCATGCCATGGCTCTCGTGTGTGAGGAAGAAGAAGAACAGAAGAAGAGGTCATGACGGTTAGATCTGAGACGAACGGTTGTGATTGAGCGAGACCTCCGGAGGTCTGAAACGGCACAGGAGGTCTGGGACGTTGGATTGAGATCCAACGGTTGAAACACACGCGCCCAAGACCGAGCCCGAGTGTGGTTAAGCGACTTGGCTCGACCGAGTCAAATGGTTGGGCTCGGGTCTGACTCGAGCCCAACAGTGATTTAAAGTAGGGTTAAGAATTGAGACAGAAATTTTGAGGAATTGTTTAAGATAGCAAACTAACCCTAACAATTCTAAAATTTTTACATGAGCTTGCTAACTTTAGGGTTGACCTTGTATAAATTTTTTAGAGGTTTTTATGAAGTGCATTTTCCTACAGAAATTCTGCAAGGTTCTAAGCTAGGGTTTGACTCAAAGTCAAACTGGTTTGACAAACCTCTAAAAATATTCAAACAATTTCTAAAAATTGTGAAATTTTTCAGAGTCCCACAACATCCCTAGGATTTAGTAAAAATATTTGCAAAGGATGATCACAAGACTAAATAGGAAAGTTTTTAAAAGGGTCAATATTTAGATCAAAAGAGGCTTGTGGTTTTGTATTTCCATAATTCCTTTACAAGAATTTTCAAAACATAAATGAAACACAAGATGTAAGAAAAGTTTTAATTTCTACACATTTTCTTACATTTGAAACACAAGCCAAAACTTGGGATGTTACATTTAACATATCCTGTGCTATCTATACTTGCACGTGATGTGTTAACTGTTCCTGTCTCTACGGTTTCCTCCGAGTCTGCTTTCAGTCTTTCTGGAAGAATATTGGAGGAGAGAAGAACAAGTCTCACAAGTGAAATAGTGGAGATCCTTCTAACTATGAAGGACTGGGAACAAGCCGATTCTCGAACACAACACTCTGTGGAAAATCCAGAGTTGTCGGAGGTGTTCGAAAATTTGTACTTAGACAATGACACCGATACATAGAACAAGGTTTGGTGGTTACTATTCACACATGAACAGTACCATGCCCCTTCTTTCACCTCTTCCTCCTATACATAGTGGCCACCGTCATTAGGGTTTGGCGGATTTCGTTTACTTAGTTTTTCCATTGTGAAAACTCTTGTTCTTCGCTTGTGTCGACTAGACCAACCGTAAAGAACCTCTGTGGAATCCCACCCTTTGAACTCAATTACATATTTGCAATTCAAATTACTTATTACTTTGTTCTTGCTTGTTCTTCGATTGCTTGCAGAAATTGATCCTCGTGATCAGGTCAATCGGGTCTTTGGCACGATTGATAACGATATGGTGATTAGTTCAGCAATTACTTGGTTCGTACGTGCTACATTCGTAGCCTGAATCGTGTGAGTTGATCATCATCCAATCAAAATTTATCCTTCTCATCGAAAGATCGGGACAACAACAGTTCATCAAGTGGTATCAGAGCTCAAGGTTGCTCGGTGAGAGTTTACTGTTTTTCGTAGTTAGGTTGCTTAATTCCGAAAGTCCAGAAAAAGCTAAAAAAATTATAGGATTAGATCACCTATCTGTCCAAGACCGATTGCGACATTGCATCTTTCCTTTCAGTACATTGCATTGTTGAACTTTCGGTTGCATCGTCGTGTTCTTTGCTCATCTTAGTGTCTAGTTCCTTTAGAGTTTCGAGTTCTGCTCACGTTTGGTTGCACCGTTGCGGTTGGGTTCAATCTGCCGCCTACCTCCACCGTTGCCAGTTCTTACCACGCCCGGTAGAGCAGCTGTCGTCTCTGCCTTCGCACTGCCGTGACCACCAGCGCTGCCGCCATCCCTTGCCACGTCCTACCGTGGCCACCCTCCTCCTGCCGCGGCAAGCCACCATCCTCCTGCCGCCGCCACACCAAGGGAAACCCTAACCAAGAACAAAAGTTCGTTTCGATTTGTGACAGAGAAGAAAAAAAAGAGAAAAAAAGAGAGAAGGGGTTATTTTCGTGCTGCTAGAAAGAAACCTCAGATTCAATCTGACTTCGGCAACACGATAAAAAAAATCAAAGTTTAGAGAGAGAGAGAGAGGACTTTGAAGAGTTTTGAGTGAGGTGCAAATTTGCAAAAAAAAAAAGAGAGAAAAAAAGGAGCGACAAAAAAAATCAAGTTACTCAAAATTGACAAAATTGACGGAGCCCTTTTACAAGTGATTCTGAGGTTCCGCGTGAAGACGACATCCTTTTTTTTAGCTTCTGCTGCACCGTGCTTTCGTTTGTGTTCTAGGCTCGCGTCTCTTATACGGTCTAGCCTAGGACCATCACTAACCGGCGTTAAACGATTTTTCAGCTTGTATTACTGATTTGATTGTTGCTAATCCTTGCTACATATATTACACCTGTCCAAGCTCCACTAACCGAATAGGTACTGCACCCTTGCAATCGCTTTGCTCATCACTTGTGTCACGCTTATCACGAACCAGCCACCGGTTGCACCACCTGTTTGCTTTGGTAAGAATTTGCAAGAGCTTAGTAAGAGCTTGAGCGTGTGTGACTTGTGACCACCAGAACCTAGTAGTTCATAGGGAATTTTATACACTCGTGTATTTTCTTTGTTGATACTAACAATGGCAGGTTCAGGGTCACAAGGGAGTAGGACCAACATTGAGGACGATGCACCTCTCACGCCTCGCACGAAAGACATCATGCAACGCTTTTCACACCTACTGAATCAACATTCAGAGCGTATTGAGGTGGTTCTAGATCGCACTAATAACGACCTTGCTGCGATTGCTACACGTGTGGAGCAGCTTGAGAGAGCTCCACCTCCTGCTGCTGTCGACATTGCACAACCGCGTCGTAACCCATCCGTTGCTAGCTCATTAGCCGATGAGGTAGAAGATGAAGCAAACCCATATGTTGCTAATACAGAGTCTGATAGTGGTTTCAATCCCAACAATGAACGTGACCATCGGCAATGACGCTTCAATCGACAAGGTATGAGAAGAGACCCACCACGTGAGGTACGTGATCGTAATGATGCACTTAGAAAAATTAAATTCACTATGCCTCCTTTTGCTGGCAAATATGATCCTGATGCTTACCTCACATGGGAGTTAGCCGTAGACCAAAAATTTGCATGCCATGAATTTCCTGAAAATAAAAGGGTTAGGGCTGCTACTAGTGAGTTCACTGATTTTGCATCTATTTGGTGGAATGAATTGTGTCGTAATGAACAAAACATACCTAGAACCTGGGATGCTATAAAGAGAGCTATGAGAGCTAGATTTGTGCCTTCATATTATTCTCGAGATTTACTGAATAAATTACAATGTTTAAGACAAGGTAGTAACACCGTAGAAGATTACTATCAAGAATTGCAAACTGGGTTGTTACGTTGTGGTTTAGAAGAAACTGAAGATGCTAAAATGGCTAGATTTTTAGGAGGGCTTAACCGGGACATTCAGGATATTTTAGATTATAAGGAGTATAATTCTATCACTCGTTTGTTCCATCTTGCTTGCAAAGCTGAACGTGAAGTTCAGGGAAGACAGTCTCGCTCCCGAGGCTCTTTTGGAGTTTCTTTTGGAGGTAAGCAGAATCAGACGCAGTCTTCGGGCAGAACACCACCCCCTGCTGTCCCTGCCACTCCTAACCGTCCCCCACCCCTCTCTGGCCGTGGGCGACCAGCAAGCACCACTCCCACTCCCCGAGCCTCTAACGCAAGCAAATCAACTTCAGTTCAACAAGCTAAGAGTTCTACTTCAGTTGCTTCCACCGGAGAACGCGAGACATACAATGCCATCGCTGCAAAGGCTTCGGGCACATGATAAGAGATTGCCCAAATCAGCGAGCACTTCTTGTTCGAGATGATGGTGAGTATACTTCAGCTGGTGATATTGATGAAGAACATGCATTGCTTGTAACTGACTCTGCAGGCGAGCAATATGAATCTGAACACGACGAAGAATGTTTTGGAGCTGAAACAAGTGATAAGTTTTGAGCATAATTGTGAGGCGTGTCCTGAGTGCTCAAATAGAGCGTGCGGAACAGAATCAACGCCACAATCTGTTTCAAACAAAATTTATAGTCAATGAGCGTTCTTGTCGTGTGATTATTGATGGAGGAAGTTGCAACAATTTGGCTAGTATTGATATGGTTGAGAAGCTTGCCTTGACCACACAACAACACCCTCGTCCTTACTACATTCAATGGTTTAATTCATATGGTAAGCTGAAGGTAACTCGCATTGTGAGAATAAACTTTTCTATTAGTTCATATCATGATTATGTTGATTGTGATGTCGTACCTATGTAAGCCTGTTCATTATTGTTAGGTAGGCCATGGCAATATGATAAAGATACTTTGCATCATGGTAGGACAAATCAATATACTCTCATGTCAAAAGGAAAGTGAATCACTTTGCTGCCCATGTCTCCAGAAGCAATTTTAAAAGATGAATTAGAGAGAGCTAATAGAGAAAAAGAGAGTAGCAAAAGTGAAAATCAGATTGTAGCTAAAGAACTTGCACCGCACAAGAAGAAGGAACCTAGTTCTAAGAAATGTGAAATTAAATTGAAAGATTATGTTTTGTTAGCTACAAAGTCTGATATTAGTGAGGTAGAAGCTGGTCATTCTGTTTGCTATGCTTTAGTATGCAAGGCAGCATTATTTTCATTTGAGGATATGCCCCTTCTTTGCCTCCTTCTGTTGCTCACCTTTTGCAGGAGTATCATGATGTATTTCCAAGTGAAGTACCGCCGAGGCTACCGCCAATTAGGTGCATTGAGCATCAGATTGACTTCATCTCAGGAGCTTCCCTACCCAACCGCGCGCCATACCGAACAAACCCGGAGGAGACTAAGTAGATTGAGCGTCAAGTGCAAGATTTGCTTGACAAAGGATACGTACGCGAGAGCCTTAGTCCATGTGTTGTTCCTGTACTTTTGGTTCCAAAGAAAGATGGCTCATGGCGTATGTGTGTTGATTGTAGAGTTATCAATAATATTACCATTAGATATCGTCACCATATTCCTAGGTTAGACGACATGCTTGATGAATTAAGTGGCTCTACTGTGTTTTCTAAAGTTGACTTGCGTAGTGGATATCACCAAATTTGTATGAAATTAGGAGATAAATGGAAAACAGCGTTCAAAACTAAGTTCGATCTATATGAGTGGTTAGTGATGCCTTTCGGTCTAACTAATGCGCCTAATACTTTCATGAGATTGATGAATGAAGTTTTGCGTGCTTTTATTGGAAAATTTGTGGTGGTATATTTTGATAACATATTGATATATAGCAAGTCACTTGAAGAACATCTTGCTCATTTATTTGGTAACCTTGAGAAGTGCACCTTTTGCACCGATCGAGTATCGTTTCTTGGCTATATTGTTACTCCACAGGGCATTGAAGTTGATCAAGCCAAGATCGAGGCTATAAAGAGTTGGACGACTCCTAACACGGTCACACAAGTGCGGAGTTTTCATGGACTTGCTGGATTTTATCGACGCTTCGTCAAGGATTTCAGCACCATTGCCGCACCATTGAATGAGCTCACCAAGAAAGGTGCTCCTTTCCATTGGGGCCCTGCACAAAAACAATCATTCAACCTTTTGAAAGAGAAGCTCATACATGCACCACTTCTCCAACTTTCTGATTTTGGTAAGACCTTTGAGCTTGAATGTGATGCTAGTGGAATTGGAATTGGAGGTGTGTTACTGCAAGAAGGTAAGCCTGTTGCTTATTTTAGTGAAAAACTGAGTGGGCCTAGTTTGAACTATTTTACTTATGATAAGGAATTATTTGCTCTCGTTTGAACATTAGAAACATGGCAGCATTATTTATGGCCTAAAGAGTTCATTATACACTCAGATCATGAATCTTTAAAACACATTTGTAGTCAAAGTAAACTGAACTGTCGACATGCTAAATGGGTAGAGTTTATTGAATCGTTCCCATATGTTATCAAACACAAGAAAGGGAAAGAGAATGTTATTGTTGATGCTTTGTCTAGACGTTATACCATGTTATCTCAACTTGATTGTCGAATTTTTAGCCTGGAAACAATTAAAGAACTTTATGCTCAAGATGATACTTTTACAGATACTATGCTGAATTGTACAGAGGGAAAGAGTTAGAATAAATTTATGTTGAAAGATAGATTCTTGTTTAGAGCTAACAAGCTATGCATTCCAGCTAGCTCTGTTCGACTTTTGTTGTTACAGGAGGCGCATGGCGGAGGATTGATGGGACACTTCGGTGTCAAGAAGACTGAGGACATTCTGGCCGAGCACTTCTATTGGCCTCGAATGAGGCGCGACATTGAGCGCTATGTGTCTCGCTGCACTACATGCAATAAAGCTAAGTCTCGACTTAATCCACACGGTTTGTATATGCCTCTTCCTGTGTCTAGTGTTCCTTGGGAGGATATTTCAATGGACTTCATTTTAGGACTGCCTAGAACAAAGAAGGGAAGAGATAGTGTTTTTGTTGTTGTGGATAGATTTTCTAAAATAGCTCATTTTATACCTTGTCATAAGAGCGATGATGCTACAAATGTTGCTAATTTATTTTTTCGAGAGATCGTTTGCCTACATGGAGTGCCCAATACCATTGTTTCAGATCGGGATGCGAAGTTTTTGAGTCACTTTTGGCGCACCCTTCGGGCCAAATTGGGGACCAAGCTGCTGTTTTCTACTACTTGTCATCCCCAAATGGATGGACAAACTGAAGTTGTCAACCGCACGTTATCCACTATGTTGAGGGCTATTTTGAAAAAGAACTTAAAGATGTGAGAAGAATGCTTACCTCATGTAGAGTTTGCTTATAATAGATCGCTGCATTCTACTATAAAAATGAGCCCTTTTCAAGTAGTATATGGCTTTAATCCTCGCGCTCTTATTGATTTATTGCCTATGCCTACTTCTGAAAAAGTAAATTTAGATGCTAAGAAACGCACTGAATTTGTCCTTAAACTACATGAAAACATAGAGCACATGAATGCTAAGTATAAGGTTGCTGGTAGTCAGGGTAGAAAGAGTTTAACTTTTGAACCTCGTGATCTCGTTTGGTTACATTTACACAAAGATAGATTTCCTGAATTGAGAAAGTCTAAGTTGATGCCTAGAGCTGATGGTCCATTCAAGGTGTTAGCTAAGATTAATGATAATGCATATAAGCTTGACCCACCTGCAGAGTTCGGGGTTAGTCCCGCATTTAATGTAACATCCTAATTTTGGGCTTGTGTTTCAAATGTAAGAAAATGAGTAGAAATTAAAACTTTTTCTTACATCATGTATTTCCTGTGTGTACTAAACAATTATTGTACAAGGGCTATGGAAATACAAAGTCACAAGTCTTTGATCCAAATCTCGATCCTTCAAAAACAATCGTGTCAAACCTTTTGATCATCCTCCGAAAATATTTTTCCTAAGTTCTTGGGATGGTATGTGACCCCTCTGAAAAATTTCACAATTTTTAGAAATTGTTTGAATATTTTGAGAGGTCAGTCAAACATGTTTGACTTTCAGTCAAACCTTAAACCAGTACCTTGCAAAATTTTGGAGAAAAATGCATAGCATTAAAACCTCTAAAAATTTTACACTAGGTCAATATCTAAGTCAGCAAGCTCCTGTAAAAATTTCAGAATTTTTGGAGTTATTTTGCTACCTCTAATAAATCCTCAAAAGTCTTAGCTTAATTTTAAACCTAAAGCTGATTCACTGTTCCTTGGGTTGAGTCGGACTCGGGCTCGAGCCACTTGGTTGAGCCTAATCAACTAACTGCACCGGGTCCCCCTTTTAATCGCGCGGTCGATATCAGCCATAGGATCTAAATCAAACGGCTCGGGGAGATGGTGCCGTTCGGGCCGCCGCGAACGTGCCATCTAATTTAGACCGTTGGATTAAGATCCAACCGCCTTGGTTCATTGGGTGTTCGGGTCACCCAACATCTCAATGGATCCCGACCGTTCGATCTTGATCGGACCGCTCGATTGCTTGGAGTGTAAAACCCTCGGTGGACCCTTTGAATCGTGACCGTTCATTGTCAATCCAACGACCATGATTTCTTTTCTCGTTCTTCTTCCTCCTCTGTCTCTCGTGCGCAAGTGCGTCCATGGCGAGAAGAAAGAGAGAGGAGGGTGGCTTGTTGTGTCACTTGAGCGTGCCTCGTCAACACCACTCCGTGGGGCATTAAATGTGCCCTAGGCTTTCGGCTCCTCCATCCCGAGTCTCAGCTGCTCCCATCACTTCTTGGTCCATGACCGTGCCATGAACCGAGCTCACCGTGAGCTCTTGTTTTTGCTCAAACCCTAATCCTTCCTCTATTTAAACCTCCAGTCCTCCCGGTGTTCCTTTACACCACCCCTAGCTCTTCTCTCGTGTTTGAGCTCAAAACCACTTCAAATCTTCAAACCACCATTGTTGACCTGAGGAGCTCCAATGTGGATCTTGGTGTCCAGTGGTTCACCTTCAATATTTCTTGCACCCTTTGAGCTCCTCAACTTCCTTTATATTTCCCTAACTTAATTTTGGGTTGCATTCACAGAATCACTCAATTTTAAGTTTGGAGATTTTCAGTGATTTCACCCCTTTCTTCTCCAACTCCTGTAAGTGGTTCTTTTGCAATTGCTTACTTATGGAGCTCGTGGGAACCTTGATGGAGCTATTTTGATCACCCATTGGTGTTCATTTTGCTCGATTGTCATTTTCGTCTTCATCTTCCTCGCTCGGTGGACTTCATCGTGTTCAAGTCTTCCCGCCATCTTTGAAGCTCCTCTCGGTTCTGTAGCTTCTTATTAGTCCCTAGAAGTGTTGGCACTCGCTTTCTGGACCGGCGGAGCATTTTGCTATTTTCATGTTTTGCCAAAATGACTCCATCTTAGTTTTCCGGCTCGCCGACGTTCTAGACCTCCACCGCCGGCGAGGTCATCACCATTGGGTTCGCATCGCTATTGCGAACCCATTTTGGTTTTTGGTTGGCGCCGCCGCGACCGGAGTCGCCGGCGACAAGCCGTGGAAGCCACTCGATTTTGCCGAGGGAACTCCGCTTTAAATCGATTATTTAGGACATAATTAGTGCCTAATCATTGTTAATCATTGAGTGTATTAATTACGTCCTAATCTGGCCTAAATGTCTCACTGGCATGTGGACCCAACCCCCTGTAATCATCGCTGGCGTTAACCAACTGCTTTCGGACATCATTAATGCTAATGATTATCATTAAATCCCTGTCTTAGCATTAATGTGTCCAAAATTGTCTTTTGGGTCACTGACGTGTGGGCCCGTAGGCCTTAAACCTCAGTCTCGGGGTCATTAGGACTAATTTTCGAGTTCATTAAATGTTAATCATTGTTAGCATTTAATTGGTCCTAAACTGTTCCCTTGTGCCACTGCCAGGTGGGCCCCCAATCACTTAAATCACCTCTGTTCAAAATCGTTAGGACACATTAATTGCTAATCATCATTAATCATTGGTCATTAGTATTTAATTAGTTGTCCTAAAGATCCTCTTTAAGTCACTGCCATGTGGGACCCGTGCACTGTGCACGTGTGTTAAAGCTCGTGTTTGTGACTCACAGTCACTGACATGCAGCCCCACATGTCAGCGCTTCATTTTGAACTTCGTTCTTTGGCCGCCGTCCATTTTGCGATCTGTGGTCCAGATCATTGCGCCGATCGGGTCACCCGATCCTCTCATCGCTGTGGGCCGTTCATCGCTTGATCAACGGCTGTGGTTCGTGCGCTGTTCGGGTCGCCCGAACCGCACTCAGTATGGACCCTCTGATCTTTGATCAACGGTCGTGATCTATTGGGCCGTTCGGGTCACTCTCGCGCACTCGCGCGTTAGATTCCAAATCAAAGGCCCATAATTGTCCACGTCGATTCTTTTACATATGTTGTTTATTTCGTAAGTATTTATTTAGCAATGAAAAATTGTATAAAAACTTTAGAAATTCATATCTAATTCAAAATAGATCCTTTTTACATGAAACCAACTGTAATAAATTTGTATTTCACTAAAGTTTAATATAAAAATGCTTTTAGCTATGCTTCTGTGGTAGAAAATTATGTAATCTTTAATAGCTTGTTTTCTGCCATTTTTTGTATATTCCAGAATTGAAATAAAACTTAGAAAATGCATATCTTTTTCTGTATATCTGCAAATTGAATGATTTTAACTTTGATAAATTTGTTATTAACTAAACCTTAATCTAAAAATGGTGGTAGGCCTAAATCAGCACAAGAAAAATATGTTAATAAATTTAACCTTCTTAGTAACAATTAAAAATTCATTTAATGTTGTAAAAGACACAAGTAATTCTCTGTAAATCCTAAAAATATAAAATTGATGCTAGAAAATCCCTCTGTTAGCATACTTTTATATAAAATAGGTTTTTGCACATGTTTATGTTTCTGGAAAATGTAATGTGCTAGGTTTACAACTTAGAAAAATCATAAGTAAATCATTATAACTCCAAATTTAGTAACTCAATTTTGTTGTCATAAGGATGTCATAATCTACTTGCTATAAAAATTTCAGAGCTTAGATCATTCCAGAAATTTTCGCCATGAACAGTACCAATAATTAATTTAGGGAATTTATAGGCTGAGAGAACTAGTTTTAACCATAACTTTTTCATGCTAAGTCCAAATGAAGTGTTTCTTGTTTCTAAAATTGTCTAAAATCAACCTCTAGTTGCTGTAAAAATTTCATGGGTTTTGGATGTTCTTTGTTGTTGAGTTCCTTTTGGTGTTCTTCGTTCTTATTGGTTTTATCGCCTTTTCGCGTTAGGTTCAAGAATTTATTGAACCCGAGCACTCCTCTCGCAGCAAGACCAATCCCAGCAAGGCAAGCAGTTTGATCATATTAATTCCAATATTTTAAGTATTTATGTTGTTTGCAAATTCTATGTATGCATTGCTAGTTTGTGTTAAACTATTGTCGTTAGTTGACCTAGTAGATGCATTTTCTTAGGCAAATGATTATTCTCTACTACCATTGAGCCTAGGTTATTGCTGTGATTTAGAGTTCGTGGATGATCTCTTGTCACTTAGTAGTTGCGAATTAATTGCTTAGCCATGCTTAGCTTCTGGTAGAAATGGGCGGTTATCGACTTGTCGATACCCTTGATCACTTAAAACCTATTATGACTTATGATTTCAGCCTTGTGCCATGTCTATTTACGAAAACTAAAACTGAAAACAAAATGATTTAGACTTGGGCACAATGGTATGATTGGTGTGCTTATGGGTGTGACTGGAATGGTGCCCGGGTCAACAAGGACCAAACATCTTGTTACACTAAACCAGGCATTTTTGCGTGCTAACCACACTAGAGGGTATGGGACCTCTCTTGGGTTAGTACTTTGGCGTGTATTGGCTCCGGGTCGCAGGGAGTCGCAGGAGGGATGGTGTTGGGAGCATTGTAGTGTCCGAAAGACTTCACCCGTGATGGGATTTGTTGTCTTTCGGCTTGCAATGTAAGCATATGGATTTCTATCCATACGAGCGACTCGTAGTGAATGCACAAGATTGGAAATGTCTCAGAGGACTTAGCCGTGTGCAGCATACCTTCTAAGTGTGCTTCGTGGCTTAAAGGCGATGCAAGTGTGGGTACATTGGTACACCCTGCAGGTTAAAACTATTCGAATAGCCTCATCCTAGGTTATGGACACGCTTGGCAAGGTCTTTCAAGAGTTAGACTACAACCTTTAATTAAAACTTGATGGGTGGTACGAATCGGGATTCATGCTATGTTGTGGTGGCTATTGGGATAGTCACTTCGTGTGGTTACTTGTATTTATTATTTAATTCATTGTTATATTCAACATGAAAACAGATTTGCAAACTTGGTTTTAAATGTATTACATTATTGCAAATAAAGTTAGTTTCGTGCAAAATGAGAGATATAACCTCCACTTAAATGAGCCTACATGTAGTTTATGAATATGTCTGCTATTCCACACGTCAGTCTTGCGAGTACCGTTGTGTACTCAGTTATCTTGCTTAAATACATTTGTTGCAGAGGAAGAACGTGAGCTCGATGGGCCTCACTTTTGTGAGCTGTGTTGTGGTAGCTTGCGGGGCGACTAGCTTGTGGGTTGTGTGGCTAACCAGTCGACTTTTGTTCTAGCCATCTTATGGCACCTTTTGCTTCCGCTGTCATTCTTGTTTATTGTTCTATTTGGCCGGTCGGCTCTTTTGTAATAACTTATTTTATCTATGTCCTTTACTAGACTTGTTAATGTTTGTTGTATGGAAATGATATGTAATTTTGTGATGATGCGCATATGCTGCAATTCTAGGAAGCATATGTCCATCGAGGCTTAGAATGTTTAATTAGTAATGCTAGAACCATTTGGAGGTTAAGTGTTACTAGTTAAATATTCCGGGTCCTCACAAAGTTGGTATCAGAGCCATACTGACCGTAGAAACCCCTAGCTTGGTCGCCTTTAGGATATTTTGAAAACGTATTTTCAAATGGTTCTTGAAAACTTAAGTAACTCTCAGATTTTACTCCTTACCTAACTTAGCTTGCTCATCTCACCTTACTCTTGATTAAGTTTTGAAAAAGTTGTTCCTCTCTTCCTTTCAAAAGCTAGCTGCTTATCGATTAAATCTTGGTTTTGGGAGAACCATGAGTGTTGCAAATTGAAAGGTTGGCTGTCCATTAGTGAGATTAGGAGCTCCTGGAGATGAAGGATTCGGCCAGAAGAGGGAAGGCAAAATTTTTGGACAACAAGCGCAAATTCTGGACAGCTAGCTTGTGATTAATATATAGTGCTGATAATGAGAGGCTAATTCAATTAAAACTTGTGGGAACAAAAGGGTAAGAAGTGATAAAAAATTAGCTAAATGTCTATACCCTATTAGGAGGTTACACCTTGATTTTTGGGTTGTTTAGAGCTAGGATTAAGTTCTGAAATTTTGGTCTTCTCAAACGATTACTCGTTCCGTCCATACGAGTTAGTCGTTTCGGGAAGTTGATTCGGTGACTTATGGTCTTATGCTTTTTTTGTGGTTATTCTTGAGCCCTTTTAATTAAGTTTGGATCTCCGTGCTTTTGGATCTCGAACTGTATTTAACTATTCTTGATGAAACAGGATGGCTGGAGGGACCCGTAGTGGTCGGAATCAGCGGGCAGTCCCGATGAGGAGCTTCCCCCTCCTCCGACCATGGCGGAAGTCCTCATGCAGATCGAACGCAATCGTTCGGAGGACCGCCGGGTGTTGGAGGTTATCGCGAGGAACACCTCCACTCCCTCTGGTGCCTCTGGATCCGGAGGAGGTGGCCATCAGCCTCGTGGGGGACTTGCGGAGTTCCTTCGCACGCAGCCTCCTACCTTCTCCCGGTCCGAGGATCCCTTGGACGCAGACGATCGGCTGCGCTCGGTTGAGCGGAGCTCAACATTGCTCGCCGCCGAGCAGAGCGGGCACTTTTCGCATCCCATCAGCTGGAGGGTGCGGCACTCTCATGGTGGGAGAACTTCCTCGCCATGCAGCCCGCGGGACACGTGGTCTCGTGGGAGGAGTTCCGGTAAGATTTCCGTCGGGCCCATGTCCCCGCCGGCCTGATGAAGCTAAAGAAGAAGGAGTTCCTTGCGCTCAAACAGGGGCGCAAATCTGTGACTGAGTACCTCCATGAGTTCAACCATTTGGCGAGGTACGCTCCTGCTGAGGTGGCCACTAATGAGGCCAAGCAGGAGAAGTTCATAGAGGGCTTGTCTGAGGAGCTTCAGGACAAGCTCTCTATTGTGGACTTCCCCGACTTCCAGACCTTGGTGGACAAGGCCATCATCGCCGAGCACAAGGCGGGAGCGCTGGGTGAGTCCCGCAAGCGTAAGTGGGAGGCACGATGGTCTTCACAGCCGGCCTCGTTCGTCCCCGAGTTGGGCTGCACGAGGCCCGTTCCTTGCTTCACCACCGCCGAGGCTTTGGCACCAGCTCCTCGTCCTCCGCAGCCGTGGCTCGATCCGCGTGCGCTGCGATCGGCAACAGGTTGCTCCTCGCAACCCCGCGGCCGACGTCACCTGCTTCTACTGCCACAACAAGGGCCACTACGCGAGTAGTTGTCCTAAGAAGATTGGGGCGGCCCCTCGTCCTAATGGAGGACGCAGGCAAGGGAGTGGTCACCCACCACCGAAGACCTCGGGCTTGGGAGCGCCGAGTCAACCATATCTCGGTGAGGAGGCACAGAGGCGCCCGGCGTGGTGTTGGGTACGCTTCTTGTCGGGCCACGTCCCGCTACGCTTTATTTGACTCGAGCCTCGCATTCTTTTATTTCAAGGTCGTTTGCTGTTGACAGTGGTCTTCACTGTGTTCCTTTGGGGGTTCCACTACTTATTCGCTCTCCGGGTTCGGAAATGAGAGCTGACCAAGTATGCCAGGGCGTTCCTATCCACATTGAAGGAGTGGGATTCTTGGCGAATCTTATCCTACTCGACTCCGCACGCCTGGATGTGATACTTGGCATGGATTGGTTGTCCCAACACTTGGGGCAAATCGATTGTGCCAGGAAGATTGTCTACCTCACCAGCCCTTCAGTGAACAGTTGAGTTTTCACCATGATTCAGAGCCCCTTCTTTGTGCACTTGAAGTGAAGCCACCTTGAGATCCGTGATGTTCCCACGCAGTGTGATTTTGTGGATGTTTTCCCGAAGACTTGCTCGGGATGCCTCCGTTCGAGACACAGAGTTCGTTATTGAGTTGCTTTGCACCGCCCCTATTTCTAAGAGGTCGTACCGCATGCCTCCTAACGAGTTGGAGGAGCTGAAGAAGCAACTAGGTGAGCTGCAAGAGAAGGGTTTCATTCGTCCTAGCTCATCCCCTTGGGGTTGTCCAGTTATTTTCGTGAAGAAGAAGGACAAGACCTTGCGTATGTGTGTTGATTACCGTCCGCTTAATGAGGTGGCGGTGAAGAACAAGTATCCTTTGCCCCGTATCGATGATCTTTTCGATCAGTTGACCGGAGCACGTGTCTTCTCCAAGATTGACTTGAGATTGGGCTATCATCAAGTCAGGATCAGGACCGAGGATATTCCGAAGACGGCCTTTGCTACTCGTTATGGTCTTTACGAGTACACCGTCATGTCTTTTGGCTTGACTAATGCTCCTACTTTGTTCATGAACCTTATGAACTCGGTATTCATGGAGTATCTGGATAGGTTCGTGGTGGTATTCATCGATGACATCCTTATTTACTCCAAGAGTGAAGAAGAGCATGCTGAGCATCTTAAGCTTGTGTTGGGCAAGTTGCGCGAGCACCAGTGTATGCCAAATTCAGCAAGTGTGAGTTCTGGTTGAAGGAAGTGGCATTCTTGGGCCATGTTCTTTCAGCAGGAGGTGTGGCTGTGGATCCTAGCAAGGTCAGTGATGTGCTATCTTGGGGCCAGCCCAAGTCGGTCACCGATGTGCGGAGTTTTCTTGGTTTGGCCGGCTACTATCGTCGTTTTATCGAGAATTTCTCCAAGATTGCAAAGCCTATCACCGAATTGCTCAAGCAAGATAAGAAGTTTGAGTGGTATACTGCTTGTGATGTGAGTTTTCAGGAACTCAAGAAGCGGTTGACCTCAGCCCCAATGCTTGTTCTCCCTGATGTTCACAAGAGTTTTGATATCTATTATGATGCTTCTCATCAGGGTCTTGGTTGTGTTCTTATGCAGGAAGGTCAGGTTGTGGCCTATGCATCGCGGCAGTTGAGGCCTCATGAACTCAACTATCCTACTCATGACTTGGAGTTAGCTGCTGTGGTCCATGCACTCAAGATTTGGCGGCATTATCTGATTGGTAACCGTTGTGAGGTGTATTCTGACCACAAGAGTTTGAAGTACTTGTTCACCCAGCCAGATCTGAACCTCAGGCAAAGAAGATGGTTGGAATTGATCAAGGACTATGACATGGGCATTCAGTATCATCCGGGCAAGGCCAATGTCATTGCGGATGCACTCAGTCGGAAGGTGTATTGCAACATGTTAATGCTCCAAGAGCAGCAGCCTACCCTCATTGCAGAATTTCAGCGCCTCAATTTGGGTTTGATTGAGCACGGTTCGCTTGCTACCTTGGTTGTGCAACCAACATTGGTGGACCAAATCAAGGCCGCACAGCAGACAAATGTTGGTGTGAGTCAAATCAAGCAGAATATCAAGGATGGGACAGCCAAGTGCTTTTCAGAGGACGAGCATGGCGTTGTGTGGTTTGGGCAACGTCTTGTGGTTCCTAAGGTCATGGAATTGTGGGATTTGATTCTTCGCGAAGCCCATGATTCCCCTTGTCCATCCATCTCGGGGCTACCAAGATGTATCAGGACCTTCGTCAGAGATTCTGGTAGACCCGAATGAAGCGTGAGATTGCTAAGTTCGTTGCCGAGTGCGACGTGTGCTGTCGTGTGAAGGCCGAGCATCAGCGTCCAGCAGGCCTTCTTCAGCCTTTGCTAGTGCCAGAGTGGAAGTGGGATTCCGTTGGCATGGACTTCATCACTGGTTTGCCCCGCTCATCCAAAGGGAATGATGCTATTTGGGTCGTGATTGACAGGTTGACTAAAGTGGCACATTTCGTTCCTGTCAAGACTCAGCTTCGTGTGGGGCCTTTGGCCGAACTTTATGTTTCGACGATTGTGAGTCTTCACGGTGTACCGAAGACGATTATTTCCGATCGTGGTGCGCTTTTTACCTCTCGGTTTTGGCATAGTCTGCAAGAGGCTATGGGGACTCGCCTTCATTTCAGTACAACTTTTCATCCCAAAACTGATAGTCAGACGGAGCGAGTCAACCAAGTGTTGGAAGATATGCTCCGTGCCGGTGTTCTTTCCTATGGGAAGAAGTGGGAGAAGTGCCTACCATTTGCTGAGTTCTCCTACAACAACAACTTTCAGGTTAGTCTTGGCATGGCGCCGTTTGAGGCCTTGTATGGGAGGAGGTGCAAAACCCCATTGAATCGGTCGAGACCGGTGGCGGCGATTTCGCCCGATTCGATCAACGAGGCCGAAAGCCAGGTTCAGTTGATCCGCGAGCATATGCGCACGGCCCAGTCCAGGCAGAAGAGCTATGCAGATCGGCGTCGCCGCGAGTTGAGCTTTGAGCCCAATGACTTTGTGTTGGGACCCGAAAATACATCTCAGGAACCCTCTGTGTATTCTGAACTAGTCCCAGATCAGTAGCTAGCTCACACAGGGAAACAGTGATGAAATACCATCCATTTATTTAATTTAACTAAAAAGATCTCAAAGTAACAAATAATAATTAATAACTGGACCTTATGGTCAACGTTTACTTAACTTGCCACGCAGGGCTAAAGAAACAATTAAACTCTTGCAGTGGAACGAAACTCTTCAAATGGCCAATCAACATGCCCACAGGCAATCGAGTGGAGAAACGCATCCTAATCCGCAAAACCTTCATGGTCCTCCTGGGCGAAGAACTCTTGGGCAGCTTGATATTCTTCTGTGGAGATTAAGCAACACAGGGCAAAAGCCATGAGTACTTTGAATGTACCCAACAAGCCGTGGGGAAATGTATGCACATAGTATTCATGCAGGCTTGAACAAAGATTAGTTGTATGGCTCTTTTGCATAAAACCACATTTACGATAAATACAATAAATAGATTGAAATGCGTAATTGAAAACAATAATAAGTAAGTAAATAATTTCTTTGAAACAACCAGTGAACTTCCCATTCACTCCCAACCAAACCAAAGATAAGTGAATTCCCCATTCACCAATCGACACAAACCACCAAGTGAATGACCTATTCACCAAACGAACATTATATTCATCAAGTGAACTTCCCATCCACACTCCGACACATTTTTGAAGAAACTCTATCTCCCGTGTGAAATCCCCGAGCACGTCCATAACCGCGGACACGGCTATTCGAATAGTTTTACACTCTGCAGAGGTTGTACAGCTTGACCCACAAGAGATAGATCAACTTATAATGTCCGTTTAACAAACTTCCGAGGTGTGCGACTAAGTGATCATCACAAGGCTTTTACAAAGCTCCTTCTTAACCCGCCCGCCGCGCTAAGGTTTCAACACCGAATGTCTTTCCACTGACGGGGCCCCCTCTTGCGCCACCGTGAGAATACGTTTTCCACGACTCACACTTCACATGACAGAACCGAAATTAAGACATTACTAATTAGTCAGCCAGGCCTGTCCCATACCAGGCATGTGGTTGTACAGTTAAGGCTCAGTTCAATGGCGCACAAGATTAAGTCCTTGACAAATTACTCAAGCGAGTCTACCACAAACCCACAACATGTTAAATCCACATCCTCACTATCCACCAACCACTCGTCCAAGCGAAAACCATTTTGTTTAACCAAGACCAATGACATACCCTGTCATGGTACACAAATTTTAACAAGAATGGCTCACCGCCATGATTCCATAAATCATTAAGTCAAAATTAATTATTAAGACACATGTGATGACAAACCCATCGTAACTAAGCAAGACTAAGCATATGTACGATACCCATGTTGGCAATACAAATATGTCCAACTAAAATTACACATGCTAAGGTGACAAAGGATTCATGGCATTCAAATAATCAATGGAGGCATAATGACAACAGGTAATAACTAATCCCAAAACCATTTATATAAAGATAGCATGCAATTGTATAAAACAATATACTTTTGAAATCATGGGTTCAATATGATCAAAGGACCACGACTTGCCTTGGAATAAATCCAGTGATTGATCTTGATCTTGGTAGGCTACTCCTTGCTCAAAGCTTCCCGAAGTATCGACGTCTACTCGCAAAACAAGCAAATAAACCAAATAAATAAATAACAGAGAGCAAACTAACTCCAAAAATTAAATAAAAATCTCAGATAAATAGATCTCGAATTTAGATAAATTTAGGAATTTGAATGGACTCAATCGGAGTTTGGATGCAAAAGATATGAGCTCTGGAAGATTGAAATCACATAAAATACTGAAAATCAGAATTTATGGATTTACTGAATTATCTTTCTGAAGGAAAAGATAATTATGACGTCAGCTGACGTCAGCAAGGACGTTCGGACTGGGCTAAGTCAACCTGACAGCTGGGTCCCACTTGGCATAGACTTGGTGTTTGGTGGACTGAGTTCAACAATGTTTGGTCTCGGGTGGGGGTTGAGTGCACCACATTGGCTGCCATGTGGATGACACAGGGGCGGCAAGACCGAGATGGAGGGTGAGTTGGCGCGTGAGGCGGCTTCCACATCAGCAGAGAGAGAACCCAAGGGAGGGAGAGACAGAGGGCACTGGAGCTCCTGGCCGGCGATGAAGTTGACGGCGTCGACGGCGACCCGCGGCGAAGAAGGTCGTGTAAAGGAGCAAAACGGGATGCCGAGGTGATGGCGAAGCTTCAGGTGGCGATGACTCGGCAACTCCGGCGACGAGATGATGGTGGCGGCGGCGAGCCCTACTGTGATGACAAAAACGGTAAGGGAGTGGCGCCCGAAGAAGTTGGAGATGAGCACCACATCGGCGGATGAGCAAGGATCACAAATATGGGCTTGGAGTAGCTAGAAGATGGCCGGAGCGGCGGCAATGCAAAGATGACCGGAGATGGGAAAGAACCACGATGGCGCGATTTGGCAGCAAAGAGATCAAATGAAAGGTGTAGATTAGATGAGAATAACATTGTGCACGAGGTGACGCGCTCAAAAGGGCACGAAGCTCACCGGTGTTGTAGATCGGTCAAGGGCGGCGGCGGTCGTTTTTCGGATGAACACGAAAACGACGAAGCGATGACTCTCAGCCGAAGATGGAGAGAGCACGGTGAAGCCCACGCTAACGCGAACCCGATGGCGGCGGAGTCACGGCCGGAGAAGCTTTGTGGACGAAGAATTTCGACGGCGAAGAGACTTCAAACGTCCTCGGTTTTTCGGCGATTGCGGCGCGACGAAGGTGAATCCGGGGAGGAGACCTTAGGGTTTCGGGCGAGGGAGAACAGGCAAAGAAATTGATGCGAGGCGAAGGCTTTATATAGGCACCGAGACGAGGGGAGTCCACAAGGAGTACGGGCGGCGCTGCCTCGCGTGAGCAAAACGGACTCAAGTCCTAGAGGTTGACGACGCATAGGTGGCAAGCAGCGGTCCCACGCGGCAGGGAGACAAAGAAAGAGGAGAGGCTGCAAGGTGGGGCCCGCTCGAAAGTGAAACAGGAGAGAGGGAGCGGCTGCTCGGCTGGGCTTCGGGGTGACTGGGCCAAAGGTTGGGCCGGGGAGAAAGGAGGTCGGGCCGAGTTAAAGGAAATAGGAATGGGCTGAAAAGGAGATTCGGCCCGAAGGTTTCTGAGATTTTAATTTAGTTTTTCTTTTTAGAAAATAGCCGAAAATCCAAATAGCAAATAGAAAATAGCAAATGCACTCGAAAAAATTCTAGAAATATCTAGAAAATACATCCAAGCACATAGAACCCAAATAAAATAATTTTGATAATAGTTGATGTTGACATTATTCATATTAAATTATTTTTGAACTCTGAAAATTCATATTAAGCTTTTAAAACTTCAAAACAGACCAAATTTTTGGGATGTTACACTTTGTGTATCTCAAAGTCTCACCCTTGAAGGGCCATCAGTGTTTTGGCATCAAGGGCAAATTAGCTCCTCGCTATGTTGGGCCTTATCGCATCATCGAGAGAGTTGGGGCTGTGGCGTACAGATTGGAGCTGCCAGCTACACTTGAGGGTGTGCATGATGTGTTCCATGTATCCCACCTGAAGAAGTGCCTCTGTGTCCCAATTGAAGAAACTCCGTTGGAAGTTCTCGATGTGTAGGAGAATTTGTCCTACCGCGAGCATCCTGTTCGTATTCTCGAGGAATCTGAACGAAGGACAAGGAACCGGGTCATCAAGTTCCTTAAGGTTCAGTGGTCAAACCATTCTGAAGATGAAGCAACTTGGGAGCAGGAAGATCGCCTTCGTGCAGATTACCCATCCTTCTTCTCCGAGTAAACGGAATCTCGGGTCGAGATTCTTGTAAGGGGGGGGAGAGTTGTAACATCCCAATTTTGGGTTTGTGTTTCAAATGTAAGAAAATGAGTAGAAATTAAAACTTTTTCTTACATCATGTATTTCCTGTGTGTACTAAACAATTATTGTACAAGGGCTATGGAAATACAAAGTCACAAGTCTTTGATCCAAATCTCGATCCTTCAAAAACAATCTTGTCAAACCTTTTGATCATCCTCCGAAAATATTTTTCCTAAGTTCTTGGGATGGTATGTGACCCCTCTGAAAAATTTCACAATTTTTAGAAATTGTTTGAATATTTTGAGAGGTCAGTCAAACCTTAAACCAGTACCTTGCAGAATTTTTGGAGAAAAATGCATAGCACTAAAACCTCTAAAAATTTTACACAAGGTCAATATCTAAGTCAGCAAGCTCCTGTAAAAATTTCAGAATTTTTGGAGTTATTTTGCTACCTCTAATAAATCCTCAAAAGTCTCACTTAATTTTAAACCTAAAGTGATTCATCGTTCCTTAGGTTGAGTCGGACTCGGGCTCGAGCCACTTGGTTGAGCCTAATCAACTAACTGCACCGGGTCCCCCTTTTAATCGCGCGGTCGATATCAGCCATAGGATCTAAATCAAACGGCTCGGGGAGATGGTGCCGTTCGGGGCGCCGCGAACGCGCCATCTAATTTTGACCGTTGGATTAAGATACAACCGTCTTGGTTCATTGGGCTGTTCGGGTCACCCGAACATCTCAATGGATCCCAGCCGTTCGATCTTGATCGGACCACTCTGATTGCTTGGAGTGTAAAAACCCTCGGCTGGACCCTTTGAATCGTGACCGTTCATTGTCAATCCAACGGCCATGATTTCTTTTCTGTTCTTCTTCCTCCCCTGTCTCTCCGTGCGCGCGTGCGTCCATGGCAGGAAGAAAGAGAGAGGGAGGGTGGCTTGTTGTGTCACTTCGAGCGTGCCTCGTCAACATCACTCCGTGGGGCATTAAATGAGCCCCAGGCTTTCGGCTCCTCCATCCCGAGTCTCAGCTGCTCCCATCACTTCTTGGTCCATGACCGTGCCATGAACCGAGCTCACCGTGAGCTCTTGTTCTTGCTCGAAACCCTAATCCTTCCTCTATTTAAACCCCTCCAGGTCCTCCTGGTGTTCCTTTACACCACCCCTAACTCTTCTCTGTGTTTGAGCTCAAAACCACTTCAAATCTTCAAACCACCATTGTTGACCTGAGGGGCTCCAATGTGGATCTTGGTGTCCATGGTTCACCTTCAATATTTCTTGCACCCTTTTGAGCTCCTCAACTTCCTTTATATTTCCCTAACTTAATTTTGGGTTGCATTCACAGAATCACTTAATTTTAAGTTTGGAGATTTTCAGTGATTTCACCCCTTTCTTCTCCAACTCCAGTGCTGGTTCTTTTGCAATTGCTTACTTATGGAGCTCGTGGGAACCTTGATGGAGCTATTTTGATCACCCATTGGTGTTCATTTTGCTCAGATTGTCATTTTCGTCTTCATCTTCCTCGGCTCCGGTGGACTTCATCGTGTTCAAGTCTTCCCCGGCCATCTTTGAAGCTCCTCTCGGTTCAGGTAGCTTCTTATTAGTCCCTAGAAGTGTTGGCACTCGCTTTCCTGGACCGAAGCGGAGCATTTTGCTATTTTCATGTTTTGCCGAAAATGACTCCATCTTAGTTTTCCGGCTCGCCGACGTTCTAGACCTCCACCGCCGGCGAGGTCATCACCATTGGGTTCGCATCGCTATTGCAAACCCATTTTGGTTTTTGGTTGGCGCCACGATCGTGAGTCGCGGCGACAAGCCGTGAAACCACTCGGGATTTTGCCGGAGGAACTCCGTTTTAAATCGATTATTTAGGACATAATTAGTGCCTAATCATTGTTAATCATTGAGTGTATTAATTATATCCTAATCTGGCCTAAATGTCTCACTGGCATGTGGACCCAACCCCCTGTAATCATCGCTGGCGTTAACCAACTGCTTTCGGACATCATTAATGCTTATTATTATCATTAAATCCCTGTCTTAGCATTAATGTGTCCAAAATTGTCTTTTGGGTCACTGACGTGTGGGCCCGTAGGCCTTAAACCTCAGTCTCGGGGTCATTAGGACTAATTTTCGAGTTCATTAAATGTTAATCATTGTTAGCATTTAATTAGTCCTAAACTGTTCCCTTGTGCCACTGCCAGGTGGGCCCCCAATCACTTAAATCACCTCTGTTCAAAATTGTTAGGACACATTAATTGCTAATCATCATTAATCATTGGTCATTAGTATTTAATTAGCTGTCCTAAAGATCCTCTTTAAGTCACTGCCATCTGGGACCCGTGCACTGTGCACGTGTGTTAAAGCTCGTGTTTGTGACTCACAGTCACTGACATGCAGCCCCACATGTCAGCGCTTCATTTTGAACTTCGTTCTTTGGCCGCCGTCCATTTTGCGATCTGTGGTCCAGATCATTGCGCCGATCGGGTCACCCGACCCTCTCATCGCTGTGGGCCGTTCATCGCTTGATCGGTGTTGTGGTTCGTCTTGTTGCTCGGTCGCCGAACCGCACTCAGTATGGACCCTCTGATCTTTGATCAACGGTCGTGATCTATTGGGCCGTTCGGGTCACTCTCGCGCACCCCTCGCGCGCGCCGTTAGATTCCAAATCAAAGGCCCATAATTGTCCACGTCGATTCTTTTCTGTTAAGTGTTGTTTATTTCTGTAAGTATTTATTTAGCAACTGAAAAATTGTATAAAAACTTTAGAAATTCATATCTAATTCAAAATAGATCCTTTTTACATGAAACCAACTGTAATAAATTTGTATTTCACTAAAGTTTAATATAAAAATGCTTTTAGCTATGCTTCTGTGGTAGAAAATTATGTAATCTTTAATAGCTTGTTTTCTGCCATTTTTTGTATATTCCAGAATTGAAATAAAACTTAGAAAATGCATATCTTTTCTCAGATATCTCAAATTGAATGATTTTAACTTTGATAAATTTGTTATTAACTAAACCTTAATCTAAAAATGGTGGTAGGCCTAAATCAAAGACAAGAAAAATATGTTAATAAATTTAACCTTCTTAGTAACAATTAAAAATTCATTTAATGTTGTAAAAGACACAAGTAATTCTCTGTAAATCCTAAAAATATAAAATTGATGCTAGAAAATCCTCTCATTAGCATACTTTTATATAAAATAGGTTTTGCACATGTTTATGTTTCGAAAATGTAATGTGCTAGGTTTACAACTTAGAAAAATCATAAGTAAATCATTATAACTCCAAATTTAGTAACTCAATTTTGTTGTCATAAGGATGTCATAATCTGCTTGCTATAAAAATTTCAGAGCTTAGATCATTCCAGAAATTTTCGCCATGAACAGTACCAATAATTAATTTAGGGAATTTATAGGCTGGGAGAACTAGTTTTAACCATAACTTTTTCATGCTAAGTCCAAATGAAGTGTTTCTTGTTTCTAAAATTGTCTAAAATCAACCTCTGGTTGGTGTAAAAATTTCATGGGTTTTGGATGTTCTTTGCTGTTGAGTTCCTTTTGGTGTTCTTCGTTCTTATTGGTTTTATCGCCTTTTCGCGTTAGGTTCCGAAGAATTTATTGAACCTGAGCACTCCTCTGCAAAGAAGACCAATCCCAGCAAGGCAAGCGGTTTGATCATGTTAATCCCAGTATTTTAAGTATTTATGTTGTTTGCAAATTCTATGTATGCATTGCTAGTTTGTGTTAAACTATTGTCGTTAGTTGACCTAGTAGATGCATTTCCTTAGGCAAATGATTATTCTCTACTACCATTGAGCCTAAGTTATTGCTGTGATTTAGAGTTCGTGGATGAGCTCTTGTCACTTAGTAGTTGCGAATTAATTGCTTAGCCATGCTTAGCTTCCGGTAGAAATGGGCGGTTATCGACTTGTCGATACCCTTGATCACTTAAAACTTATTATGACTTATGATTTCAGCCTTGTGCCATGTCTATTTACGAAAACTAAAACTGAAAACAAAATGATTTAGACTTGGGCACAATGGTATGATTGGTGTGCTTATGGGTGTGACTGGAATGGTGCCCGGGTCAACAAGGACCGAACATCTTGTTACACTAAACTAGGCATTTTTGCGTGCTAACCACACTAGAGGGTATGGGACCTCTCTTGGGTTAGTACTTTGGCGTGTATTGGCTCCGGGTCGCAGGGAGTCGCAGGAGGGATGGTGTTGGGAGCATTGTAGTGTCCGAAAGACTTCACCCGTGATGGGATTTGTTGTCTTTCGGCTTGCAATGTAAGCATATGGATTTCTATCCATACGAGCGACTCGTAGTGAATGCACAAGATTGGAAATGTCTCGTAGGACTTAGCCGTGCCGGTATACCTTCGGAAGTGTGCTTCGTGGCTTAAAGGCGGTCTGAAGTGTGGGTACATTGGTACACCCCTGCAGGGTTAAAACTATTCGAATAGCCTCGTCCTAGGTTATGGACACGCTTGGCAAGGTCTTTCAAGAGTTAGACTACAACCTTTTAATTAAAACTTGATGGGTGGTACGAATCGGGGATTCGTGCTATGTTGTGGTGGCTATTGGGATAGTCACTTCCAGGTGGTTACTTGTATTTATTATTTAATTCGCTGTTATATTCAACATGAAAACAGATTTGCAAACTTGGTTTTAAATGTATTACATTATTGCAAATAAAGTTAGTTTCGTGCAAAATGAGAGATATAACCTCCACTTAAATGAGCCTACATGTAGTTTATGAATAGGTCTGCTATTCCACACGTCAGTCTTGCGAGTACCGTTGTGTACTCAATTATCTTGCTTAAATGTATTTGTTGCAGAGGAAGAAGGTGAGCTCGATGGGCCTCACTTTTGTGAGCTGTGTTGTGGTAGCTTATGGGCGACTAGCTTGGCGGCCGATCGGTTGCCTTGTGGGTTGTGTGGCTAACCGGTCGACTTTTGTTCTAGCCATCTTATGGCACCTTTTGCTTCCGCTGTTATTCTTGTTTATTGTTCTATTTGGCCGTCGGCTCTTTTGTAATAACTTATTTTATCTATGTCCTTTACTAGACTTGTTAATGTTTGTTGTATGGAAATGATGTGTAATTTTGTGATGATGCGCATATGCTGCAATTCTAGGAAGCATATGTCCATCGAAGCTTAGAATGTTTAATTAATAATGCTAGAACCATTTGGAGGTTAAGTGTTACTAGTTAAATATTCCGGGTCCTCACATTTAACATTGCAGATTTGAAGCCATATTTGGGTGAGGAAGACGAGCTTGAGTCGAGGACGACTCAAATGTAAGAAATGGGGATGATGCGGACATCACTTCCATCCATACAACCAACACTCCTCATAATATATCTGAACCTATGCACTTGTAAGATACAATCACAAGAGCTTGTGCATATCAATTGAACCATCAGGTAACTTCGTTTCTAGGGGTGAATTTTGTTTCTAATAAGAATATGCTACTACCTAATGCATGTGATCCACTTTTATTCAGGAGCTTGTGTAATCCAATTCGGTCACCGGAGACAGCACCGACTTCAAACGTGCATAACTTTCACATACGGACTCCGTTTGAGGCGCACGAGTACTTGATTGAAAGCTTATTTTGTTCTCTTTCCAACGGATCTGACCTCACTTTTAAAGTCCTTTTGATCGTAGCGCAATCATCAAAAAAAGTCAGAGACTGTTTTTGAGTCGAACTTAGGCCCATGGGCCTTGTAACCCTAGGCAGCCTGTACTGTTCATGTGGTTACTATTCACACATAAACAGTACCACCACCCCTTCTTTCACCTCTCCCTCCTATACATAGTGGCCGCCGCCATTAGGGTTTGGCGGATTTCGTTTGCTTAATTTTTCTATTGTGAAAACCCTTGTTCTTCACTTGTGTCAACTAGACCAACTGTAAAGAACCTCTGTGGAATCCCACCCTTTGAACTCAATTATGTATTTGCAATTCAGATTGCTTGTTACTTTGTTCTTACTTGTTCTTCGATTGCTTGCAGGAATTGATCCTCGTGATCAGGTCAATCGGGTCTTTGGCACGATTGATAACGACTTGGTGATTAGTTCAGCGATTGCTTGGTTCGTACGTGTTGCGTTCGTAGCCTGGATCATGTGAGTTGATCATTATCTAATCGAAATTTATCATTCTCATCGAAAGATCGGGACAATAACAGTTCATCATGTATCATGTATGTAGAATTGTAGAGCTATAGGTTGTACTCTTTTTCTTTTACCAAGGTTTTCTCATTTTGAGTTTTTACTTGACAAAGGTTTTAACGAGACAACCAGTTGAACATTAATAAAGCTCTTTATTATATTTTCAATATGATTGTCTCATTTTATTCAATATTTATGTCTACTTATGAATTCTACATATTTTTCTGAATTTTTTTTGTTTTTTGTTTTTTTTTTTGATTTTTTTTACTCTAACGGCCAAACAGGCTAAACGAGTCACACTTGACCCGACAGACTAAAAGGGCTCAAACCGACCCGACATGGCACGAATGTCCGATAGACTGTTCCTGGGCCGCCACCCCTGGCCGTGATCTGGTCTGACACAGTATAAATAGTAACCAGACTAAAATAGACTGTACCTAAATGGACCGTGTCGTGTCGGGCTGGACCGCCCGTTTTGACACCTCTTGCCGCCCCAGGTCTCGTTCGCGGGCTAACTCAGTCCGGGTCTCGACTACAGCGCTCTGATGGTGTCGTTCGCGGGCTAACTCCATGGTGTCGTTCGCGGGCTAACTCAGTCCGGGTCTCGACTACAGCGCTCTGATGCTCGCCTCCATCTCGACCACCTCTCTACCGCACGGCAATGTCCCGCCTCCGCCTCTCCTCCATATTCGCCACCTCCACCACCACCACCGCCTCCTCCTCCTCTACGTCACCTTCACCACGTGCATCCCACCTAGGCTTTGCCGCCGCCACGGAGCGCGTTCTCTCCGGGACGCTCGGCCCGGAGGACGCACACCACCTGTTCGACGAATTGCTGCAGCAGGCCACCCCCGTGCCAGCCCGCGCGCTGAACGGCCTTCTGGCCGCCCTCGCTCGTGCGCCGCCATCCGCCGCCTGCAGCGACGGCCCCGCCCTCGCAATCGCCCTCTTCAACCGCTTGTCCCGAGGCGCCGGCCCACGGGTGGCGCCGCAATCTGTCCACACCTACGGCATCCTCATGGACTGCTGCTGCCGCGTGAGGCGCCCTGACCTAGCGCTCGCCTTCTTCGGCCGCCTCCTCAGGTCAGGGCTGGGGACGAATGCCACCGTCGTCCACAACGTCATCAAGGGGCTATGCGACTTGAAGCGGCCAGAGGCGGCTGTGGACGTGTTGCTCCGCAGGATGCCTGAGCTGGGTTGTATGCCTGATGTCATCTCGTACAACATAGTCATTGATGTCTTCTTTAAGGAGCGCAAAGTGGTCAAAGCCTGCGATCTATTCCATGAGATGATACAGCAGGGTATTTCACCTGATGTGGTGACTTATAGCTCGATTATTGACGCGCTGTGCAAGGCCAGAGCAATAGATAAGGCAGAGAGGGTCCTCCGCAAGATGCTTGATAATGGTGTTCTACCGAATAACTTGACATATACTAGCCTGATACATGGATATTCCA
This sequence comes from Ampelocalamus luodianensis, assembly GCA_036346255.1. Taxonomy (NCBI): domain Eukaryota; kingdom Viridiplantae; phylum Streptophyta; class Magnoliopsida; order Poales; family Poaceae; genus Ampelocalamus; species Ampelocalamus luodianensis. The sequence goes on from CM070623.1 coordinate 32,698,041, forward strand.
CTTTGGGGCAGTGGAAGGATGCGGGCAGAATGTTCAAAGAAATGACAAGTCAGGGTGTTCTACCAGATGTTGTTACTTGCAACTCGTTCATGGATGCTCTTTGCAAGCATGGAAAAATTAAAGAAGCTAGAGAAATATTTGATTCCATGGTTGTGAAGGGCCAAAAACCTGATATCATCTCCTACTGTATTATGCTTCACGGGTATGGTGCAGAAGGATGCCTGGTTGATATGCGTATTCTTTTTAATTTGATGTTGGGTGACCGTATTGTACCTAACCACCATGTTTTCAACATATTGATTAACTCATATGCTAAATGTCGAATGATGGATGAGGCTATGCTTATAGTTGAACAGATGCAGAAACATGGAGTGAACCCCGATCTAGTCACATATTCAACTGTACTAGCTGCACTTTGCAGGATGGGTAGGCTGAATGATGCTATGGACAAATTCAATCAGATGATTGATAAGGGTATACCACCTAACGCAGCCGTTTACCGCTGCCTACTCCAGGCCTTTTGTACTCATGGTGATTTGGTCAAAGCCGAGGAATTGGTTTCTGAAATGGTGAATAAAGGCATCCGTCGTCCTCACATTGCGTTCTTTAGTTCAATAATAAACAATCTTTGTAAAGAAGGAAGGGTAATGGAAGCTCAAGATATCTTTGACTGGATTATACGTAGTGGTGAGAGGCCTAATGTTATTGTATTTACTTCACTGATCGACGGATATTGCTTAGTCGGCAAGATGGAGAAAGCATTCAGAGTATTTGATGCTATGGTATCAGTTGGCGTTGAGCCGAATGTTATTGCATATGGTGCAGTTGTTAATGGCTGTTGTAAAAATGGAAGGATCGACGATGGGTTGACCCTATTCAGAGATATGTTGCGTAAGAGAGTTAAACCTACAACTTTTACATATAACATCTTACTGGATGGGTTATTTCAGGCCGGGAGAGCTGTTGCTGCAAAGCAAATGTTCCATGAGATGATTGAAAGTGGAATAACAGTGAGCATTTCCACATACAGTATAGTTCTTAGTGGACTTTGTAGAAATTATTGCATTGACGAAGCAATCACGCTGTTCCAGAAATTATGTGCAATGGATGTGAAGTTTGATATTACAATTCTCAATATTATGATTAGTGCAATGTACAAGGTTGGGAGAAGAGAAGAAGCTAAGGATTTGTTTGCTTCTGTTTCATCCAATGGGTTGGTGCCTACTGTTCGAACCTACAGCGTAATGATGACGAATCTTATAAAAGAAGGGTCAATGGAAGAGGCTGACAATCTCTTTTCATCAATGGAGAAGGGTGGCTGTGCTCCCGACTCTCGTCTGTTAAATAATATCATCAGAATGTTATTGAGAAAAGGAGAGATAGTGAAGGCAGGAAATTATATGTCTAGAGTTAATGAGAAGAGCATGTCGCTTGAAGCTTCAACTACTTCGTTGCTCATATCTCTCTTTTCAACGGAAGGGAAATACCGGAAACACATAAAATTGCTCCCTGCAAACTTTCTGTTTTTTGAGGGTGCCAGCCACAGTTGATACATTATATCTGAACTTATATCCTTAGAAGGAACACTTGAGTTATTGCTTGCCGTAAGGCCCTTCTGCTGGTACAGGAAATGAAAATTACCTGCATGTAAAAAGTCAGTCCTTGATCCTTTTGTGATGTGTTGAAACCAAAAAAATGTGAATTATCTGTGAATGTTTCTCTCGTTGTAGGATGAGCAAAGGTAGACCAAGTAGTGTAACACAACTGGTTGCATTTTTAAGGATAATGACTTCTGATGGTGATTGGGGAAAGGTATGCATATGTGTTGTTCCACGAGAAGCACATTGAATATCTATGCAATCTTTTCTAGCATGGTACCCGCCACGTTTGATATATATAGTCTTGGTAAAACAGTTACTTTCCTTCGTATGCATGCATTTTTATTAGATGCCATTCTCAGTGATCTGCTTGATAAGCAAGGGTTGTTTTACTTCTTGGTTCGATGAATTTGTTGTATATGTGAGGGCAAATCAGCCATAAAAGAAGGAATGTTTGAAGTTGCTGATGCTATGTTCCTTCAGCAGAAAAGAGAGTTCATGTCAAAGTCTCCTACACTCTTATGTTGTCACTAGGACTGGTGGAGCTTGTTGCTGTTAGATATATACATAGGATGTGCTACTCTTCCCTAGTTTAGGGTGTTTTCTGCATATTTGTGGGGACCCCGGTAATTATCTCCATAAGACCGAGATTAGACAAGGTCTTAGGGACATAATCACGGTCTCCTGTAAATGAATTCTAATTTAACTCTATCCAAATGAGAGGCTTAGCCGAATACTAGAGCCTCAACGATCATGCGCGCTGCTCCTTTGCGAGCGCTACATGATTGTCGATTCTCCTTCGATTCGAAGCACTACACTTAGTGAGTTAAACGGGAATTCATCAACAACGAGTATGACATATATTGGCTCCCAAGATCAACGACCAATATACTCATACCCTCATCCAACGTTGGTTACATCCATACAACGCATACAACAAGAGATAAAAAGACATACTGCATAATAGTCAAGTCTACATCTTATTACATACGGCCGACCGGCCAAATTCAAAGTAAAGTATCAAGTAGCAGCGGAAGTAAATAAATAAAGCAAAAGACCAGCAGTGGTATGCCCATCACCCATCGGCAACCGACTGGGGGTTAAATGATAGCACACTACTCGTTAGTGTCACCCAAGTCAACACTAGCGAGATCGTCATACTCATAATCTTCCTCACCTGAAAAGGCCAGCAAACATCTGGCTGAGTACAAGTGTACTCGCAAGTCTTACACAAATAAAAATAGTTATGCATAAGGGTCATTCAAAGGATGGCTCATATTGGTTTAGTTTTACGAAAGAGACGCAACAATTAACATCCTACACATACTAGTTTTGCATGTGCCCATTTAAAATCAGATTTGAAGTAGAAGTAAAGCATATGGTAAAGCATTTCAGTAATAAACAATTTAATCATATAAGGACCAAAGTGACAGCCCACTTTGATGTACTAAACACATGAACATCCGTTCATGACGAATACCAATTTCAACCACAATTTTAATTAAAAGTCTAACAATAAGTAGCCACAAATTTCAAGCTGTCGTCCATAACCGTGGACACGGCTATTCAAATAGATTATACCTGCGGGGTGTACTACTTACCCACACGACTTGATTAGCCCGTAAGCCTCTAGATGCCTCCGAATATAGCATACTTCCTATGGTATGTCGGCGGGTAAATCAAGATACTGATCGTTTTAGCAAGAACATCCCATTGAGCCAAGTCCCCTTGTGAGATGGTTCCTTGCCTAGTACAAGCGTCTGATAGCACTTGCTAGGGGGCTCACAAGTTATATTGGACATACCGATGCAATCAAAACAAATAAAATCGGTGCTCCCTTGCACACTATAAATGATTACATCGGCTCCTAAGGAACATAGGATTTCACGGTCGCTATGCCCCTTACACCACCAAGGACTTAACACAATAAAACCCTCCCTCTACTTAACCATACGGCACCCATATACCGCGTGTGGCAGCACGAGTGTTGCTTGAACAGAAGGTACCCAAAGTTCGGACCTTAATTGTCCAGACAAGTCCTTCCACTTACCCAATGCTCGTGCACAAAGCACCATCACTAACCAACACTTGTCCAGACCAAAAGCTCATTTAAAAATGACAAAATTTAACTCATAAAACAGCTACAAGATCTGAAGTATAAATCATAAAAATGAGAGTTGTGTTTATCCCAAAACCGCCGGGTTATTCCCGACGATCGAACTACCGTATTAGACTTGCATGGCTAAGCAATTCTATAACCCATAATTCACACATCCTATCTTAAGCATATAGGACTTGACATAATTCAAGATTAACCTCAAGCATAGGGCATAACTAAACTACACATCACAAAAATATTGACATAATCAAAATAGCATGCAAGCAATTATCATTGCACTAACTTAACCAAAACTGGGATCAAATATGATGCAAAAGAAAGTTCAAATGATGTTTGCCTTGCTGGTACAGTAGCTGCTCACTCTCAGTAGCGTAAGTGTCGATATCAATATACTCGGGATCTATATAATTATAACATCAAATAAATACCGAGAAAACAACTCAAAAACCAAAATGCTCAAAAATGCATGATTTTACTACAGTAGTTAGGTTGTGATTTTAGATGGATTTAGGTAAAAGAATTATTCCGTTTGGAGTTATGAGTTGGAAGTTATGCTATTTTGAATTTCAGGTTTCATTAAACCTTAAGTCATGTAATTTAATTATTTGGCCAAAATTTGTAGAACAGTGGTGGGGTAAAGGACTACATAGGTAAATAGGTAATGTTAATACAAGTTCAGAATAGTTGAGTTTGTCCTATTTGGAGTTCTTATGATTTAGTTATGTATTCTCAAAGTTATCAGCCTTTTTTAGTATAACAATAATGGAATTAAAGAATATATTCTCCCACAATAGTTTCTGTGATAGAGGTAACATGGAGACCATTTTTAGAATTAAGTTCACTGAAAATGAAAATTATCAAAAGTGGTCTCACTGTTTTTGGAGTTTCCAATAATTACTTATGCATTTTTGAAGCTATCAGTCCTTTTCCTATTGCAACAATAATGATTTTAATGGATTAATCTCCAATTAATACTCTCTGCTATAGAGACAAGTTTGAAACTAATTTTAATATAAAGTTTACTAAAAGTGAAAATTTCCAGAAGTGGTTTCATGTGATTTGGAGTTAATATGAAATAGTTATGCATTTTAGAAGTTAATACTAAATTCCAGTGTATAAATAAACTGATTTCGAATTTACTAAAGTGATTATTACTTTTCTCACCGAGCCACGTGCTAGCCACAGTGGTGACCGTGGGGACCGGAGAATGAGTGCTTTCCTTTTAACTCGATTTTAAATCGAATCGACATGTGGGTCGTCTGTCGGCGTGGTCCATGGACTCGACCACCAACGCACACGCCGAGCACGGATTTAACACCCAAAGCCCACATGTCGATCACCGAGGCTTTAACCCCCGCATTCCGTTTTACGCGCGGGCCCGCGTGTAAGTGAAACATTAGCGTCGCTAAGACAGGGATTAAATGCTAATGATCATCATTTACTCCTAATCATTGGCTACAGTGGTTGTCGGCGTACGACAACGGAACTTTCGGTCCCGCGCGTTTCACCGGCGGCTTGCCGGCGTTGTGCGCCACGGCAGTGCGAACTAAAGGCACCATTAGCCGCGCAATAGCATTGCGCACCCAATGGAAGTGTTTTCGGCGGTGGAGGTGGTCTAGACCGCCGGCTAGCCGGAGGGGAGCGGCGGTACTAACTATGGCAACAGGAGCTACGCCGATTTGAAAACGTTCCGAGCAAATGGACACATGCTTATGCTCCTAGGGGGCATGGGGAAGCTTGGGGATGGCTGGAGCAGTGTCGGCGCCGGAGAAGACGAAGGCGTCGACACGGCTTCACGTGGAGCAGGCGGCTGGAGCAAAATGGTGACAAAAGAATGGTCGGAGTAGCTTAAGGATCTTCTGAGGATGCTATACAAGCGAGTAATCGGCAAAATACTCACCAAATCAAAGTGGGAGATGAACGGGTGTCCTTAGGCCGAAAATGATCAAATCTTCAAATTGTACTAAGCCTGTCGTGCATTGCTGAAACAAGGTGAGGGGTTTTGATCAGTGAGCTAAAGCATACAAGGTGACGCGGTGGTTTGAGGATAATACCTCTTGACAACGAAGAAAGCTTGAAGATGTCCGCGGGTGCGCGCTCTAGAGCCGCCGAGAGCACGATCACGGTCCAGGAGCTACAAGCAAAGATAGGAACTGAGATGAGCAAAAATGGAAACGACATGGAAGGTGGAAGAGGGAGGAACCATGCAGAGGAAGCTCACCGGAGTAGAGACCGAGAACGAGCTTCCTTCCCCTCAGCCGAAAAGAGGAGAAGTGAGCAGCATTTAGGGTTCGGAGGTGTCTTAAGCACGGGAAAGTGACGGAGTGGAGGCGGCGTGAAGAGAGGAAGCTCAGGAGTGGCCAACGGACGCGGTGGATTGACGGCGTCGACGGAGGTGCTCAGGGCGTCGCGGCCGCGTGGCACGGGATGCCTGAGGGCACCAGCGGGAGGTCAGGGATGGAGCTGACAGGTGGGCCTGGGCGGTCAGCGATACAAGGCGCGGCGCGGTGCGTAGCAAATGGTTTGATCAGCACCGTTGGATTGCGAATGGACGGACGAGATGAGTGGGGGCATTCGGACAGGTCGAATGACGGGAAGACCTGGGCTGTTGGATGAGGATCTAACGATTGCATGTGACGGTGCGTTTAGGTGGTTGGGTTGAGTCCGGTTGCCGAGTCGGACTCGAGTCGGAGGAACAGTATCGACTGGTTTGGGTTCAGTGCTTTGACCAGGATTTTAATTCATTCTTCCTACTTTGACCAGGGCTTAAAAATATAAATAAAAGTCCTAAAATCATGAAATAAATTGTGGGAGTTCCTGGGGAGATATAGTTCCCATAAAAATTATGAAACCCCACTGTTCATATTAAAATTTGTGACATTTAAATTCAAACATATTGTATGTCTATGAATGTTATTTGAATTTTAATTGGGTTAAAACTAGTCCCAAAAATTTGGGAAAAATGATATTAATTCATGATAATTAATGTAGTATTTAAATAAATTTATTCCAGATGATGATCACAACCTTTTATTACTGATTTGGAGTGAATTTTGATGTGTATGTTCACCCCAAATTAGATTTTCCAAGTACAATATATTATGGAAATGTTTTGAAATCAATAATGCATGCTAATGAAATACATATTAATCCATTTTAATTGTTGGGGCTGTGACAAACCTCCCCCCCTTACAAAAGATCTCGACCCGAGATCTGGGTGGAGAAGAATTAGAAAGTTTTCATTAGAAGTTATAATTTATGTTGTCTTGATTTACTTCAAAGATAGTGTTTACATGTTATAATTATGCTATAAGAATAATTTTGTTTACATTGCTATGTTTTACCTTTCCTTTCTTGATACGAAGGCACTTCATGTAGAGAAGAGTTCTGGATATGCCGCTCGCATCCGGTCTTCACGTTCCCAAGTTGCTTCATCTTCCGTGTGATTGCTCCATTGGACCTTGACGAACTTGATGTCACGATTCCTCGTCTTGCGCTCGGTTTCTTCGAGGATACGAATCGGGCTCTCTCGATAGGATAGATCGGGTTGCAAGTCGAGTCCGTCCAACTCGGTTGGTTCCGTTGGGACTCGAAGACATTTCTTGAGTTGGGAGACATGGAAGACGTTATGCACGTCTGAAAGTGATGGTGGCAACTCCAACTGGTATGCCCCCGATCCCAACTTAGCTAGAATACGGAAAGGTCCAATATAGCGAGGTGTTAATTTACCTTTGATTTGGAAGCGACGAACTCCTTTCATAGGAGAGACTTTAAGATAAACATGATCGTCTACTTCGAAACTCAACTCGCGACGACGACGGTCGGCATATGACTTCTGTCGGGATTGAGCCGTCCTAAGTCGTTCGCGAATGACACGAACTTGTTCTTCAGCATCTTCCACCAAGGTTGGGCCATAGAATGGCCTTTCCCCGGCTTCGGACCAGTTCAAAGGTGTTCTACAAGCTCTCCCATACAATGCTTCGAAGGGTGACATTTGAATGCTTGATTGGAAACTATTGTTGTAGGAGAACTCCGCAAATGGCAAACACTTCTCCCAGTTTTTGCTATAGGACAGCACACAAGCTCGGAGAAGGTCTTCTAAAATCTGATTCACTCTTTCAGCTTGTCCATCTGTTTGTGGGTGGTAGGCGGAGCTGAAAGATAGACTGGTCCCCATTGCTTTATGCAAGCATCCCCAGAAATAGGATGTGAATTGAGGGCCTCTATCTGAAACTATCACCTTTGGAACACCGTGGAGACAAACAATTCTTGCAATGTAAAGCTCCGCTAACTTGTCCCCACGGTAGGTGGTCTCGACAGGTATGAAGTGAGCAACCTTCGTCAAACGGTCTACAATTACCCATATAGAATCAAATCCAGTTTTTGTTCTAGGAAGGCCGGTGATAAAATCCATGCCAACTTCTTCCCATTTCCACTTGGGAATGGGCAGGGGATCTAGAGTACCAGCTGGCTTCAAATGCTCAGCCTTAACTCTTTGACATAGATCACACTCGGCCACATACTGCTCAACATGTTGCTTCATTCGGCCCCACCACAGTTTCTTTTTCAAATCTTGATACATTTTCGTACTCCCGGGGTGGATAGAGAATTTTGAGTTATGAGCCTCCTTGAGAATCAACTCTCTCAAGTGGCGATCAAATGGTACCACTATACGGTTTCCAAACCATAGGGTACCTTGTGCATCTTGCTTAAAACATTTTTCCTTGCCTTGTTTCATTAGTTCTAAAATTTGAGCCACTTCTGAATCAGTTTTCTGGGCTTCCTTAATCTGGTCCTCAAGTGTGCAAGTCACACTGAGGGCTGCAAGCGAACCTTCTTCAACTATTTCCAGGTGTAGGCCTTGCAATGCAGCACATAAGCCCGCAGAAAAATGAGTTACCGACAAACAGTTGCATTGAGATTTCCTGCTCAATGCGTCGGCCACGACATTAGCCTTCCCTGGATGATAATGGAGTCCCATATCATAATCTTTAATCAACTCAAGCCATCTTCTTTGTCTCAAGTTTAGGTCGGCTTGGGTGAAAATATATTTAAGGCTCTTATGGTCGGTGCAGATCTCGCAACGATTACCGATGAGGTAATATCGTCAAATCTTCAAGGCATGAACTACAGCCGCGAGCTCTAGGTCGTGTGTGGGATAATTGGCCTCATGGGGCCTCAATTGCCTCGATGCGTAGGCCACCACTCGGCCGTTTTGCATAAGCACACAACCGAGTCCATGGCGAGATGCATCACAGTAGATATCAAAGCTCTTGTGAATGTCCGCGAAACAAGCACGGAGCTTCACGGCATTCTTTCAGGGTTTGGAAGCTTTGCTCGCATCCTGCTGTCCACTCAAATTTCTTTTCTTTCTTTAGAAGTTGGGTCATAGGCTTTGCAATTTTTGAGAAATTCTTGATGAACCTACGGTAGTATCCCGCAAGTCCAAGAAAACTACGAATGTCAGTGACGCTTTTGGGTTGCTTCCACCCAAGGACATCTCGCACCTTACTAGGATCAACAGCGACACCGCCCTTAGATAGGATATGTCCCAAGAAACTAACCTCTCGAAGCCAAAACTCACATTTGCTGAATTTGGCGTATAACTGATGGTGGCGAAGCTTTTCTAACACAAGTCTCAAATGTTGCTCGTGCTCAAGATCAGACTTAGAGTAGATAAGGATATCATCAATGAAAACCACTACAAACCGATCCAAGTATTCCATGAACACCGAATTCATGAGGTTCATGAAATAGGCTGGGGCATTGGTCAAACCAAAGGACATGACTGTGTACTCGTACAAACCGTAACGAGTAGAGAAGGCGGTCTTCGGAATGTCCTCGGTTCTAACTTTAATCTGATGGTAGCCTAACCTCAAGTCAATTTTGGAGAACACCTGAGCTCCACTAAGCTGGTCAAATAGGTCATCGATCCGCGGGAGCGGATACTTGTTCTTGATGGTGACCTCATTTAACGGACGGTAGTCCACACACATCCGTAGACTCTTGTCTTTCTTCTTGACAAAGAGGGCCGGGCATCCCCAAGGCGAGGAGCTAGGCCTGATGAAACCCTTGTCTTGCAACTCCTTAAGTTGTTCCTTCAATTCTGCTAGCTCATTGGGCGGCATCCGATACGGCCTTTTTGAGATGGGCGCGGTACCGGGTGCAAGCTCAATGACAAACTCTACCTCTCGGTCAGGGGGCATTCCTGGAAGTTCTTCAGGGAACACATCAGGATACTCACTCACTATTGGTACCTCCTCTAACTTAAGGGAGGTACTCGCCTCTAAAGCATATAGGTGAGAACTACCCACTAACGGTGCAAAGACGACCTGGATGCCGTCCTCGCTAGTCACTGAAATAGACCGCTAGGCACAATCAATCTTCCCCTGATTCTTAGATAACCAATCCATCCCTAAGATAACATCAATGCCCACTGAACTTATCACTATTAAGTTTGCTGAAAAGTTAACATTTTGTATTTCAATTTTTACGTCCTCGCAGACTTGATCGGTAGAAAACCGACCACGGGACTGAATATGATAAGGTGGGTGAAGTGTATGTATCTTGAATTGGTTAACTGCAGCATACTTGTTTTTAATAAATTAATGAGATGCTCCAGAATCAAATAAAACCGATGCAGGACATGAATTAACAAGTAGTGTACCTAGCACGACGTCAGGTGCGTCGGTCGCCTCCTCTGCTGAGACGTGGTTGACGCGACCACGTACATGCTGGGGTGGAGCAGGTGCTGCTCTCTGTGGTGGTGGCGGTGGCCTTGCTGGAGCTGGGGCTTGTGGCGCTGGAGCAGAGTACGTCCGGGGCATCTCTCGCTGCTTGGCGAGGCACTGCGAAGCATAGTGGCCCTGACGGCCACAGTGGAAACAAGTAACGCCGGGATTGTATGCCCCGCCAGTCTGTGGTCTCGGGCCCCCGCTGTGCTGCTGAGCTGCCGGTGGAGAAGGTCGTGGAGGTGCCACAGGAGACCTCGATGGTGCTGAAGCTGGGGCACGAGGTGCCTGAGGTAATCTCGGCGCGGCTCGAAAATCGCCACTCGCCATGCCGCCTCGCAAAGCCTTTCTCCTCTTCCTTGACTCATCCACTAGCATGCTCTCATGCTCCACCACTATCGCCTTGTTGACCAGATGCTGGAAACTCTTGAAATCATGTGCAGCTAAAACAAGCCGCAACTCCTCCGACAGTCCATGGAAGAACCTATTCCGGCGACGAGCGTCTGTCGAGACGTCGTCCGGAGCATACCTGGCCAAGTAGTTGAAATCATGCAGTACTCGATGGTCGTCCTCCGCCCCTGCCTCAAGGCGAGGAACTGCTGCTGCTTGATAAGCAGCACTCCCTCCGGTATATGAGCCTCTCGGAACGCGTCCCTGAATTCGTCCCAAGTCGGGACGTGGCCAGCGGGCTGCATGGCGGAATAGCTATCCCACCACGCGCTCGCCGCACCCGCCAACTGATAGCTGGCAAACAAGACTCTCTCAACTCCGGTACACTGCGCAATGTTCAGCTTCTTCTCTATGTTGTGCAGCTAGTCCTCTGCTTCCATCGGGTCCTTGCCGCCCGCAAAAGTCGGAGGGTTGGTCCGCTGAAACTCAGCGAGACCTCCGGACGCTCGGTGCGGGGCAGCTCCTCCTGCCGGAACGGGAGCTGGGGCGGTGTTGCGTACGATCGCCTCAAGCATCCGGGTCTGGTCCATCCGGTTGCGCTCAATCATCATCATAAACTCGACCATGGATGGCGGCGGAGGGAGCACCTCCTCAGGCGGTCCGCCCTGCTGGGACGGCGGCTGAGAGGGCTCGCCATGCTCAGATGGCTGCTGGGACGACTGCCCCTGATCGTAGAAATCGCTCAAGGGTGCTAGACGGGGTGCCCTAGATGGGGAGCCTCTGCCGCGCAGGGCTCCTGATCGCGTAGTCGGTCCTGTCATCCTGTATTAGACAAGGATGGTTAGTATTTAAGACAAAAGCCATTACTTGGCTATACATGCACAATCGATATCAAAGAGCATGAAAATTATAACCTCAAATAGAACACCAAAACATTAAGCAACATAAAACCAAATCGACACCACTCCATACATAAGCGCCCGCAGGCTTAAGATTACAACAGAAATAGGAGTGTTTGCAAATAAAACACAACAGTTCGACACCTACTACCCTATTACCTAAACCTAAGGATACAAGCTCAAACATAGAGCTCCCTGCCCTAACAGCCTAGATATTATTCCGGTCAAAGTTCACCGGAAAGTCATCGAAAGGTGTGTATCCGAGGATCCTGTGTCTTCGGGTCTCCGGGTTGGTGAGGCGTAAGGGGATCCTACGCCGATGATATGGCCTCCTACTTCAGAAGACGATAGTCCGTGGCGCGCAGAAATGTACGGTGAAACCTCATTAGCGCCATACAAAGACATCCGGACGAATTAGCCTCATGTCATGCATAAGCTGTAAATGCTCCTGAGCTATAATGAGACGACGACGCGTCTCCCATAACTCATGCACTATGCAGCGATGCATTTGGTCCATTACGTGAACCAATCTCGCCAACTGCCTGACTTGGGGGTCCTCCCCAAACTGGATCCTAGCAAACGAGTTCACGTCCCTAGCGCGTGCGCGCATCGGAAAGTGATCATATGGGGGCTGGGCTAACTCTGTCAGGTCGTAGCGAAGATGACTCATGGCCACCAAAGCCACTTCTTGTAACGCCATGGCCTCAGAAGTACCACGCGCCTGGAAGCGGTAAGGTATGCTCCCCGTGACTTGTCTAGCAACGATATCTATCACTGCCATAAATTCCTCCATTCCAGGTCCTCGATCACGGCGGTAGATGGAATAAGTGGGCTGATATGTGAAGTTCGCCCTCCACATCATGTCTCGTAGCAACGCCGGGTATCCATCCACTCCTTCACTTGAGGTTCCTGGACAAGATGCGAGGGTTCATCTAAAGGCAAGAAGGCAAGGTAAGTTAGTTTCATAAACCAAAACAGGAATAAGGTGAGAAAAGATGCTAAGATGGATAAGGAATAAAAGATATTCTTAACTTAAACTTTCTGAAAGTAATTTGATAATTTCAAAATATTTTGACTCCAGAAGGCTTACTAACTCTAACGCCAGCGCTACCTCTAACCTACAGTCAGTATGGCTCTGATACCAACGCTGTGGGGACCCCGGTAATTATCTCCATAAGACCGAGATTAGACAAGGTCTTAGGGACATAATCACGGGTCTCCGGTAAATGAATTCCAATTTAACTCTATCCAAGTGAGAGGCTTAGCCGAATACTAGAGCCTCAACGATCATGCGCTTGCTCGCTTGCGGCGCTACATGATTGTCGATTCTCCTTCGATTCGAAGCACTACACTTAGTGAGTTAAACGGGAATTCATCAACAACGAGTATGACATATATTGGCTCCCAAGATCAACGACCAATATACTCATACCCTCATCCAACGTTGGTTACATCCATACAACGCATACAACAAGAGATAAAAAGACATACTGCATAATAGTCAAGTCTACATCTTATTACATACGGCCGACCGGCCAAATTCAAAGTAAAGTATCAAGTAGCAGCGGAAGTAAATAAATAAAGCAAAAGACCAGCAGTGGTATGCCCATCACCCATCGACAACCGACTGGGGGTTAAATGATAGCACACTACTCGTTAGTGTCACCCAAGTCAACACTAGCGAGATCGTCATACTCATAATCTTCCTCACCTGAAAAGGCCAAAGAAACATCCGTGAGTACAAGTGTACTCGCAAGTCTTACACAAATAAAAATAGTTATGCATAAGGGTCATTCAAAGGATGGCTCATATTGGTTTAGTTTTGCGAAAGAGACGCAACAATTAACATCCTACACATACTAGTTTTGCATGTGCCCATTTAAAATCAGATTTGAAGTAGAAGTAAAGCATATGGTAAAGCATTTCAGTAATAAACAATTTAATCATACAAGGACCAAAGTGACAGCCCACTTTGATGTACTAAACACATGAACATCCGTTCATGACGAATACCAATTTCAACCACAATTTTAATTAAAAGTCTAACAATAAGTAGCCACAAATTTCAAGCGGTCGTCCATAACCGTGGACACGGCTATTCAAATAGATTATACCCTGCAGGGGTGTACTACTTTACCCACAGGACTTGATTAGCCCGTAAGCCTCCAGATGCCTCCGAATATAGCATACTTCCTATGGTATGCCGGCCGGGTAAATCAAGATACGGTCGTTTTTAGCAAGAACATCCCATTGAGCCAAGTCCCCCTTGTGAGATGGTTCCTTGCCTAGTACAAGCGTCTGATAGCACTTGCTAGGGGGCTCACAAGTTATATTGGACATACCGATGCAATCAAAACAAATAAAATCGGTGCTCCCTTGCACACTATAAATGATTACATCGGCTCCTAAGGAACATAGAATTTCACGGGTCGCTATGCCCTTACACCACCAAGGACTTAACACAATAAACCCCTCCTACTTAACCATACGGCACCCATATACGCGTGTGGCGGCAAAGACGAGTGTTGCTTGAACAAGGTACCCAAAGTTCGGTCCTTAATTGTCTAGACAAGTCCTTCCACTTACCCAATGCTCGTGCACAAAGCACCATCACTAACCAACACTTGTCCAGACCAAAAGCTCATTTAAAAATGACAAAATTTAACTCATAAAACAGCTACAAGATCTGAAGTATAAATCATAAAAATGAGAGTTGTGTTTATCCCAAAACCGTCGGGTTATTCTCAACGATCGAACTACCGTATCTAGACTTGCATGGCTAAGCAATTCTATAACCCATAATTCACACATCTTATCTTAAGCATATAGGAGTTGGCATAATTCAAGATTAACCTCAAGCATAGGGCATAACTAAACTACACATCACAAAAATATTGACATAATCAAAATAGCATGCAAGCAATTATCATTGCACTAACTTAACCAAAACTGGGATCAAATATGATGCAAAAGAAAATTCAAATGATGTTTGCCTTGCTGGTACAGAGCTGCTCACTCTCGTAGCGTAAGTGTCGATATCAATATACTCGGGATCTATATAATTATAACATCAAATAAATACAGAAAACAACTCAAAAACCAAAATGCTCAAAAATGCATGATTTTACTACAGTAGTTAGGTTGTGATTTTAGATGGATTTAGGTAAAAGAATTATTCCGTTTGGAGTTATGAGTTGGAAGTTATGCTATTTTGAATTTCAGGTTTCATTAAACCTTAAGTCATGTAATTTAATTATTTGGTCAAAATTTGTAGAATAGTGGTGGGGTAAAGGACTACATAGGTAAATAGGTAATGTTAATACAAGTTCAGAATAGTTGAGTTTGTCCTATTTGGAGTTCTTATGATTTAGTTATGTATTCTCAAAGTTATCAACCTTTTTTAGTATAACAATAATGGAATTAAAGAATATATTCTCCCACAATAGTTTCTGTGATAGAGGTAACATGGAGACCATTTTTAGAATTAAGTTCACTGAAAATGAAAATGAGTGGGGGCATTCTAATGATCATCATTTACTCCTAATCATTGGCTATAGTGGTTGTCGGCGTGCGACAACGGACAGTCGAATGACGGGAAGACTCTAGACGCCGGCTCATTGGATGAGGATCTAACGGTTGCATGTGACGGTGCGCTTAGGTGGTTGGGTTGAGTCTATACAAGCGAGTGGTTGTGGAGATGAACGGTGTCCTTAGGCCAAATCTTCATATTGTACTAAGCACATCGGACTCGAGTCTGAGGAACAAGGTGACGCGGTGGTTTGAGGATAATACCTCTTGATGCGACTTGTTTGGGTTCGAGATGGAAGGTGGAAGAGGAGGAACCATGCGAGGAAGCTGCTTTGACCAGGATTTTAATTCATTCTTCCTACTTTGACCAGGGCTTAAAAATAGAAATAAAAATCCTAAAATCATGAAATAAATTGTGGGGGTTCCTGGGGAGATATAGTTCCCATAAAAATTATGAAACCCCACTGTTCATATTAAAATTTGTGACATTTAAATTCAAACATGTTGTATGTCTATGAATGTTGTTTGAATTTCAATTGGGTTAAAACTAGTCCCAAAAATTTGGGAAAAATTATATTAATTCATGATAATTAATTTAGTATTTAAATAAATTTATTTCAGATGATGATCACAACCTTTTATTACTGATTTGGAGTGAATTTTGATGTGTATGTTCACCCCAAATTAGATTTTCCAAGTACAATATATTATGGAAATGTTTTGAAATCAATAATGCATGCTAATGAAATACATATTAATCCATTTTAATTGTTGGGGCTGTGACAATATTGCTCCTCCATGTACTTGTATTTTTTTAGATAATGGAAGAGCAGAAACTCCCCTGACCTTTGCATCCAAGATGCACACAGTCTTATTTATTGAAAGATTAAAGTGCCAAAGGTACCAAAATAGTTAACAATAGCTTGAAGCTTTACAACCAAAGGACGACTTAACATTAAACTAAATCATTAGTAATCCTATAGCTAAACCGTTACCCATGGAAGTTTAAAATTTGCTTCGCTACAAACTCTAACCTGGCGCTCGTAGCTAGCATAGCCTCCTTCTAGGTTGATTTCTGCAGATTTGCCCAGAGACCCAACCATTGTCCACTCGAGAAGAGAACTTGCAAGGGATTAGTGATAGTCTTTTTGTCAAAAACAACTTCATTCCGACATAGCCAAATAGACCAGCATAAAGCACTAGCTCCCACTAAGAGTTATGTACTTATATTTTGGCCTATTAGCCATTTTGCAATAAAAAAGTCCATTCATAACTTGGTATCAGGCAACTTAGGGTTAGGGTTTCTCTTTTCTCTCCTACCCAACTCCTAGATCCAGCACCGCCACTCATACTGCTGCCGCCTGGTCACTATGCTGCCATTCGTAGGCCAACGCCGTCACCGGCTGCGGGCTTCTTCTTTACCCCGTCGCAGCCTTGCCCTGCTTGGAGCGCCCCTGAGCCGACCCTGCTTCTTTGCTCCACGCGCGCACGAGCTCCTCTGCTGCACACGTGCCCGAGCACACCCGCCCTGCTCCTTTATGCCCGAGTCGACCCTATGCGTGTGAAAGCATCTAGACCCTTAAAAACAAATTTGGTAATTAATGGCAACAATGTTGATGAGGACATCAACCCTAATGATGCATCCCCTGCTTCGACTGCATCCCATGCTTCGACTCGTTACGCTACATCCACATCTTCGATCGGACTTTCGGCGACTGCGTTGCCATATTTTCCAGTTGGACCGAGCTGCCTCTACACATATATGCCGGGCTACATCTACTGCTCCTACTCATACGTGTCGAGCTACGTTTACATACCATGGTGCTGCGTCACCAATTGTTGGCCAATGGGTTATGTAACAAATGGGCTATTTTGGCCACATTGGCCCATATGGCCCATATAGCTGCCCCCTAGGGTTTTGGGGTACTGTTCACATGACACTATTCATGTGTGAATAGTACCACTACCCCCTCCCTATTCCTCCTATAGATAGTGGCCGCCGCCCCTTTTGTTCAGGGGGTTTTGTTGGTTAAAGTTTAGCTTTGCTACTTTATACTTTGTTCTCTTGGTCGGCGAGATCAACATCGACATTGTTCTTCGGAACCCCACCTATCAATACATTCAATTCCTATTCGCAATTTCAGATTGCTTATTTACCTTGTTCTTGCGTGCTTCTTTGGTGTATGCAGGAATCGATCTTCGTGATCAGGTCAACCGGGTATTCGTGCACGGTTGATAACGACTTGTCGAGCAGTTCAGCGATTGCGTGGTTTCGAGCCTTGCGTGTTCGTAGCCAGGATCGTGAGAGTTGAGAGACTACCACCGAACGTATCGTTCTCATCGAAAGATCGGGCCAACAATAGGACCTTCGGGTTCATCAAATGTGTTATGGGACTAACATGTGTGCTAAGATGTTTTAAGGGTTCAGTCTCGGGTTTTGGATGACGACATGGAAATGGCATGCAAAGACAACAAAAGATCGACATGGTTCAAGACTAAATTATTATGTAGCATAAGGACTCTTTTATAGTTTTTACTAGTCTCGGTGATTGGTGGAAAGACCGGATTTATAGGCTAGATGCCCTATTTGTGAAGAGGCCTGACACTATTTGTGAGTGGTTCGGTACTCGCCATCTCCGGAGTGGAAGAAGAGCAACCCTAGTGGAATTGAGGTTCATTAGGCTCAACTCATGGAGCTGATCCAATTCATTTGGGCTTACCTCAACATGGACTAGTGAAGATCGGCAAGTCTTCGATACCATAGGAAAACATCAATTGTTTTCGTTGCGGTTTTCTCTCATGTCTTTACTATTTTCGCATTTACATTTCTAGCTCTTATTTGTATAGAGTTGCTTAGCTAAAATGGTCGCTCCGACGTGCAGCAGCCATCACACAAGATGGCACCCTCCGGAACCTCGAGCACAGGTACCGTCTAGGTTTTGAAGCTGCCAGTCACCTTCAACGGCGTCAACTACCAGGAGTTTGTCCGGCACATGAGGATTCACCTACGGGGACAACCCCTGTGGGTCTACCTCACCGGCGAGTGGCCTTGCCCACCCTCTGCCAATTGAGCCCATTTCCCTGCTGATGCTACTGAGGATGTTCAACGGGCTGCGGTTGCTACCTTTGAGGAGGCACTCGAGGAGTACCAAACAAAGCTCCACGCCTACAAGGTGTGGAACGATGGGGATGTTAAGGCCTCTGCCATCGTGGTGACTAGCATTAAGTTCGAGCACTCGTTTGATGTGCTTGGGTTGTCTATAGCCAAGGAGATGTGGGATCGTCTTTGTGCCCACTACGAGCCGAAGAGCGAGGCCTTGCACCTTTCTGCTCTTCGGGAGGAGCAGTCTCTCGAGCAGCAGGACGCCTTCGTAGACGCCTTCTACCAGCAGTTAGCTGCGATTTGACGTTAGCTGGACTCCCTGGATCAGATGTCTGCTGGTCCTGCACCTGCTGTGTCCATCAGCAGGCTCACTTGGAGACTTGTCACCTCAACGAGTTCCTCAGCCACCTTCGTCCAGAGTATGAGGTGGCTCACTCTCAGTTGCTAATGAGACAGCCCCTTCTCTCCATATTGGAGGCTCTCGCTGCTATTCGGGCTGAGGAGGCTCGTCTTCGCACGACCGGGATTCTACAGCAGCCCTCTTTAGTCCTTGCTGTTCACACCCCAGCACCGGTGCCTACGCCCACCTTTACCCCTGTGGCCGCCGCTGCTTGTCCCACCGGCCTTCAATGCGACTACTGTGACTGTTCTGGGCACACTATCCAGTACTGTCGTCGAAGCAAAAGGCTCGCTGGAGTGGCCACACTTCGAGGGGGGAGCTAGATCCTCCCAATCAGGTTCATGCCAGAGTTCCTTGGAGCAGATGCACCAGGAGATGCTCACACTACTTCAATGCCTTGCTGCTTCTTCCCCAGCACCAGGTTCTGTTGCTGTGTATTCTGGTCCTACGCCACCACCTCCTCCTTCAAGTACATCATCTCCTTGGATTCTGGGTTCCAGTGCCTCTTTCCACATGACACCGGACCTCACTCATCTTACTTCTATGAGACCACCTGATCTTTCTCTCACGGTTCAGACTGTGGATGGCACATCTCTTCCTATTTAGAAAGAGGCACTCTTTGCACCTCATCTTTTCGTGTTCCCACTGTTTCTCATGTTCCTATGTCTTACTCTGCAATTTATGTCAGTTGGTCAGATCACTGATCATGGCTGTCGTATTATTCTTGATTCTGACTCTTGTTGTGTTCAGGATCGTCGTACGGGGATTCTGGTTGGGACTGGTCCTAGGTGCCATGATTCTCAGTGTCTTTAGGAGCTCGACTGGCTGCATCTTCCTTCTGGTACCTCCACCAACTAGTCAACCAATACCACCACCTCGGCTTCAGCTGCTTCTTTCACCACCACTTTTGTCCACTGGCACCATCGGTTAGGTCATATTGGTGGTTCTCACCTTTCATCTCTAGTAGGGAGTGGTGTTCTAGGTTCTGTTTCTGGTGACATTGTTTTACATCGTACGTGTTGCAAGCTTGGCAAGCAGCTGCAACTCCCTTATCCCTCTAGTGATTATAAGTCTCAGCGTCCTTTCGATTTGATTCACTCTGATATATGGGGACCGGCTCCCTTCAATTCAAAAAGGGGCCATACCTATTATGTTGTCTTTATTGATGATTATTCGAGATACACTTGGCTTTATCTTATGTCTTCTCGTAGTTAGGTTATTTCCATTTACCAGTAATTTACCACCATAGTTCGCACTCAATTTGAGCTCCCTCGGTATTCTTGTCCTGGTGCTCATGCTCATAATAGTGTTGCTGAGCATATGCACTGTCATCTTCTTGAGACAGCTCATGCTCTCAGTATTAATTCTCATGTCCCACCTCATTTTTTGGATGAAGCTGTCTCTACCACCGCCTTTCTTATCAATCGGCAGTCCTCTTATGCTCTCAAGGGATGCACCCCTTTTGAGTGTCTCATTGGTTCTCCACCCCAGTACAGTCACTGTGAAAACCCGGGGTATTTAACTCGTAATACTTAACCTTACAAATTGTTCTAGTATTACCAATCAAATATCTTGAATCTCGATGGACATGTACTTTCTAGAATTACAGTACACATATACCTTTACAAAATCATGTATCATTTCTACATACACCTTTACAAAATCATGCATCATTTCCATACAAGATTACAATACCGAGTCTAAAGCAAAAGACATACATAATAGAGTTATTACAAAAGGGCCGACCGGCCAAATGACACAATAACAATAGAAGGAACAGCGGAAGCAAAATGCCATAAGATAGCGATAACAAAAACCAACCGGTTTGCCATTTACCCACACGGCAACCGACTAGGCCGCCAAGCTAGTCATCCAGCATGTAGTCTGTCTCACAAAAGCTAACCCCTTGGAGGTCAACCTCCTCTGCAACAATTAAGCAAAGCAACTGAGTACAAAAATGTACTCGCAAGACTTACGAGTAACAAGCCTATACATAGCTACATGCAAGCTGAAACAAAGGAGATGGTCATATGGTTAATTGGACGCATAAAGCAATTTTGATTTGTAATACTGTAATAGATTAAAGATAATTTGAAAAATCTATTTTTATTTGTTGAATTAACAGCGAGACAACAATAATAACATAAATAACAACCTAGAGGTGACTAACCCAATAGCCACCACAGCATAGCACCAATTCCCCATTCGTACCACCCGAATTCAAGTTTTAATGAAAAGATTGTAGTCTAATTCTTGCAGAAATAACCAAACGTGTCCATATCATACGACGAGCCAATTCGAACAAATTGAACCCTGTAGGGGTGTGCAACTTTACCCACATGTCAAACCGCCTTTTTGCCAAGCTATTTAGCACACTTCCTTTGGTGTGCCGGCACGGCTAAGTCCTACGAGACATTTTTCAATATTGTGTATTAACTACGAGTCGCCTGTGTGGATAGAAACCCATACGTTGCATCGAAGTTATTGTAAAGCCGGGAGTCAACTACCCATATAGGGTAAAGCAACCGAACAACTACAATACCCCTCGGTATGGAGAACCTAGAAAGGGTTCCACTCCCGTGCACCCAACACATAAACATATTTCTCTTTTTACCACAACACACACACACACACACACATCCTCCTACGACTCGAAGCCAACACACGCCAAAGTACTAAGTCAAGAGAGATTCCATATCCCTCTCATGTGGCTAGCATGTAAAAGTACTTGGATCAATGGCGCAAGTAATTTGGTCCTTGTTGACTCGGGCACCATCCACTCACACCCAAAAATCATACCATCGTACCAATGTGCCCAAGTTCAAAATATTTTATTTTCAGTTTTAGTTTTCTCAAAGTAACATAGCACAAGGTGATGGACACAAATTCATAATATGATTTGTGTAATCAAGGTTATCGACTAAGTCGATAATTATCCAATTCTACCGTTCTAAGCATTTCTAAGCAACAACTCGTAGACTACAAGCTAAGTGACAAAGGCTCATCCAACGAACCCTAAATCACAGAGGACATAATCCTAGACTTAGTAGTAGAGAATAAATATTTGCCTACAGATTATGCATCTAGAGAATCAGCTAAACGAGCGATAATTTAACATCAAAATAGAGCATACATACATAGATTTTACAAACAAGATATTAGACTTTAAAATTAATGGAATCAATATGATCAAATGAATAAAACATCCACTTGCCTTACTGGAGATCATTGTCCTGCTGCAGAGGGTCACTCTCATACTCAAAAAATCGTCGGAACCTATTGAAAGAACAAGAAAATCCAATAAGAACAAATAACATCGAAAAAGACTCAAAATCCAAGGTCAACCAAAATCCATAAAATTTACACAGCAGGTAGAGCATGATTTTAAATGAATTTAGCAACAAGAATCAACCGGTTTGGATGATGCATGCAAAAGTTATAGCCTAAACCATTTTTGTCGGGTAGAAATTAAATAATTAACTTTCTATTACTATTCATGCATAAATTTCCAGGAGGTTGGTGAACATAAAAATTTTATGGTAGACAGGACAAGACATTCTAAGAACAACAAAAATTAGTTCAGTTCATTTGGAGTTAAAATGAACTTCTTATGATTTTTCTATGTTATGAAAGTAGTGCACAATTTATTTGTAGAACAAGATTTTCAGAGGCAAAGACATACTTAAAACCTATTCTACACTAAAGCATAGTAACAGAGGAATCTAACAAATTTTAGTTTACTCAATTTGGAGTTACAGAGAGTTACTTATGCATTTTTCAAGTTAAATCAAAATTTTCTTTTATGCAAGAAAATGGTAAAACAAGGTAATACAACTAACATAAATTTTCTAGTACAGAACAAGGTTCAACCAATTCTTAGATTAAAGTTCAGTTAAACTGGAAAATAACAAAATTTGAATTATCTAGAAAGGAGTTAAAATGAATTACTTAAGCCATTAAGAAGTTTAACACAATTTATAGTTCACAAATAAAAGACAAACTGGATTTTCTTATTAACCCACAGCGAAAAACACTTGGGCCGTTGAGATTGGATCGAACGGCTCAAACGAAGGGAACGTTGGCCAGCGCAAAGGACCAACGATCCAGGCGTTAGATCAAAATCGGACGATCCAAAAAGGATGAGACGTTCGGACGGTGCGAACGTTCAACGCGATCTGGATCGCTGAGCAGCCAACTAAGGACTTAACCTTGAACCATTGATCTGGATCATACCATGCAACCACATGTCCAGGATGGGGTGGACCTGGCCAACTAATTAGCTATGTTTTGATCCGATTCTGTTTGGGTTAAGAATGGCGCAAGAGGGAGCCCGTAACGGCGAATCCTTAGCGAGCAGAACCGAGTCAAAACAGAACTTTGTAAAGGCCTTGTCACGTGCTCTAGACTGCTTACCTAAGGCAGTGAGTGGTGGTATCGACGGATGCCAAACAAACTAGAGAAGTCGTGTCTTGTAGGTAAAGTTGTACAACCTCTCTAGAGTGTAAAAACTATTCGAATAGCCGTGTCCCCAGTTACGGACATGCCCGAAGATTTCACGCAAGGGGTATATATTTTCAGTAAAATGGTGGGAATGATGGTTTGGATGGAATGGTTGGGATGATCTCTAGTTGTTTCAAAGAACTGAATTACTTATGTATTAATCTTTTAAATTGTGCTTTTACAATCTACTTACTGTATTTAATGTCAATATTGTTTTCTGCTAAATAGACATAAAGCTATCCTTGTCTAGCCTCGCATGAATAATAATTCCATCCATCTCCCTATTACTTGCTGAGTACATTCAAAGTACTCACGGCTTGCACCCTATGTGATTAATCCCTACAGAAGAACCAGGGAACTCAGAGTATTATGAAAAGGAGTATCTCGAAGACTTTGCGAACTAGGTCGCGTCCTCCACTCGACTGCATGTGGGCATGTCGAATGGCCTCCATGAGATATTTTGTTTTCGCTGCAAGTTATCTTTTGTTGTTAAGCCCTAGCAACTCTGTAAGACTTGACCATAATGTCCGTTTGCTACCAAGTAATATTAATTTGTCCGCTTCATCGTTATTTTGTTGTATGGTGGTGATTACACCGATGTTGTAACTGTACGAGCTAGCTACTAATCTGGGACTAGTTCAGAATACACAGAGGGTCCTAGGGTTGCATACCCGGGGTCCCGACAGAAAGAGAAGAAGAAGAAACAAAAAATTCAGAGCTACCTCATTTCTTGATTTTTTTTCCCCCTTGTTCAGTTTGGCATAGTTCATCCATTGCTCGCTTGCTTGATAGTTCTTGTGCTAACCTTCCGTTGTTGCTACTACTCGTTCTTGTGAGTTGCTCTAACTAGGCTTGGTTTAGACTAGGACCAGCACTTGTGACTAGTACTTTGAACTACTTTTTAACTTTGCATATTGATTTGAACAATTGCTACTCCTTTGCTACATACTAGCCTTCTGAGCTCCACTTCCTACTAACTCTGCAGGTACCGTTCCTCTCAATCGTTGGGCTAATCACAAGTGAGAGTATCATGAACCAGCCACCGGTTGTACCACTTCCTTGTTGTATTGGTAAGATCTTATAAGAACTTGGCAAGGTAGTTAGAATCACGATCCTACTCTTAGAGTCTTATGATTCTACGAACCCACGACAGCCTATCGATCCAAATCGCACCGTGAATCAGAATCAGGTAGA
The DNA here is from genome assembly GCA_036346255.1 of Ampelocalamus luodianensis. Taxonomy (NCBI): domain Eukaryota; kingdom Viridiplantae; phylum Streptophyta; class Magnoliopsida; order Poales; family Poaceae; genus Ampelocalamus; species Ampelocalamus luodianensis. Next base: position 32,722,503 of record CM070623.1, read on the forward strand.
ATCGTGGTAGAGTCACAATCCAAAGGGTAGAATTACGTAGAATCATGTAGAATCACAGAGTAGAGTCGTGGTAGAGTCGTTTGGGCAAAAAAAAATTTGCAATTTTTATTTTTTTTTGCAAATTTTTTTATTTTTTTTAGAGGTCAGGGTTTGTTGATATTTTGTTTTAGAGCAAAATTTGTTGATATTAAATTCTGAGGATGAAACTATAAATATCAGTGTGGTAATGCTAGTACAAATATCTATATTATGACATGAGCAATCTTGAGCTTAATAATGATAAGCTATTTTTATTCATGGAGTATGTCTAGCTGCTTTTAAGGAACATGCAAGTATTGCAATTAGATATTAATTTACAAAAGTTGTGAACATTTCTCATGTAATTGTAGTAAACTAGTCATGATCATTGGTTGTTCTCCTGTAGTTCAGAACTATATCACCCATCATGTCAATACCATTATACTTTTTTGTTGTGCGACAAAAAGTGTTTTATCCCTTTTTTTGTTATAAGTAAGTGGTAAACTATATAAGAATCATACAAACTTATAGTATAGTTGTTAAATATGTGTATTTTTATAATTTTGTAGAATCACCGATTCTATGATTCGATACTACGATTCGATCCTACCAGAGGCAAATCGATCCAACTTAGGATATCGACTCTGACTACCTTAAAACTTGGTATAAGCTTGAGTGTGAGTGATTGTTGAAACCTTCAGAACCTAGTAGCTCATAGAGACATAAACTATGATTTGTTCTTCGTTTTCTACTAGCAATGGCAGGTTCCTGGTCACAAGGGGAGAATAGCGGGCCCAATGTTGAGGAAAATGCACCGCTCACGCCTCGCACGAAAGACATCATGCAACACTTTTTACGCTTGTTGAGTCAACATTCGGAGTGTATTGAGAGAGTTCTAGATCGCACCAATAACGACCTTGCTGCGATTGCTACACGTGTGGCGCAACTAGAGAGAGCTCCACCTCTGCCGCCGCCTTGCTTGTCGGCATTGCACAATCGTCATAATCCATCCATTGCTCGCTCTTGGGCCGATGAGGTGGAAGAAGAAAAAATGAACAATTACACTACTAATACGGAAACAGATGGAGTCAATGTTCACAATGATCACAACCATCGTCGGTTTCGTCACAATCGTCAAGGTATAGGAAGAAATCAACGTGAGGTACGCGACCATAATGATGCAGTTGGTAAAATTAAATTCACTATACCGTCTTTTCCTGAAAAATATGACCCCGATGCTTATCTCACATGGGAGTTAACTGTAGAACAAAATTTGCTTGTCATGAATTCCCTAAAGATAAGAAAGTTAGGGCTGTTACTAGTGAGTTTTCTGATTTTGCATCTATTTGGTGGAGTAAATATGGTCGTACTCATCAGGACATACCTAGAATATGGAATGCTTTGAAAAGAGCAATGAGACATAGATTTGTACCTTCATATTATTCTCGTGATTTGCTTAATAAATTGCAACGCTTAAAACAAGGTAGTAGTTCTGTAGAGGATTATTATCAAGAATTGCAAACTGGTTTATTGCGTTGTGATTTAGATGAAATCAAGATGCTAAGATGGCTAGATTTTGGGAGGTTTAAACCAGAAATTCAGGACATACTTGATTATAAAGAATACAATTCTATCACTCGTTTGTTCCATCTTACTTGTAAAGCTGAAAGCTTACTTGTAAAGCTGAAAGAGAAGTGTAGGATCGACAATCTCGCTCTAGGGGCAATTTTGGAGGATCTTTTGCAGGTCAGCCAAGTCAGCAACAACACGTGGCACCCTCCTCAAGCCGTGCATCCCTTGCTGCTCCTATCACTACTGTGTATGTCCCTGATGCAAGCAAATCAGTAAATGTACAAGTCTCGACAAAAAGTGCTTCTTCTATTGTTTTTACAGGGCGATCTAGAGATGTACAATGTCACCGTTGCAAAGGATTTAGGCACTTGATGCATGATTGTCCAAGTCAACGAGCTTTACTTATCAAGGACAATGGTGAGTACACTTCAGCTAGCGATATTGAGGAAGAACATGTTTTGGTTGCAACTAACAATACAGTTGATGAAACTGATGAAGAACATATAAGCCATGAGGTATCTGACATATACCAAAGCTTAGTTGTCCAGCGTGTGCTAAGTGCTCAAATGGAGTTTGCTGAACAAAATAAACGCCACACTTTGTTTCAATCCAAATTTGTCATTAAGAAATGTTCATGTAAAGTTATCATCGATGGAGAAAATTACAACTCAACCCCCTTATCCTTACTATATTCAATGGCTGAATTCTTGTGGTAAGTTGAAGGTAACTAAACTTGTGCGCGTATATTTTTCTATTGGATCATATCATGATTATGTTGATTGCGATGTTGTACCTATGCAAGCATGCTCGTTATTATTAGGTAGACCTTGGCAATACGATAGATATACTGAACATCATGGTATGTTTTCCTCGCTCCAGCTCCTTGCGGCTCAAGGTGTTTTCGATGCGACTTGGGCTAGTGATCACTCCGATCGTCGATCTCTTTCGCCTACTATGTTTTCCTTGGATCCTCTCTAATTATCCGAAGACCAAAAGGCATAACAGATTTCGCTTTCAGTGATGAGGTGAGTTAAGAGCTATGGCGTCATTGACAAACTGAGGTTACTTGGTTATAATGGCTCCTTCAGATTTTGGTGTCTTTGTTACCGTATCGACCCTCTTTTGTCCGACAAAGACTAGTGCAATCGATTATGCGAGATCCAAGAAAGCATGAACTCACCAAAGCATATTGGAGTTGATGCTTCTTATATGAGATCGCAGTGTAGGATCAGTCGTTACTCTTCAATACGTGCCTTTGGAGCTTCACCTAGCCGACTTCTTCACAAAGGCACAGAAACGAGTTCAGCACAGCCTTTTTCTCTCCAAATTCAGTGTTGTTGATTCACTATGAGTTTGAGGGGGGGGGGGGTGTTGGAGATATTATATATATATATATATATATATATATATATATATATATATATATATATATATATATATATATATATATATATAATGTGCTATTCTTCCCTAGTTTAGGGTATTTCTTGCATATTCCTCCTCTATGTACTGGTATATATTGGCCCAATAGCCCCTTTGCAATACAAAAAGTCCATTCATAACAGTTGAATACAGGTGAGATGAGTATTCCAATATGATTTCTTTGTGTAAATGAGAACTCACTACATTGAAGCTTCAACTACTTTCCTCACAATGTAGGGAAAATATAAGTAATATTTTTTGGGTGCGAGCTTTCACTTCAGACACGACACACCTTAGATCATATTATCTGAACTTATATTGAGGGTAGTCAGGGCACCAACACCTCCTGCGCAAAAGAGAAGGGATCAAACCACTCGCTTGAATGCTTTACTGATGTCTCTCTTCTCAAGGAGACGGAAATTGTTGGATTTAATATGGGCTAGGCCCAACTTTAATTCTAATTAAATCTCGAAAATCCCAAAGGCCCATGTGCATGTGCTAAACCTTTTAGTCCCATATGGAGAGTTAAAGGGAGTTACACCAATTTATAAGGTGGAACGTGGAGTCCTCTTGTGGAATTGGAGAGCCAATACACGCGCTGCTGGCGCCGCCGCCGAGCCGAGCCGAGCCGTGTCGCGTCCGTCTTTGTCGTTGTCTTTGCGGTGCGTGTGCGTGTGCGCGCGCAGCGCGTGTCGTGCGCGCGTACACAGCGCGTGTCGGGTGCGTGCGCGTTTTCTTTATCTATTTGAAAATCAAACGCACCGACTCGCAATAAACGGCCGCAATAATTGCGATCGCTTCGGTCTCTTCATTTTTGCAAATTAAAAGAACAAAGGTAATCGATTCAAATAATGGCTAGCGAGAACGGTGTCTGTTACTAGTGAGTAATGGCGACCGCTTCGCCTCTTGACTAGGCAAGAACGGCCGTTACTAGTGAGTAATGGCGACCGCTTCGCCTCTTGACTAGGCGTGAATTACCGTTACTAGTGAGTAATGGTGATCGCTTACGTCCGTTGTTATATATAGTCATTATCCGGAGCAGTGAGGTTCTCCAATTCTCTCCACGAAAGACACCACGCTTCTTTGTTGTCGTCTTGGCGATCTCCATCCCGGCAAAGCGCGTGTACGATCGCACCGGAGAGCGAGCCTCCGAACCCTCGTCCTGAAGGCTTGCACGAGCAAGGGCGAATAAGGTTTTGGGAGCGTTCGCGCGATCGCCGCTTCCTCTCCATTCGACTCTCTTACGCCTACAACCGCACGACTACTACCGCGACGCCCATCGCACGACTACTTACCACTACGCCATGACAAACGACGATCTCACAAAGACTCCACCGCCGCTTCTTCCACTCATCACGCTCCTTCCGCCGGATCCGGTATGTCTATTTCATATGTATTTCTTGGTTAGTAATATTACTAGTTGTTACCTTGAACACTATGATAGATATGCTAGTTTCGCTCGCTTGGATATTAGTATGTCTATAGTGTTCTTGCTTACTTGCTTTGTGAAAGTGGCTAGAATATTCATCATGTTTTATCTACTATATTTCGGATTAAAGTAATTCAAAAATGCTCTTATTCTCAACAATCCAAAACCTTATTGTAATAGGCATTTTTCATCAATCGCTTTGTTGCTTGCGCTTAAGCCCTCTCAATTCGATGGTGCGAATTATAAGAGGTGGCGCACCAAGATGGTGCTTTGGCTAATCGCCATGAACGTTTTCATGTGGCAAAAGGCAGCTGAAGGAACACTTACTCCCGAACAGAGCAAGCGCTCGAGGTGCCGATAACCTTTTAGAGGTGCCGTGATCGCGTTCTTGGTGAGAAGTTAGTTGATGCATACATGGTGATTACAAATGGGAAAGATATGTGGGATGCACTCGAGGCCAAGTTTGGGGTTTGGATGCGAGCGGTGAATCAGATCTCATGGAGCAATACCATGACTATAGAATGGTTGATGGCCGTTCAGAGTTGAGCAGCTCATGAGATACAATCCATGGCCAAAGAACTTGAGCATTTCAAGTGTGTGTTACCTGGACAAGTTTGTCGCGGAAGCATTATTGCCAAGCTTCCTCCTTCGTGGAGGAATTTTGCTACTTCTTCAAACACAAGAGACAAGAGTTTTCTGTTGAAAATCTCATTGGGTCTCTTGATGTTGAAGAAAAGGCAAGGCAAAAGATACACACACTAGAGGAAATGAGGGACATTCTAGTGCCAATGTGGTGCGTAAAAGAATGGCCAAGCTCAAAAGTTCAAAGGCAAAAACAAGACTGCACAAACAACAAGCTTTAAAAGAAGAAGAAGAACACAAAGGATGGCCTTTGCTTTGTGTGTGGCGAATCTGGTCATTGGGCCAAGGATTGCGGTCCAACGCAAGGGTGTGAAGAATCAGCAAGGGCAGAATTCCAAGTCTGCCAATGTTGTTGTTGGTACTACTGAGACGGGAACTTCAGGGTATGGTAATTTACCTACTGTTTTTTCCGTATGTCAATCTACCGATTGGTGGATAGACACTGGTGCTAATATACATGTGTGTGCTGATATTTCATTGTTTTCTTCTTACCAGGTCACTCGGGATTCAGCCGTTCTAATGGGGAACGGGTCACATGCCACTGTTCATGGTGTTGGCACGGTCGATCTGAAGTTTACTTCGTGAAAGATTGTGCAATCAAGAACGTGCATCATGTGCCATCCATCAATAAGAATCTCGTGAGCGGATCTCTTCTGTGTAGAGATGGTTTTAGACTGGTATTTGAGTCCAATAAATTTGTAATGTCCAAATGTGGACAATTTGTTGGTAAAAGCTATGTGTGCGGAGGCTTGTTCTGCCTATCTCTTTCAGATTTGTGTAATAATGTTGTGAATCATATTTTCGTGGTAATGAGACTACTATTTGGCATTCACGACTTTGTCACATAAATTTTGGTTGCATGACGCGATTAGCCGCTTTAGAGTTAATCCCAAATTCACCTTTGCCAAAGGTTCTAAATGTCAAGTTTGTGTGCAATCAAAGCACCTCGTAAGCCTCACAAGGCCGCGGAGATAAGAAACTTGGCACCATTAGAACTCATACATTCAGATCTGTGTGAGATGAATGGTGTGTTGACAAAAGGTGGTAAGAGATATTTCATGACTTTGATTGATGATTCCACTAGGTTCGCTATGTGTATCTTTTAAAAACTAAAGATGAAGCTTTTCACTACTTTAAAATCTATAAGGCGTGTTTGAGAACCAACTTGAAAAGAAAATCAAAAGGGTTAGGTCCGATCGTGGCGCGAGTACTTTTCTAATGAGTTCAATTTATTCTGTGAGGAACATGGTATAATCCATGAGAGGACGCCTCCTATTCACCCTACCAAATGGGATTGCCGAAAGAAAGAACCGTACTCTAACGATTTGGTTAACGCCATGCTAGACACATCGGGTCTTTCCAAGGCATGGTGGGGAGGCTATATTGACTTCATGTCATGTCCTAAATAGGGTTCCCACAAAGAATAAAGAGATAACTCCATTTGAACAATGGGAGAAGAAAAGACTATCACTTTCATACTTGCGCACTTGGGGTTGTTTGGCGAAAGTCAACGTGCCAATTTCCAAAAGCGTAAGCTTGGACCAAAACCGTGGATTGCGTCTTTTTAGGCTAGGCTCACCATAGCGTTGGATATAGATTTTTAGTGGTGAAATCTGAGTACACGACGTGCATGTCGGTACAATTATGGAGTCCAGAGATGCTACTTTCTTTGAGGATATTTTTCCGATGAAAGATATGCCTAGTTTATCGAGTCAGGAGCCTGATACAACTCCTGAACCTGCCATTCCAATGGAATATTTTGAGCAAACCCCTGATCAAATTCCTGAGGAGGAAGACAATGAAACTCTGAGGAAGAGTAAAAGACAAAGGACTGCAAAGTCTTTTGGTTCTGATTTCATTGTGTACCTTGTGGATGATACTCCAAGTACCATTTCTGAAGCATATGCTTCTCCAGATGCGGAATACTGGAAGGAAGCAGTCCAGTGAAATGGATTCCATTATCTCTAATGGAACTTGGGAGATCACTGAGCGTCCTTATGGTTGTAAACCTGTAGGATGTAAGTGGGTGTTCAAAAAGAAGCTTAGGCCTGATGGTACTATCGAGAAGTATAAGGCACGGCTTGTGGCCAAGGGTTATACCCAAAAGGAAGGCGAAGATTTCTTTGATACTTATTCACCTGTGGCTAGATTGACCACTATTCGAGTACTACTATCTCTGGCTGCCTCACACGGTCTTCTCATTCATCAGATGGATGTTAAGACGGCTTTTCTAAATGGAGAGTTGGACGAGGAAATTTACATGGAACACCGGATGAATTTGTAGTAAATGGTCAAGAAGGAAAGGTGTGCAAGTTGTTGAAATCTTTGTATGGTCTTAAACAAGCACCTAGCGGTGGCATGAAAAATTCGACAGACCTTAACATCTGCAGCTTTATTGTAAATGAAGTGACAGATGTGTGTATTATCGCCATGGTGGGGCGAGGAGTCATTCTATGTCCGTATGTTGATGACATATCGATCTTTGGGACCAACCTAATGTGATTAAGGAGGTCAAGGATTTCTTGTCTCGGAATTTTGAGATGAAAGATCCGGGAGTAGCCGATGTTATCTTGAACATCAAGTCGTTGAGAGGTGATGATGGTGGGATTACATTGTTGCAATCTCATTATGTGGAAAAGGTTCCAGTCGTTTTGGTTATAGCGATCGCAAACCTTCTCCAACACCTTATGATCCTAGCGTGTTGCTTAGGAAGAATCGGAGAATAGCCGAGACCAATTGAGATATTCTCGGATAATTGGTTCACTTATGTATTTAGCTAGCGGTACCGGGCTCGACATCTCGTTTCTTTGTGAGCAAACTAAGCCGGTTTGTTTCTAATCCGGAGATGATCATTGGCATGCTCTTGAGAGGGTAATGCGCTATCTAAAGGGTAATATGAGTTATGGCATTCACTATACCGGGTACCTAGGGTACTAGAGGGTTATAGTGATTCAAACCGATATCCGATGCGATGAGATTAAGGCCACAAGTGGATATGTCTTCACACTTGGAGGTGGCGCTGTTTCATGGAAGTCTTGCAAGCGCACCATCTTAACGAGGTCAACAATGGAAGCAGAACTCACAGCATTAGATACTGCCACTGTTGAAGCCGAATGGCTTCGTGAGCTCTTGATGGACCTGCCGGTGGTTGATAAACCGGTACCGGCTATTCTGATGAACTGTGACAATCAGACTGTGATCGTCAAGGTGAACAGTTCTAAGGATAATATGAAATCATCAAGACATGTGAAGAGAAGATCAAGTCCAGTCAGAAAATGAGAAACTCGAGTAATAGCTTTGGATTATATCCAAACAGCTAAGAATCTGGCAAATCCCTTCACAAAGGGTTTATCACGGAATGTGATAGACAATGCATCAAGGGAGATGGGTTTGAGACCCACGTGAGTTATACCATAGTGGTAACCCATCCTATATGATCGGAGATCCCGTGAAGTAGGATTGGCGAAACAAGCTTTTGGTTAACTGGGAGGAGAGTACCTTTATAGACCCACTCCATTGGAGATGCAATTCTCTCCTAAATCTGTATGGTAGGTTGATTTTATCTTAATGTGTTCTGTGGCTTATTTAAGCAAAGATGCTGTCCTACAGAGCAGTCTTGAAAGAACACACCTATATGAGCCCGACTGCTAGTCACAGTCTATGAGATAGGGTAATCTCTAGGAAGCTCATGAATAGACCAGGAGTATGACTTATATGCTCCAACCCGCGGGGATGCTCGCAGCCTAGTATCAGTTAAGGACTTAAGTGAAACTTATTCACACAAAACTGCCAATTCAAGGCTTAGTCCATTGTGCAGTTGTGGATAAGTGTAGCTTCTGTTCTAGATGGATGTTCAACCTTAACGGTCTCCATCGAAACACCGATATATTAAAACAATATTGTGGATCAAGGAATTTGACATGTGCCCTTGGGATGCGGTGGGGATTGTTGGATTTAATATGGGCTAGGCCCAACTTTAATTCTAATTAAATCTCGAAAATCCCAAAGGCCCATGTGCATGTGCTAAACCTTTTAGTCCCATATGGAGAGTTAAAGGGAGTTACACCAATTTATAAGGTGGAACGTGGAGTCCTCTTGTGGAATTGGAGAGAGCCAATACACGCGCGCTCGCTTCGCCTCGCCGAGCCGAGCCGAGCCGAGCCGAGCCGAGCCGAGCCGAAAGCGTGCCGTCTTTGTCTTTGTCTTGTCTTTGTGTTGTGCGTGTCTTGCGCGTACACAGGCGTGTCGGGTGCGTCGCGTTTTTCTTTATCTATTCGAAAATCAAACGACCGACTCGCAATAAACGGTAGGCAATAATTGCGATCGCTCGGTCTCTTCATTTTTGCAAATTAAAAGAAACGATGCACGATTCAAATAATGGTCGCGAATCGGTTGCTGTTACTAGTGAGTAATGGCGACCGTTTACGCCTCTTGACTAAGCGAGAACGGCTGCCGTTACTAGTGAGTAATGGCGACCGTTTACGCCTCTTGACTAAGCGCATAGAATCATTACCGTTACTAGTGAGTAATGGTGGTATTTACGTGCGGTTGTTATATATAGTCATTATCCGGAGCAGTGAGGTTCTCCAATTCTCTCCACGAAAGACACCACGCTTCTTTGTTCTTTGTCTTCGCGATCTCCATCCGGCAAGGCGCGTGTCGATCGCACCGGAGAGCAGCCTCCGAACCCTCGTCCTTGAAGGCTTGCACGAGCAAGGGCGAATAAGGTTTTGGGGAGCGTTCGCGCGATCGCCGCCGCTTCCTCTCCATTCGACTCTGCCTACGCCTACAACCGTCACGACTACTACGCGGCGTCCATCGCGACGACTACTTACCACTACGCCATGACAAACGACGATCTCACAAAGACTCAGTGCCGCTTCTTCCACTCTCGCTGCTCCTTCCACTGGATCGGGTATGTCTATTTCATATGTATTTCTTGGTTAGTAATATTACTAGTTGTTACCTTGAACACTGTGATAGATATGCTAGTTTCTGTTCGTCTGGATATTAGTATGTCTATAGTGTTCTTGCTTACTTGCTTTGTGAAAGTGGCTAGAATATTCATCATGTTTTATCTACTATATTTCTGGATTAAAGTAATTCGAAAAATGCTCTTATTCTCAACAGAAATTTCGGGAACACATAAAATTGCTCCCTGCAAAGTATCAACTTTTCTTGGGAGGCAGCCACAATTGGTACATGATAGCTGAAACTCCTACGAAGGCATTCTTTTATTGTTGCTTCTGCTTGATACAAGGCTCCTTGCTTGTACAAGGAATGCAAATTACCTGCAAATTACCTTTGTGCAAAAGGGAGGGATACTGAATGAGGCAGTGCTTAAGAGAGTAGCAATCTTTGTTGAGGTTCCCAATTCATGCAAGGTAAAAGTCTTTACTTGTTGGATCCCCTGTAATTCACTGCCCAGGTGATATTTGCTTTATCTGTGGGGCTGCGGTGGAAGATTGGTCCCATGCCATGTTCTGTTCCACATTACCAAGCTGTTTGGAGTTCTCTGAACCCACCAGCACTAGCCTGGTGCTTTCGATTAGACCGGAGAGGCCTTGATTCCTAACCCTCATTTGCATGCTGTTCTCCACCAGGTGCAGCAGTTGGTGCTCCAGGAAGGTTTGGTGCTATTGGCGTCATTGCCGATCACACTGGAAATTTTCTCATGGCATGATTAGGGCATGTCACAATTTCACTGACTACGAGTGCAGGAACTACAAGTATGTTGGATAGCTTTGGACTAGGGATTAAATTCCCGGCCGGTAACCACCGGTTACCGGCCGGGGTCCGGGATCCAAAATCCTGACCAGTTTTCCCTGGTTTTCAAATTCAAATTTCGAATTTCAGTTAGTTTTTAATTAAATTTAAACGAATTTCATCCAAAAAACCGGTTTGACCGCTACCCGGTGGCTGGCCGGGAAGCAGCCCGGTAGCGGTTATCCAAACCATGCTTTGGACACTCGAGGCCAGTAAGGAAAAGGGACATTTGATGGTGTGGACTGTCAGTCAATGCAAAGATGTGTAAAGGAAAAGGGCCATTTGGTGGTTCAAAGTTCAAACTCAATACTCGTCTCTTAAATCAGATAACTACTGCTGCATTTCCAAGAGGCGGTTGCTTGTTTCAAAGAACCACAAGGTTCACAGCCTGGCCATCTTTGCATGTAAAAACCTTGAATCCTTATGTACGTGAATTTTTTTTAACCTTTCATTCGATCTCATGTGCAGCCTTCAGTTTATGATGAATAAATAAAGCTGCTGTATTTGCTCTAAAAAAAAGACAAGAATGAACAGGGTGTAATGGTCTAATTTTAGTAAACTCTTGTTGTCTGCATTTAAATTTTAGCAGTAGCATTACCTAATGGAAAAGGATGATGTGTGATCATGCATCCATGATTTTCTTCTTGAAATGAATTGTAGCGTTTAATAATAAAAAATGAAGGATAGAAAAGCAGTGACATTTGACAAGATAAGAAATAAATCATACCAGCCCAAATTGTTTCTTAAAGTTGGATCATAACTGATTTTTAGATAATGGAAGAGAAAACTCTCCTAGCCTCTGCATCGATGATACACATAGCCAATTTTATTAACGAGCTTGAAGAACCAAATTAACCAACAAGTATAAAGGTGGCTTGAAGCCTTATAACCACAAGACGACTGAAAGTTAAACTCAATCATTACAAATCATGTGACTAAACCGTCACCCATGGATGTTGAAGATTTGCCTCGCCACGAACTCTAACCTGGCGCTTCCAGCCAATATGGACTCTTTATGGGTCAATTTCTGCAAATTTACCCAAGCACTCAGCCAGTGCCCGCTTAATAAGATAGGCTGTAAGGGATTATTGATAATCTTTTTGTCAAAAACAACATCATTCCGACATAACCAAATAGACCAACATAAGACACTAGCTCCCACTAGGAGGTGTGTCTTTAAAATTTTTAGAACACCGACTAACCAATTTCCAAACATGTTCGCTATACTCACAGGAGGAGTTAAATTAAAACGCACATTGAATAACCCACCGTGCAAGACGTGCAAAGAGGCAGTCAATAAAAAGATATTGAATTATTTCCTTTTTATTACAGAAACAACACCTTGTGCTTCCCCTCTAATTTCTTTTGAGCAGTTATCTTTAGTTAATACTACCCATCTTTTGAGATACCATAGGAATATTTTTACCTTTAATGGAATTTTAATTAACCAAAAGAATCTCTAATTGGGGCTCGATAATTTCCAATTAGCACCACATAGAAAGACTATACCGAAAAAATTCCAGACTTATTCAAATTTCACCTGAAAACGTCTTTTTTAAGAGCTCAATTGTAAATTAGCAATTCTCAAAATTAACTCATTCTAAGCATGTAACTTAGGCCCAATAATAGATCTTCAAAAAGAATATTCAACGGAGCTGATCTCAGAATATATGCTATTGTGTCATCCTTACTCCTTACCACATTATAAAGGAGTGGATATTGTCTTTTCAGTGGAGAGTTTCCTAACTAGATATCTTCTTAAAACCTAGTTTTTATTCCATTTTTAACCTGAAATGAACCAAAGCGAAAAAATATCTCTAATTTTCATTAGACCTACCAAAAATAGGAAGTTCAAGGTTTATTAATTACCCGCGAAAGACTATTCTCACCCAAATATTTCCTTGTTAGCAAAGTTTGTCATACCCCTTTTTCATTATGTAACTTAAACAATTATTTCCCTAGTAAACTTTTGTTTTTTATGTCTAAGTTCTGAATGCCTAGACTGCCATGCTCTTTGGGCGTACACACTAAATTCTATTTAGCAAGTCTATATTTTTACTTATGACTATCACTCTGCTAGTAAAATCTAGATCGATAAAAATTTAGTCTCTTGAGAACCTTTCTAGGAACCTCAAAAAATAATAACATAAACATTGGCAGACTGCTTAGCACTGAGTTAATAAGTATTAAGCGTCCACCAACAGACACATTTTTCCCTTTCCAGCTGCTAAGTTTCTTTTCAATTCGATCCTCAACCCCTTTCCAATCATAATTCCTTAATTTTCCGAAGTGAATTGAAATACCTAAGTACCTAAAAGGAAAGACACCCACTTCACAGCCAAATAACTGAGTACACTGCGATTCGACTTCTTTGGCATTACCAAAACAAAAAATCTCGCTCTTGTGGAAATTAATTTTTAAATCTGATAATTGTTCAAATACACATAGAATAAGTTTTAGATTTTTTTGCTTATTCTAAATCATTTTTCAAGAAAAGGATAGTGTCACCAGCATACTGTAAAATTAGCAACCCATCATCAATCAAATGAGAAACTACTCTCGATAAAAGACCTTCTTCTTTAGTTCTTGAAATAAAGATTGCAAGTATGTCCACAACAAGATTAAAAAGAATTGAAGACATAGGATCGTCTTGTCTAAGACCCTTCTGAGTTAAAAAAAAAAAGGATCCAAGATCACTATTGACTTTTATACCAACACTCCCGCTCTTAACGAGACTTTCCACCCAAGAACTCCACTTAGGTGAAAAGTCTTTCATCCTCAAGGTTTGAAGCAAAAACGATCATTTTACTTTTGTCATATGCTTTCTCAAAATCTACCTTGAACACTATTCCATCCAATTTATGTCTATGTAGCTCATGGATGGTTTCATGAAGAATAACAACTCCATCAAGAATAAATCTTCCTGACATGAACACCGATTGGGATGATCTAATAACTTTCTAGGCTACACCAATAATTCTATTAGTAGCCACTTTAGTAAACACTTTAAAACTAACATTTCAAAGACAAATAGATTTGTACTGCTGTATTTGCCTAGCATTCATTTTTTTTGGGGAAGCAGTGTAATGATCCAAAAATTCAAGCTAAAAAGAAGTAAAGAGCAGCTATGAAAATCATGAAACATGGCTATCAGACCACTTTTAATGACTTTCCATAACACCTAATAGAACTTAGCTGGGAAGTCATCTGGCTAGGTACTTTGTTATGTTTCATTTGAAAGATTGCTACTTTTACCTCCTTCTTAGTGAACGATGATGTGAGTTTATAATGTTCTTGATGTGTAGCGTCCGCAATGTTAATATATATAATATAGCACTCTCTTCGTATTTGCCTTTTGGCCCAAGAGCACGGATTACAAATATGTAAGATAGTGTCCAATCTCTTTGCACTTTTCTTCTTCGCTTCAGTGAACAGGCAAGATACATAAGTTGATTTTGTTTCGCTATAGTCGAAAACACTTTTGTCAGCGTAAAATGCCACTAGTGGTGTCTAAATAGGCTGCCCGGCACGAGCCCAATTAGGTCCGACTAGATCGGCCCAGCTAATTAAATAGCCTGTGTCGTGCCGGTCCATGGGCCGAGATGCTGACCCAGGCATAGCATGTGTGGCCCGAGGCCATCCTGACTACAGTGTCAGGCACGATATGCATAGCCACTGCGCCCCGCCACACCCCGCGTTGGCTGCACACCATCACCTCCGCACCGTGCTGGGCTGATTCGCTGAGTCAGGATGCCGATCCAAACACAGCACGATAGATCAAACCATCGCGGCCTAACCCAACAGCAATGTTGAACCATACTATGCTTAGATCGAACTAACAGTTTCGTAGTTCGAACCGTCCCGGATAACACGGCTGTTTGGACGACTCTAATTGCCACGCCAATATCTCCATGGGGGTCGTTCGCGGGCTGTCAGTCCAGGTCTCGCAGCGCTCCGATGCTTGCCTCCATCTCGACCACCTCTCTACCGCACGGCAATGCCCCGCCAACGCCTCTCCTCCATATTCGCCACCTCCATCGCCACCACTGCCTCCTCCTCCTCCACGGCGCCTTCACCACGTGCATCCCACGTAGGCTTTGCCGCCGCCACGGAGCGCGTGCTCTCCGGGACGCTCGGCCCGGAGGACGCACACCACCTGTTCGACGAATTGCTACAGCAGGCCACCCCCGTGCCAGCCCGCGTGCTGAACGGCCTTCTCGCGGCTCTCGCTCGTGCGCCGCCATCTGCCGCCTGCAGCGACGGCCCCGCCCTCGCAATCGCCCTCTTCAACCGCATGTCCCGAGGCGCCGGCCCACGGGTGGCGCCGCAAAATGTCCACACCTACGGCATCCTCATGGACTGCTGCTGCCGCGTGAGACGCCCTGACCTAGCGCTCGCCTTCTTCGGCCGCCTCCTCAGGTCAGGGCTGGGGACGAATGCCTTCGTCGTCAACAACGTCATCAAGGGGCTGTGCGACTTGAAGCGGCCAGAAGCGGCTGTGGACGTGCTGCTCCGCAGGATGCCTGAGCTGGGCTGTATGCCTGATGTCATCTCGTACTCCATACTTTTGAAGAGCTTATGTGACAATAGGAGGAGTCAGAGCGCGCTCGAGCTGCTCCAGCTGATGGCTGAACAAGGAGGTGGCTGCTCCCCCGATGTGGTGGCGTACACCACGGTCATTGATGGCTTCTTTAAGGAGCGCGAAGTGGTCAAAGCCTGCGACCTATTCCATGAGATGATACAGCAGGGGATTTCACCTAATGTCGTGGCTTACACCTCGATTATTGATGCGCTGTGCAAGGCCAAGGCAATAGACAAGGCCGAGATGGTCCTTCGACAGATGGTCGAGAATGGTGTTCTGCCAGATAACTTGACATATACTAGCCTGATCCATGGATATTCCTCTTTGGGCCAGTGGAAGGATGCGGGTAGAATGTTCAAAGAAATGACAAGTCGGGGTGTTCTACCAAATGTTGTTACTTGCAACTCGTTCATGGATGCTCTTTGCAAGCATGGAAAAAATAAAGAAGCTAGAGAAATATTTGATTCCATGGTTGTGAAGGGCCAAAAACCTGATATCATCTCCTACTGTATTATGCTTCACGGGTATGGTGCAGAAGGATGCCTGGTTGATATGCGTATTCTTTTTAATTTGATGTTGGGAGACGGTATTGTACCTAACCACCATGTTTTCAACATATTGATTAACTCATATGCTAAATGTCGAATGATGGATGAGGCTATGCTTATAGTTGAACAGATGCAGAAACATGGAGTGAACCCTGATCTAGTCACATATTCAACTGTAATAGCTGCACATTGCAGGATGGGTAGGCTGAATGATGCTATGGACAAATTCAATCAGATGATTGATAAGGGTATACCACCTAACGCAGCCGTTTACCGCTGCCTACTCCAGGCCTTTTGTACTCATGGTGATTTGGTCAAAGCTGAGGAATTGGTTTCTGAAATGGTGAATAAAGGTATCCGTCGTCCTCCCATTGTGTTCTTTAGTTCAATAATAAACGGTCTTTGTAAAGAAGGAAGGGTAATGGAAGCTCAAGATATCTTTGACTGGATTATACGTAGTGGTGAGTGGCCTGATGTTATTATGTTTACTTCACTGATCGACGGATATTGTTTAGTCGGCAAGATGGAGAAAGCATTAAGAGTACTTGATGCGATGTTATCAGTTGGCGTTGAGCCTAATGATGTTACATATGGTGCACTTGTTAATGGCTACTGTAAAAATGGACAGATTGACGATGGGTTGGCACTATTCAGAGAAATGTTGCGTATAGGAGTTAAACCTACAGCTTTTATATATAACATCATATTGGATGGATTATTTCAGGCTGGGAGAGCTGTTGCTGCAAAGAAAATGTTCCATGAGATGATTGAAAATGGAATAACAGTGAGCATTTCCACATACAGTATTGTTCTTAGTGGACTTTGTAGGAATAATTGCATTGACGAAGCAATCACGCTGTTCCAGAAATTATGTGCAATGGATGTGAAGTTTAATATTACAATTCTCAATATTATGATTAGTGCAATGTACAAGGTTGGGAGAAGAGAAGAAGCTAAGGATTTGTTTGCTTCTGTTTCAGCCAATGGGTTGGTGCCTACTGTTCAAACCTACAGCGTAATGATGACAAATCTTATAAAAGAAGGGTCAATGGAAGAGGCTGACAATCTCTTTTCATCAATGGAGAAGAGCGGCTGTGCTCCCAACTCTCGTCTGTTAAATAATATCATCAGAATGTTATTGATAAAAGGAGAGATAGTGAAGGCAGGAAATTATATGTCGAGAGTCAATGAGAAGAGCATGTCGCTTGAAGCTTCAACTACTTCTTTGCTCATATCTCTCTTCTCAAGGAAGGAAATACCGGAACACATAAAATTGCTCCTGCAAACTATCAGTTTTTGAGGAGCCAGCCACAGTTGATACATTATATCTGAACTTATATCCTTAGAAGGAGCACTTGAGTTTTTGCTTGCCGTAAGGCCCTTCTGCTGGCACAAGAAATGAAAATTACCTGCATGTAAAAAGTCAGTCCTTGATCCTTCTGTGATGGGTTGAGACCACAAAAATGTGAATTATCTGTGAATGTTTTTCCTGTTGTAGGATGAGCAAAGGTAGACCAAGTAGTGTGACACAACTGGTTGCATTTTTAAGGATAATGACTTCTGATGGTGATTGGGGGAAGGTATGCATATGTGGTGTTCCACGAGAAGCACATTGAATATCTATGCAATCTTTTCTAGCATGGTACCCGCCACCTTTGATATATATAGTCTTAGTAAAACAGTTACTTTCCTTCATATGCATGCATTTTTAGTAGATTGCATTCTCAGTGATCTGCTTGATATACAAGGGTTGTTTTACGTTTTGGTTCGATGAATTTGTTGTATATGTGAGGGCAAATCCGACATAAAAGAAGGAATGCTATGTTCCTTCAGCAGATAAGAGAGTTCATGTCAGTCTCCTACACACACTCTTGTCAGTAGGACTGGTGGAGCTTGTTGCATACAGGTGAGATGAGTATTCCAATATGATTTCTTTGTGTTCATGAGAATTCACTACATTGAAGCTTCAACTACTTTCCTCACGATGTAGGGAAAATATAAGCAATATTTTTTGGGTGCGAGCTTTCACCTCAGACACGACACACCTTAGATCATATTATCTGAGAACACCACCTGCGCAAAATAGGAGGGATCAAACCACTCACTTGAATACTTTACTGATGTCTCTCTTCTCAAGGAGACGGAAATTTCGGGAACACATAAATTTTCTCCGTGCAAAGAATCAACTTTTGCAGGGAGGCAGCCAAAATTGGTACATGATAGCTGAAACTTGCATCCTACAAAGGCATTCTTTTATTGTTGCTTCTGCTTGATACAAGGCTCTTCTTGCTTGTACAAGGAATGCAAATTACCTTTATGCAAAAGGGAGTGTCAGGATCCAGATTTCCAAATCCGGAACTCCTCTGTATATATCTACAATAGTCTCTGGATTAGTAAGTTAGTGCACACAGTTACATCATTGAATATCAATACATATCTTGCAAACGTTAAACTATTGTATAATATTGAACAAAAGAGTAATAACATTATGATCGAAGCTTACAATTACCGCCCTTTCAAGCTAAATAACTCGAATAAACTGTAGCGGAAGACGATAACTCCAAGTGTTGGTCCATCCATATGCTCATAGGCAATAGACGCGGGGCATATGCTCATAGGCAATAGACGCGGGGCTCGTGACCTAGTATTCTGGTGTCCTTCATTGTAGCCACACGCGTAGAAGTTGTAAGTAACTTTGAAAGCTTTTGGGATTTATTTTAAGTGTAGCATATGAGTACATAAAGTACTCTACAAGTCTTGAAAAAAATACATATGTATAGCTTTAACAAATAAGGCTTATATAGTTCTTTTACACAAACTAATATTTTAAGTTTAACAGTTTTCATAAAACACATTTGTCAATTTGACAAAAAGTAGTTTTAATAATTAAACTAATTATATCACTAGTGGAGGTTCTAGCTACCAACCACTAGTAAGACTTTAGCCGCCAAGATTCAAAGGATTGGGCTCTAGCTGTTAGAAAAACTACCTGATAGTTCCAACTACTCATGGGTTTTTAGAATTTACTCTTCTAAAATTAAAACCAAAATCTACCATATGAAAATGCACCTTACTTGCTCTTAACTGTGGACACGGCTATTCGAATAGTTTTATACTATGCAGATGTTGTATAACTTGACCCACACGAGATAATCGACTTGTAATGTCGGTCATGATACGCTTCTTTAGACGTGCGACTAAATGATTCTCACAAAGGCTTTATAATACTACGCTCTAACTCCAACCACGCATGACAGTATTGTTCTTAGCGGACTTTGTAGGAATAATTGCACTGAGGAAGCAATCACGCTGTTCCAGAAATTACGTGCAATGAATGTGAAGTTTGACATTACAATTCTCAATGTTATGATTAGTGCGATGTACAAGGTTGGGACAAGAGAAGAAGCTAAGGATTTGTTTGCTGCTATCTCAGCCAATGGGTTGGCACCTACTATTCATACCTACAGCATAATGACGAACGAATCTTATAAAAGAAGGGTCAATGGAAGAGGCTGAAAATATCTTTTCATCAATGGAGAAGAGCGGCTGTGCTCCCAACTCTCGTCTGTTAAATAATATCATCAGAGTGTTATTGAAAAAAGGAGAGATAGTGAAGGCAGGAAACTGTATGTCAAGAGTCGATGAGCATAGTATGTCGCTCATCTCTCTCTTTTCAAGTAAAGGGAAATGTCGGGAACACATAAAACTGCTCCCTGGAAAGCATCAGTTTGTTGGGGGAGCCAGCCAGAGTTAATGTTAGAATATTTAGCAACATAATTTCATAAATAAATCATGACTACAGAAATAATATGAGAACTAAACATATCCAAAAGATGAACTACGACGATAAGCAATATGAATAACGAACGTATATGACGATAAACAATATGAACAACATAACGTATATGAACAATAGAAGTAAGTGCGGAGTACTAGATGTTACCAATGCGGCGAAGAGTGTCGCGGAGGCGAAGGGAGGGCGTTGTCGATGATGAGCGATGTAGACGATGCGAGGAACGGCGCGATCGAGTCGCCTCCTAAAACTTGATTCGCCCTCTCCCCGAGGACGATGGTTCCGGACATCTGCTCTCCCCACCACCGGTGCACGCCGGGCGCAGGGACGGAGTAACTCTTAGCAAGATAGCGCTGAGAACAATCTCGCACAGATGTGTTTCGCGATCGGGAAGAAGACATACAATGTTTTCCCCTTTTAAAGAACGCGAAGAAACCGTGCTCAGATTAGGAAACTACAATCAGATTTTTCAAAGACAGAAGGCTCATTAATCGCAATTGATTCACAGTGAAAGCCGCGTAATCAGAGCGTTTTTTCCATCCTGACATGATTGCATTGCAAAATAAAATTACAAAAAAAAATTGTGTTTGGATCCACGGCCGAACCTGGAACGACCGCACCATTCACGCGCACGTCGTGTGCCCGCGAATGCCTGGTGTGGCGTGGCGAGGTGAGCGAGCGCGCGCGTGTGGTCCTACTTTCTCCTTTTTCTCTTGCTTTACTAAGGCTAGACATGCTCTACCTTATAGGGTGGTGTCTCTCCAGCTTGGCTAGCAATATGGGACTAAAGTATCCCACATGCCACCATGCATGAGTGGGCCTTTAGGATTTTTCTAGGAATTATTGACAAAGGATGGGCAAAGCCCACTTAATTCCAACAATCCCCCACTAGATCCAAGAGGCTCACAAAGTTTTCCTACTGTTCCAAAGCATTGTTAATATACTAGTTTTTTAGTGAAGACCTGTTAGGGTTGAACATCCACCTAGAGTTTTAAGCTACATTCATTCACAACTATATAATGGACTAAGTCTTGAATTGACAGTTTTGCGTGAATGAGTTTCACCTAAAGCTTTAACTGATACTATGTTGCCAATATGTTACCCTTCGGGTTGAGCATATAAGTCACACTCGGTGTCTCTTCATGAGCTTCTTAGAGAGTATCTATTTCTCACAAACTGTGACTAGCAGTTGGGCTCACATATGTGTATTATTTCAAGAATATTCTGTAGAATAACATCTTTGCTATTTAAAGCCACATAACACATTAAGACAAAATCATCCTACCATGCAGATTTGAGAGTATGGCATCTTTGGTGGAGTGGGTTATAGAATGTATTCTCCTTCAGTTAATCAAACAGTTTGTTTTTTCCTAGGTCTTACTTCATGGGATCTCCGATCACATAGGTTGGGTTGCCACTATGATATAACTCACGTAGATCTCATTCTCATCTCCTTCGATGCATTATCTATCACATTCCGTGATAAACCCTTTGTAAAGGGATCTGCCAGATTCTTAACTGTTGGGATATAATCCATAGCTATTATTCTAGAATTTCTTAATTTTTTGACATATTTCAATTGTCTTTTTACATGCCTGGAGGACTTCATGTTATCCTTTTGCACTGTTCACTTTAACGAGAACAGTTTGATTATCACAGTACATCAGGATGGCCGGAATCAGTTTTTCAACCACCGCCAGGTCCATCAGGAGTTTACACAACCATTCTGCTTCAACAGTGGATGTATCCAATACCGTGAGTTCCGCTTCCATGATTGACCTCGTCAAAATGGTTTGTTTACAAGACCTCCATGAAACAGCTGCACCGCCTAGAGTGAAAACATATCCACTCGTAGCCTTAATCTCATCAGCATCAGATACCCAATTGGAATCACTATATCCTTCGAGTACGCCAGGGTACCCGTATAATGAATTCTATAACTCATCGCATCTCTCAAGTAGCGCATAACTTGCTCGAGCGCACACCAATGGTCATATCCCGGATTAGAGGTAAACCGGCTTAATTTGCTTACAGCAAATGAGATGTCAGGCCGAGTAGCGCTAGCTAAGTACATGAGTGAACCAATAATCTAGGAATATCTCAGCTGATCCTTTCCTAGTCTTTTATTCTTTCGAAGTATTAAACTAGGATCATAAGGTGTTGGAGAATACTTGCTATCTATATAGCCAAAACAGCTCAAGACCTTTTCCACATAATGGGATTGTGGAAGTGTAATCCCATCCTCTTCCTTGATCAGCTTGATGTTTAGAATTACATCAGCTTTTCCCAAATCTTTCATGTCAAAACTTTAGGATATAAAAGACTTAACCTCAATAATCATATTAAAACTTGTTCCAAAGATAAGTATGTCATCAACATACAAACACAGTATAACTCCTTCACCCTCACCATAGCGGTAATAAACATATCTATCGGCTTCGTTTACTGCAAAGCCTGCAGATGTTAAAGTTCTATTGAACTTCTCATACCATTGCTTAGGTGCTTGCTTAAGACCATATAGAGATTTCAGTAACTTAAAAATCTTGCCCTCTTGACCGGTTACCACAAAACCATCAGGCTGTTCCATGTAGATTTCCTCATCTAACTCCCCATTGAGGAAAGCTATCTTAACATCCATTTGTTGGACAATAAGACCACGTAAGGCAGCCAAGGATAGTAGTACCCGTATAGTGGTCAATCTAGCAACGGGTGAGTAAGTATGAAAGAAATCTTCTCCTTCTTTTGAGTATAGCCCTTCACAAGCCTTGCCTTGTACTTTTAATAGTACCATCGGGCCTAAGCTTTTTCTTGAACACCCACTTGCATCTAGCCATATGGACGATTAGTGATTTCCCAAGTCCCATTAGCGAGAATGGAATCCATTTCGCTCTGGACCGCATCCTTCAATACTTTGCATCAGGAGATGCATATGCCTCTGAAATGGATTTGAAAACATCATCCATAAGGTACACAGTGAAATCATCTCCAAAAGATTTTTCAATCCTTTGTCTTTTGCTCCTTCTAGGAATAATATTGTCATCCTTTTCAAGGATTTGTTTGTGTGTGTGTGTTTGGAATGCTCAATAGGAATTATGGATTCAGGAGTTAAATCATTTGCTTGACTAGTAGAGTTATGCATATCCTTCATGGGGAATATATTCTCAAAAAATATAGCATCTCGACACTCCATTATTGTATCGATATCTACGTCAGATACCTCAAATTTAACTATTAGAAACCTATAGGCAGCACTACAATGTGCATATCCTAGAAAGACACAATCCACAGTTTTCGGTCTAAGTTTGCGCTTTTTAGCTATTGGTACATTGACTTTAGCCAAGCACCCTCAGGTGCACAAGTAGGATAGTGATATTTTTCTCCCTTTCCATCTTTCATACCTTTCCATCTTTCATACGGAGTAATCTCACTATTCTTAATGGGAACTCTGTTCAGGACATGAGTCGAGGTTAGTATAGCCTCCCCCACCATGCCTTAGATAAACCCGATGTCTAACATGGCATTAACCAAGTCACTCAACGTGTGGTTCTTTCTTTCAGCAACCCCATTGGATTGAGGCGAATAGGGAGGTGTCCTCTCATAAATAATTCCGTGCTCTACACAGAATTGAGAGAACTCATTTGAGAAATACTCTCCACCACGATCCGACCAAAGTCTTTTGATTTTTCTTTCTAGTTGATTCTCAACTTCAGCCTTATAAGTTTTAAAGTAGTCTAGAGCCTCATCTTTTGTTTTTAACAGATGCACATAACAATATCTAGAAACATCATTAATTAGAGTCATAAAATATCTTTTCTCTCCTTTCGTGAACACACCATTCATTTCACAGATATCTGAATGTATGAGTTCTAAAGATGCTAAATTTCTTTTCTCCACAACTTTATGAGGTTTGCGAGGTTTGCTTTGATTGCACATAAGTTTCGTTGACTATAAAGAGTTTTGAAATTAAATTTAGACTAGATAGCCGAGACATACAACCAAAATTTATGTGACACAAACGTGAGTGCCATACGTTGGCCTCATCCCCATTATTTAGATCACAAATATGGTTCACAACCTTATTATAGAAATATGAAAAGAAAAATCGGAACAAGCCTCCGCAATCATAGCCTTTTTCCAATAAAGAGTCCAAATTTAGAAATGACTACTTTATTTGACTCAAACACCAACTTATACCCATCTCTACACAGAAGTGAGCCACTGACGAGATTCTTATTTATTGAGGGGACATGCTGCACGTTCTTCAGTTGCACGATCTTTGCCAAAGTAAACTTCAGATCTACCATGCCAACACCAAGAATAGAGGCATGCGAACCATTTTCCATCAACAAGTAGGAAGCCCGAGCGACCTGATAAGAAGAAAATAAGAACACATCAGCACATACGTGAATATTAGCCCTCGTGTCAATCCACCAGTCCGTGGAATGACAGATCAAAAGAACAGTAAGTAGATTACCATACCCAGATGTCCCTGCTCCAGTATCGCCAATAGTCACTTTCACAGATTTGATCTGTCTATGTTCATTATTTATGCCTTTACGGTCATGACATTTATTGGCCCAATGGCCGCCCTTACCGCAAGCATAGTAGACACATTTTTCCTTGTTTGGCTTCTTGTTCTTCTTAAAGTTGGTGGTTTGTACGACATTGGCCTTTCCCTTGAACTTTTTGTTACCATGGTGATGTACGACATTGGCGCTAGACTGTCCTACGGCTACCTTAGGATGCACATCATTCGCCCGAGTTTTCTCTTCAACATCAAGGGATGCAATAAAATCCTCAACGAAAATATTATCTCTCTTATGTTTCAGAGATGTGGAAAAATTACTCCATAAAGAGGGTAGTTTGGCAATGATACCACCAACCACAAACTTATCGGGTAATGTGCATTTGAGGTGGTTGAGTTCCCTCGCAATGAGTTGTATTTCATGAGCCTACTCAACTACAGAACAGTTCTCAACCATCTTATAGTCATGATATTGTTCAATGGTATACAACTCACTGTCAGCATCCGAGGCAGCGAACTTATGTTCGAGTGCCTCCCATAGCCTCTTTGCGTCTGTCATGTGTATATACACATCGCACAGGATGATCAGAAAGAACGCTAAGAACGCATCCCACAAAAATTGTGGTGGCTGCTTTAAACTCCTTTTCTTGTGCAGGAGTGAATTCTTCCTCATGTCTCCCAGAGGCAACCCAGAATACGTTCAGAGCTGTGAGCCACAAAGTGACTCTTGTCTGCCATCTTTTCAAGTTCACTCCACTGAACTTCTCTGGTTTCATTGCATCGGCAAAACCAACTATTTTCATCACAGAGTGCCTATCAAATTCAGATTTTTTGATTGTTAGAATATTTGGCACTTTAGTGATTACATAATTCCACAAATAAATCATGATTATAGAAATAATATGAGAACTAAACGTGTACAGAAGATGAACTATGACGATAAGCAATATGAACAACAGAACGTACATGACGATAAACAATATGAACAACATAACGAATATAAACAATAGAAGTAAGTGCAGAGTACTAGATGTTACCAATGCGAAGCGAAGAGTGTCGCGGAGACGAAGGAGAGGACGTCGTCGATGATGAACGATGTAGATGATGTAGGGAACGGCGAGCAGTCGCGGAGTTGCTTATCAAAAACTTGATTCACCCTCTCCTATACAGGATCACAAGGATGACGGTTCCGAAGACCTGCTCTCCCCACCATTGGTGCACGCTGGGCACAGGGATGGAGTAACGCTTAGCAGCACAGCACTCGGGAACAATCTCGCACGGATGTGTTTTCGTGATCAGGAAGAAGACAAGCAGTGTTTTTCCCTTTTAAAGACCACAGAAGGAAACCGCGCTCAGATTAGGAAACTGCAATCAGATTTTCCAGAGACGAAAGGCTCATTAATTGCAATTGAAAGCTGTATCTGGACCCATGGCCGAACCCGAAACGACCGTACCATTCACGCGCACATCGTGCGGCTGCGGATGCTCCTGGTGTGGCGAGGCGAGCGAGCGCACGCGTGTGGTCTTACTTTCTCCTCCTTTCTCTTGCTTTACCAATGCTAGACATGCTCCACCTTATAAGGTGGTATCTCTCCCCTTTGGCTAGCAATATGAGACTAAAGTATCCCATATGTCATTATGCATGAGTGGGTCTTTGGGATTTTTCTAGAAATTATTGATAAAGGATGGGCCAAAGCCCACTTAATTCCAACAGTTGATACATTATATCTGAACTTAAATCCTCAAAAGACACTCTTGAGTTGTTGCTTCTCATAACGCCCTTCTTCTGATACAAGGAATGGAAATTACGCGCGCGTAAAATGTAGGTTGTTGATCCTTTTGTTTTGTTCATTTTGTGATGTCGCGTTGAAATCACAAGAATGCGAATTATCTGTGAAATTTTTTCTTGTTGCAGGATGAGGGAAGGTGGACGATGGAGAACACAACTGGTTGCATTTTTGGATAATGACTTCTGTCATGGAAGGTATTGTTCTGCAAGAAGCATATTTGCATTCTATGCGATCTTTTTTTGCATGGTTTACCTGCCGCCTGGGATATGCATCATCTTTGTTAAAACAGTTAGTTTACTTCATATGCACGTATTTTTAGCAGATGCGACTCTAGGTGATCTGCTTGGTATACAAGGTTCATTTACTTTTGGTCTGATGAATTTTGTATGTGTGAGGCAAAAGGGACAAAAATAAGGGTTGTTTGAAGTTGCTGACACGGATAAGAGATAGTTCTTGTCGAACTCTCCTACACCCTATGCTGTCAATATGACTGTAGGAGCTTGTTGCATACAGGTGACATAAGTTTTTTTAAAATGGAAGTACAACTCTCGGTCTGCACCAACTAAGGATGCACACAGCCATGATAGACACCCAAATTCGCCTCAAAAGGATTTAAACCTGGGTGGTGGGGTGTACATCCACACCTTCCCACCAACTGAGCTAGGCTCAGTTCCTATACAGTGACATAAGTATACCAGTATGATTTCTTTTTGTTAATGAGAGCTCGCTGCATTGATGTTTCCGTCAAATACTTTCTTCACAATGTAGGGAAAATACGAGAAATATGTTTCTGGTGCAAGATTTCACCTACACGACACATCTTGTAAAGCACATTATCTGAGAACATATCGAGAGCAGCAAACACCTCCACCTGCTCAAAAAAGAAGGGATGAAACCATTCGCTTGAATACTTTGCTGCTCCCTCTCTTCCACTTTGTTGATGTCTCTCTTTTTGGGGTAAGGGAAATTTTGGGAACACATCAAATCGCTCCATCGAAGGTATCAGTTGGAGGGAGCCAGCCACGGTTGATACATTATAGCTGAAACTTGCATCCTACTAAGGCCTTCTTTTAGTTTTTCTTGATATAAGGCCCTTCTTGCTTGTACAAGGTTATTACCTTTATCCAAATAGTAGGGACACTGTGACGATGTGCTTAAGAGAGTAGAAATCTTTGTTGAAGTTGAAATTTCCTCCAACGTAAAAGTCTTTGCTCGGCGGCTCTCCTATACTTCACTAACCTGAGATGATATGTGTTGTATATTTGGGGCAGTGTTCCCTCGGGCAGCAGACCAACGTCTAGCGCCTAATCGCCGCCTAGACAGACCTAGGTGGGGTTAGGCGGCCGCTTAGGCGGGATAAATCGGCTAGACAACCTAGGCGGGAGGGCCACACCTAACGCTAGGCGGACGACTAGGGGAACACTATTTTGGGGCTGCAGTGGAATATTGATCCCATGCTATATTCTGTTTCACATCACCAAGCTGTTTGAGTTCCCTGAACCCCAGCATCAACTATTGATAAATGATAATGACTCAAAGAATTGGACCATGGAGTTACTAGGACAAAATTGAGAGGAACTGACTGCATGCCCTGGTATTGCTAATATATATGCTGTTCGCTTTGGGGGCCGCAGGACTTGGTTTAGGTTCTTTTTTTTTAAAAAAATACATGAAAGAACTCCCTATGTAACTGTTGTCAAATTATACATTACAGCAGCCTGGAGCTTTCAATTAGTCAGAAGAGACCTTAATTCCTCGTCATCATTTACATGCTATTCTCCAGGTACAGCAGTTGGTGCTCCAGGACGGTTCGTTGCTATTGGCAATTGGCATCATTGCTGACCACACCGGAAAATTTTCCCATGGTATGATTAGTGCATGTTGTTATGAGGTGTGAGAGACTCAAATAATAGTTGTACTAGTTAAGTGTCCGTGCCTTGCTACGAAACATCGCATCAATGTAATAGTTTATCAATTAAAGTAGATATAATATATCTCAATTCGTCAAGGTGCACGGAGCGGAGCGGAGTAGAGCAGAGCAGAACAACATAGAAGAGCAGGGGTGGAGAGGAGGAAGTGAGGTCCGTCCAGATCTGGCCAATGAAAGCTGCGACGGGGGAGGGGGCGGAGGCTCGTGCAGAGTAGAGCAGAAGGGGGGGGGGTGGAGGCGAGGGCGCAAAGGAGGAGAAAGCGCAGGTGGCGGCACAGGTGATGTTGGGAGAGGAGTAGGGAGTGCACGATGCGAGAAGATAGTTTGCTAATAACGTGACCCATATGTCAGTAGAGAGAGGCAGGGGTGGGAGGGCGGAGAGGACGGACGACCACTAACTCCTATTTTTAAGTAGTACAGATTGAACACAACCCAAAAGGCAATATATAGTATAAGAATACACACAAGAGTAAACCCTATACTATGAGTGAAATACCACAAATACCCCCCTCAAATGCAAGGTATATGTAATAGCATTGTATTTGAAAGGGTTGACAAGAAATAGGGAAAAACCAAAGTCCAAGTCATGATAACGTCGTCGTAGCATGCAATTATTGGAAAAAATATGCCGAATATCAAAAGATCGTCTAGCCGGGGTCGCGCAACATCCCATAAAGCACAAGGTGCCAAGGTTGAGAAAGCAGAGTTAAGCGGGAGCAAACTCAACCACGGCAACACGACGAAGAAGATGATGAAACCGATATAAATAGAGATAGCTGTCAAATCAAGCTGAAGAGGAATATATGCAAGCATGATAGCGCAGATCGAAGCTCGACATGGCGGCGGTGCAGTGCGGAAGAAGCACGGTGGCCTTAAAAGCTTGGGGTAGTGGTTCAGAGATAAGTGGCAGCGTCATAACGACTTCTACAATCTATAGTGGCTCAGAGAGGAGCGGCAACATTCTGTACTAAAGGGAGGGAGAAGGCCACACTGACCCAAGAGGACGGACCATGGCTAGCAAAGTAATCGGCTGACTGACATGGAATTTGTGGACTCGCACGGCTTAGACAAACTCAGAGATAGAAGCTACAGACTTGGATGGACACGATGGAAGCAAAGACCCTAAATGAAATACTATAATACTGGCAGGAACAACGAACAAATATTATGAAGTGTGAGACTCAAATATTAGTTGTATTGAACACAACCCAAAAGGCAATATATAGTACAAGGACACACACAAGAGTAAACCCTATACTAGGAGTGAAATACCACAGATACCCCCCACCCTCAAATGTAAAGTGTTTGAAATAGCATTGCATTTGAAAGGGTTGACACTAAAATAGGGAAAAGCCAAAGTCCGAGTCTTGATAACGTCGCGTAGCATGCAACTTTTGGGAAAAAAATATGCTGAGTATCAAAAGATCTCCTTCTATCCAGGGTCGTGTGACATCCCATAAAGCACACAGGTGCAAGGGCTGAGAAAGCAGAGGCAAGCGAGAGCAAAGTCGACCGTGGCAACACGACGAAGAAGATGATGAAACCGATATGAATGAAGATAGTTGTCAAATCAAGCCAAAGAGGAATATATATAAGCATAGCAGCTCAGATCGAAGCCCGAGATGGTGGCGGCGCAGTGCGGAAGAAGCACGGTGGTCTTAAAAGCTCGGGGGTGGCGGTTCAGAGATAAGTGACATCGTCATAATGGCTTCTACAATCTGCAATGGCTCAGAGAGGAGCGACGGTTGTTGCCATGCTAAAGGGAAGGAGAGAGCCACACTCGATCCAAGAGGACGAACTGTGGTTAGCAAAGCAATCGGCTAACTGATATGGAGTTTGTGGACTCACACGGCTTAGACGAACTTGGTGATAGATGCTACGGACTTGGATGGACACGACGAATGCAAAGACCCTGAATGAAATACTAGCAGCAACACCGAACCAACACAGCAGAACAGCTAGCCCAACTAGCAGCCGAGATAGCAAGCACTTCAGCCCACATGTGCAGCCCAGCATGGCCCATCAAGGGCAAAGATCAAGCAGAGCTACAATCGAAGGAGTAGAAGCAGAGTACATAATTGTTTCCTGGGTACGAGTTACAGTAGCTGAATCACCTCGACAAGCTTCGAGGATGGCTAGGGATCCACGACCTTGAGAATGTTGGATGCAAAGATGAAGCTTTTGAATCACACTGCAACTTTGCAGCTACAATGGTTCAAGGTACCCAGACTGGATCTTTGGTGTGCAAGGACTTGTAGTCTTGGAATGCAGCCGATTGGGAGCTATTCCTGAATGTAATGATTTTTGGAAAAATTGGTTCTGTAGCATCCAAAGTTATGCGTTTTAGGAAAATGCCATCAAAAGATTTCCATCCTGTTTTTTACCACTGAAAGTTTCTTCGTTCCATTTTTTACCACTCCGTCTATGCTCAGGCGTTTTGGCTCATCTATTGGACGTGAAATGACCTCCATGCCCTCTATCTCAATGCAATGCATCTCCTCCCTCACCTCTGCCTTCATTTCCCCCTCCAAAACCTAATCCCTCATCACTACCGCACCTGGACGTCGCCGCCCCTCACCGGCCTTCGCCGCTCGCCTAACGTCGCCCCTCACCAGCCCTCGTCGCTTGCCTGACACCACCCCTCTCCGCCCCGCACCTGTGCGCTCAAAACCCTGCATCCCCTCCCTCGCCTTTGCCTTCATTTCCCCTCTCCAAAACTCAATCCCTCACTCCCGCACCTAGACGCCGCCGCCCATCACTGGCCCTCGCTGCTCGCCTAACGCCGCCCCTCACTAGCCCTCACCGCTCGCTTGACGCCGCCCCTCTCCGCCCCTCACTTGTGCGCTCAAAACCCTGCATCCCCTCCCTCGCCTCTGCCTTCATTTCCCCCTCCAAAACCCAATCCTTCACTCCCGCACCTGGACGCCGTCGCCCCTCACCAGCCCTCGCCGCTCGCCTGACGCCAACCCTCTCTACCCCTCTCCGCCCCTCACCAATGCGCTCAAAACCAAAACCAAAGCCCAATCCTCACTCGCACTGACGCCACGCACCCTCAGCGCCTCGCCGCTCGCTTTGACGCCCCTCACCGCCCTCGCGCCGCTTAACACCACCCCCTCTCTGCCCCTCACCTGTGTGCTCAAAATCAATCGCAATCGATGTGATCAGTATCACTCATCCCCGCCGACGAATGGACAAAGGGTGTTCTTCTGATGGGTTAGTGTCGAAATAAGTTCATTCTCTTATTGTATTGCGCACTTTCATATGCAATGTTTTGGATCGAGAAGAGAGGAACATGTTTTCCTACTTTAATTCTGTCCAATTGCTGTTACAGGGTTGATCCTAACAAAGCATATAGAGTAGAGGTTACAGTGAGATCATTTGTTGGTGTTAAAGATGGGAGAAAAGAGTACCAGCAGGGGTAGAATTTTGAGTACTGGATGTGGAGTGGCAAACTTTCTCAATGCTTGATTTGGTGCTTTATGTAGGCCTATTTTATGACTGGGGTAGTGATGAGGAAGACAACTTTTGGTATGCTGGGAACAAGAGCAATTTGGTCAAGGTGTGCACTGATGCACAATTGCTTGACTTGTTCACACAAAATAGGGACACAAGGGTGTTGAAGCTTGTGATGACAGTTGATAAGTGTGATTGCCAAGTGATGGATCAAAGCATTAATCTATACGAGAGGCAAGTGTTGGATGAGAGCCATAATGTAACTGAGAAGCAAGTAGATGAGAGCCATAATGTAACGGTGGGAGATATGTTGTTGGATGGTAAAACTAGTCATCCATTGCCGCCACCCGAAGGTCTACTGCAAGAGCAGGAAGGTAGAGATCCTGATGAGGATGAGCTAGTTTTATTGGGTGAGGAGTGGAGGTACTTATCCGATGAGGACCCACCACAGGAGCATGGTGATGGGCTGGGCATGCTATCATGGAGCATTATATTCATGATGAGGGAGGGCAGGATGTGGAGGATGATGTTACGGACTTTGATCCACCATTGGTTCCAGATGAACTTGCACTAAATCATTTACGATAGAGAATCCCCTATCATTCAGGAGGATTACACATTTCCTAGCAGCGATATGTTTAAGTTGACTTTGAGGCAATATGCAATAAAGGGTGAGTTTGAGTATAACATACAACATAGTGATACAACAAGGTTCAGAGCCAAGTGTGCAGCGAAAGGTTGTCCATGGTACATATATGCAAAAAAGCTTCACGGTGGCCAGACTTTCATGGTAATTGCCATATGGTGTAGATTATACAGTTTTTTTCCCTTTTTATTGTCAATTGGAGATAACAATGCCATTTTTTGGCATCTTTTTGCAGGTGAGGAAGATGCCATTTGGCCATGAATGTCCATCCACAAGTAAGATGAGGGGCAAAATGGCTTCTAAAGCATGGATAGCAGATAGAGGCAAGGAATTGTTGAGGTTGGACCCATCTCTTGGTGCGAAGAAGCTACAGCAACGGCTCTAAGACTCATACAATGTGGAATTGTCATACAACAAGGTATGGGAGGGACGGAAGGATGCACTTCTTGATTTGCATGGCACATGGGAGGAAAGCTTCGATATGTTGTGGAACTTCAAAGACAGTTGGAAAGGTGTAATCCAGGTAACATTGTTGAGATTGACTGTAAGAAGGTTGCTGGAAAGGTGTAAGGGGCTTGAAGCAGCTGTTGCTAACATATTTGGTGCTAGTTTGGAGCATAGAGAATGTTTCAGGCATCTGCTGAACAATTTTAGAAGGAAATTCAAGGGGGATGTGCTTAAGTATATGTGGCCAGCAGCTTGGGCTTTCACACCTGAGAAGCACCAGAAGCTACTGGATATCATTGGAGCCATATGTCCAGCTGGCCTAGATTACCTCATCAAGGAGCATCTACATTTGTGGACTAGAGGTAAATTCTCAACACATTGTAAGGTAGACTATGTTAACAATAACATAGCTGAAATAATTGGATAAAAGACATCAAGGACTTGCCGGTTGTCGAGCTAATGGACAAAGTGAGACAAATGATAATGGCAAAACTTTGTACAAGGAAGAGAGTGGAAGCCAAACTGCAAGGCAGAATATTACCTAGTGTGATTCAAGAACTCAACTACAAAAGCATAGTACTGAACTATACTATTGCACCTAGTGGTTACTTGAAGGCAGAGGTATCAGGATTAGATAGTAGCCAGAATGCATGGAGGTATGTTGTTGATCTTGAAAAGGAGGAATGCAGTTGTAGGCAGTGGCAGTTGACAGGAAAACCTTGCACTCATGCCTTAGCCTTGATTTGTTCAAAAAGGGGACTGCAGTTTGAATCCTATGTGCATGACTATTACTCGGTGGAGAAGTTCAGGGCTGCTTATGAGTTTGAGATCAATCCAATAGGTGATAAGTCTCAATGGCCAGTTGTTAATAAGGGCTATACAATGTATCCACCTAAGCTCACCAGGGCTGCAGGAAGGCCAAGGAAGAAAAGGATCAAACCACGTGATGAGGGGTGGTAGCGATGCAGGTGCAGGCGGGAGCCCAATAGGCCCACCCGGTGTCACAGGACACCGGGTCCAAAAAAAAATTTAGTAGAGATCAACTCATATGTGCCATGTGTGCACCCGGAAGGGAAAAAACTGTGAACCCAGGCCTCTTCCAGCCCACGCGCCAGCGGCCCACTCCCGACGGCCATGCGGCCCACGAGGCACGCGCTTCGCGCTAGCCTGTCGCTCGCACGCGTGGACGCGCCCAGCGCCAGCATCCACACCTCGCCACGCGCTACGGGCGCATGCAAGCTGCAGCCCCACGCCACGCGCAGCGTAGAGAAGCTAGGAGGCTCTGGATGATGTAGCAATGCCTTCCAAGCATCAAACACCGAACGAGAGAACAAGAACCAAAAACATTTGTTTTCCCTTAATTTCCTTGGGCCAAGGAGTATGAGGTCTTTCCTTAATTAAAATGTGATGGAAATCTTAATTGTGATCCCACTTTAGGTCCAAAGTTTTGACCAAATCGTTGAAAAGCTTGGCCTCAGTCCCTCACATAATGCATCATCCAACAAGGTCTTCTCATCGACTCATCCCTCTCCTTAATTTTTTTTGTTTCTTAGCTGTATTTATTTGGGAAATGATTAATAAATAATTAGGAATTAGGTAGGAAAGACGCCTCCTTGATGCATCCATTGACTAGTCATGTAGTTTACTCGAACTAAGTCCATGCAGTTTACTCGAACTAAGTCCACCCAAGCCATGTATAGGCTTGTTTGGTTTGAGGACTCATCATGACTAAGTCCATCATCCGTTCACTAGCCATGCAGTTTGCCTCCTTCATGACACACCTCTATGCATGTACCATGGGTGATTCCTCTTCAAACTAAATCTCCGAATATATAGGGTTGTTTGATTTGAGGACCAAAATTGTACATGAAAGCCAAGCTAAAATTTGACGTTACCAAAATCGGGGCGGCCAAATCGGCTGCCCGAATTTTAGTAAAGTTTGGCACCAGAAATGAACTAGAGAACCAATGTGAACAAAATCTTACAAAAAATTGGCAACAAACCAAACGGAGGCCAAATCTGGTCAACGTTATCAAAATTTGGCTTGACATTCTTTGGTTCCCATGGGCACCAAACCAAACAGCCCCTAGTCCCTTAAGGTACGCAGAGAAATGGATGGACGATATCAAGACGAGCCCACAACCGAACAAAGAGACTTTTCCATTCCTCACCAACCTTTCCTCCCCATTCCCTCTCTGTGCCGGTGGGCCCCACTGTCACCAGCTGTATCCATGTAGGAACTTATGGGAACACCAATAGGGCCAATCTATTGGTTAATCATCGTGCTCAAGGCAGTTTTTTTTTCCAAACAGGTCACCCAGGATGTCTGACCCCAAATTTGAAATTTGGAATATTTTGTATTCACAGCACCAGTCTGTGGATAAGTAGCTAGTGCTCATAGCTACATTTCCATTGGTTATGTTGAAATATTGATGTTAAAAGTTGTTGGATCAATTACTATTTAGTACCATATTGCTTCGAAATTATAAATGTTGTTATATGTACGGTGAAATAGTGAACCCCGGTAATTTTCATTCTAGTTCTGCCCCTGAGTGCAAGAGGTGCTTTAGGTTCGGCCATATCGAGAAGGGATGCAGTTTAACACCACTAGATGACCCAATTGATACTGTACCACCTCCCACTAAAAAACAACAAGATAATCACACTTGAATCAATAGGAGTAACTAGATTCTCAATAGACTAAACTTCATTTTTGTTGCATTGCAGTGGCGGAAGGAGTCTTCTAACACTAAGGGATGCAGTTTAACACCACTAGATGACCCAATTGATACTCCACCACCTCCCACTAAAAATACCACAAGGTAATCACACTTGAATAAATAGGAGTAACTAGATTCTCAATAGACTAAACTTCATTCTTATTGCACTGCAGGCGGAAGGAGTCTTCTAACACTGATGGGGATGTCAACAATAATGTCAGTCCACTAGATGACCCAACTGATGCTCCACCACCTCCCACTAAAAAGAGGGTAGCACAAGTAGCTTCTCCCCCAAGAAGGACAACACCTACAAGGGCATTGCAAAGCCAATCAACTCGCTGCACAACTGGCCTCCACTTCAAGGAAGAAAAAAGAAAGATAGCTAACTAGATGCTTCATGTATTTTGGTCAGTGATGCGCCCTGTGATTTTTGGGAGGGTCACATTTGTGGACTAGAGGTAACTTCAGACTGATGTCTTTTGGTCAGTGATGCTAGAACAGCTTTTCAACTTATCTGCCATTTAGTATCGTGTTGCAATATCTACATGCGAGGCACTGTTCTAGATTGTTGGAATGCGTTTTGTGAAGATTGGACAGGTTCTACTGACTAACATTACTAGCTTTATTTGCTGAAGTAATATGTACTATTCCTTTAGGAGCATACAAGGTCATTGAGCTGATTTGTACTGCTTTTCCCCCCTTACATGCTCAAATTTTCTCTGTGGCTTGAAAGGTTTTGGTCATCAGGTCGTTTGTCTGGTGCGTGATATGCATTGCATTGAGATAGAGGGTATGGAGGTCATTTCACATCCAATAGATGAGTCAAAACGCCTGAGAATGGACAGAGTGGTAAAAACACAGAACGGTGAAACTTTTAGTGGTAAAAAATAGGATGGAAATCTTTTGATGGTATTTTCCTAAAACGCGTAACTTTGAATGCTATGGAACCAATTTTCCCTTGATTTTTTCGTCCGTCTTGATCATCCGACACTTGTGCTGCAAATGGGATGCATTGCCAGATAATATGGAGCACCTCACGTCGCTCAAGGGATTGATTATCTCTGAATGCGAGAATATTCTATCGCTTTCAACACATCCCCACCTCTCGAGTACTTTGAACTCTCCGGCTGCAATGACGTGTTCATGAGGCCTTGTAAAACAATCGATCCAAATTGGCAAAAATTGGACACATTCCCAATAAAGATATTGGGAGTTAATTAATCAAAGTCACTCCCCTTTACAAAGAACAGCTTTGGAAATCCTTTTGGTCCACTCCTTTTCGTTTTATCTTGTGTACTTAAGATAAGATATACTAGCGGAATGGTCCGCCCAATTGTTGCTTAATTTGAGCATCTTAGTTATAACATAGTATTATTCTCTCTACACGTATTTTATTCATGTTGTTCTTTTACAATTTTACTTATATCTCGTACAGAAACTCGAATTCAAATTCAAATATAAATAGTCTAAGAGTACATTTATATTCATCCTATGTTTGAATCAAAAAAGTTCTATTTGGATTATGTCACGGTTGATGAGAAATCATCACCATTACTATGTTGACGCAGATCGATATCAAGTGCATATCCGAAAATACCGAAAACATTTGCTTCGATTCCTCAATACCCAAGTGGTACACATTTTAAAACATATGCAAACTTCCTGCTAATTATTTCTTTAGAATGGCCAAACCAATTTTTGACTTGGTTGTTGAATTCAGGAACTCCACAAGTTCATAAGAACATAGCTAATGGTTTATTCGAGCTCACCTCCCTAGTTGATTTCAAGCTATAGTTATTGACAAGAGTCTCATGATGCCTGGAAAAATTGACCGTATTTTGAACATGTCATAACACTCTTGTGAGTTACTCCCTCCTGCTCACAAACAACCCTAAAATGCAACTTTCACCACTAATTACTATTGTAATTATTTGTAAAACCCAACAAAATTATAATATTATAAATGTATTTTTCGAGATAAATCTATACACATAATTTTTATACTTCTAATCTAAATATTTAAAAGATATCGATACCCAAAGTTTTCAAAGTTTAATAGCACACATTCCACAACAACTTATTTCTATGAACCGGAAGGAGTACTAAGTACCCATGTTCCTTCTTTGCTATAGGCCACTTGAGGCTACTGTGGTAGGGTTCAACCTTTATTCTTCCTACCTGCATATAATTGTTTCATGTTTGAATCGACTTGTGTTCACTTCGTGTGCTATTCGTGTTCATATCGGGTATCTATATAAGACTGTGAATAAAAATATGATATGACCACTATTTTTAGTCAAATTTTTTAAAAACTTTTGCTCCTCACTATTTTTCCACTTAGCACCACCGCAACCACTTGTAGTGCGATCGGTGATGGTGGGAAAAGTGTATGTAAAGTGTATAATTTAAGGCAAAATTGGTGCATGACACACCAAATTTGCGCGCTTGCTCCAAGACACTAGTTTTTGTGCCTTTGTTCTAAGACACTATAATTTTATAGCAATTTCATGGTGGATACTCTATCCATTAAAATATAATATCTCGCCGAGAGAGCAGAGAGAGGGTCGATTAAAAGTCCTGTTTTGCCTGACCCTTCATCTTCTATTCTCTCCTCCTCATGTTCTCCTCTTTTCTTCTGTGTTGCGTGTTGCCTGGTTACTATTGCTCCCCTATCCGCTGGCCGCCCCTCCACACACCCGCCATGCCGCCACTCGCCATCGCTTGGCCGCATAATGCCCCCGTTGACGTCGCAAGGCCACACCCTGTCGCTCTGTCACCGCTGGGAAGGAGCACATGAGGGAGCAACAAAATTAGGGATTTGTGATTTTGGGGAATGGGGATCGAGATGGTCTTGGTCACTTGGGTTCAACTCTTATCTCTCCCAACCCATGGGTCTTGTCTCTGTGCTATCTTGTCCATCCCTTCCCGGTTGTCAGAGCCTCGCCGCCGGCGAGGCGCTCCGCCATGCCAATCGATCGTCATCGCTAGCCCTTCACCGGCCACCTTCGCCCAAGATGAGGCCACCCCTATCCTCCTTGTGTCGAGGTGATGCCTATTCGTGCACCGTCTCAGTCTTCGTCGCTGAACCACGCTAGCCGTCGCGTAGGAGCCATGCTCTCAAAGTGTTTGACGGAAACAAGAACCAGCATGTAGAATAGCATGGAGAAGAAAGGAGGAAGAAGAAGTTAAGGGCATGAGGTCATTTTGAGTTAATTCTCTCTCCAAGATAATCGGATATATTATGATATTGGTCTCAGTGTGTTTTGGCTAATAGCTACAAAATTATAGTGTCCTGGAGTAAAGACAAAAAAAAAACTAGTGTCCTGTAACAAACACCACAAATTTGACGTGTCATGTAGCCAAATTTGCCATAATTTAAATACACATATACCATAGTCACTATCTTTTTTTACTTGTTATTTACAACTGATATTAAAGATGCTACATGATAATGCAATGTTTTTGTTGTATTGATAAACTATCTCGTGCTTCCCGAGAGCGATTCCGGTGCTTCACACCCTGGCAAGGTGGGGAACTAATCCATATGGAAGAAAATCTGATGAGGGATTGAGTTAATCCCCCTCCTACCACCCAATCCCCAGCCAGTCCTCTTCCACCTATCCAAGGGGGGATTGTAACAAAGGTTGCTTGTTTTGATCATGACAGGATTGGAAGGGATAACACATATTTAAAATTTTGAATTTAAAAGTGGTTAGAAAATTCACATAAAATGGAAAATTTCAAAAACTGTCTAGAAATTTCCAAAAAAAAACCCATAAAATTCGAAAACATCATAAAATATTCCAAAAAATTGAAATAAAATCAATAAATTATGAAAAAATATTATAGAAAAATTCAAAAAATAGCATATAAAAATCTAATATAACCAGAAATTTTCAAAAATAATCCAAAAAATCGCAAAAAAAATTATAAAGTTCAAATAACAAAGAGTTCAATAAGAAATTATGATAATTCATGAAGAATAATACTAGATAGTCTAATGTAATCACATAACACTAACAAGTAACAACCATAATAATAGTCCACAGAGAATTCAAAAAATAAAAAAAATTCTACAGTCAATGTTGGTACTTCGATAGCATCATGTTGGTACTTTAGTACCATCGGACTTAAGTACGGCTGTCTTATGGTAAATTAATAGCATCTGGAACATGAATAAACTGCAGTACGACAATATAAATGCATGCACCATTCCAAGGGTCATCCACAAGCTGACAGGTGTCTATAGATTACATTGTACATCATGAACTTAGATGCTCTCAAAAGTTAGCAAAATGAAGTACTACTAATTAGACGTCTTGCAAACTAGAGCACTAGTTGGACATAACAGAAGCCCTTCTCAACATGATGTAGGCACGTTTGAGCTGCATCATCATGTGGATACTGGATAGCATAATCCTACTCCTACAGAATAACAATAAAATTATTAAAATATGCAAAGTACATAAATTTTCTCAAAGCATCAATATCATGCAGAATAACAATAAATCATTGAAGAAACATACCTACAAATAAATCTTAACATTAGAAAAGCATTGCTAATGTGATTCAAGTATGTGTAGTTATGTGCTAACAGCAGAACACTATATACAGATTAAAAAAAAAAACAAGATCAACCCAGATTATTTCAGTAGAATTAACGTAAGTGGCCAGGTGGGATTCAAATTACAGTTTTCTCAATTCCACATAAATTTCATCTTTATGAGAGCCTTGAGGTTCTAAGCAAAAATGCATTGTTTATGTTTTTTGCTAGCTGCTAGAAACAACACTTATATGATGCTTTACAAAGCAACAGTTTGAGGCTTGGACCTAAGATCTTAACTGCTACCTCCTGTCACTACCCAACAACCCAAGTAAACCCACCCTTCTTCTGAAAACGAAAGCTTGATATAGTAAACCCCTAAAAAATGAAAGCCTGAGGCAGAGAGAAGAAGCAAGAACACACACAAAAGCCTCATGAAAGAGATTTAGCAAGAAACACATCAATTATGACCTTGGTACATGTTGAATAAAAACTACAACTGAGACCGGGACATCATGGAAAACATTAGTAAATGATCTTACACAGATTATGTTTGCACAAAAATACTACACAACAATGTGCTATGCTTCTACCCCGTCCAGACAAATAAGTGCTATTCTACTCCCTTCCCTTCCCTTCTACTGCTACTGGTTCTATCCCACAGCTATCAATCAAATGCAAAGTGTTTTGTGTTATCCACTTACCATCACACTTCTCAACCACATGAGATGAGTAACAGGTTCCACACTAATGAAAAACTCTCTGTTTTGAGCATCCTTGAATACACCAAAGACTTTGACTTTCTCTTCATTTGATAGATCCTCCATTATGTTCAAAACACTAATGCAATTCTTGATGGAGAAATCATCAACACGTCTTGCATCAGCTTGTTCCCTAGCTAGCTCTGCAGCCTCCTCCTCGGCTTGCTTTGTTCTTATCTCTAGATACCTTCCCATCATATCAGCCACATTCCCATCTTACTTGCGTTTTTTCGCAGCCTTTTCTCCTTTTATCTCTTGAGTTAGTAATAGTCTTCTGCACAACCTTTTCTCCTTTATCTCCCGAGGTAGCATTACTCTGCCTTTGATGAAGTTCATGCGGTATTGCACTCGCCGTATGTTGACTTGGTGAACTCATGTGCCTACTTTGAGGATCATATTATGGAAAATTGTTGCAGCTGCTGGAATCTTCACTTGGTTCTTTATACGATGGAATGTGCCTACTTTGAGGATGGGAAAACGCTTCTTTAGAACTTATAAAGCCCTTTCTACATGATTTCGCAAGCTTGCGTGATGATGATTAAATAACTCCTTGTAGTCTCTTGGTCCACGGTGACCACATCGAAACTCCTTTAGGTGGTATCGAACACCACGGTAAGGTGCAATTGAAATAAATAAACAATATAGTTTTTTTCACTTGCAACAAATGAATCTGAAAAATAGCAGTGGGGGGAGAAATCAAATTCTAAACATAGAATTCAAGCTAACCTTGCAACAAAAATTTGCTGCAACAGGACACCAGCCTATTACACGTATATCTCATGGAAGGATTCTATTCAATACTTTCACGTAATCAATTTCTGAAAAAAAAACACAACTCTTAGTTTGACAAAGAACGATTGCAAGCATGGGGAAGATGCAAGTCAGACATCTGACTTTGAATGAGAAAAAACTAAAACTAGGAAAAGAACATATATCATGGTATTGATAGGAGAGGTCAAGGAATTTTCCCATCATCAAGATACAATACAAGAACTGGATAATCAATAATTATCGGATGTAAACTATCAAAATCTAACATTGAGTTACCCACACATATGCAGTTACCTGTCCAGTAGCATAAACTCCTAGAACTATTTAGTTACACACACACACATGTGTGGGTAACCCACATAAGGCTCCCACTGAAGTCATGCATGTATTGCAGCACACATATGCAGTTCTAGGAGTTGTATGTGTGGGTAACTGTCATGGTTGGAATTACGTATCAACGTCAATGCCGGAAGACTGCGTCCGTTCGTGCACAAGACCAGCAAGCAGCCGTTGAAGACGGAAGTCCTGTTGCGCCTGCTGCATCTGACTACTAGTGTCCGAGTAGTAATTAAGAGTATTTGAGTTGGTATTCAAGTAGAGTCCATTACGTTTTTGTTTAGGAGTCCGAGTATTTCCTTAATACAAGATGTTAGGCAAACCTCTATTTAAAGGGGATTCTTACGATTGAATAGATAAGCAGAAAATTACCAAACTCTATCTCTTTGTCGTTCTTCTGTTCCCGATCCGGCACATCCTTC
Organism: Ampelocalamus luodianensis; assembly: GCA_036346255.1. NCBI lineage: Eukaryota > Viridiplantae > Streptophyta > Magnoliopsida > Poales > Poaceae > Ampelocalamus > Ampelocalamus luodianensis. The sequence continues at coordinate 32,764,619 of CM070623.1, forward strand.
TCTGTGTTTTCTTCTTCGTTGATTCTTCTATCGTCCAATTGCCACAGCTCCAGGTCGGAAAGCAAACCCAAAACCACTTGTATCTCATTCATACGATCTTCGATCTGGCACAGGTTGTGTCAACTTGGTATGAGAGCATATGGCTGATGATCAGACAGCGATGAAGGCCGTGATGCAGCAGATCGCAAATCTATCAGCATCTGTAACTTCTCGACTCGATCGCATGGAAGAACAATTCATGATTACCGCTGAGCGCATCAATAGTTGGGAGAAAAAGCCAAACGATGGCATCTTGCCTGCACCTGTCGGAGCGGCTTTCAACAATTCACAGCATCAACAGAACAGAAGACAGGATGGCAGCAATCCTCCATGTTATCACAGATTGGATTTCCCAACACATGAGGGGAAGGAAGATCCATTGGGGTGGTTGCAGCGTTGTGAGCAGTTTTTCCGAGGCCAGAAGACGGCGGAAGCTGACAAGGTATGGTTAGCATTATATCATCTAGCTAGAGCAGCACAACAATGGTATTATCAACTTGAGTGTGATGAAGGAGAACCCAATTGGCACCACTTCGAGGAATTTGTCAATCTTCGCTTCGGGCCATCCATGCGACATAATCCATACGGCGAACTCAAGCAGTTGGTGCAAACAGGAACAGTTGAGGAATCTGCCATCCTCTACCATGCCAATCACCTCCGCCATGACAACAGTTTCAGTTTTTCACGCCAGGATTAGCAAAACCGATCCGCACGGACGTCGAGCTCCAAAACCTTGCAAATCTTCAGATGGCGATGGTGCTAGCTCGTGCTTATGAATGACGCGCACAAGTATCAGCGGAAGGGGTTGTACGTCCCACCCAATACATGCAGTTAACTATTCAGTTACCCACACATATGCAGCAAGTTGTATGTATTGCAGTAGAATAACGCTCCTGCATATATGTGTGTGTAACCCACACATATGCAGTCCTTCCACACCTATAATAACGCTCCCACTGCTAAAGAAACTGTATATATCTTCAACAATATCTATGCATAGTAGGTATTCTTGGTCAGTGCGTAGTAGGTATTCAAAGGTCTAAACTTTGAAGAAACACCTATAAGAAAAAATACCCAACAAACAACTAGTATTACTTGCACTGAAAATTATAGAAGTTGGATGCAACTAACGAGGAGCATATGAACTACATGAACATAAGAATTAACATCAACAAATGACTTTTTCAATGTAGTTTAGATTGAACATAGCATCAATATTACTAAAAACACTGTACAATTTTTGTTTCAATCAAATAGAGGGGCAATTCCACAGATAGCAAAACCAAATCTATGGAAATATCCAATAGAGAGGCAAAACCAAAAACAAATGGGCAATTCTAGTAGCACAAACCAAGAACTAGAAGGAGATGGAGCGGATGACGAAGCTCCAGCCCAAGCCCGAACACCCTGCACCACCGCCTCCCACTGCGGCTTTCCGATTCCCCACGCCTGGAAGAGGCTCCTCGAGCAACCCTGGCCAGAGTTCTCCTCATCCTCTCTAACCCCAGCGCAACGGATCTATGAGAGAAAGAAAATTGAGGCTACAAACCCTAGAAATCGTAGTAGTAGGAGGAGGAGGAACAGGAGGAGACTAACTGGATAGATCTGATCGGGATGTTCCTCCGAGGGTGGTTACGGTGGCGGGATCGGCATCACTGGAGTCAAGGGGGAGAGAGATGGGGAGGTGGCGCCGTTCGGAGAAGAAGACTCGCCAGTCGTGAGCGCACGCGATTAGGAGAAGAACCACGTATCGGCCGAGTGTTTAGATACCGCCATGGATTGGGTTGGAATGGGCTGGGATTTTTTTATCCCCGGCGTCATCCAAGCAGCGCATCAGGCTGGGCCAGGAATTATATCCTCACCGGGATGTTCCCCGGTTGATCCCAGGCCACCCAAACAATGCCTTACGTTTCTTCTGTGCTTCTCTCTTCGAAATGTAGTGCAAATGGTCACTAAAAATAAAAAAAAAATCGTTTAATAGTTCATGATAGAAGCAAGCATCCCGCAAAAATTCATTGAAAACATATATTATTACATACGGTTGTCTCCCCGAAGCTGGTAGTAGCCAGATTTGACGGCAACGCCCCTTCCAAGGCGTCCCATTGGCTGGATCCGATGGTGGCACGTCTTCCCCAACCGCGATGCCAGATTTAACTACGACGCGCTTCCTCGGCATCCTGGCATTCAAATCGAAGGTGGTGGCCATGACAACACCTTCCTTGAGCGGATCATGCGATGGTGAGAGCATCCACAGTGTGGTTTTAGAAGGGGGTCTTAGAGGAGAGAGGGGTACTACACATTGTAGCAAGAGGGTCTTAGGGGAGAGAGAATAGGAACAAGATCTTAGCTAGGAACCGGTTCCTGGGAGGAGAGAGAAGAGGATTGAGAGAGAGGTTTTATTTGGCTGTGGGTTCCATCAATAGGAGAAAGAGGTACTACACATTGTAGCATTTTTGTACAGTTAAAACCTACGCACATGTATCACCTTAAGACTTCTAAAGGGGTCCAAACATTGTGGATGCTCGCTCTTATGGGCTCCTGAAGTCTTGATGACGGCAACGAGGCATCCCATTCGCAGCAAAACAGCCATAAGTGGGCAGCTTCGTTTTACTGAATTTTTTATTCCTGTGGTTCGACTTAAGCTTGTGGCCGACCTTTTGCTATTTTTCCTTGGGGCCAACCCCTCCCAATGTGATGAGCTAACCATAGTATAGCCATGTAGGTTTATGACCGACTTTTCTGCAACTCTGAAAGATGCTCTATCAGTAAACAATAGCTTAGTCTTTTTCTTGTTGCTTTTTATTTTATGATTTCCTTGTCAGGAATATTTGTCTTTTTTATATTTTCCAAGGTGTGGATTAAATTTATATTTAAAATTTTGGCGAATAATAGATTGATTTTGTGTTGATGCTACCAAAAAAATTTGGAACTTTTGTGACCATTATTATGGTGCTTCCGTATTTTTCTTCTTAAAACACGGTGCAAATATAAGGTGTGATACCCATGGTGCTTTGGTACTCACCTCGACGCCACCATCAATAAACCTCACGAGGTAGTGTTCGACAAGATCCGAAAAACCATGTCTAAATTAAAAGGGCATAACTAGCGTTCGGATGTACAGTTTAAGTGCTAGTGTCATAGGCTCCTGTTGCAACATGTTTTTTTCACTTATTGCAATATATATATATATATATATATATATATATATATATATATATATATATATAAACATATGCAACATTATCTTCTCTTCGTGGGGAAAGAGAGATTGGGGAAGAACATGAAGTATAGGAGGAGAAAGAGATTAGGGGAGAATAGGAAGTATAGTCCGAAACATAAGAAAAAAATCTTGCAACATCACCGTGAACAACATGCAATATTTTTTTCAACAGTCACAATATTTTTTTCAACCGGTCGCAACATTTTTTTCAATGGGTCGCAACATCTCAAAGAACAGTATGCAATATTTTTTCAGCGGGTTGCAACATCAGAACCAGAAACACATTTAGGATTTACAAAAATTTCAATCAAACAAAAAAATTTCATCCAGGCTGCAACAAATTTGTAACCTCCCTGCCGTCTGCCGTGCCGAGTTCGTGGAGCTCGAACCCTCCGCGGCAGCGGCGATTGCTCTGCTTCTCGGCATCTGAACTGCCACACCGCCACGCGCGCCGACGCAGCGACAACAACTTCTTCAGCTTTTGCGGTGCCGCGACACTGGATGTCGACAATGTGGCCTTCTTGGAATGCATGGCCATATCCATCTTGGGAGGATTTGGGTGTGGGGTTAGTAGTGTTTCAGAGGATTAGCTGAGGATGTTTGGTTTGATTTTTTAAGAGTTGGGGATGGAGTGGAGTGGGATATGACACTGGGATTCTGGGAGACACGGAAGGATGAGTGGCATGTGAGAGAGTTGTAGTGGGAAGTGGATGAGAGTGTGTGGCTGAGAATCATTCGATGTGTTCGGATATGAGTGCTATTAATTTTCAAATTAAAAATAGATACGGAGAAACATGATCTCCTTATCTTAGTCGGTGCAAATTGTGAATTGTACCGAGTTGGCCCATTTCATGATCAAAGTCAGAGGGCCCGAATTCCAGTCCTCCAGGGCTCCAGCCTCCAACTCGATGTCCTTCGTCTCGAGCACCTCCTCTACCGCACGGCAATGTCCCGCTTCCGACTCTCGTCGGTCTCCTCCACCACCACGGCCTCCTCCTCCTCGCGGTCCGCACGCGATGGCGGTGGCGGTGCCCGCCATCCTGCCATGGTAGCCTTCACGGAGCGCCTGTGCTCTGGGACGCTCCGACCTGACGACGCACGCAATCTGTTCGACGAATTGCTGCAGCAGGCCACCCCCGCCCCTGCTCACGCGCTGAACGGCCTTCTCGCCGCCCTCGCCCGTGCGCCGCCCTCCGCCTCCTGTAGCGATGCCCCCGCCCTCGCCGTCTCCCTCTTCAAACGCATGGCCCGAGCAGGCCGCCGGGCGGCGGCACCCACCGTCCATACCTACGGGATCATCATCGACTGCTGCTGCCGCGCGCAGCGCCCGGGCCTCGCGCTCGCATTCTTCGGCCGCCTCCTCAGGACGGGCCTTGGGCTTAATGTCATCGCCTTCAACAACCTCCTCCGGGGCCTCTGCGACGCGAAGCGGACAGAGGAGGCTCTGGACGTGCTGCTCCGCAGGATGCCCGAGCTAGGCTGTGTGCCTGATGTTGTCTCTTACTCCATACTTTTGAAGGGTTTCTGCAACGATAGGAGAAGTCAGCAGGCGTATGAGATGCTTCGGATGATGGCTGAAGAAGGGGGTGGCTGCTCACCCAATGTGTTTGCGTACAACACGGTCATCGATGGCTTCTTTAAGGAGGGTGAAGTGGGCAAAGCTTACGACTTATTCCATGAGATGATAGAACAGGGCATTTCGCCAGATGCTGTGACTTATAACTCGATTATCAATGGACTGTGCAAGTCAAATGCAATGGACAAGGCTGAGAGGGTCCTTCGACAGATGGTTGATAATGGTGTTCTGCCCGATAAGATGACATATAATAGCTTGATCCATGGATATTCCACTTTGGGAAAGTGGAAGGAGGCAGTTAGAATGTTCAAAGAAATGTCAAATTGCAGCCTTAAACCAGGTGTTGATACTTGCAACTCATTCATGGGCGCTCTCTGCAAGCATGGTAGAATCAAAGAAGCTAGAGAAATTTTTGATTCAATGATTGTGAAGGGCCCAAAACCTGATATCATTTCCTACTCTACTCTGCTTCATGGGTACACTACTGAAGGATGCTTCGTTGATATGAGTAATCTCTTTAATTTGATGGTTTGTAACGGTATTGTACCTAATCACCATATTTTCAACATATTGATTAATGCACATGCTAAATGTGGAATGATGGATGAGGTTATGCTTATATTTAAAGAAATGCGGAAACAAGGGGTGAGTCCGAATGTAGTCACATATTCAACTGTAATAGCTGCACTTTGCAGAATGGGTAGGCTCGCTGATGCTATGGACAAATTCAATGAGATGATTGATATGGGAGTACCACCTAACACAGTTGTTTACCAGTGCCTTATTCATGGTATTTGTACTGAAGGTGATTGGAGGAAAGCTGAGGAAATGGTTCTTGAAATGCTGAATAAAGATATTCGTCCTAACACGGTGTTCTTCAGTTCATAATAAGCAACCTATGCAAAGAAGGAAGGGTAAAGGAAGCTCAAGAGTTCTTTGAGTTGATGGCACGTACTGGCCAGAAACCTGATGTTTTACCTATAATTCACTAATGGATGGATACTGCTTGATTGGCAAGATAGAGGAAGCATTGGGAGTACTTGATGCTATGGTATCAGTAACTGGCTTTGAACCTAATGCTGTTACCTATGGCACACTTGTTAATGGCTATTGCAAAAATGGAAGGATCAATGATGCATTGACTCTATTCAGAGAAATGTTGTGTAAGGGTGTTAAACCTACAACTATTATATATAACTTCATACTGGATGGGTTATTTCAGGCCAGGAGAACTGCTGCTGCAAAGAAAATGTTCCATGAGATGGTTTGAAGTAGAATAACTGTGGACACTGTCACATACAATATAATTCTTAATGGACTTTGTAAAAATGATTGCATTGACGAAGCAATCACGCTGTTCAAGAAATTACGTGAAATGAATGTGAAGTTTAATATTGTAACTCTCACTATTATTATTAGTGTAATGTTTGAAGTTAAGAGAATAGAAGAAGCAAAGGATTTGTTTGCTGCTATCTCAGCCAATGTGTCAGGACCCTTGGATCTCAAGGCGTAGCTATGGTTCGCAGGACGTCGTTGTCGGCCCCGACGTCGAGCAGACGCTGTCGTATCACGAGTGGCCAGCAGGAAGGATGGGAAACCAGAGAAGGAGATGAGAACTAGAATTTCCTTTAACTTTTTGTCTCCCGAAACAATCGGCAAACTTATCATTATATAGATGTCATTACAAAATCCTGAGTTCGATCCGAACTCATATAACTCTTAACTTGCTAAAAAGAAGACTGCTAAATCGATACAAACTCAAAAAGCTACGAAATAGACTCGGATACTAAGTCCTTTGCCTGCGCCGATAGGTTATGACATCTCTCCCCTCCTCGTGAAGCAGCTCGTCCTCGAGCTGAAAATTGGGATAATTCTCTTGAAAGGATGTCAAGGAAATCCAGGAGGCATCAGCTAAAGCAGTGCCTTCCCACTGGACTAGGACATGCAGCTCACCCTGACGCCTCGCAGATTTTAAAACCCTCGCTGGTTGAGGAATCACGCGACCTTGCTGAAGTGGTGGCAAAGGAGGAGTACTGGAGGGTGGATCACCATAAAATTTTTTTAACAAACCAACATGAAAAACATCATGAAGTTTTGCTCCCAGTGGTAAAGCCAACCTGTAAGCAACAGAACCAATGCACTCAGTGATCTTATATGGACCAAAATATTTCGGTGCCAATTTGCCCACGGTAGGAACTCCCAAAGAAGATGCTGGCCGATGAAGTCGCAACCAGACTAAATCTCCCACCGAAAAAGAAATATCACGATGATTCTTATCATAATACTTTTTAGCATAATCCTGTGCCTGAAGAAGCCGATCTCTGATGTCACGAAGTAATTGATCACGAGCCAATAGTGATACTTCCACAGCTTGAACTGCGGCATCACCCTTCTCATAAGTGCGCAAGGAAGGAGCATCTCGACCATAGACCACCTTGAAAGGTGTCTCCCGAAGCGCCGAGTGGTAAGAAGTGTTATAGCAATATTCCGCCCAAGGTAACCACTCTAACCATTGACGAGGTCGATCACCGGTTAAACAACGCAAATACATTGCAATCACCTTATTGACAGCTTCAGTTTGACCGTCAGACTGAGGATGGTAAGCCGAACTGAGATAAGTGCGAATCCCAGCCAATCGAAATAAATCTTGCCAAAAATTGCTTGTGAAAACTGGATCCCGGTCACTAACAATTGATGTCGGAATCCCATGAAGACGCACGATCTCATCAAAGAAAGCTCGGGCAACAGTTGTAGCAGAGTAAGGATGAGCCAAAGGGATAAAATGGGCGTACTTCGAAAAGCGATCAATGACGGATAAAATTACTGATTTGCCATGAACACGAGGAAGGCCCTCAATAAAATCCATCGCAATATCTGACCATGGTTGGTATGGAACATCTAGAGGCTGAAGTAGGCCGGCTGGGTGTAGATGCTCAGTTTTGTTTCGTTGACAAACAATACAAGCCTTCACAAAGTCTTGCACAATGCGTTTTGCACCTGGAAGATGAAAATCCTTACGTAAACGACATAACGTTTTCTGGATGCCCTCATGAGCGGCATGAGCTGTTGTAAGGATTAAGTGCAACGAAGATGATGACGGTGGAACAAAAATCTTGCTTTTGTATGCTACCAACCCATCCTGAAGAGACCACGGTGCTCCAAGTTGACCGGAGGTAACCTGAGAACTAATATGTTGCAATGTCGGATTGGAAAGGGTTTCATTGCGCAACTCAGCAAAGATAGATAGAGCCGGCGAGGATATAGCCAATAAGCTGGCCGATGGGCAATCCCGGCGTGATAGAGCATCAGCGACAATATTCAAGCAACTCGGACGGAATTCCACCGTGAAATCATATCCAAATAATTTAGGGTCTGTTTGGTTGGTGATCAAATTTGCCACGCCAAAAGTTAGTTATGCCATAGTTTTTTCGACAGCTGTTTGGTTCACTGCTACAGCTATAGCACGCCACACTTTCTTAGCACCATGCCCCACATGTCATAGACTCATTTTGTGCCAAACCTTGCCACAAGTGCGGCTTCGATTTTGCTCGCCACACTTTTTATGACAGCCACAGTTTGCCGAAGGTTAGGGTGTGGCAAGTTTGGTCACCAACCAAACAGGCCCTTACTCACCCAATGATGCTGAGGAATTGTTGATAAACGTTGATCAAGCAAGAATTTGAGACTGTAATGGTCTGTGCGGAGAAGAAAAGGTCGACCCCATAGATACGGTCGCCAATGACGAACAGCCTGCACTAAACCGATTAGTTCACGCTCATAAGCTGGGAGCTTAGAATGGCGAGGTACCACAGGTCGACTAAAGAATGCAATTGGGCCACGACCTTGGTGAAGAACAGCCCCAATACCTGACCCTGAAGCATCGCACTCAACGATAAACTGTTGCGTGAAATCTGGCATATGCAAAACAGGTGCTGAGGATAAAGCCTCTTTGAGGGATTCAAAAGCATGCTGGGCTGTGGGTGACCAACCAAACGCCTCTTTCTTTAATAAATTGGTGAGTGGTGCTGCTATCTTTCCAAAATCCCGAATAAATTTTCGATAATAGCCAGCAAGACCTAAAAATCCACGTAAGGCCTTGATCGTCTTTGGCTGGTGTCAGTCGGTAATAGCTTGCACTTTGGATGGATCCATGGCCACTCCACCTTCAGAAATAATGTGGCCCAAATAGGAAACCGAAGATAAGCCAAAAGAGCACTTAGACTTCTTGAGAAACAATTCGTGCTGTTGGAGAAGCATGAAAACCATGCGAATGTGTTTTAAATGCTCAGACCAACATGAACTATAAATCAATATATCATCAAAGAAAACCAATACGAATCAAGCGCAAATATGGATGAAGAATCAGATGCATCAAAGCTCGAAGGTGGTGGTGCATTGATAACCCAAAGGCATGACCAAGAACTCAAAAGACCTTCATGTGTTCTGAATGCCGTCTTGACGATATCATCCGGGTGCATGCGCACTTGGTGGTAACCCGACCGAAGATCGAGTTTAGTGAAAAATTGAGCACCTTGCAGTTCATCTAATAACTCGTCCACCACCGAATTGGGAACTTATCCTTGATAGTCAACTCACCGAGTGCTCTGTGTCGACACGAAGCGCCAAGTACTATCTCGCTTCTTAACCAAGAGGACGGAGAGGAAAAACAAGATTGATCGTGTCGAATAATACCTCGATGAAGCATGTCTTTGCATCATGTTCCAATTCATCCTTCCGATGATGGGGATAACGATATGGCGATCGAGACAGAGAAAGACCGCCGCAACGACGATACGATGGTCATGTAGTCTGACAGGAGGGAGCCCGGCTGGTTCATCAAATAACCCTGCAAATTCCTCCAGTAAGGGTTGCAGCAATGCTTGACCCGAATGCACCAAAGCCTGCATGGGGCGATCTGGTGACAACCCGTGCCATTGAATGCGTCGGCCCTGTAACCAGAACGTCATCGATAAGTCGTCGAAATCCCAGAGGATTGGTCCCAGTGTTTTCAGCCATTGGACGCCTAAAACAATATCAAATCCATCCAGCGGTATCGCATACGCCGTGATCTCGAATTGATCTTGATGAATCTTGATCGGCAGGTTACGGCACAACCCAGCACAGTCGACTTGTTCGCCGTTGGCAATCTTGACGCGAAGGCCTTGGCGCGGGAGCAACTGCAAGGCTGTAGCCTGTATGGCACGGGCACTCAAGAAATTATGCGTGGACCCGGAATCGACGAGGGCGACCAGGTCGGTATTGCCTATTGTCACCGTGAGCTGCATTGTGCCGCCTGTGGACGCGCCTGTGACTGCATGAAGCGAGATTTCCGGAGTTGGTTCGTCAGCTTCCAGTGCATGTAGTGCTAACTCGGCGTCGCCATCCTCCACTGCATCACCCATATCAATAAAGGTGATGAACGGCTGCTTGCACCGGTGGCCCGGCTGGAACTTGTCATCACAATTATAACACAATCCTTTGGAACGACGTTCCGCCAATTCCGTCGGTGTAAGACGACGAAAAGGTTTAGGAGGGCGAGACCCTGGTGCCAGAGACGCTGGTGGCGCAAGCTCCTGGGAACGTGGTGCCGCTGGCAAGGGAATGGAAGGGCGCTGTGGTGGTCGCCACGGTCTAGTCGATGGGTTGGAGGCACTTGTTGTCGTTTGAGCACGCCGTTCATAAGCACGGGCCAAACTCATAGCCACCTGCAAGTTAGTGGGTTGTTGAAGTTCAACGTCGGTCCGAAGAGGTTCAGAGAGACCCGCCGTGAAGATCTGAACCTGTTGCATCGTTGACAACCGATCGGCACGACACAGTAATGCCAAGAACTTGGTCTGGTAATCGCTGACGGAGCCAGTGTGTTGGAGGCGAGTTAATTCTCCTAATGGGTTACTCCTGAGTGGTGGTCCAAACCGCATGTGGCAGAAATCTTTGAACTGTCCCCATGTCGGTTGTCCTTCATCGCGTTCAAGCTGAAAATACCATTGCTGAGCGACATTGGTGAGGTGATAGGATGCGAGCCAAACCTTATCAGCTTCCTCGGTGCGTTGTCCCCGGAAAAACTGTTCGCACCGGTTTAGCCAGGACAAGGGATCCTCAGTGCCATCATATGTTGGAAATTCCAGTTTATGGTACCGTGGCGCGCTTGGTTGGGAGAGGTGATGACTGGTGGCCATATGGTGGCGAACGGGTGGTGGTGCTTGTTGAGGCAGAGAAGGCTGTGGAAACGAGAACGCTGGTGCAGCATATTGATGGTGCGGAACGAAATTTGCTGTCGAGGCGTCGTAGCCCGAGTGCGATGTCATGGGTGGAAGATAGTCGGCAGTGGATGCATCCACCGGTGGCGGCGCGGTGAGCAAAGGTGATGGCAGATCCGTGATCGAAGTGGGAATTGATGAGGTTGATGGTATCGGCAGCAGTCCTGGCGCTGAGAAGGAGAAAGCTCCCGTTGATTCGAGCGCAGCGATTTTGGCATTGGTGGCGATACTTTGGCGAGTTAGATCTGCGATCTTCGATTTCATGTCGGCGTTTTGCTGGGCAATTCCCGACATTTGTTCTTGGATGGCTTGAAACATGGTGCTGATGGAGTTGACCTCTTCCCCGGGATCAGAACTAGGCATAGCTGATACCAAGTTGTCAGGACCCTTGGATCTCAAGGCGTAGCTATGGTTCGCAGGACGTCGTTGTCGGCCCCGACGTTGAGCAGACGCTGTCGTATCACGAGTAGCCAGCAGGAAGGATGGGAAACCAGAGAAGGAGATGAGAACTAGAATTTCCTTTAACTTTTTGTCTACCGAAACAATCGGCAAACTTATCATTATATAGATGTCATTACAAAATCCTGAGTTCGATCCGAACTCATATAACTCTTAACTTGCTAAAAAGAAGACTGCTAAATCGATACAAACTCAAAAAGCTACGAAATAGACTCAGATACTAAGTCCTTTGCCTGCGCCGATAGGTTATGACACAATGGGCTAGTGCCTTCTGTTGAGACCTACTGCTTAATGATGACAAATCTTATAAAAGAAGAGTTGCTGGAAGAGGCCGACAATCTCTTTTCATCAATGGAGAAGACTAGCTGTGCTCCCAACTCTCATCTGCTAAATCATGTCATCAGGGTGTTATTGGAGAAAGGTGAGATAATTAAGGCCGGAAATTATCTGTCTAAAATTGATGAGAAGAACCTCTCACTTGAAGCTTCAACAACTTCGTTGCTTATATCTCTCTTCTCAAGGAAAGGGAAATTTTGGGAACACATAAAATTGCTCCCAGCAAAGTATCAGCCTTTTGAGGTGGCCAGCGACAATTGATACATTATATTGGCAACTTCGATTCTAATAAGTAATAAGGCAATATTGACTTGTTGCTTGACATACGCCTCAACTTGCTTGTATAAGGAATGCAAATTACCTTTGTGCAAAAGGTAGGTCATTCATCCTTTGTTGTTTTTGTTGGTTTAGTGATGCAAATTACCTTTGTTGTATGAGAATCATCTAATATTATTATTTTTGGGCTGTGGGATGAAGAAGGCTGGCTTCAATAGGAGCTTAGCACAATTGGTTGCATTTTTTAGGATAATAACTTTTTTTTTTACCTGGAACGTATGACTGTTTATTGTTCTGCAAAATGCATTACAGATGTTTCTGTGTAATAATAATATCAGATTGCTGACATGGTACCTGCCACTAGGCATATATAATCAGAGTTAAAACAGTTCAATTTCCTTTGTGTGGATGTGTTTTTGGCAGATCTCATCCATGCTGATCTGCTTTGTACGCATGGGTTCATTTTATTTTCATTTGACTAATACCATAGAAGAGTGGATGTTTGAAGATGCTGACACTGTTCTTTCAGTGGAGACGAGTTTGTTGCATAAAGGTGAGATGTGTGATGCAGTATGTCAATAAGTTGCTCTCTACTAAATGCCAGCATTTTAAAGAAGGCAGAATCCAATGGAAGAAAAATCATTTTGTGACCAGCGACATCCTAATTTATATCCCAGGTTACTTCAAGTATTGCCTCTCTCTCTAGGAACAATTGTGCCATTCTATTGACTTTATGATAGAGTAAAGTATCACAAGTATTTCTTATCAAGTAAAAGAAATAAAATTCTAAATTCCAGATCTGAACGTTGAAGGAACATTTACCTCGGATAGGAAACATATTAGCGACCTCCTTAGATTTTCCTGGAAACGACGCACCCTGGGAATTTGCAGTCTGGCAATTCTACCCAAAGAGGTAGGGAACCAACTCCAGCTACCTAAAAGAAAGGGAACCAACAAACCGTGCCCAAATCCATCAACAAGTGGGCCTCTTCTTGACTTTTGTGTTGCCGGTCATCAAATATTGTTGTGTCAGGTTGGCACCAGATCAACACTAACACACCATCGACAAACAGGACTTCAGGGTAAAAATCTATGCTTGTCACCTCTCCCTTAATTCACTGCCAGTTGATCAGCTGACAAGAAGGCACACTGTGCCCTGAGCCTGAGGTGATTATTTGTTGTATGTGTGGGGGCTGAGGTGGAAGATTGGTCACATGCTAAATTGTAAACAGATCCCAGCGCTCTGCATGGATGATAATCTGAAGTGTTGCTTCATGGAGAGCTAATCGCGGTCACTTTGGGGGTCACTAGACATGTTTTGTGCTACTCACGAAAGCTCCTGTCATGAATGATACAGCGCAGCTGCCTAGAGCTCTCAAGTAAGCAGCGGTGACCTTAATTCCTTGTTTGCATGGTATTTTCCTCCAGGTGGACACTCGAAGTCAACATGGATAGCGCAGCTGGTGAAAAATTTCAGTGCTATACTGCTATTGGCCTTGTTGCACTAGAAAACTTTCTCACAACACAGTATAGGGTGTGGTGCAATTACTCTGGCGTCAAATATATAGATGGAACCACAAGCATATATCGATAGTTCTGGAGACTAAAGTTCGGCATGGAAAACGGATATACAGTGTGCTCATATTTGTCTGGCCAGGGACTGCCAGTCTATACCAAGATGCGGGAAGGAAGACTACTGCCGTTGAAATGCAACGCTTGTCTCTAAAAATCAGATGCCTAGTGAAGCTTATCCAAGACGGAACAGAAGAATTGCAAACCTGGAGGCTCACTACCTGGCCATGTATACGCTTTTCCAAGTGTGTAATTAATGAGCTTCTTATTGAGGCTCACTGTGCTGTGGTGGAAATTCAAGAAGAATTTGTGATAATGCTGCGACTTGGTCAACCTTTGTCTCGGTTCAGAACATGTACTCGGTTCAGGAATTTGCTAGGCTCATTCTTGCACTGTGGAGTTTATACATGTTCTTTCTGTTTTTGTATTTTATAGAAGTTCTGAGCTGAAAACTGTAAGGTTGTCATGAAACTTAGTTGCGTATAACTTGAAATATTGTATAGGTTGCAAGTGCAGACCTGAACATTATGGAACCATGAGAGTCCTATTGAAATGACTTGGCTTTGACGTGGCGGTCCTTTTGATGGCTCACACGATCAGGCGATATGGTCAGTGCGACCGTATTGCGAACTGTATATCTCTCTGGAAAGAGATCTCGAGTAGCTTCAAAAGTGGAAGTTGTTCAAAACGTTTTCTTCTCCTCAGATTTGCCCTCATACTTCAGATTCTTTGTCACTTGCAATACTCATGAGTAATACCTTTTATCTGGTATGACAATCATTAAAATGTGTTTCGTTGGTAGGATGAGGTTGAATGGAATGAGATGATATAAGTAGAATAGAATCGTCCTGAATAGGATGATACAGACAGGCTATTCGGTTGGTTGTATGGGATGGTATATGAATGATATGAGATTGTGTTTGGTTGAGAAGATGAGGTTGGTTCGGTAACCTTCTTCTATATTGGTGAGATTACCTTCATGGTATTTTTCTTTTCTTTTCTTTTTTCTTTCTTTCTTTTATACTTTTTCATTTTTCTCATTTACGCTTTTCTTCCTTCGTTTTGTGACCTAACTATTAATGATAAACTAATAATCCATCTCTAATTAATCTATAATTTCCTAACTTAATATCTAGTTAAGTTCTCTATTTTAATTTAAAGATTAATAATATACTACTAGTTCTTCTTTAACTTAATGTAATTTTTAGTTACAGTGTAACCCACTAATATTGAACTATTTGAGTAATTAAACACTAACCATTTCTAAATATACAATTTATAGTTAAATTTGTTCTTTAAGTTTAACTAGTAATAGCAAACTCATTAATATCTAATGCGAGTGGTGAACGCACACGACGCGAGCGGACGAGTACGTCCTGTACCGCATGGTTCGTCTAATTTAATCAAATGGAATAATTCAGCATCTCACGGGAATATTCCCAGAATATGTATCACCACATCCAAAACCAGTTGGTTCGATACACTCAACCAAACAGAGAGATGAGACATACCCGGAACCATCCTATACATATACAACTTGGTCTATCCAACCAAACACATCCTAAATCATGATCACCTCCCGATCGAACCTTGATCCACAAAAATCAGTCTTGCTCGTGATCTCATTTGTATTATTTGAAGGTAGGTTTCAACAACTGATTTGTGTAGCACCAGATGTATATATATGTGTAGGGGCGACGATGGGCCTTAGGCCGGTTGGGCAATGGCCCGAGGCCCAAAGAAAATAATAATGGAAAATTTTATTAGATATACAAAATAAAAATACTACACAGTAACCAAGCCCAAGTTTTGCTAGCTGACCCAAGGCTATCCCCAGCCGGCCCAGCGGAGCTCTGCTTCCATGTGGCCCAACGGAGCAGAGTTGGTCCAGCGCCAACGCCAACGTGAGGGAGCCCAGCCTACCCTAGCCGCCTTCGCCCTTCGATCTCTTCCCCTCCCCAATCTCCAGTTGGCTTCGGCAGCAGTTCCCCGAGCGGTGAGCGACTGAGCGAAGCGGTAGCGACTAGCGACTCCTCTCCAGGCCGGCCACCCCCGCCTCCTCTCCGCCGCGGCACCACCCCCCGCGGCCCTCCTCCTCTCCACCGCAATGCCGCCCCCAGCCCCCCACCGCCTCCTCTCCACGGCTGACGGTTTCACCGCCCAGCTCAGAGGCCGGCGCCGCTCCCGGTCCCGACTCCTCTCTAGTCTCCATGGCTGACGGCTCCACTGACCACCGCTCGTGCGCCTCCCCTAGCGGCGGCGCCTCCTCGAGCCGCCTCGGTGCGGCGCGGCACTAGGCGCGGCAAGACACCGCAGCGCAGCTGCCGCCTGCCTCCGGCTCTGCTGCTCCACCCACCCAGCGGCACTACGGCAGCGCCCTCCTCAGGTCCTCTCATCAGTCCTCACCGCCCTCAACCGCCGGTGCTGCTCCTGCCTTCTGGTGAGGTGAGCTTTGCTCAATTGCTGGAAATCTTTGATGTGTTAGTGTTATAGACAATGAGACAAGACTTTGGCATAATGGCATATTGTGATATTGGCATAGGCAGATTGGCTTGATGGCTTGTTTGAGTAAATCTGTAAATGATTTAATTAGTTATGACTTATGACTTATGAATTATGAAGTTATGACTTATGAATTTGACTCATTGTATGGCAGTAGTTAGTATGAGTGATAGTGTAGTATGTCTATTAACTTTCTATTTGAATATTTGATGTACTAAAATTAGAAATACATGATAAAGAGGACTAAGACATTGGCATCACATTGGCATCTTATTTTCCATCACAATCCAATCAAACTCCGAAAACAATAGGAACGGGAGGTAGTAACACCCCACAAAACAATCCCCGTGTTTTGCTTAATCCGAATGACATTGTTGTCGATCCCGGGCTTCAGAAACCAATTAAGGAGCTGGATGTGGACATTAGGGATGCCGCTAGAAGGGAGTATTTGCTATTGGGACCATGCCGACCAAGTGGTCATAAATTTTCACGGAAAATGATAGGCGGTAAAATAAGAAGCTTTCATGAAGAATGGTTCAAAAGGTATGATTGGTTGGAATACAGTGTTGCTAAGGATGCTGCCTTTTGTTTTTATTGTTATCTCTTCAAGCAAAGGAGACCTGACAACTTTGGTGTTGATGTATATACAAATGTGGAGTTTAGTTATTGGAAGAATGCAATTCCGTCTTTTATTAAGCATGTTGGTAAAGTTGATAGTGCTCACAATAAAACTAGAAAACATTGCGATGCTTTTAAAAATCAGAGGCAAAGTGTGGCACATGTGTAGGTTGGTGCAACCAAGAAAAAGGAAGAATATTTGGGTCGTATTACTATTATTTTAGGTGTTGTAAGGTTTCTTTCATTGCAAGCTCTTGCCTTTCGTGGACACGACGAATCTTCTACATCAAATAATAAGGGGAACTTTTTAGAGATGCTGAAATGATATAAAGAGAAGGATAAAATGCCGAAAGATTGTTTGATAATGCTCCTGGGAACCATTTAATGACTTCACCAGAAATACAAAAGCATTTATGCAAAGATTGTGCAGAAGAGACCACTAAAGCCATTATAGATGATATTGGGGATAAAAAATTCGTCGTCCTTGTTGATGAGTCTCGAGATGCATCTATCAAGGAGCAACTGGCTATGATTTTAAGGTTAGCATGTGTTGTTTGGAATTTTGTATTGCTTTTTTATTAAAAAAAGCTAACCATATAAACTATATGCTTTTTGTCCCATGTAGATATGTTAACAATCAAGGGCATGTGATTGAGAGATTTATTGGGATTCAACATGTTTCTGACATAACATCATCTTCATTGAAGATAGCCCTAGATGCTATATTTGCTAGTCTAGGCTTATCTATTCATAGATTGCGAGGGCTGGGATATGATGGAGTATCAAACATGAGAGGATAATTCCATAGGCTGCAAAGACGGGTATTGGATGAAAATCCATATGCTTTTTATATACATTGCTTTGCTCATCAGTTGCAATTAGTGGTTGTTTCCGTTGCCAAGTGTTGCTCTTCTGTCTTGGATTTCTTCAACTACACCACTTTGATTGTCAACACTGTTAATACTTATTGCAAGAGACACGATCAATTGGCCCAAGAGCACCACAACAATCTTGTGAACAAATTGGAGACTGGTAAAATTTTTACAAGAAGAGGGAAAAACCAAGAAACTAATCTAGCAAGACCTGGGGATACTCGGTGGGGCTCACATCACAAAACCTTGTGTCGTTTTTTTTTCTCATGTGGGACACGATCCTGGAGGTATTAGAGAATATTTGTGATGATACCACTAATGCAACACAAAAGACCACAGCTTCAGGTTTGTTAGAAAAAATGGAGAGCTTTGAATTTATGCTTATATTACATCTTATGATCAGAATATTAGGCAAAACTAATGATCTGTCACAATGCTTGCAAAAGAAGGATCATAATATTGTCCGTGCTATAGGATTCGTTGGGACCACATTGCAGAAAATTAATAACATAAGGCAGCATAGTTGGGATGAGCTCTTTGAAGAGGTAAAGATATTTTGTCTCCAACATTGCATGCCAAATATGTCGGATACGATAACTGTTAGGGGTCATTCGAGAGGTTGGCAGCCAATTGGTAACTTACTACCATCATTTCAATCATGAAATATTTAATGTGATGTATGATCAAATTATTATTTAGTTAAACAATCGATTTATTGAAAGATCTACTCAGTTATTGAGATGCATTGCTTGTCTTGATCCAAAGAATTCCTTTTCCAAATTTGATGAAGATCAAACTAGTTGAACTTGCTAAGATTTATGTTGCCGATTTCTCCCAATATGATTGTGTACTCCTTAAGGACCAACTTGAGACATTCATTGCTGATGTGAGAGCTGATCCAGATTTCTTAAGCTGTAATGACCTTGGTAATCTTGCTGTGAAGATGGTTCAGACCGATAGACACACAGTTTTTCCATTAATATATCGACTCATTGATTTTGCCTGTTGCAACCGTAATAGTAGAAAGAGCTTTCTCGACTATGAACATTATCAAGACTGAGTTGCGGAATAAGATGAGTGATGAATGGATGAATGATTGCATGATATGCTATATCGAGCGAGATGTATTTGCAAGCATTAATGATAATAAGATTTTACAACGTTTTCAAAGTATGAGGACGCGTAAGCAGAAACTACCTCGTGCTAGTGGTATGTTACATTCTTATATCGTAATTTGCATTAAAAATAACATTGTGGTCTTGTCCCTGATTTACATATGCAATTTTATCTTTGCAGGTTCAGGTTCTCGTAGTATTGACGATGAAGATATGATAGACTCAAATGAACCAAATCTTTGTTAATTAAGCAAAAATTACATTGTGCTAATGGTATGTTACATTCTTACTTTTTTTGACGATGTGTTATCTATTTTGTCGTATCGTTAAACATATAATTCAAATTTTACTTCGATTGTGTATTTGTGTTTTATTTTTGTTATGCATCAGTGTTGATAGTATTTGACGTTAGTTATAGACTTATAGCCTCTTAGTTTTGGGCCCAAGGCTTATTAAAATCTTGGCTCCGCTACTGTATATGTGCCATTTCCCAGTAGCGTGTCTACTCCATCTTCCATTGCTTCATCATCATTGAGGCGCTGCGACTCATAATACACAGTCCCAAGTTGCACTACACTATGACCCAGTATTTCCGTCAGATATCTGTTGGCTAAAAGCCTAAAATCGATCTTCACCGACAAATTATTTGTCAGTAAATGTCTATTTGTCGGTAAAAATACTGCAGACATTGTCCCGTTGAGTTTCTTCAAAGAATTAAGCTTTCCACCTCATCATGGGACATCTCCTCACTTCACCCTACATGCAATAAACCAAAAGCATTACTAGATGCAAATAAGAAAGCTATTAACCTTTTCCAAGTATTTCAAGAGCATGTAGAAACTTCCTCTACGAGACTTAGAGTCCACGTGAGATAACTCTACTGCTTCTGGTGTTTATTTTATGTGAGAAGCACCTGAAAGAACCGGTGCCTAGTTATAGAGCAACAAGGTATGACTTGTGTTGTTTTGTGTATTTTTTTTCACTAATATACTATGTTATTTGGTGCATTGAGAAGCAGGAGCAATTAATTTGCCTATTCAAGCGTCCACGTATGCGGCAGAATGCAAGCACATGTAATTGACGCAATTTTTTCGAATTTTTTTTAAAAATAATCCATTTTTATTAAAATTACAAAATTATTCCAACAAATTTTTCTTTACAAAATTAACCTCCTGCCGCCAAGACCGTTGGTATTTGGTTCCAGCCGCTCAACCATTGGCGTTCGGGACACTGTCGCCCAACGGTGTACATGCATACCACGCTAGGTGAGCAACACGTATACTAGGACCAACCGTTGAGCGACAAGTGTCCCGATCGCTCAACGGTTGAGCTCTTTGAACCGATCGCTCAACGGTTGAGCGACAGGAGTATATTTCTGTAAAAAAAAAGTTTGCAGGTATAATATTGTAATTTATAATAAAAAATGGATTATTTTTTTTAAAAAAATCCAATTTTTTCCATGTTTATTTTCGTATGCAAAGAAGACCATTACATGTTGGAATTAATTTATACCCATAGTCATATTATCATGTAATAATTTTTCGAAGGATCAAACCGCACCAAATTTCGTACGCAAGTGTGATTAATTTGGCCTAGTATTACATGCGAAGTGGTAAAATCTAATGAACACAATTGCATATTTGAAGAGCATGTAGAAACTTCTTCTACAAAGATTTAGTCCACGTGAGATAACTGTACTGCTTGTGGTATTCATTTTGTGTCAGAAGCACCTGAAAGAACCGGTGCCTATTTATAGAGCAACGAGGTCTGACTTGTGTTGTTTTCTGTATTTTGTTAGTAATATACTATGTTATTTTTTTTTGTTAGACCATGTGATGGGTCGTGTTTTTTGATGATGAATAATTGACATTTGGGTTGTATTGAAAATTGTATTTGTGAAAGTTTCGGTCATTCCACTTGGCTTCGAGCACTGATTACTACGTTTTCGAGTACTGTAGAGTCGAGCACTGTAGCTACCGATCGCTCGATTCAGTACTAGGCGCCGTGTGTTTTTAGTCTTATGGCGTCGAACCACTGCAGACTCTGATCTTATTCGTTCGAAAACTAAGTACTGCGTTTTCAAGTATTGTTCATATCGAGTACTGTAATTCTGTGTTTTCGAGTGCTATGTCTTCGAGTACTATTGATATGAGCACTGTTCATTTTGAGTACGGTAGCTTCGAGACTGTTCATTTTGAGTATTGCGGCTTGATCAGTAGTACGAGATACTGAGTCTTTATTAGCTCAGACATCGCTTCACTCCGAGTACTGTAGCATAGAGTTCAGTCTTCGCTTAAGCAGTCTTGTATCATAGAGTTCAGTCTTTGTTCATCCGAATACTA
Source organism: Ampelocalamus luodianensis (assembly GCA_036346255.1). Taxonomy (NCBI): domain Eukaryota; kingdom Viridiplantae; phylum Streptophyta; class Magnoliopsida; order Poales; family Poaceae; genus Ampelocalamus; species Ampelocalamus luodianensis. The sequence continues at coordinate 32,785,803 of CM070623.1, forward strand.
TAACTCCGAGCACTGTTCACTCTGAGTATTGTAGCGCAGAGTTCTGAGTACTGTTTGTCACGAGTACTATGTGGTCGTGGGAGACTTCAGTTGAACATGACCATAGAAGGTTTCAGTTGAACATTGTCGTGAGAAGTTTCGACTGCTCATGATCGTAGGCTTCGAGTACTACAGTATCTGATCGAAGGTCGAAAGCTACAGAGCGTGGTTGGTGTTGTGAAGGCTATAGGGTGTAGTCGTAGGAAGGCTTTCAAGTACTTCGAGTACTCATGTCTGTTTGGCCAGTGGTATAACCGACTTTTAATAGCGGTCATACCAATTTTCACAGACTGGTCGTAGACCTACTGGAACTGGTCGTAGACTTGATAGAACTGATCGAGGATGATCTGGATAGTGTTTATTGATGATTGAAAGTGTGTTATAGGTGTGTAGACTGATATTGGTTAATTTGGAGAACTTTTGCTGGGAATATGTTCTTTGGTCTTTGCATGTGTAGGTTGGATGTGAAGACGATCATGGCCGCGTCCATCTCGGGGAGGATTTGGGTGTGGGGTTAGCAGTGTTTCGGAGGATTAGCTCACGATGTTTGGTTTGATTTTTTAAGAGGTGGGGATGGGATGGAGTGGGATATGACACTAGGACTTTAGGAGACACGGAAGGATAGGTAGCATGTGAGATAGTATGTAGTGGGAAGTGGATGAGAGTGTGTGGCTGAGAATCGTCCGATGTGTTCGGAGTATGAGTGCTATTAATTCTTAAATTAAGAATAGATACGGAGAAACATGATCTCCTTATGAATTGAGAATTGTACGGAGGTGACCCATTTCATGATCAAAGTCAAGAGGACCCGGATTACAGTCCTCCTGGGCTCCAGCCTTCAACTCGATGTGCTTCATCTCGAGCACCTCCTCTACCGCACGGCAATGTCCCGCCTCCGACTCTCGTCGGTCTCCTCCACCACCACGGCCTCCTCCTCCTCGCGGTCCCCACGCGGTGGCGGTGCCGGCCATCCTGCCATCGTAGCCTTCACGGAGCTCCTGCGCTCGGGGACGCTCCGACCTGACGACGCACGCAATCTGTTCGACGAATTGCTGCAGCAGGCCACCCCCGCCCCTGCTCACGCGCTGAACGGCCTTCTCGCCGCCCTCGCCCGTGCGCCGCCCTCCGCCTCCTGCAGCGATGCCCCCGCCCTCGCCGTCGCCCTCTTCAAACGCATGGCCCGAGCAGGCCGCCGGGCGGCGGCACCCACCGTCCATACCTACGGGATCATCATCGACTGCTGCTACCGCGCGCAGCGCCCGGGCCTCGCACTCGCATTCGTCGACCGCCTCCTCAGGACGGGCCTTGGGCTTAATGTCATCGCCTTCAGCAACCTCCTCAGGGGCCTCTGCGACGCGAAGCGGACAGAGGAGGCTCTGGACGTGCTGCTCCGCAGGATGCCCGAGCTAGGCTGTGTGCCTGATGTTGTCTCTTACTCCATACTTTTGAAGGGTTTCTGCAACGATAGGAGAAGTCAGCAGGCGTATGAGATGCTTCGGATGATGGCTGCAGAAGGGGGTGGCTGCTCACCCAATGTGTTTGCGTACAACACGGTCATCGATGGCTTCTTTAAGGAGGGTGAAGTGGGCAAAGCTTACGACTTATTCCATGAGATGATAGAACAGGGCATTTCGCCAGATGCTGTGACTTATAACTCGATTATCAATGGACTGTGCAAGTCAAAGGCAATGGACAAGGCTGAGAGGGTCCTTCGACAGATGGTTGATAATGGTGTTCTGCCCGATAAGATGACATATAATAGCTTGATCCATGGATATTCCACTTTGGGAAAGTGGAAGGAGGCAGTTAGAATGTTCAAAGAAATGTCAAGTTGCAGCCTTATACCAGGTGTTGATACTTGCAACTCATTCATGGGCGCTCTCTGCAAGCATGGTAGAATCAAAGAAGCTAGAGAAATTTTTGATTCAATGGTTGTGAAGGGCCCAAAACCTGATATTATTTCCTACGCTACTCTGCTTCATGGGTACACTACTGAAGGATGCTTCGTTGATATGAGTAATCTCTTTAATTTGATGGTTTGTAACGGTATTGTACCTAATCACCATCTTTTCAACATACTGATTAATGCACATGCTAAATGTGGAATGATGGATGAGGTTATGCTTATATTTAAAGAAATGCGGAAACAAGGGGTGAGTCCGAATGTAGTCACATATTCAACTGTAATAGCTGCACTTTGCAGAATGGGTAGGCTGGCTGATGCTATGGACAAATTCAATGAGATGATTGATATGGGAGTACCACCTAACACAGCTGTTTACCAGTGCCTTATTCACGGTATGTGTACTGAAGGTGATTGGAGGAAAGCTGAGGCAATGGTTCTTGAAATGCTGAATAAAGATATTCGTCCTAACACGGTGTTCTTCAGTTCAATAATAAGCAACCTTTGCAAAGATGGAAGGGTAAAGGAAGCTCAAGAGTTCTTTGAGTTGATGGCACGTACTGGCCAGAAACCTGATGTTTTTACTTATAATTCACTAATGGATGGATACTGCTTGATTGGCAAGATAGAGGAAGCATTGGGAGTACTTGATGCTATGGTATCAGTAACTGGCTTTGAACCTAATGCTGTTACCTATGACACACTTGTTAATGGCTATTGCAAAAATGGAAGGATCAGTGATGCATTGACTCTATTCAGAGAAATGTTGCGTAAGGGTGTTAAACCTACAACTATTATATATAACATCGTACTGGATGGGTTATTTCCGGCCAGGAGAACTGCTGCTGCAAAGAAAATGTTCCATGAGATGGTTCAAAGTAGAATAACTGTGGACACTGTCACATACGGTATTGTTCTTAGTGGACTTTGTAGGAATAATTGCACTGAGGAAGCAATCACGCTGTTCCAGAAATTACGTGGAATGAATGTGAAGTTTGATATTACAATTCTCAATGTTATGATTAGTCCGATGTACAAGGTTGGGAGAAGAGAAGAAGCTAAGGATTTGTTTGCTGCTATCTCAGCCAATGGGTTGGTACCTACTATTCATACCTACAGCATAATGACGACGAATCTTATGAAAGAAGGGTCAATGGAAGAGGCTGAAAATATCTTTTCATTAATGGAGAAGAGCGGATGTGCTCCCAACTCTCGTCTGTTAAATAATATCATCAGAATGTTATTGAAAAAAGGAGAGATAGTGAAGGCAGGAAACTATATGTCAAGAGTCGATGAGCATAGTATGTCGCTTGAAGCTTCAACTACTTCGTTGCTCATCTCTCTCTTTTCAAGTAAAGGGAAATGTCGGGAACACATAAAATTGCTCCCTGGAAAGTATCAGTTTGTTGGGGGAGCCAGCCACAGTTGATACATTATATCTGAACTTAAATCCTCAAAAGACACTCTTGAGTTGTTGCTTCTCATAACGCCCTTCTTCTGATACAAGGAATGGAAATTACGCGTGTCTAAAATGTAGGTTGTTGATCCTTTTGTTTTGTTCATTTGTGATGTTGTGTTGAAATCACAAGAATGCGAATTATGTGTGAAATTTTTTCTTGTTGCAGGATGAGGGAAGGATTGTAAAAATGATTGCATTGACGAAGCAATCACGCTGTTCCAGAAATTACGTGAAATGAATGTGAAGTTTAATATTGTAACTCTCACTATTATGATTAGTGCAATGTTTGAAGTTGAGAATAGAAGAAGCTAAGGATTTGTTTGCTGCTATCTCAGCCAATGGGCTAGTGCCTTCTGTTGAGACCTACTGCTTAATGATGACAAATCTTATAAAAGAAGAGTTGCTGGAAGAGGCCAACAATCTCTTTTCATCAATGGAGAAGACTGGTTGTGCTCCCAACTCTCATCTGCTAAATCATATCATTAGGGTGTTATTGGAGAAAGGTGAGATAATTAAGGCCGGAAATTATCTGTCTAAAATTGATGAGAAGAACCTCCCACTTGAAGCTTCAACAACTTTGTTGCTTATATCTCTCTTCTCAAGGAAAGGGAAATTTTGGGAACACATAAAATTGCTCCCGGCAAAGTATCAGCCTTTTGAGGTGGCCAGCGACAATTGGTACATTATATTGGAAACTTCCATTCTAATAAGTGTTAAGAGTATTGTGTATTCTACATTCTCTCTCTCTCTCTTGGCCAATGTGACCCTTGTAGCCCATGAGGCCTATGTATCTATGTCTATATATATCCCCTTCATTAATGAATAAGATGTAGAGTAGAGTTGTGAATAGCAAATCCTAGTTTTATTATTTTAACATGTATCAGAGCCTAACCCTAACCCTAGCCTCAGTTCTATCGCCACCGACGCTGCCTTGTACTGCCGCATCGGATCCGGATCAAGCTCGACGCCAGTGCCTCTCCTTCCTCTTGAGCTCAGGCTCGGTGGTTCTTCCTCCGCCCAGATTTTGCACGCCGCCTGGATCTGCAGTTGGCCTCCTCAGCTTCATCTCGTCTCCGTCGCCTCGTCTCACGAGATCCGACGCTCAGGATCCGGAGCTCGCCCAACAACCTTGTCTTCATCGCGTCGCGCAGCTGAGGGTGACATCTTTATTGCGTCGCGCAGCCGAGGCCGACGTAGATCCGCCTCCTCTGCTCCGCCTGGAGGTCAAGCACGCCTCAAGAACGCTGCCCCCTTTGGATCCACGCAGCCCGTGAGTCCTTCGCCTTGGTGTGGTCCTCTGGTCTCCGCCTCCTCTGCTCCGCCTGGAGGTTAAGCACGCCTCAAGAACGCTGCCCCCCCTCTGGATCCACGCAGCCCTTGAGTCCTTTCTTGGTATCTAGTTCTCCTCTGGTATAACCGAATATCTCCTCTAGGCACGGTCTGTTTAGTACTGTGTTGCTCTTACTGCTGATTTGCTACTATGATTAGTACTGCTGTGTGGTATGGCTAGATCCGACTTAATGTTTGGGGGTAGCTCATCTCTTGTGTTCACGGATATCAAGCTCGATGGTTCAAACTGTTGGAATTATGTGTAACATCCCAATTTTCTGAGCTTAAAAATCTTTTAAATAGTTAGTAGGAAGAAAATTCACCATTTGAATTTTATTTGAATTTAAATTCAAAAGCTTAATATTGGACTTTACAATAAAAAACATTTAATGTGAATAATCCCAACATGAACAATAGCCAAAACTATTTTATTTGGGTTCTATGTGCTCAGATATATTTTCTAGATTTTTCTAGAATTTTTGAGTTCATTTGCTATTTTCTATTGCCTATTTGAATTTACGGTATTTTCCAAATTAGAAAAACTATTAAAAATCTCGAAATAGTCTCGGGCCATATCTTCCGCCCGATCCACTTTCCTCAGCATGCCGGCCGCTCGCGGCGATTCGCGCAAAATCTCGCCGCGCCGCTCTCGCCTCCACTCATTGCGGGTGGGCCGAGGTCTTCGTCTCCGAGTCGTCGTCGTCCTCGCGAGCGTCCGAGTCGGCCGTCCGCCATTGGAGCTTCTAGAAGCTCAATCCGACAACGGATTTTCCTAACTAAAAACCTCCGGATTTCTTTGCCAAACTCTATCTCTAACCTCACCGCACCCGTATCTGCTCTCAATCGGGATCGAAACGGACTCTATCTCCGTTTTCGTTTGAAACAGAGAAATCCCCAAATTAGGGATTCCTTATCCCGGGCACCCCAGCCCTATAAATAGCACCGAGGATCGCCGGCACCTCCGCAACCCAGCCGCCACCTCATCTCTCCCGAGCCTAGCGCCGCCGCAATCAGAGTTTTAGGGTTTTCGCCGCCGTTCTGTTCTTCGTCGTTTGCGCCGCCGCCAGTGTCGCCGCGTCGTCGTCGAGGGCACCACCAGGTTCAGTGACGCCAGGGCTACCTCCAGGAGTCTTCGCCGTCGCCGGAATCTCCCCGGAGCTCCCGTCCGACAAAAACCGAACCTCGCGCTCGAGGTCGCCGCGGCCGCCACCGCCCACCCGAGCACCGGAGTTGCACCGTGAGGTTCGCAATAACGCCTCTACCCACGGCACCACTCACCGCCGGTGAATCGCCGCCGTCGCCGTGCGTTGGTTCCGAGCCGTTGTCGCCGTCGCCCGGCGTGGCGGCTGTGTCGATGTCCACCTCGGCGTTTGCTGCGTGTCATCCTGCGTGGCGCCGTGTCAGCAGACACGTGTGCGCTCACGTGGCATGGTCCACCGAACCCCAGATCTGATCTGGCGTGAACTTGGTGCACGGTGCACCCTCTCATTGACGTGTGGGTCCCACATGTCAGAATTCTTTTCTGATTTCTTTTAATTCCGAAATTCTTTGCTGACGTCGTGCTTGCGCAATAATCCGATTTTTCTTCAGAGAAATAATTCGGGAAATTCTAGAAAATCCAAATTAGGGTTTCTTTTAGATTTCCAATCTTCCAAAGCTCATAACTTTTGCATCCTAACTCCGATTGAGCCGTTCAAATTTCTAAATTTATCTAAACTCAAGCTCTATTTATCTGAGATTTTTATTTAATTTTTGGAGCTTGTTTTGCCTCTGTTATTTATTTGTTTTGTTTGTTTGTGTCTCGTTTGCGAGTAGACGTCGATTCGTCGGGGAATTTCGTTGAAGAAGGAGCACCCCAAGATCAAGACCAGTACATAGACCTTTTCCAAGGCAAGTCATACCTTTGATCATCTTGAACCCAGTTTTCAAATTACTTTGTTTCAAAGTATTGCATTCTACTTTAATTATTTATTTAAATGCTTTGTGTATAGTTATTATCCAAATTGTTATCACACCTTGGCCTTGTATGTCATACTTCCTTGTCACCCTAGGTTGGTTTATTAGTTGGTAATATTATAGCACCAATGTGGGTTGGTTAGATGCGAGTACAATTGCTTAGCCATGCTACGAGTCTCACATCTCATGAAAGTTACAATTATTAAATATGACTAAGTGACTATGGAACTTCGTTTAAAACTGTGTGCTATGTGTTATTACTTCGTGATGGCATGTGTTGCACTAAAACCAACTGGGTGGTAAAGGATTTGGACTGAGGTAAGTGGTGGAAACTGTGTGATATGGTGGAAGTCGTGTGCTTGGGAATGATAAAGCGTGTGGCTTAGTTAGAACATGGAAGTCTTGCCTTGGTCAATTAAGGACTTAACTTTGTGCGCCATTGAACCGAGCCTCATCATGCGACCACATGCACTCGTATGGGACGGGCCTAACTTAGTAAGTTATGGATTCTCGGCATTGATGTTCGGTGGATAGGTTAGGGTGTGTGACAGGTGGAGGTGTGACTACTTGATGGTTGCATCGCGGGACGATTCGTCTTCCCGGCCAATGTGTGTTATATACCAATTCTATGTGAGCCGGTATAGCGGTTTGTAAGCACACCGGAACGTCAATGTTTGAGATGAAGTTTCGAACTGTTTTGTTACGATTGGTGCTTGCTACACTAGTTGTATCTTGTGGGTAAAGCGTACAACCTCTGCGAGTGTTAAACAATCTAGTCGAATAGCGCGTCCGCATGGTCATGGACATGCTCGGGATTTCATACGAGGGTAGTTTTCATAAAATGTTTGGGATGGGAGCTGTGTGACCTCAATCATATGGCTATGTGAAATAAATCATTTATTGTTTGTCTTTGTGAAATAAATGTTAAATTATTATTGTCTATTTGTTTTGAATTATGCTTTCAATCTATTATTCATATTCAATTGCAAATGTTGTCTTTATGCAAAAGAACCACAGAAGTCTTTTCTGTGGAATAAGCTTGCATCTATACATTGCATTCTGTGGTATGATTTGCGAGTGCGGTTGTGTACTCACGCTTGTTATAAAACTTGCGCCCAAACCTCTGAAGAGGAGGAGTCTACGCTGCTTTGAGGAGGAGTTCGCGAAGGTTGTTGATCGTTAAGGTGTGGATCCCAGTCGGTTTCCTGTGGTGAATTGGTGGGATCTACGCTGGAGTTATTTCCGTTCCACTGCTGTTTATTTCTCTGTTAGCCCTGTGTGGCTTAATAAGTGTGAACTCGACCATAAGGTCAAAACCCTTATTTGTTATTCCAAACTAATCGTTTACTTTATTTATCGCTTGTGTGGATCGATATTTACCTATGTTAACCCTGTGTGCACTAGCGTGATCCTGGACTAGTGCAGTATACACAGAGGGTTCCAGAATCGTAATTCTGGGTCCCGACATTATGCCCTAGAGGCAATCATAGAGATGATTATATTACATTATGTTCATAACATTGGATAATGTGTTATCTTGTTCCTAGAATTATATCGTTAATATTTGTCATCAAGTATGTGACTTGATTGTAAAACTCTGAATTTCTGCGATAATTATTCTTAAACGTTCCCTGGTCAGAAACATATGAGGACACATGAATAGACTAGTATATGTATTGGTTGATGACTATGTTTCACAGGTCATAGATATGCAGATATCAAATCAATAATATGGACACATGTTAGAGAACATGGTGTTGGATAAGACCCACCTTGAGACACTATTGAGATTGTTATGATTCTTTGTGTCGTTAGTTGGTCTCGAGCAATGATGATGTATAATCCTTAGACCTGAGATCAGCATTGTTTCCTACATGTGTAATGACACTTTTAGGGGTTACCAAACGCTACTCCGTGAATCGGGTAGTTATAAAGGTAGCTTTACGTATACTATGAAACATGCGGAGGAATGTGACTGGTCGGATATGGGATTTGCCCCTCCTAACATAACAGGAGAGATATCTCTGGGCCCCTCGTTGTGGTCGAATAAAGAAAGTGCATGGCCATGCCACTAGTGGTCGAAGTGTCGACCACATGAAGTTATTCGACACTTGATCGATAAAGTTTTGAACAGTCCATGGATGGCATGTTATCTCACCTGGAGTTCAACCAGATGTCGTGAGGCAAAGGGAGAATACACAAGCAAGTCGTTAAGTTTCCGAAGTCGTAGACTGATCGAAGTCGTATGGAGATGCGACCTAGTTGAAGACTACTCGAACATAATCACCAACTGGTCGTAAGGAGTTGCAAACTAGTCGTAGTTAAGTACTAGCTGGTCGTAAAGAGTTACGAACTGGTTGTAACTAATTATGAATTGGTCGTGACTAAGTACGAGCTGGTCGTAAGTGATAAGGACCTGATCGTAGATCATATTGCATTAAGGTTCGTCCAAAATATTCTGTGTGTGTTCGGGAATCGTTATGTGCTTGTTGGACCGAAAAGGCGACTAGAGGGGGGGGGGGTGAATAGGAGCACGATCTCTTTTTCTCCCAAATTCAATTCAATACGAATCTCACTCCAATAGCTATGAAAGCTATGAAGATCAATCAATCATGCACAGCGGAAGACTTGTATTGAATAACCTCAAAACCCCGAAGTAAAATCAACACAAAAGCAAAACACGAAGACACTGGCGGTCTAACCTCTCACGGGGGCGGTCAGACCGGTCGATCTAGCGGTCAGACCGATCCAAGCGGTCAGACCGATTTCTCGGGCGGTCAGACCGCTGGTTCGATGAACAGAGAAAACAGCCCGACAAACCGAAACGCAAATTGATCAAACTTTTGATTCGTGCGTCCAAACTTCGTGAAATTTGACACACACTTACCTAAGTATGTCAGGAACCTATTCCAAGCAACGATCGTGATAATTCTTGCCAAGATTATGACCTTTTACAGTTTGAGCGAAGTTAGGTCAAAAGCGAGTCAAAGCGAAAATATGATCTTGAGACTTGCTCGTGGGTGATTGATGATATTGATGATCCTAGATGTATTCCCACACGTCACAGCAAGCTAGATCACGTCCAGAAACTAAGCAAAAACTCGCGGATCAAAGAAAGACTCAAATCATCAAAAAGAGAGAAAGAAAGCAATTGACCTCATCTTGAAGAAACTTTCTTTGGATTGATTTGATATGGTATTGGTTTACAGCCACTCCATCAATGGATGACAAAGACTCAATACATGAGCACGAAATCCAATCCAACTCTCTAGAACCCTAACCTCCTATCCTCCTCTCCCTAAGCAAATTAGGGTTTCTAAACAATGAAACGTCGAAAAGCCAGGGGGGTGGTGCAGCCACCTCCCTCCTCTATTTATAGTGGAGGCCAAGGGTTTCTAAAAGAGTCTCCCTAATGGGCTCCCGTTAAGGCCCAAAACAAACGGGTGACACACGCACGCATTTTAAAGCGCCGTGTTCATATTGTGCGGCACTCGCTTGTTCGCCACGTGTAGGTTGATCCAACGGCTCTCATCATGTCGGCAAGTCTCTCCCATCCGGCTCCCACCGAAACCACCATGGCACTTGCACCGACCCTCGCCGCTTGATTCAACGGTTGCACCGGCGCCTGTTCGGTCACCTTTGTCCATCTTGCACCATACTTGAGTGCAATGACTTCACCCGCATCGTCGATCGTTTTGAACCTCGACTCTCCAAGCCTAGTCGATCATCCTCGCCGTTGACCGTCGTTGACCACCAAGCAACTTTGCACAACAATAGACAAGAAAATCGAAATCGGAACAAGTTCTTCACAACTTGACCCGTTAGTCAAAACATGCATCATGCAACACATATGACATGAAACCCATGAACTTGACCTAATCGGCAACCATCGCCACCACACGGCCGACGACGTAAGTGAAAACCGGTCGAACCGCTAGCCTTGGCGGTCGCCACCACGGCCCGATCGGCCATGTGGGCGATCGGACCGCCACCAAAGGACTTAGCCAAAATTTCAACACCGAAATCCGCAACCTCTCGGAAATTTAAAGCGAATAGAACTTTTGGTGAGGCTCCAAAATTATGGGACCAAGTGCGGTGAATCTCTCACTTGCCTACACCCTCTATTTTTGGCCCACCTCAAACTCAATGCCACTCAACTTGCCGGTCCGACCGCTCATCGACGCCGGTCGACCGCTACCCAAGCTGATCGGACCGCCCGACACGGCGGTCGATCGCCAAGACAAAACACCGAGGCATGGGCGGTCGACCGCCACCAAGGCGATCGGACGCTTGAGACCGACAAGATGTCGAACTTTGCGAAAACTCGTGTTTCGCAAACCTTCAACGTCATTGCCAATTGTCACATCATCCTAAGATCATGAGCATATCCCCATGATATCCACAATCTCCCCTTGATGAACACATTGGCAATTCCCAACAAATGCAAGTTTTGAGGTTTGAAAGTAAAAACTCAACGTTTTGCGCAAAGGCACAACTTGGTCCATATGCAAGAGAAAGCAATGAAAATGACCAAGTGGCTTGAAATAGCATCGGCAAGTGAGATAAGGCAAAAGAAAGCAAGAAAGCTTCAATTTCCAAAGACGAGTCAAAATTCTCACTTAAGGTCCATATGAAAGAACAAGTGTTCGAAATGACCTTTGATCATGGTGAGGATTAAGAATTGCAATTCAAGTTCAGAAAGAGCAATAAGACCATAAGAATGCAAATAAGAAACTCCCCCTCACTATGATCCTCAAATTTCAGAAAATTTCAAATTCTCCAATTTTCTCCCCCTTTTTAACACTTTTAAAACTTCTCCCCTTTACACATCTTGAAATATCTTCTCCCCCTTTGACAATGGAGTCACCAAGGAATCACGCCTTCCTTTCGTCCAGAGATAACAAATGCAGAGTGAGGAAAAAGCATAAGAAGGAGCATGCATGAAATGCAATGGAGTGGCTTCATATTTTTGTATTTTTCAATTTTGATTTCAAGAAGCTTTGGAGATTACCCAAAAGAACAAGCTAGCATTTCAAATTTTGCACAAACAACATATCAGCCTGAAAGCGCTAGCAAGATCATGATAAGACATATATAACAAAGCTAAAGCTAGAAGGCTCAATATAAAGCAATAAATTTCAGCATTTTAAGCAACGCTTCAAATCTAGCAAGTCCATCAACAGAGATCCTAAGATGATACTGGCCATGTTAAAATGTCAATGTGAGACCAAGAAGCTAACAATGACCACATTAAGAGACAAACAGGTCCTGAATGGAATCATTTTGCTCAATTTTTCTCAACTGCCCATTTTTCAACAGTTTTTCATTTGAAATGAATATTGAAGTTGATTAAAGGTATATCTTAGTGAAGAAGATCCTGGACTAGGAGCCATCCACAAACTCTTCCTAAGCTTCTACCAATTTTGATAATTCATTTACTTATCCATGTGCTAGATCTCAAACCTTACCGCGACCATCTTAAGCACAAAAGAGCTTAAAAGGATGGTCTAGGTCATCCAAAACTCCCCCTGAGTTCATGTCTAGTGCAATGGCAAGCCGTCTCATGAGAAAGAATTGGTGAGATCAGTTTTTTCGCACAAAAGAGACCTCCTTTTTTTTTGTTCACAAGAGCAGATTTAGATTCTTAAAAGAACAAGAAGCTCAAGTAATGATCAATATTAGATTCAAGAGCTAACACCGCAATTTTGACAGGGCCAATGTCACAAAAGGAGCACTAATTGCGCAACTAGCTAAAACATCCACAAATTGCAGTTTTTAGTTCAAGTTGTCTTAAAGTTCTAGCTCATTCAGCAAAGACTTAGCTACATGTAACATCCCCATTTTCAACTTGTGTTTCAAATGTAAGAAAATGGGTAGAAATTAAAACTTTTTCTTACATCATGTATTTCCTGTGTGTACTAAACAATTATTGTACAAGAGTATGGAAATACAAAGTCACAAGTCTGTTGATCCAAATCTTGATCCTCCAAAACAATCTTGTCCAATCTTGTGATCCTTCTCGGAAATATTTTTCCTAAGTTCTTGGGATGGTTGGTGACCCTCAAAAATTTCACAATTTTTAGAAATTGTTCGAATATTTTAAGGTCACCAAACTTAGACTCAAACCAGTCCGACTTTCGGTCTTGGTCGCACCGAGCCACTTAAGCCATGTCGGGCTCGGTCGGGTTGGCGCGGTGGTCAAAGCGTTGGATTTCAAATCCAACGATCAAGGACCTCCTCGGGTCTTTGTAAAAGACCTCCCACCCGCACGACCTCCTCCTGTTCTTTTACAAAGACAAACCTCGAGGACCTCCCCCAGGACCTCCTTTGCACCTTTTGCAAAGACCACCCTGGGGCGACCTCCTCAGCCCTCCACGACCACCCCTAGCACTTGGGTGATCGTGGGCCGTCCATCTTGAGATCTGTGGCTCAGACCTCCCCTAAGTATTAGGACCTCTAATACTTAGCTCAAAATCTGAGCCCTTGGATTTCAATCCAACCGCTCCCGACCTCCCTAGTGGAGCTCGGTGCGGATTTTAGCCGTTGAGCTCTTTGACTGGTCCTCTCAGCATCGGGTGGGCACAGGCATTATCAATTTTGTGCATGGCGGTGAGAGCGTGCCTTGTCAACTCTAGGGTCGACAAGCGGCTATGTCTTTGCCAACATTAAATGTCTGGCAGCCCCTTTTGCTCAAAAGTCTCTCTGACAACCTACTCCCATCACTTCATGTGTACTATAGCTCAGTGCACCCATAAGCTTGGCCCTGGTTCATTTTGGCGCTCGGC